>CM059997.1:4410760-5109510 GCA_030463065.1 Aphidoletes aphidimyza | reverse complement strand
TTGCAAATTGATTTGGACTGGAAATCAACGGAATATCTCATGCAAATGGTTTATGACATGAGTTCTATGGATGATTTAACGATTCGTGAGCAATATATTCAAGTAAAAATTCAACAAATATTAACCGAATCAAAGGATGGTTTCCATTCATATTTGAATAATTTGTTGAGCTTAAATCAAACTTTGGCGCAAACTTTGAGAGAAACTCAAACCAACGTTTCGAAATGCAATAAGAAACAAGCACTACGTGGAGTGCCATGGAATCAACATATTTTACCACGTTTACGTGATTACTACGATGAAATGCCATTGCTAACAAAAACCGAACAACTGAAATTGAGTGCCATTTTGTTGGCCCATGTATTGTTTGACAAAATCGAAGGCGACACCACCAAAGTGAAACAAAGTCAAATCAATGCCATCACATATTCGAAGGCCGTGAACGCTGGTACTATTCCAAATGGACTAAATATTGATCTGATTACACTGTTACATCCACTTTTGGACGGCATCAAATCATTCACAATAAATATGATTCAACAATCGGGTGCGATTAGCTATCAACAATATGGTTCATTGATTTGTGCATTTTTATGGGCAAATCGTTTACACGACGAATCAAAATGTAAACTGTTCAAAGACAAATCCGTCGATCAAACATTAATCGATAAATTGGCGTTGCATTTCAATTGGATGTCAAAGCATTTATCGAATCTATTGGATGAACTACCTGGATCCGTTGGTTCACAATCTAAAGAAGTTACACATTTCCGTAAGATTTTGCAGAAAATGTCCGAATGTAAGACCGTTCAACGGCATCCATTGAATGAAATGCGAAAACGATTTACAAAACGGTTTACAGAATTTATGCCATTCTATGAAAAACATCAAATTCAATTGTATGAATACGAAAATGAAGTGACCAAGCAATTGCAATTGCCTACAAAGAAGTGGCAATCATTTGAACCAGCCGAATATTTACAATCATTGGTTTATAGATATCGAATAATCTTGAGCAATGAAATGACCAATTATAAAAATTATTTAGTTGAAAACACCGATGCAGAGCAACTTCAGTGGCTTGTTGATGATGGCAAAGATTTCAATCAACTGAATGCGGATGAAATGTTGAACAAATTTCAGCAACTATCTAAAACACCGGCCTCATGTTGGGGACCTAGTTCAACTACAATGCTCGAATGTGTTGCCGATGAAAATGGAAAATTGGTCAAATATTTGGAATCAATCGGTGAAAATGCTAGTCAATCACATTTGGCTCCACTTAAGATCATTGTGTCTGTGCTTCCGATTATGGAATATTTTGCATTGCGTGCATGCAATTCAATCATTCGAAGAAGTGCAACCAATCACAAACCAAATATGGACTTTTTCAAAAGTATTCGTTCGCTTGATGTCGCTGTACTGAATTCGGTTCGCACGGTGGGAACCACCCAATACAGACTCGGTGAATCAATATGGAATTGGATGCAGCAGAAAATCGACAGCGAAAATCTTGAATCTGTTTTTGAGGTGATGCCTCAATCAATCTACCGAAAAATTTCATCATTTATGAAAATGCTTGATTCACACATTTTACACTTTGGATATAATTCACTAACATTGAATCATCAGTACCTGTTGAATGTTGTGGACGATAACAAGAAATTAGAGACGATGCCAATGAATAGCTGTGTATTGACTGTGTCCGCCTTTTTGTCACTGTTCAATGAATGTGGCAAAGCAAAATCGATCGGTTTGGGTAATTTGGAAATTTGGTCATCAACATTAACATCACTATCGAAATTACTCTGGAATAATGTCGAAACATTCCAGAATCAGTTCCAATGTGAACCGTCAAACATTGAATATAGTAAACATTGTGGTCAAAAATTGCTGGCAGAGATAAAGTATGTGAAAGCGCTAACGGCAAAGATTCCAACCAAGAAAACGAACATTGAAGATGAATTCTTGCAAGTGGTTCAGTTGCTTGAAAGCAAAGTGTCAAGTGAACAAATCCCAGATGGACAACAATCGCAAGGTAGATTCCAGCAATTTTTCGCAGCTGCAACAATTCAATCGCTTGTGGCCATTCTTGAATTGCATTTGATGACATTCACACCGCTAGTCGATCCCGTCGAAAAAAATCGCTTGAAACGAACATACACCGTTGCCAATCAAGAGCATTTAACGCGTTTAACGTCAGCCTATGACTTCATGAAAGTGATTATGTCATATGATGGTTTGGGCAATCAAATTATTGAAGAATCATTCCACGGCAAATCGAAAGAATTTAAAATGCAACTAGAGAAATATTCCGAGAAATGTGCACTTCGCCCAGATGTATGCGTGTATGCTGAACTCGTCGATCAAATAAACTTTTTCTTAGAAAATGGTTGTCGCCCAAAAGCTCAGCTGCAATTAATCAACGACATCGATTCGGCATTCAATCGGCTGAACAGTGGAACCGCTATTACACAACAAGATTTGCAAAATGTTGATGAAATTATTAAACGTATCGATTGGTGTACAAATACAGCCGAAAGTTTTGAACGTGCAACAATTACACGTTTTGCTACATACTATCGCGATTTCACATCACCATTGGAATCATCGGTTATGATGCTGAAAAATGGTTTTCGATGCTTGAAACAATGCCTAATCAAAAGCAGAGAATTGATTTTAATGTCGAGAATCGGATCGAATTTGCATGGACTAAATGAAACTGAATCATTATCGGCTGTGCTTGTCAATCTAATTGAATTCCCGAGTGTAGAGAAACGACCACATCTAATGCCAGCAACTGTACGAATGCTCGAAAGCTTGGAACACAAAGAAGTCGCTCATTCAATGTAAGTAAATTTGCAAAATTTATTTAAGAAACAAAACTTGGATTAAGTCGACAAATTGGCTAAATTCACATTCTCGGTTAATTAACAGGCTTCTGAAGTCGGTGTTGCAAGAGACACTTTGCTTGCTATCAATATCTGGATCGATCGATTCCAGAACTTTCCAACAATTCGACAAGACTGTTGGCAGTTTCAATCAAATGTGGAAACAACAAGAAGAAATCAAACGTGCCAAAAGTATTGAAGAGGAAAGTCTTTACGTCAAAAAGTAAGTGATCATGAATGATTTGTTTAAATTCAAAGGAAGGAGCACTAATAAAAAAATTGATGATTCTATAAAATGTTTCTTTTAATTTCAGAACTCGCTGTGTAGATGAAAATGAAGAAGAAATCACTGAGCAAGAGGTGCAAACCATGTTCCCGAACTATGCAACTACTGATTTTGGTGAATTTATTCAAAATCCAAGCTTGGAAACGGATCAAAAGGAAACGATACCAAAACCGAAGCCCGTTCAAGACCTGTTGACCGATGATGACTTGAAATTCATTGGAAATGTTTTTATCGACATTATGTTTAAATATTCACGGTAAGATAGTTTTTGGGTGATTCACAATTTCCCCCCGGGAAATGTTATTGTCTTCAGCCCTCAAGCATTTTGCCTAATATTGCAATTAAACCAATTTTATTGACAAAATCCCTTGAAACAGATGCACTTACTACAAACCATCAAAAGGTGATTTCAACGCTGACAATTATCAAGTTGAGTTTTTGGATGCCTTTGAATCCAAATCGAATGTATTTTATCAATTGGTTCAAAAGTACAAGCATTCACTAAGCAGCACCATTGATGATGCATTCTACGGTGGAATTGGTTTGCTCATCAACACCACACAAAACAAATATCGCACACAAAATCAAACCAATTCGGATCGTATCAAATCGTACAATTTTTATAAAGATTCGAATATTCCTGAGGTGTACAATACAACTGGACTATTGGACAGGATTGAAGCCAGAGTTTCAGATGAACTTAAGCAGTGGCCAGATCATGCTGTGCTCAATGATGTAAGATTTTTTGTGAAGAATTTTTAGAGAGACGATTGATAAAAATCCTCAAATTTATAATGAAAGAGACAATAATAACAAAATCTTCATGAAAACCCTCCCGCAGATAATCGTGATCATTGGACGTATTCGATCGCTTGACATTACCGAACCAATTGCACGTTTCAATACGGGCTTCCAAATATTGCGTCAAAAAGTCGATGAATGGAATAGTGTTTCGCATAAACTGAATCATTTACGTGATTTGGAAACGGAAATAGCGGAAAATGTTCAACGATGGATGAAACTTGAGCTGCAGTGCTGGAGAGAGTGTTTGGAAACCACCTTTGATAAGTATGTTAGCGGCCAATTTAAGCCTCAAATTTGATATTTTTCAATCACATCGTTTATTAATACAAAAATATCAACATTTCCCTTTTGACATGTTCTATTCCAGAGTACAATCCAAGGCATATCGTTACTGGTTCTTCATGTACAATTTATTGCATGAATACCTTGAATGCCCGGTCACATCGTTTTCGTGTGATTTAACCGATTTTAAAGCAGTTGAAAAGTATTTTGGTGACGGTGAAATCGATTTGGATGCAGAAAATGCGGAACAAAATACACCGAAACTCCGAACAAGTGATGTAATTAGCGTTCTCAAGCAGTTCATTGAGTCATCAAACTATGGTGAATTTGAATTGCGTATGAAAATACTCAAATCATTTGAATTGTACTTGCAAAAATGCCAAGCAAAAGGTTCAAATAAGAAACGTGAACGTATCATTTCTGTGATACACAATTTGTACACGTATTACACACAGTTTGCTGGTCAAATTGGTGACACAATCAAATCAAAACGCACACAAATCGAAAAGAAACTCAAAGAGTTCGTCAAAATTGAATCGTATAACAAGGATCTATCATATTTTGGTATGAAAAACAATGTTGCACGTGTTCATCGACATTTGTATAAATTTTTACGTGAATTTGAAACATCTTTAATGGAAAAAATTGCCGAAGTATTTGTGTGGAAGGCAAACGAAACTGCTCCACTGGTCGATGAACCAAGAGCCAAAGGATCCACTGCATTGTATGAACCAAACATTGCATCGTACACTGTTGATGTGAAACACTTTGTGTCATCACAACTACCAAAGACTGATGCAACACCAATTGATGATTCCATTCCAGCGAACAGTGAAAGTTTATTAGCTAAAATCGATAAATTGTTTGCTGTGTCACGGAATGTGGTTAAAAATGCCGTTTTACATGCTGAATACCCAAGTTTACTGTACAATTTGGACATGGAATTATCGGGTCAAATTGAAACGTGTAGTTATTTGCGTGGCCTTGAGGTAGATCGAACACAAGAAAAACCAAAACAAAAAGCACAAGCCAAACATATTCTACAGCAAAAACGAAAAGCAGTGGCTGATTGTTTTAAACTGTTGGCAACACTTGGACTTAGTTTTCGGTCG
This sequence comes from Aphidoletes aphidimyza, assembly GCA_030463065.1. Taxonomy (NCBI): domain Eukaryota; kingdom Metazoa; phylum Arthropoda; class Insecta; order Diptera; family Cecidomyiidae; genus Aphidoletes; species Aphidoletes aphidimyza. Next base: position 5,104,135 of record CM059997.1, on the reverse strand, counting down.
GGTTTATTAGAATCATCAATGCAAACTGAATTGGTGGACTTGAAATTGGCACCATTTTGCATTCAATCGGTGATTGATGCATCAACAAAACATATTAAAATCAACGAAAGTCTGACACAGCTTACGAAAAATATCGATTTGAATTTCTCAAAATGTGTGTTCAAATTGAAATTACTGCAAATGTCATTGTTGACACCAAACCAAGAGTTAGGTTTACCCAATTTTGAACGAATCAAAGGTTTTACGATTGATATGTTTTTGCTCGTTCAACTTCAACGCCAAACGTTATGTAAATCAACACACGAGTTACAGCAACTGCAACAGAATATCAAACGTATCACTGAGCTACGGGAGATTTTAGCAAACAATGAAATAGATCTTGGATTTAAGGCACGAACTGTAAAACTGACATCGATGGAACACACACTGATTCGAATTTCCGATTTGACTGAACAATATGACCTACTTATGAATTGTATTCCATCCGATGAAGACAAATGCTTCACTGCCATTGAATCCATGGAAATATGTGCATTCACAAAATCATCAGAAAAGTATCAAAAAATGAAAGCCGCTTTAACATCCATTTCACGATCATCGAAAGGTTTGTTGGCATTTGTTCAATCGGCTGCCGAGTCTTTCTTTGTGGATTCATATAAAATGAATGACATTACAATTGAATTTAATCGCATTATTAGCGATTTACACATGTTGAGTGACACGCTCAAATTGAGTAATAAAAATGAGCATTTAGTTTTTGCCAAACCCCTGATGGCACTTTTGCAAAGCATTAAAATCGATGATGACACTGAGGTGACAGTTGATCAGCCAGCCGATGATAACAATTCCGCAGAGAACATATCAAATGAGTTGGAAAATATTGTCCATAGTGTTTTGCTATCGATGCAAAATATCTATAAAAAGTATTCGACCCAGCAGCAAAACGACGAAGAGCCAAAAGCAAACAACGGTGAAGAGGCCGATCAAGATGATGGTCAAGATGAAGAAATGATACAAAAGAATCATCTCAAGCAAAAGATTACGGCTGAAATAAATGCCGATTGGCAAACATTAGGCTTATCAGCTGTATCGAGTAAATTGTCGAAAATTATTACCGAAATCTATCATTCAAGCAATTGCCAACCAAAATTCCAAACCATTCGAATTGAAAGCCTACGGAAAATTGTATCGATTTTATCGATTTTGGAACAATTTGAATTGCTGTGTAAATATTATTTGATTCAACAGTTGGGCGCACATAAAGTAACAACCAAAATACTAAGTGTGATGTTAACGGTGTTCATTGAATTGAGTGCAAAAGGTTTTTGTATACCACCGGATTTGATGCAAGATGAAGATGGTCAACAGAATGAGAATGGTGATGGTAAAGAAGGTGAAGGATTTGGATTGGATGATGGAACTGGCGAAAATGATGTTTCGGATAAGTGAGTATTTAGTACATTGAAGATATACAGAATATTGTAGTATATAAACTAGAGTGTAAAAGTCATTTTTAATTTGGAAATTGTTTTTAATAGAATCGAATCAGAGGATCAACTAGACACGGCAAAGAAACCAGGTGATCGTGATGAGAATAATAAAGAAGATGATGACTGCAAAGAATCAAATGGTATTGATATGAGCGAAGATTTTGATTCGAAATTACAAGATATTGAAAAGCGTGGCGATGATTCGAGTGAAGATGAACAGTCGGACAATGAAGAGTTGGATAAGGAAATGGGTGAAACTGAACAAGGAGCCGAAAAGTACGAATGGATTTGAAGATTCTTCAGGGGAAGTGTTATAAATGATGTTTATTTGTTGTTTTTTTGCAGACTTGACGATCAAATATGGGGCTCAGATGAGGAACAGGAGGAGGATGAAGAAGAAGGTGACGATGAAATGGGCGAAGAAAACGATGCCAAGGGATCAAAAGATGACAAAGAAAATCACAATAATCTCGATTCTGAACAAAATGATCAAGGACAAGGCGAAGATCAAGATGGGTTAGATGCCACAAATGGTACGTTTTTTTTTAATTTCTAGACTCGTTTGAACCGCAAAAGACATAATTTCATTTGATTTAATATTAAAACTTGTACAGAAGATCAAAAGGAAAAGAAGAAAAAGGATAAAATTGACCAAATGAACGAAGACGATACGGGTGAAGAGCAAGTCAACCCATACCATAATGAACTGGAAGAGCCACCAGAACCAGAAGATATGGATTTGGGTGATATGAATCTGGACAATGAAGACAATAACGACAACAACGATGATCAAAATGATGCAAATCCATTTGATATCGATAGTATGAAAGAAAACATGGAAACGGACGCAAACGAGGATGAAGAGCAAGAAGATGGTGAATCCGATGAGAAAAATGTTGATCAACAGGGTGATGTGAGTGACAACAGTGATGTTGAGGATGATGACAATTTGAAAAAAGATGAAGAACCAAATCAACCTCAAGATGCTCAAGATGGTGAAGAGGAAGAGATGGGCAATAAAGATCCAGACACTCAAGAGCCCGGTAAAGAAACGGTCGAAGAGGAAAAGGACGAAAATAAAGACGAAACCGATGACAATGATGAGAATAAAGAGACCAATAAAAATGAAAATTTCCACGAATCGGTTGACAAATCATCGATTGAGGAAAATGTTCAAGCGATGCCAGACACAAAAGATCAAGGCTCAACGGACCAAGTGGAAACTGAAGCCATGGAGAAAAATGTGCAAGAAGATAAAATGGATGCTCAAGATACCGGTTAGTTTTTCTTTTCTATTTTAATGAAAAATTGTAAGTTTTTTTATCAAATAAAAAAATGTGTTGAAATAAAAATTTATCAACATGAAATAGGTGAAGAGCAAACTGGAATTGGTCAAGCGGCAAATGAAGAATCGGAAACTGGACATCAAGGTGTGTCAGATGCGAAAAACACTCAAAAGACTGAACAATCGGAAAAGAATGAGAAAAAAGATCGCCGAAAACCAGGTGCATCAAATGACGACCGAACAATCAGTGAAAATAAGGAGAGTTCAAAGCGTCAACTGAAAACCATCCAAGAAGTTGATCAAAATGCTCAAAACGATGAAGAGATGACACAAAATGATATTGATGATAAAAATAATGAATATCAACACATAAAAGATGCAAAAGAAACGGAAAATTCCACCACAACGATGGATAATGCAACCGAAGAACAATCGAAAAAAGTGAAAAATGATCAAGATGAAGAAGAAACTGCTACACCAGACCTCGAAACTAATGACGAGCTTATGGAACAAGAAACGACCGACGAACCATTGGAAAATGTTCCAGAGCTTGAGCGCGAAATGTTAAATGAAAGCAATAAAAATAATAAGAAGGGTTCAAACAACGAAAGACAAAATGAAGCTTGTGAGGCACAAGAGGAATGCAGTGTTGAAGGTGATGTGGTGCCAACTCATAATGTTTCACGGCCGGGAGATACAACCGCACATTGCTCGTATGTTTTTTTGTTTTTTCAAAATGAAATGTACCACGAGAATCTGGTGTTAACTCATAATTGGTGTTTTTTTTTTCATAGGGTCGATATAATTCGTGATGCAAGTGTGGCTCAGGAGCTCGACAATGCTGAACTACTCGATATCCGAAAGATGTATGAAAAGGAACGAACATCAAATAAACTTGTGAATCCGGCACGTGAAAACTTTGAATTGTGGCAAACAATTAGCAATAAAATGTTGCCCAATGCTCGAGAGCTGTGCGAACAATTGCGTCTCATTTTAGAACCCACAAAATGTACTCGTTTGAAGGGTGATTATCGCACAGGACGACGTATCAACATGAAAAAGGTAATTCATTGACCTCTTCATTTGGAAGACTTCAAATTTGTATTTACACAAAAGTTGTTTTTTTTTTAAATTTTTCTTAATTTCGATGTTGATTTTTAACTTAACAGATAATTCCATACATCGCCTCACAATTCCGTAAAGATAAAATCTGGTTGAGACGTACCAAACCGGCTCAGCGTGACTACAAAATCACAATCGCTATCGATGATTCAAAATCAATGGATTACAACAATTCAAAAGAATTAACGCTGCAAGCGATTTCATTGGTGTCACAAGCACTCACACTGCTTGAGAGCGGTCGACTTAGTATTATGTCATTTGGTGAAGCACCAAAAATCATTCTCAATCATACCGATCAATTTGATGGTCCAACATTGGTGAATTCATTGAATTTCGCCCAAAATCAAAGTCGTATCGCTGAATTGATGGAATTCGTTCGAGTTGCCAACAGCGACGATACGGGCGCCTCGTCTGATAATGGTATTTTTGAAAATTTATTGCTTGTTTTGAGCGATGGTCGAAATATTTTCAGCGAAGGTGAAAAGAAAGTGCGAAATGCCATTAAATTGGCACGTCTTAGCCGAGTATTCATTGTGTACATTATCATCGATAATCCGGAAAATAAGGTAAGTTTTCTTCCATCCATAAGATTCTATGGTCTATGGTCTTCCATATAAATTTACGTCTTTCTTTTTCATTCTCTTTTCGAATAGCACTCTGTTCTCGATATTCGTGTGCCACATTTTTCAGCCGATCGAAAATCCATCACAATGAAATCGTATCTTGACACATTTCCATTCCCCTACTACGTGATTGTACGGGACCTTACCCAATTGCCACTTGTATTAAGCGATGCGATGCGCCAATGGTTTGAATTGGTCTCTAGTGAGCAATAAATTTCAGCTAGTTATAAAGCTTAAGCTAAAGATTAAAATTGAAAATATTTTTGAAAGAAAAAAAATAACCAAACTCTGTTTGTAAATAATTTTAAGAGATGAATAAAAATTTAAAGTCACACTATTTTTTTTGATTACGAACATCAAAACTGTCTTTATTGAATACAACCTAATTAGAATTCATGATCGGGGGAAAAGAAAAAATTGGAGAAGCGGAAAAGATCTATTTATTAATTTAATGTCGGCTGGCCCGTGTGAAATTTGATGAGCTTCGTGTGTCCATGCCCAATGACATCGGTGTTGATTCATCGCTGGATGGTGGGACGGCCAAAATTGATGGAATATTCAAAGTTTTACCCGGACATGCTGTCTCATATTGAAGTTTCAGGCTTTCCAATTCACATGTGCATGTCGTTAATGCACCACGAAGTTCACTCAACAACACCAAGTCGGAACGCAATTCATTGAATGCAACGCAAATCTCTTCGGTTGGTGGCGGCGCTGGATCCACTTTGAATTCGGTCAGCGCCTGTTCCAATGCTTTGGCTTTCTTTTGGCCAACACTAGCCGGTAGTTTCATTTTCATTGAACGTGGTGATACACCAGTACCACGTAAATCATTGAATTTTATACCACTCACGGCACTTTCAACAGCCTAAAGACATTTCAACGAAAAAAAGAACACAATTTACAATTAGAAAACGAGTTTGATAAACAAATTCGTCAGCAAAATTGTGACTTACATTGACAACAAAATCAACGCGTGACGGTCGTACTTGATTTGGCACTTTCTTTTTGTTAACTTTTTTGTCTTGTTTGCGAGCACTGGTTGGTGTCTGTGGAGCCTCACCTTGCTATTATTTTTTGCAAATAGAAAACAAATGTCCAGATTAAGAGTTTAAAAAATTCATTTGAAGAAAAAAACAAATACACGACAATTTAGTCGAATCGAGCTCATTTCACTCACCTGATCAGCTTGTGAAATTAATTTCTGTAAATCCTGTGTCTTGCGGTCACGTTCCTTCTTTCGAGCTTCAATTTTCTTCAATTCATTCAATAACATTTGCTCTTCTTCAATATCTTTCTGTGTTCGATCGAATAATTTTTTCATTTGCTCTTTACGTTTACGCTCATGTTCAGCATCAAACGAAAATGATTTCTTTTCCGCATTATTTCCTTTGACCTGCAAATATTATCGAGTCGTTTAGTTTATGTTAAGTAACAAAATTATCAAATTCTATTCGTAAAATAAAAACAACAACACATTTACCTTGGTCAAAACACCAACCACTTCATAGTATCGTTCTTTCAGGTCTTCAACGGCTTTTGTACCAAAATTGGCCCGGTCCCATCGATCGGCCATCACAACGAAACGTAAATCAAATCGACGTGCCAAATCGAATAGATGATCCGTTTGAGCCTTTGACCATTTCGACTGGTTTGTTCGCAGGTGTGTATTATATTCATTGTTTGTGTACGTGACAATATTGAGTTTTTTATTGAATTTTGCAAATGGATATTCTTTTTGATCGTCGGCAATGCGACGCCAATGATGAAATATAGCGCCGTCGGTACGTGCTGGATTTTTAAACGGTGTCCATTCCCATTTTCGTACATTTTTCATGCCCAACCGTGCTTTGACTTGCTTATAACCCGATCCAGTGTCGGTTTGCATTAGCGGCGGTGCATCTTTGTTATCATTGTATAGCAAAGCATACACCTCACGGTGCATACCTTCCGGTCGCTTCACCGATTTTGTGCGAGTTCTGGAAAAACATTTTTTTTGCGAAAATTATAAAAAATTTAGCCATTTCGACACATTTCCATTTCGATGTGAGAATTCATTGCAATGGATAACTTACAGGTCATTGATTGATCTCTTTTGTTTGTTCCATAGCGCTTCTTTCGTTAATTCGGGCGTTGGTGGTCTTTCCAATTCCAAAATATCTCTAACATCGGCCGACATTGTCACTGGCAATCAATTGATTTGCATACACGAATTACAAATTATCAACAACCAAAACAGTCTAAACGATTTCGTTTCAAATTACGTTTGATTATAACACCGAAATTACTCAATTATAATTGAAATATTTGGAATAAATGTTAAAAAATAAATGTCCTTTTCTGTCCACCGCAATGACAATAATGTGTTTATACACCATACGCACGGGCAATTGAAATGGCTTGACAGTGTCAAAAAATGCGGCGAATAATTGCCTGCTGAACACCAAGCGCTGAATTGAAATGAATGCGTTCAAATCCACCGCTAACAGCGTTGCTAAGCAGATGTCATTATGTTCACACACAAAAATAAAGCTTCACTTGTCAATTGTTTACGTGTTTATTTATTTATATTTGAAATTTTAATTTCAAAAACATTCATTTTTTGTTTCATATTTGATTTTTAATTTTGTTGATTTTATCGCATTTTTTTTGTGTTTAAATTTAAAAAAAAAAACAATGTGTTGTAATTTGTGATGAGTGATTCCGACGATACTGATATTTTACTGTTGATTCCACCCAATTTCTTTCTAACGGAAACCAATCTAAATGAATCACCAAACTACGAAATGTTTCGATCAAATTTAGAACATCGCCCGATAAAATCGTCCTTGTCGCCAAGGAACACCGAAAAAACAGCTAATCAATCGACCAGCTTTCATTTATCGCATAGCAAAGATTTAATAACAACAACACCACAACAACTAAAATATCGTCCATTCAATGAACCGAGTCCATCAATCAACGTATCAAATTTTCATCGATCGAATGAACGTTTAAATTGTATTCATTCAAATGATGTGATCCACACAATGTATGATGAATCAGAGAGATTTGCAGCTAATCGCCGGTCCAGTTCACCGCTTCGGCGAATCAATAATACATCGAATGTTGGATGCGAATTTGCGAGTGAACGAATTGGAAATTTAAGCAGCCGAAAAATGTCCGATTGGAAAGCTCGCGGTGAAGAGACACGACATCAAGATGATTTAATTAGTTTGACAAATGTTTGGAATAAAAATTTGGATTTTAAAACGACCACCACCACTGAACTTGAAGAGGAACGACTGAGGCGAAGACAATGTGAACGAAATATTAGCCTTTTGCAATCACAATTAAATCAATATCAAAATAAATTTACCGATGTTATTAAAATTGATCAAGCGAAAAATGATACGTTGGCTAAACTTCATAATACGAACTCGAGGTGAAAAAAAATTTACAATTTTTATTTTTGATTCTGTCGCATTTTTTTTTCATCTAACACTTGAATTTCTTCTTGAATTGCAGTTTGATGGCAAATGTAAATGAACTGGAAAAGCAAATTTCAGATATGGAATTACGTTTCCATCGTGAAAAGGAACAATTATTGTCGGAAAATGGAGAACTGAAAACCAAAGTTGATCATTTAAAGCACCAAAATATTGAACTCGATCGGAAAATCAACATGTTACTCAAGTAAGCTGGATTATTTGGACTAAATTTTTGTATGTCCGATTATGGATATCGGTTTCATTGAATTTATAATCAAAATAAAAATTTATTTTTATCAACACAGATCAACAAATGAAGCTAGAGACATTCATAAGGAGCAAATGAATGAAATTGAGATTCGATTATCGAATTCGAAACAAAGCGAAGCGATTCTCATTGACGAAATATCCAAACTGAAAAATGAGTATATTACTGAAAAGGTAAAACATGAATCGGAACAAGCACGCAATCAACAGATTATCGACGATCAATCGGCAAAGTAATTGAAATTTGATTATTAATTTTTAAATGCACTTCGATGTAATTATTAACCAAACAAAATATGTGAAAATAAAAATATATTTGCTTTATGTGTGTTTTGCAGGCTTGAGAGATTGGAACAAGGAATAACAGAGCTACAAACCAAAGAAGTAAATATTTATCGCTTTGGGCTGGTGTTTTAACTCATTTTTTTGTGTTCAATTTGTTACTAATTTTCTGAAATATATTTTGAAACATTAAGGCAAAATTTCTGGAGGAAATGGAATCGCAGCGCGCTGCATTAAAAGTGTTTTATCAAACGCAATTAGATGATTTAGTACGGGCTAAAGTAGATGAATACCAAAAACAGTTTGATGAAATGGAAAAATCCATTCGAAAAGAAACCAAACAAAATGAACGAGTCATTGCAGAACGAGCACTCAAACAAATCGAATTGATTACTCAAAAGTATGCTTTTAAATATTTGAAATGTGTTTACTTGTGAATTTGTCAGCTCAGTCACATTGCAATTCAATGATATGGATAACGAAATTCTATGAGTATTGAAATGTGACCAAACAATGAAATGCTATGTGACGAAATGAGCTCACCAGTGTGCTTCTAGTCTCGTTTTCCGTCAGATATAATCTTAAACCAAATTCTGTTTTGATTACATCAAACCTATAGAAATGAACAAGAATTTCTATTAATGGAAGAAAAACACCGCGAAGAGATGGAACTGTGCAAAATTCGACTCGGTAATGCTACTAAAATTATAGCACAACTCGAGCAGGAGTTAAGTGTGTATCGTGCAAAAAGGTGAGAATATTGCTATATAAATCAGCAAAAGGTTTTTATTGATAAAGTACAATATTTGAAAATTAAATGGATGAATTTGAACAATGTGATATTGTGATAGCATTTTCAAAGATAGCACAGATTTTGTGTTCAGTAATGACCGATTTTCTGGACATATTTGGCCGATATTACAAGCCCAGATAACATTATCATTCATTTTCCTGCAAATCTTATATTTGCCGAAGAAATTAATTTTCCGCGCACAAAAAATTACTTGACTTTTCCTTCACTTGTTTTGCTTGTAATAAATACGTACAATACCCAAATTTTTCAACTTATGACATCTCTCTGCGGAATCAAGGTATTTCTTGGAAATTTGATGCTAACAAATTGACAAACACGAAATTGCGAATAGATTTTTCAGATGTTTTTCAATCATTTTCATTTCATTTTCGAAGTGGTTTGGCATTAATTCGCTGTAAAAATATACCTGTTGGAACTCATAGTTTCATTGAATCATGATTAAATCGAAAAATATCATGATATTTATACTGTCAACTGCATTAAAGAAACTAATCATTCGATCATATTTATAGCTTTTATGTAAAGCAGTTGTATTTTACTCATTTCCGATTGCCAAAATGGTAGCAAATCAAAGTTTGGCAAACTAACGGAGTTTTTTCGAAGTTCTACTCAAGAGTTTGAATATAAATTGGGAATGAAAGATGGTCGAATCAAAAAACCCAAACGGATTCAAGTAAAATCCTAATAACAACCATACTTATTACTAATTAACAAATTCGGAATATCATCAAATCATATTTCCCACTTTCAATCATGGCTATGTATTCATATTGAAAAGACAGGGTTGAATTCATTGAGTCCGGACAAGGAGCGACGATAGTTTTCAAATCAATTAGATTAATAGATTTAAGGTGTCGAAAAATAGAGTTGAAAGAATGAAAAATCACAAAGAAGTGAATCAATCACAGCGAGCAAATTCACAAATACTCAGTCAAGTAGAAATTGAAGTTCAAAAAGTTCAGAACCAAAAAGTTACCGCGCAAACGAAAGTAGAGAATATAACTTAATGGAACATTCGGGTAGATTTCAATCAGTTAAGAATTAAGATTAAATATTCAATATACAAGCTAGAGAAGAGCTATTTGAAAATGACAAATACATTCAAATTTACACTTCAAATAAGCAATAATTTCTTCGTGTCCAATTACCATTACATATTTTACCATATTTGTGACGATTAATAAAAATTCGTATCTCTTTGTAATTCCAGGAGTGATATCGCCGAGCGCTTACACAACGTAATCGAAACACAATGGCAAAAAACGTTAGAAATTCTAACAAATAACGATGCAGCCAAAGATGCGAATAAATTGTGTCCAAATCGTATAATAAATGATTTCGATAAATGTGAAAAAAATAATTGTTCATAGCTGATTAAAAAAAAAAAAAAAACATGGAATAAAATCACGTCACATTTCGGGTTATAGCTATGCACATTTATTAATGAAATAATTTTTCTCTGTTTTTTTTGTCTGTAATATTGTATAATGTTTTTGTCAAAAACAAGCAATGATTTTTTTTTCTTTTTTGTGTATTTTGATGTGCATTACATTTTGAATATTTTTCATTAATCTTAACAAATTATGGAAATGTAACGAATATCAGAGACTTAGATAAACAGTTTTTTTTTTTACATAAAACAAATGCAACTAAACAAAAGCAAAAAAAAAGTGAACTCAAACGAAAAATGCTGTTTGAAAAAATAAAATAGATTTATTTTTTTCTTTACATAGCGTATATTGTTTCAGTCCCAATTCTCAGATCGTTCATTAGAGGATATTATTATATATTTTTCTGTTGTTATTTCAGGGAGGGGAAACCGCCCACATTCGGTACATTGATTGCAAAGCTTTGCACAGGGTATTCAAATCTTATCATATGTTTTATTTTTTTTTCTTTCTCTCTCTCTCTCTCTCATATATTTCAAACTTAAAAGAACAGAAGAGCATTTTCGTTTCACTAGATATGGAAAAACAAATGTCTTTTTTTATCGGTAAATTGTTCATTTTTTCTTATTCATTTGTTCTTGTTGTTGTTGTTTTAGCGAATATTGAACATTTAAATGATAAATTTCATCTATTTTTTTTTTAAACTTATACAATGTGCTGATTTATCTAAAACATTGCAATAATGCTTTGCATGATTCGTTTTTTTTTTTTGTTTGTTTTTTTCTTAGACAAGAAGGAAAATCAATGTGGAGATATATCTATATGCAATATATATATATATGTTATGTATGAATTTACTCGAGCGAATTGAGCGTAAGCAGCTGTTTTAATACTTTTGTTTGTGATGTTTCACGAATTTCACCGGCCAAAAACATTTCATCGACCACCGTATACACTTTATAGAAGTTGAACACCAAATCCAATTCGCACACATTATGGAAATATTCGTTGAGCACTTCGACGAAATTGTGTATTGCTTCTAGGTAACACAGATTATTGTCATTTACATCGACACATATGCAAAAATACAGTCCAGCATAACGTCGATACACGATTTTAAAGTTGCGAAACTGAAAACAACAAAAAGCACGACAAACAAGCAAAAAAAAAACAATCATTAAAATTGAAAATCGATTGAATAGAAGGATGTGTGGCATTGATTTTAAATGCCATCAATTTGAAATATATCGAATTTTTTGTTGTTGTTGCAATTGACTTAAGCAACAACTTCAAAGTGTTTATGTATTGTGCTTAAATTCCTTGAAACCAAATTGACATTTCAATCCAATTCGGAGAAATCCAATTCGGAGAAATCGCCAGGCAGTTATCAATCTAGCCGAACATCAACCGAAATTTACTTACTTCCACAAAATTCGTATGTTTTGCATCACGAACCGTAACCACAGCGTGCACTTCTTCAATTAACTTTTGCTTTTCATCATCATCAAAATTCATATACCATTTAGCCAATCGAGTTTTACCCGCACGATTTTGTATCAAAATAAAGCGAATCTGAAAAAAAAAACAAACGAAAATTGATTAAATACAGAGAACGGATGTTGAGATAAATGACCACACACACGACACACACAAAAAAATCGTCAATCGTCGTCAATTGTACCATCTTTTACTATTTCATTTTCAATTACTTACCATTATTTTGATTGAAACGGTATTTTATACAAATTTATTTTATTGTTATTCACCGCGAATTCGCGATCAAATTGGTTCTTTTTTTAAATTTTGTGGATTGAATGTTGGCCAGCAAAAACTGAGATAAATTAGCGTATCGTACTATCGACCAATTCTTCTATATATATTTTTTTTTTTTTATTTTTTTGACTTTTTGACACCCAACGAATACGAACAGCAAATACACACTTTTCGTTGTATATTTTCTACACACTACAATAGAAAAAAAAACGACAACAACAACAACAAAATGTTCACACAACTACACTGGCATTCGATATACGAATACAGTACACTCAATCTTGCGTACGCATTCAATAAATCTGGCAATGGAAATGGATTGTATTTTCTATTTAATTACAGACCATGATGTGAAATGGTGATAGTGGTTGTTTAACATGTAAAAGTGTTGCCCAATGAGAAAAATTTGGTGTGCATTTGACTCATCATTTTTGACATTTCATCGATATTACGAATGTCTGGATTCGCTGCTAATATTTTGAAACTAAGCTTTTGCATTGAAATGTTAAAATCCAGTTTCATGTTTGATAAACAAAACTTACTTGGATTTTGTACAGAATAGAGAAAAAATAAAACAGCAACAACAACACAGATTTCAGTGAATTTGTCATTTTGTGACGCATATTTTCTATTGATATTAAAATCAGTTGACATTTGCATTGCAAAAAGTAAAAATTCGTTTTTTTTGTGTGTGGCTCCGATGATTATCACATTCACATATTTTCGGTTTATGTTTGCCGTTTGATTGTTACGATTCACGAAGATAACATACAACAATATTCGATAATATTCATATCACTCACACCAATGCATTTGTACTTATGGAATAATATGGTACGGTTGCACACTCTGATAAATATGTGAAGTGGAATTTCGTGAAATCGTGTGTGCTATATTGTTTTGATTTCGAAAGAAACGAAAATCATAACGAAAACGACGACACAAACGTGTACATTGTAACGTGTATACACAAACTGAAAGTTTTTTTTTGTGGATTCACTATAAATCTTATCTAAGAGTGAAGAGGCTTGTTCAAATGTTAACGTGAGCGTCGAAATTTGTTTTTTTTTTGTTAGTAATAATTTTTTTTTTTTTGGATTCAAAATAACGGCATTTTTGGTGACAACTAAAGTTGAAAACAAAATTTAATTAATTAAAAACATAAAAAAAACTATCGATTTGAACAAAATAGTTGTCTGTCAGTTAAGAGAGAAAGAAAACATCAGAATGTTTGGAAGCAATTTAATTCGAAATTCGCTCACATATTTAATGAGCAAAACAACACCAAATCAACGTTGGGTGTCTGGCATTTCGGCTGCAAATCAATTACAAGCAAAACATTTACAAGAAACGGCATTAGCCGAAAATTGTATTCTAGTCGATGCATTCGATCGGGCTATTGGCCAATCATCAAAACGGGATTGCCATCGTGTCGATGAAAATGGACAAATTAAATTGCATCGTGCGTTTAGCGTGTTCGTATTTAATTCAAATGGCGATATGTTAGTTCAAAAACGATCATCACACAAGGTTCGGTTTTCGATCAAAAGTTCATGGATTTTACAATTTCCATATTTATTTTTAGTTTTGTACTTAAACTTAACATGTTTGATCCACGTTTAGATTACCTACCCGGATTGTTACACAAATGCATGTTGCAGTCATCCGTTGCATGATATTGAATGTGAACGAGAAGAGATTAATGCAATGGGCATACGGAAAGCAGCACAACGACGTCTTAACTATGAGCTTGGTATTCCATTGAATCAGGTAAAACCCACTAACCAGTTTTTGTTCTTGTGTTTGTTTGTTTTTTTTTCTAAATTTTATTGACTTTAAAGTAGAATCTTTAACACTTTAAAGTCCATTTCAGTCATAAATGTGTCTTAATTAAATTTAAATACTTTGCATTTGTCGCGTTTTTTTATTTTAGGCTCGGCCAGAAAACTTCCATTATTTAACAAGAATCCATTATGCAGATGCCGGTAATGGTATTTGGGGTGAACATGAAATTGATTATATTCTATTTTTGCATAAAAATGTCGACCTCACACCAAATCCAAATGAAGTCAGCGAAGTATTTTATATCCAACGAAATGATTTGGAAAGGTAATTGTTCATTGATACATTCTGGCAAATTCGATAAAATTTATCTAAATGGTTGGTTAAAAGAAGCCAACAATGTGCAAACAAAAAATCAATGTAGTCAAAGATGTAGGAAAAAAAATGAATTTGTTCAGCGGAATCGATGATAAGAAGCATATGATTGGTTTGTTTGTAGTTTTTGAAAGAGCAATATTTGCAAGTTTGCCAAAGATAGTTATCTATTGGTTATTTGTTATCAACGATTTTCAACATCAGAATTCATGATATTGGAAAACTCTTATCAAATGTTTACCCGTTTCAATTTCGCATACTTGATTTTTGTATTTTGCCTCTTATGTCATTTTATATGTAAATTAAATTTACTAAATTTACACAATGTAATCAATATATAAATATTCTTTTACTTTATAAAACAGCCAAATGCAGCAATTGACCTCAAATGCTCCACTCACTCCATGGTTCCGATTGATATTAACCAATAAACTATTAACCAACTGGTGGGATAATTTGCATCAACTCAACAAATTAGAAAATCATCAAACCATTCAGAGATTATAGGATGATTAGTATCTTCATCAATACCTCGGTCGAAAAACATACCAAAAATAAAAACAACCAATCAACCAATTTTTGTTAATTTGTTCCCAAATTTCACTTGTTTTTCTTCTATAATGTTGCCACAGTAATATTAAACAAAATTGATAAATTATTCGCGACAAATTATAAATGTTAAATTGTATTTTTTTTTTCGTTGTTTTCGTCATCATGTTTTATTTCTCTCTTTATTTTGAAACCTATTAAAAATGTAAGCTTTTTGTTTTTGATTTGATTGGACCATCATTACCAAAACGCTTTTAGATGTTATTCCAGCATAGACTCTCTTCTGTTAACATTTGTTTTGTTTTTAAACGACTTTTTTTGCATAACGAAACTAAAGAAAGATTACATTATTTATATTAGAACATTCACGATTGATGTAAACAAAAAAAAAATATCATGTCTTCCAACTGAAAATAGAAAATAAATGGAAAATTACCTGAAATTAAGTTTCTTTCATTAAATTAACCGAGTGGTTAAGTAACCACTTAATGAGAATGTCAATTAAACACTCAAAATTGGTAGATAAACTGTCATTAATTAATTTTTTTTTTCAAGATTCCTTCAATGTTAAGACAAACACTCTTGAATTGATGATTTGCACGTTTTCTTTCTCCATTAGATGATTAGATAGTTTTTAAACATCGTATATAACCAGTTATTCAAGCAAACGCTCGTTTAGAAGCTAAAAAAAAATAAAGCGTCAAAAGTATGACATTCAGAAAACATTTGATACAAATTGTCTAGACGACATTAATCTCGGTGTCTACTGTAAGTCATTTCGAGAAACATGTATAATTAAATGTTTACCAAAGTGTTTTATTACAAAAAAACATCTCAATATTTACCTCAAAATCCGCATTTAAGCCAAAACTATTAAAATAAATTTGAAAAAAACAAACATCCAATTTCTGCAACTATAAGATCGTTTTTTTGCCATTTTATTCTAGTAAATACAATTTTCTTCCATCAGCTTAGTAAAAATTCTTATACAATAAAATTTGCACATGTACAAACACTTTCCAAATTGATTTTATTCATTTTGTTTTGTTATTATATGTTTGGGCTGTTGACGGCAAAAAAAAACCACATATTTTTTTGCTCTATGTATCAGAAAACGTACAAATTAGCACTAGAATTCTAATGTTACTGGATGCGCAATCTCTAAAGATTTTAAACAATTGGAAATCTGTTGAGAATTCAACAAAACATTTTAAATTGTTGTTGTAATGAGAATGAATGGACAAAAAAAAAATCAAATGTATTTTTCATGATAAAATTATTTATGATGCGAACAAAATTGGTTTTCATTTGTTTTAAAAAGTTTTATGTGCATATAAAATAACGATGAGATTTGGCTGTGCCAAGGCATTTATCTCTTCATGCTGTATTTGTTCGCAGGATGAAATATTCTCATTTGTTGTTTTTTTTTATTCGAAAATAAAAACGAAAAAAAAAACACATTTGTGAAATTCAATGTGAATGAATTTGTTTGTTTAACACGAGAATAGAAAATTGAATGAAATTTAATGGAATTTCCATTGAAATCTTAATAAAAACAGGCGAATGATTAAATATTATGCCAAAATGGAAAGAATGTTTTTTTTTTGCAGTTTGTCTTATAGAAATAAAAAGACTAAAAAGTGACACAATGAAGAAGATGAAAAAAAAACACGAAATATTGACGAATCAAATATTTTGCAAATTGCAAACGTACACTCGCAATTGTTTGCGCATATTCTCGATTCGATTCGCAAATTTACACTATTGATGGATGATTTTCATCGACTTGTATCAATATTTGTTGATTTTGTTGCTGCTGTTGCAATTGTTTTTGCACATTTTTCTTTAGCTCTCGTTCACGTCGCCGCAATTTTTTACGCCGTCGATCAATGCTAGCCAATTCCGTTTTGATCATAATATAGGTTTTACGTAAATCTTGAATTTTTTTCTTTAATATTGTAATTCGTTGCGTGCTATTCATTGCTGGATCTGAAACAAAAAATGGGATTTAGTTTCGATGAAGGAGAAAAAAAACATTATCATCAAATTATTGGTCAATGCCATGAACAGCAGATACAAAAGCTAAGGAACGATTAGATTGGAACTATGGAACCATTAAACAGTGAATTCCATTTTCCATTAAAATACAATCGTTACATTGGATTTTATAGCTGCAGCTCGAATGTAGCCGCTGATCATGTGAACAAAAAAATTCGATTGATTGATTAAATCAACAAAACAAGCGCAAGTGGCCACATACCAAGTTGAACGAGGAAATTATATTGATGAGATTTTGATGGTCGTTGCAGCTTAGGTGTTGTGATTGGATCGGAATTGTCTTCGCTTTCGGAACCTATACAAATGCAACGAAAAGTAAACATTTAGAACAAATGTATTTCAATCGAACAAAATTATATGATTCAATCAATAACAAAAAACCATTACCTGTGTTGGTATTTCGTCTCGTTGCAGCTTTTCGTCGTTTTGATGCTGCCTCTACTTCAGATTGTTTTCGTGCAGAGCGTCGCTTTTTCGCCAATCCAATGCGATCCGCTTCTAAAATTCAAACAAATCATTTTAATTTGTAAATATTGACACAACTATATCTCTCATATTTAAACAAATAAAATGAAGACAAAAAAACCACTTGAAATTGTACCTTGTTTTTTGTTGTTCTCCTCGCTACTATCCTCTTGGCTCATCGAATCACGCGGTGAACTACGAGGTGTTGCATTTTTACACTTGTTTTGTTTACTATCGACCGTTGTGGTGGTGGTGGCGGCAGGGGCCGCGGCGGCGGTAGCGGTTTCGGTGGGAACGGCCTTTGTATCAGCTTCGGCCACTGTTAACGGGCTTGTAAACATGCTATCGTAATTCTTTTTCACCAAATCACATTGCTCCTTCGGACATGCTGGTGCTGGACTACCCGGAATGGTTTCTTCACACAGTAATAACGATATCGATTCATTTTGAGCATTTTCAGCGGCTAAATCATCCTCAATTTTACACAATTTATCTACATTTTCTTCCGCTTTAACCGTCACCACAACGCTTTGATCACTGCTCGACGGCTCATCAACCGGCTTTGTCTCGGCACTTGATGCGGGTGTTGGGACGCTTACGGCCAATACCGGCGCTGACATTGACACTACTGCCGCCGGTGATTTGTCATTGATTTTCTCCTTTTCATCAAATCCATACACTTTTTTATCACTTGATGTGCTACTTGCTGTTGTTGGCGGCGTCACTGTCTTTTCCTTGGCACTTTGTTTGCCACCATACGATTGATCATTATCTTGTTTGCTCAGTACAAATTCATTTGGTGTTTCCGAGCTTTGAGATTCATCTTCAATAATCAGCCGCTGCTCTGAATCGGTGCTATCCGATGTGTCCTCGGACATGTGAGTATGTTCACCCGATTTTTGAATGGCCGACTCCAATTTCTGTATGGTTTCGCTGAGATCGTTATTTTTTGGTGATATTGATTCTAAAATATCGATTTTATTCAAAACCGGTTTGATGGTAGCGGTAGTTTCCGTGGTGGGTGAAATGCCCGCTCGATATGCTGATGTGGATCGGGTTGATGTGGTCGCTGTCACTGTCACTGACACTATTTCGCTGACAACCGTTGATGTGGATGGTGTAATTGATTTTTCTAATGACGTGGCCTTTGACTTAACATCAACGGGTGGTGTTGCTGTGGCTACTTTGACAGCATCCGTTTCTGGTTCTTCGACGGTTTTTTCTTCGTTCGACGAAATTTCATCAGCTGCTGTGGCAGATGTACCCGGCATCTGTTGCTGTGAATGTAATGCTTTTAGTACTTTGTCTGCGATCGATGATGGTTTATCAATTTTTGGTGGCTCTTGATTCAACACCTCATCGCTCATCATGATTTTTTTCACTGATTCCAAATCTTTTTCCAAATCTTCTTTGAAATCACTGGCACTGCTCTTGAAATCGAATATTTTCGATGTGTCCTCGGGTGTTGCATCGACAAATGAATTGATAAACATTGGTTTCATTTCCGATTGGATTTGTTGCACGGGTATTGCTTCGGATGATAATGGACATTCTTCTCTCATCATCATCTCTTCGTCCACTTGATCGGGTGTTGTCATATAGCATGGTGATTTACGCAGTGAATCAAAAATTGATTCAACTTTAACGGTAAATGCAGATGTGGATGGTGCAATTGGTGCCGGTTTTGGTGATTTTTCAACGTCAATCTCTTTAACTTTTTCGACTTCTTTGACGATCTTTTTCGTTCGTTTGGCTGCGGTTGGCGCTGATGGTGGCGATAACGTTGGTTTTATTGGATCCACTTGTGCTTTTCGTTTCGCTTTTTTATCAATATCCGGTGATAATTTTTTGGTTGTTTCAAATTCAAACAATTCGGGCTCTTTAAACTCATAAATATCACAAGTAGACGTTGTAGCTGTTGCTGATGTTGTACTAACGATGGCTTCTGTATCGATCGATTTGATTTCATCTTTTGGTGCAACAATTGGCTGTCGAATCACTGATTTATTTAGTTGTTTTGATTTATCAACATAAATTTGCTTTGGAGCCGGCATACTCTTTTCACTAGTCTCAATTTTAATTGTTACCTCAACATTGGACTTTGAATCGGACGTTGATGGTTCTTGGCTTGTGATTGATTGTGCTGACGTTGCTGGCACTTGTGCTGGAATCTCTGTTCGACCATCAATTTCAGGCGGTTTGAGTTTGCTAACATCCAGTTTTTGTTCGATTGAACTCGTTTGATCGTCTGAAATTGCTTTTTCCACTTCAATTTTTACAATCACATCATTTATTGGCTCTGCCGCACTTTCAACTGTAGTTGGTTTGCCCTTAGCTTCTTTCGTCGTTTCCTTTGGTTCATCGGCAGCCAAAGGTTTTGCTTCCTTTTCAACGGGTGCTTCGGATTCGGGTTTTTTCTCAAGCTCTTTATCTCTCAGCGGTGTGCGTTCCATAAGTGTTTTCATCATTGGCTTTTCGGGTGGTGCTTTTGGCTTTTCCGCCAATGTTGTTTTGATTATTTTCTCAATACCTGATTGCTTTAATGTGGCCACCATGTCATGCTGTTTACTGTTCGGTGTTTTATCAAATAAGAATTTATTGAATTTTTCCGATACATTCTCGAGTGTTGTGGTTTTATCGGAAAATTGGGAATCTTCATCGCCATACGAATCAGTTTCTGATGAATTGGACGGTGATGCTTTTGTTCGTAATGTGATGCCACTTGTAGTGGTGGTTGCCGTTGTGCTGGCTGTTGTGTTGGCCGTTGTGTTGGCCACCGTGTCTGGTTCCAATTTTGGTATATAATCGAATTTCTTTTCAACCATTGTCGTCGATGTGGTGACTGTTGATTCGGTTTCTTTTTTCTCAATATCATTAAAACCTTTCAATTCGGTGCTACCAATTGCATATTCACGCACTTTAGCTGCTGTACTTGCCAGCGGCTCTTCTTCCGAGCTGAGATTTGAATCTTTCTCTTTTTTAATTTCGATTGCTTCGATAACACTTTCTCGTTTGGCTTTTGCCTTAGCAGCGGCCGGTTTTCGTTTTGGCGTTGGCTTTTTAACAACCGGCTCATCGGAATCACTGTCCGAATCGGTTTGCAGTGATGATATGTCAGTGTTGTTGGATGTACGACGCTTATTCGGTTGGCCACGTGTTGTGCGACGTTGTTGAGCTGGTGTTGCCGGTGATTTGGTTCGGCTGGAATTCGATGCAATTGATGATGGTGTTGTGGAACGTGGCGGTTGTGAATCACCTCTTGAACTCACCCGATTCCGTTTGCTCGATGAACGAATGACTGGTGATGGTCCCGGTAGCTTTTCCGATGCCGAATTATTTGATCGGCCATCATTTTTGCCAGCGGCCGCAGTCTTCGTACGTTTATTTGTTTTGCTATTTGTTAAATTTTCGGCGATACGCTCTTTTGGCACCCACTCATCATATCGTGTATTCCAACCGGTGTAATGCACGAGATAGAGCAGTGCATCATTTTGTTTGGAAATTTCAATGACCTTTGCTTCGTACGTGACCTTTTGTTCGTGATAGTAAACGCGTAATTTATCACCAACATTAATTGGCACATTACTATGATCGGTTTTATCTTTTTCATCGGCATCGAATTTGGCTTTTTCATTAGCCTCAACGTCTTTGCCTTTTTTTCGCCCTTTTTTCTCATCCACCTGTGGAGCGGGCAGCTTTCGATTCGATTTCTCTTTTTTACCCGTTGGTGTTGCTGGTATTTCGATGGTTTTCGAACTGGATGCTTGTTCCTTATCCTTGGATTTTGTCTCTTTAGTTTTTGTGGTTTCTTTTTCTTTCTCTTTTTCTTTTTCCTTTTCCTTGATTTTCTCCTTCTCTATTTCCTTTTCCTTCTCCCTTTCTTTTTCCTTTTCCTTTTCCTTCTCCTTCTCCTTCTCCTTTTCCTTCTCTTTCTCTCTCTCCTTTTCCTTGTCTTTTTCTTTTAAGTCTTTTGATTGTTCACGCTTTGATTCATCGGTTTTCTCTTCATATCGATCGACCAATGCCTTTACTTTGCCAATTGGTTTTGCTTTTGGTTTTGTATCAATACTTGATTCGCTTGTATTTTCTGACTCTTCAGCGGCTGATGTCGTTGATTTTGCTTCTTTTTCTGGTTTTGGTGATGCAACCGAATTTGCACGCACCAAACTTCGTCCTTTGATGCGATTGGCTCGTGGGTGTGCTACCATTGAACAGCCCAATTTACGATCAAATTCTTCGAATGGCAATAAAAACTTTTTGTACGCTTGTTTGACCAAATTTTGGATGCTCGTCGATGTGGGTGGAAAACCAAGCCGTGTGGCAATTGGTTTCCATTGATTTTGTGACGTTACACGATTGTAGCCGCCCAATTTCTGTACGGCACGATACAAACGATACAGATCAACATCTTTGTTGACAATTGATGGTCCTTTATTTAATGGTGTGCCACGGTCATCCATGTACTTGTACAGCTGGGCCACAAAGTGATCTTTCTCTTCGGTTGGCTCATCGTCTGACGTATCTGAATCAAATTCATTGTAAAAATCGCTCGATGAATTACCCAAACCGAATAATACCTCACGATCCCAATGCGCTGGCAAACGATCATGGTCTAAGTACTCTAATGCTGCTTGAACAGCAGCCGTGTCCTGTTTTGATGCTTGTTCGCGTGTAAATTCGGTGGCTTCCTTCTTTGGCACCGTATAATAACGGCCATCTTTAAATGATCGCACCAAATATTCATCTTTTACACGAATTCGGACGGTATCTTGAGCCGTTGGTGCTACAACCAAAGCTGGAAACCAATTCTCTTTCGGCCCTTTCTTTTTTGTATCGGTGCTTTCGACACAAACAATTTTTCCAATGTGCTCTTCTTTCTCAACGATACGTGGCTTAACTGCTTCTGGTTCTTCATCCTCCTCAGAACTCTCTTCGGGTGTGTGCCGTGAACGTGCTACACTCTTTTTGTACAATTCCAAGCTGCATTCGAAATTGAAAGCGAAACAAAAACAAACACACAAATGGATTAGAATCATACGCAAAATAGCAAAGGGTGAAAAAGCCAAATAAAATGCACAAAATGCACAAAATGCACAAAATTACCTTCTACCACGTCGTCCGCCAATCACTGGATTCCCAAAATGTTCGGGATGTGTTAATGGCAGTTGATCAAGTGTTTCACTTTCATTAAAATGACGCCCACTTTTCAAACACAATGCACTACGCCGTAGTGTTGTAATATCACCATCATCAAATACCACCGTGTACTGGGAATAATCTTGAATTTTTGTTATGGTTGCTTCAACCGTTTCACGTCGATCCGGATGCTTCACTTCAACCGTTGCACCGACCCGCAATAGGTCACCTTTAATTTGATCATCAGATACTGTGCCGGAGCCAAGACCTTGCTTGTACGCAACCTTGCATTTGATATTTCGTACCACTTTGCGCACCTTTGCCTCGCAAAAAGCACCCTTATATTTGGCGCTGACCTCTGTGCCCACCGTCAAATAGGGAGGATCGTCGACTTGCTGCACAAACATGTGTCCAATTGCAGAAAACATCGGACACAGAACAAAAAATGGAATACAAACAAAACCCAAACAAATTAATGTGTGTCTAATCAACAATTTGTACGATTTAAAATATGACGAAATGGTGATAGCGTTGGCTCGATTGACTCAATTTCATTTGTTTCAATTCACTTCAAAGCCAAACACTACGTTTGCAATCGTTAATAAACACCACACAAATCCAATTCCAAATCGATTTTTTTTTGTTTCTCTATTTGGTCCGAAATGGTTTATTTTTGTTCATTCACTTAAACAGATTTGCACTCAATTCATTGGAACTTTTATTTCGAAACTTTCAATTCATTTTGTATTAAACGAAGAGAAATTGCAAATTTTTGTTTTTTGTTGTGTTTTTTTTGGGGGTTTTTGGCAAATAAATATGTTTCTGTCATACGACCAAGAGTAAGCAACAAACACAACACCGATACAATACCTGCATTTTTTGGAGGAAGTATCGCTCAAAACTTAAATTATCGCTTACAAAAGCCACTTTTACGATCTTAACATAATAAATTCCCAGCAAAAAATCATTTGTTTAATGTCGTTTTCCCGTTTTCAAGCAGATCGCGTTCTCTCTTCTTTTTTTTTTTTGAAAAAGTATTATTTGCGTAATAACACACCACAGATACACTAGCAAATACTCTAGTCGTACTTTTTTTTTTCTCTCCCTTTCTGTCAGTACGAACGTACGCAAAAACATAAATATATAAATCATACACTCGTTTTGCTAGTGATGAACGAATGCTTGTGTATTATTTTCCATCTCTTTCAAACCTTTTGCTCTTGCTGCTTCGATTCGTTTAGTCACGCACACACAAACACACACAAAAGTGTATGCGTCTCTGTGTGTTTGTGTGTGCGTGGAGAGTCTCCGCTGGTAACAAGCCATTGGCTTGTCAAAGAAGACATAAAACAACAAATTTAGACATTTCGATAAACGTGAACCGCACTTTAGGCTATGGTTTTATTTTGCCATTTTAATTTCCATTTAAAGCAATGCATTAATTCAATAAATGCATCGAATGTTTATTTAAGTTAAAAAATATTATTTCTATCAATCTATAAATGTTTCAATAGCCATTTGGCTCATAGTATTTTCCAAAATGTATTGGCATTTCAAATTC
Organism: Aphidoletes aphidimyza; assembly: GCA_030463065.1. Taxonomy (NCBI): domain Eukaryota; kingdom Metazoa; phylum Arthropoda; class Insecta; order Diptera; family Cecidomyiidae; genus Aphidoletes; species Aphidoletes aphidimyza. The sequence continues at coordinate 5,079,695 of CM059997.1, read as the reverse complement.
AAGAGAAAGTGCGTATACGTAATACGTAATACGTCATTTAGAATTTAAAACTGTCGTCAAAGTCACAGAGTCGGTTGTAATTGAAGAAAAAAAATCAAAAATTGAACGCATAGTGAATATGTTCAACGGTTGTTTTAAATACATATACTAAATATCGTCCAACCGACATTCAGACGCACATTTTTCAGTACAGTGACTATTGAACGAAAAAAACATTTGTGTTTGTGATTGAAATTTGTTGTGTTTTTCGAGTTGACTCATTTATTTATTATTTTTATAGTTTTTTTTTTTAAAGAATATTTTTTTTTGTTTTCAAAAAAAGAAAAGTCATGGATACAAAATCACAATCTCGTTTACCAACGATGATAAAAAAGCAAGGAGCTGTTCGTACTCAAATTCCAACCGATCGTTGTACGGCATCAGCAAATAATCTCAATAAAACGGCAACACTAAATGGTGTAAAATCACAACCAGGCCATCGTACGGCGCTTACTTCGTTTGAAAGTGTAATGAATAGTTTAAAAAATGGTACGACCGGTAATCGGCCAACAAAACGGCATGCATCGCCTGAATTTCGTGCACCCAATAAACCGATGATAGCGGCCAAAAAATTGCGTCGCAGTCGTTCAGTGAGCGATCTTGATGCGGTGTTAAATTTAGCACAAGTCCGTAGCCGGGGCGGTAATCCATTTATTATGCCGTTGGGAACGGCATCAAAAGTATCATCATCAAAGCCAATTGCATCAGTGTTTAAAGCCAAAACGATGGTATCAAAAGTGGCCAAGCCAAAACCAACATCGGTTCCAGCACACAAAAAACTCGTGTTGAGTTCAACAACCACCACAACTACAATAAAAAAAGATCACGATGATGCTAAACCAAAAGCGCCAGCTGCCAAAAAGATTCCACCATATGATTTTAAGGCTCGATTCCATGATTTACTCGAAAAACATAAAGCATTGAAAGAAAAATATGAACATTTGAAAGAGCAGCTGGGTGAATTTGAATCGTTGCCCGAACAATACGATGAGTGCCGTACAAAATTAGGCAATCTTGAGAACGATTATAAAGCTGTTCAAGATGAATTGGCAACACTGAAAGGACAGAGTGCAGCCGATCAATTGAAAATTAAATCATTGAATGATGAATTGAATACAAAAATTGAAGAGTGTCGCGTTGTTACAGAAGCTAAAGAACGAATCACACAACAATACACAACAGCATCCACAGAAATTACCAGTTTAAAGACCAGCAATACGGAATTGCAAACTCAATTAAGAAAATACCAAGAAACCATTGAACAACAAGCACAAGACCTACTGGAGGCCGCCGATCAATTGTTCCGGGCAAATATTGAACGTAAAGATCTACACAACACAATTATGGATTTGCGTGGAAATATTCGTGTATTTTGTCGTGTACGGCCACCATTGGAAGGCGAAGAAAATCGTACACTTTGCTCGTGGCAACACAACGATGAAACTTCATTAGAAATTGGTGTGTTGTTATTGACATTGAAATAAACTAGTTAGTGAAATTTGACTAATCCATTATTTTGTTTCTATTGAATTCCAGCAAGCGTTGAAATAAACAAGAAGCCCGTTAAGCATGATTTCAGTTTCGATCAAGTGTTTCCACCAAATTCACAACAACAAGATATTTTCGAGCTAGTGTCACCACTCGTGCAATCGGCACTTGATGGTTACAATGTATGCATTTTTGCTTACGGTCAAACTGGTGAGTTTTCATTTCATTCACATTGTTCATACTTTTTGTTCCAAATTGAATGGCCAACATTTAAATGTTCATTTCAAAATGTTCTTATTCAGGTAGTGGAAAAACATTCACAATGGACGGTACTGATATCGCACCCGGCATAATACCACGCACAATCGATTTACTATTTGATTGCTTCAAGCAAAATAAACGACTTGGTTGGGAATTTTCATTGCGTGCATCGGCTCTGGAAATTTACAATGAAATTTTATTCGATTTGTTAAGCAACGAAGCTAAAGATTTGGATATACGAATGGTCAGTGCAAAGACGCCAACCGAAATTTTTGTATCAAATTTAACGGATGTGCCGGTTGACAACAAAGAAGACTTACACAAATTAATGCAATTGGCCAAATTGAATCGAGCCACCGCAGCCACAGCAGGTAATGAACGTTCATCGCGTTCGCATTCGGTGACACAGTTGCGTATATTTGGCGAGCATGCCGAAAAAAATGAGATGACCGTGAGCACAATTAATTTAATCGATTTGGCTGGTTCGGAGAGTCCAAAGACAAGCGTGCGAATGGAAGAGACAAAAAAGATCAACAAATCACTGAGCGAACTCACCAATGTCATTATGGCATTGCTACAAAAACAAGATCACATCCCATACCGAAATTCAAAGCTTACACATTTACTGATGCCAAGTTTGGGTGGCAATTCAAAAACATTGATGTTTGTAAATGTCTCACCATTCCAGGATTGTTTCGTTGAAACCGTAAAATCCTTACGTTTCGCTGCATCGGTGAACAGTTGCAAAATGAATAAAGCCAAGAAAAATAAAATGTACGCCAGCCCATTAACGATGCAATCGGCTTCAACGCCATCCAATTAAGCAACAGATCATTTTCGTCGCTTGGTTTTCTATTGTAATCGTTAGTTTGTAAGCGCATGTGTAATCATTACCATCGATTTTCATTTCATAGCATAATAATTTTTAATTTCTTTTTTGTGTATTAATCGATTTTAATTGGAACAACTTTTATCAATAAAACTTATCCGAATGCATGAGATACACATTTTGATGTTTGTTTTGTTTTGTTTTAGCAATGGTTTATTTTAGCATTTTATATTTGCGTGTAAATTTTTTCACCGCATCTTTTTCATATGGTTTTAATGCTATGCAGGTGGCAATATTTTCCGGTTGTTCAATCCATAGTTTGTGTTTTATGTCATTGGTTGTCAAATCTTCGCTGAGCTTACGAAGTTCATCTTCGGAATTGATCTGTTTGGAAGAGTGTAGTCGATTAGTTCAAAGCACATTCCATGGACGTCCAAAGTAAGACCAAAATTAAAGAGCATACAAAATCACTCACCTCCAAGACCACCTTATGCATATTATCGATATCACCAAAGTAAGTCTTTACTGCAGCATCTTCTTTGAATAGATGCCCGACGGCTGTTGTGGCATGACAACACTGAGCAATCACTGCACCCAAAGGCCAACCCAATTTTGTTATTATATCCTTATTCACGATAATATATTGAACTATATTTGCCATTTTTATTTAATATTTTTACAATTAAAAAAAAAATAAATGCAAGACTCTGTTTAATGCTGCAGTGTGAGAACCAAAACATCAGCAATTTTTGTATACAATACACATAACCTATGAAATAGCGGCTGTTAGACACGTCATGTTCGTGACATGTTTTTGATAGACGTCATTGCAAAGCATTTAAATTTGTACGTTTTTTTTTTCACTTCTTTTATCTGGAAAATAGTTCAGGCTTTTCTAAATCAAAAATATAAGTGACGTTTGAAGATAACTGATGCCCGTTCCAAGTGCTTCCCTATAATTTTTCAAGTACCATATTCTTTAAATTTATTATTGAACATTTGCATTATTTTAGGAATTCATTCAATTATACGGCAGTTTAATTTCAGAACATATTGATTCGTCGATTGTACAAAAAGTTGGGTACCCGGAAAATTTCATTGAATGGTAAAAATATAACAAATATCCCAAAATTGAACGAATATTAAAATATTTTTCCGGTTCACACCTTGTGGTTGAAAAACAATGAAATATGCAATTGGATAATATAATTGGAATTTTATTCACACAAATCTTTTTGTGATAAATATTTTCAAAAAATAAATCTCAGTTTTCATTTTACTGCACACCTTGAACATACGTTCAGAATTTTCTAGCATTTTATAATTCCACAGAGGATAAATAAATATTTTCGCATGACCTTTTTGAATTGTTCATCGTAAATTGTGTCGACTTTTCTTCTTACAAATAGATATAGTCGCTTCATGCTAAAATTTTGTTTTTTAAATTGACTGTTGCCAATTAAAAGGCGCAACTATGCACCAGAGAGTTAATGATCCCTTCACGATGTGATGTTATCGTGTCTTCATGAGCGACCACTGGTAGCCATCTAATAACAACGCTATTTTATCATTTATAGTGACTGGTATAGAATTAAAGTTGGATTCATTTAGATTCTTACAGTTTTCTGCGCCATCTGAACGAGTGGGAATTAAACAGCCACGCTATGGTTATTTTTGCACTCAAACTTGATTTTCCAACTTCGCGTTGCAGTTTGACTTGATCATCAGTATACTCGACATTTATACACAACATTCAATAAATTCAACTGTGGTAGAAAAACAAAACATAGTTAAGAAAAACAAATTTCGAATGCATTTTCCCATAGAAGTCGAATTTCAGGTGAAGTCCACTTTATCAGGATCAAATCAGATTGGACTGGATTTTTATTTTCAGCAGACAGCACAGAGCACACAGTCCACTTGTTTCTATCTGATCTGTTATGCTTACATCTCGCACAAGTCCTGATATATTGACCTGATATGTTGACGGAGATGAGTATATTAAATAGAATTTATTCGGGATTCTGACTCCAAACCAAACGAACCGTTTGCTTACACCTCTATATCGAATGTTTAATTTTTGAATAAATAAAATGATCTCAATCAATACATTGAGGTGGAAGCCCCATTCAATTAAATAAAATATACAAACACGTGTCACTCTCATGATTTTTCAAAGAAATTGAGAAAAAAAACACCTTAGAATACTAATCAAATTTTCCACATATTCGAAATGCATTTTATTGCGAAAAAATTGAATAAAATTTACTCTAAGCAGACACACTCCATAGAGAGCATGCGAATTTTTCAGGTACCAGCGTACCAGGACCGGTTTTCATATAAATCTGAAGAGCCACTTTTCAATGATTTGAAAATAATATTTCAATGCACAAATTTTGACAACCATTTTTTTGTTGGTTGAATTTGAATTTCAATTTGTAAGCAGTACGCGGCAGAGTGCAATCGATCCTGTCATTGAATCCAATAATTTAGATAAACTCTTCATATTGATTGTATCCACTTAATTCATTACCAATTGGATTCATTCGCTCCATTCCTTCTCTGTTTCACTTCCCATGCAAATACGCACAGAGAATGAACGCCTGAGAACTCGTAACTATGAAAATTTCAAACATTTAACGTTTTATTTTCTTCAAATGAATATCGGTGCTGATACCGGAAAAAAAACACGCTCTCCTCCAAGTGCCCGTACTGTTTCGGTGCCGAAATTGAACTCATTTAAGGAATTTTTTAATTTCATTGATAAATTATCGGAGTTTCAAGGTGTTCTTCTCTTTTATTTATTCTTTAATTTCAGGTTTCTTCATTAAACGACACGAGACAAATTATGTTGGCAGACAATGTCTACTGGACACATTAGAACTTATGAAGAAATTTTTCATTAAAATATGTTAATTGCCGTAGCTTTTGGACTATATAAAACGTTTTCAACCGTTCTCATCAAACGTTGTTCAAAGCTTGATTTGTGTAGTGTGTTTTTAGTCAAGTGAAATTATTTAAAGATTATCTTACTTAAAGATGAAAATACTTCAATCATTTTATTTGACTCTGTTAATTGTCACCATTATAGCGCACCTCAGTTCGTCTAGTAACTGGATAAGTAGAATTGACCTTTATGAGTTTCAACCAAAATCAATGTCTACAAAAATGGCTGCAAAGATGGCTGAGTCAGAAGATGACTCTGACAAGCAAATGATTGCAACGATTGGGACAGGAGTTACAGCCGTTACAAGTCTTATTCCTGGCATAGCAGAGCTAACAAACGCTATATATACCGTGTTAAGTATCATAAACGATCTCGAAGACAGAGCAAAAAGTGAACGTACATCAAACGCTATGGCAAATGCTATAATCGATGAGATATCAAATCAAAATGTTAAAAACAATTTATTTGCGTTGGAAAATTTAATGTCCACCGTTAAATATGGTATGATGAAAGCGAATATAAGTGCATCTTCAATTGATACCACAGATACAAACATTTTTCAAGTAATTAACACATTTGCCAATGTAAAATCACCATTTCATAAATTTCCATCAGTTGCGGTACCAATATTGCTCGCATTGCCGACACTCGTTGAACCGTTCATGCAGAACTTGGCTACACCAGAAATTCGAAAATTGTCAAGAGTTCCATGCAATCTGGCCGATACACTTGAAACATACTTTAAACCAACTTTACTGAATCGATTGCTTCATATTAATGTAGAAGCAGATTATTTCAAATTTGCCACACACAACAAATATTTTTTTATGACAGAAATTGCCGAACCAAAGTTTGATGCGAATGTTACCGAACTTGATGATGTGCTGGATTGTATGTTTGGCTTAGATGGCAATAACGGATATGAACAAAAGGTCAAATTATTTGGCGGTCATAAGAAGATTTTTATTAACTCCGGTTCACAATACGAGCCCAATAAAGACGAATTTCCCTACTCGTACATGAAAGATGGTTTGGGAGGCTATGAAACGTACTTTAAAGAACGGGATGTTGAAAACGGAAACTGTGTATGGAGCTATTTTCAAATGGTTCGAAGTCGACTAGAAAGGGCTTTCGCTGACGCTTATAACAAGGTTAACAAATTCTGCACAAGCAACACTAACAACGGAAGACTAATGGTACCAACAGGTGATTGACACTCAAACATAGGCCACTAAAAGCTCACAAACTAAGAGATAAAACTCTGGTCTTCATTTAATTTATTTTGATTATAAATGATATTTGTTTATGTATGGACTTAGGTCGTGGTTTGTTAACTATCACCGTGGGTGCACTTTTGGCCAAAGGTTTACCGGGTAATGTTTCTTGTGATGGCGAATATGGATGGGTTAGTCTCCCTGGAAAATTTTGTGATCCGTACGTAAAAATTACCGTTGGCGATACTGTGTATTTTACAAAAAAAAGAACTGATGCTCCTGGTTGGATATCACTGGATGAAACTTTTAATTTCCCAAATTTGGAAAAAAGTGTCAAAATTCGTATTGAAATACTGGACTCGGATACCACCTCCGATGATGTAATTTTCAGTGAAGATTTTAATATACAGGATTTGGTTAGCAATGTCCTTTTTCAGTATGCAAATTACAAGTTACTCATGGTTTCCACGTGGAAACCAGAAATTGGCGATACAAATTTTCAAGTTTTGGTTTATCCAAAAAATTGAACAAAATGAAAAAAAAACAGTTTTCCATTCTATCGTCTATATTTGTAATTGAAATTCTGTATGTTTTAAAGTGGTTCAAATAACAAATCGAAATGAAGCTCATCTCAATAAATCATTTTTTTATGGAAAAATGAAAACATTTAATGCCCTAAAATGTAGTCCACAATTCAAACTGTTGTAAGTGAATGTGATGATTTTTGGTAAAAACTTCAATTTTTTTAGAGCATTGTAAATTGTATTGGTAAAACCCCAACATATCAGGTTGTTTGAGAAGTCCCGAGACTAAAATATAAAAACACAATTATTTGACAAAATTCGAAAATAACGCCTGTTTTTAAGGTTTTGGACTCGAACTGCTGTAACTCATGAACCAATCGACGAAATGTTATGAAATTTGGGCGGGAATCCTAAGCAAGTCTACATTATTAGAGTAAAGTTGAATTCTGCCAAAATGTGTGTGTTCAGCGAAATAAAATCAATGTAAAATGTTTTTAAAAAAAATTATGTTTCATTGGCGTATTCTATTTCTCGTCACAAACAAACGTGATATCTCATAAATCAGATGAAATTGGAATAGTTAATATCAACCGAAAAACCTCTTGGCGCGGTAAAAACTCGTGTCGCAAGCGAAAGCGGTGCACAAAATTACTAATATCAATTTTGTGACGCGGCTAGCGGGTTATTTCAATTTTAATCGATTTAAAAGTTGTTAATATTTAAATTCCGCTGTTGAAATATTTGGCTAAAATGTTATCCATAAAAATAAATATAATCCGTATTTATTAAAAACTTCGGTGTTTTACCAAAAACTGCGTAAAGTCAAATGAGAAGTTTGACACATGTCAAATCGGCCATATTAGTATTGCAAGTGAAAAAAAGGCTACTGTCCCGCACACCCCCACAATACCTTAACCTTGGACCTGTCTTCTGGGCACTCAGTGCCCGAGCCGATATGTAATTTGAAATAAAAATGTAAATATGTAACCAAACAACATATGGTGATGTTTTTCATAAAGAACACTTCAATCTCTACCTACAGTGTGAGTTTCATTGAGTTTGTATGTCGCATTTCCGAATGAGATCGGTGAATCATGCATATACTCTGTACGATGTACTTCCTCTCTTGTTGTAACACACTAAGCGTTTAGTGGCGAACTGTGTTTGTGTGTATATAAATATGCTCTTTTCAAGTAAGAGTGACTATCTGTATTATTACTGTTGTGTTGCCAACTTGACGCATTGGAATGCTTTATTTTGTTTTCTAGCGACCGTGTATTTGTTAGATTCTAATATTTGAGTACGTTGCGTTGTGTCTCTCATTTCAGTTTCGAAATCTGTTCCATATGTCTTTATGTAGACTGTCGACAGCGTCGACCGTTCCTGACGCGTTCGATGCGCTTGACATTTTTTAAAGCAATAAATATATTGATAGTGCTTCATTTCAATATTTCATATAATAATTTGTTTGGAAATATTTTTTTTTCGAAAAAAAAATTCTGGTATGGATATCCGAACTTTGGTTTTTTTTTAGAAAAAAAATTGTATTACAAAATATCCATACGACTTTTCTCTGTGTGTACATATCATTGCTTTCAAAATCGGTAGAGTGATTTTTGAAATATTGCAGAAATTCGATTTTTTTTTTCAAAAAATGTCAATTTATCATACAAAATATACCACGGGCACTGAGTTCCCGAGAGGACAGAAATATGATGGGATCTCAGAGGACAGGTCCAAGGTTAATGTCATAACTTTTGAACGAATCAACCGATTTTGATGATATGGGTATCGTTGTATTCGTATTCAAAATTAGAATCGAACTGAAGCATATTACAAGGGATTTTTGATGAGTTTTCGATTCGTTATGGATTTTTCTCACTTTTTCAAACCTCCATATCAGGGGTCATCAGAGGTCAAATTTCGATTTAAACTTTTTTAAAGGGCCTCTACTTTCCAAGACCTTTCCAATGATACTCAGCTCATTTTGATCGGTAATATGGTTTAAAAGTTCGAAACTGCGTGTATATATAGGCTTGTGACATTTGCACTAATATGCATGCATAGTACTAGTTGCTTGCGTCACTCGCGTGGACTACCGTCCACAGTGATGGAGAAAAATCTCACAAGTGATCGTTTTGTACACGAACCCCATTTGATGTATGAAACCTTCAAGCTTTGATTTAATTACGTTTGTAAGTAATGAAATAATCGTAAACGTACTCAGTAAATTTGAAGGGTCATATTTTATTCCTCCGGGGGAATAATTTCTATATTTTTTCCTCGCGGGAGAATATGGGAGGATATTTCATCCTAAACATTCTCCCATATTCTCCCGCGAGGAAAAAATACAAAAATTACTCCTCCGGAGGAATAAAATGTGACCCTTCGTGTTTACTGAGTAGATGATGATTTGAATATAATTTTCCGGTTATGCAACAGAACGATTTGTGCAATAAATTTTAATGCTTTGGGCATTCTGACTCATTTGATATTTCGTTATGAGAACTTAGTTGCAATCAGTTCTTAACCTATGACGAAGTCAAGATCAAAAGACGAATCTATTAAAGGGATAAAAATCCCGCAAATAAAACCTTTAATACCCGTTTGCTCTATAAAACCAATTTTCTGATGACTTTATCTGCTTATAACACTTTGTCCGTAGATTCAGTTCATACTAAAGCAAATTTGGGGAAATTTGTCTCTATAATTGGAAAAGTTCAAAGCCTCGAACTCATGATTCATAAAATGAACATTTTTGTTCGATAGAAATAAAACTTGTGAAACAACTACTTTGTACGGAACATCCTATTTAATCGGAATCTCTCGAATGCTACGCGTACACTTTCAAATTACATCTCCAAATATCACAATGATAATTTGAAGTTCATGGAATCTCAATATGTGAAATACACATTCTTGATATGAAAACTGCGTCGTTAATTTGAAACTTCAATTCTTTCAATTCTTTCAGAATAAAAATGACTTGAAAAACAATGAAATATCCAATTGGCTAGTATAATTGGAATTTTATCTACAAAAATCTCTTTGTGATAAATGTCTCCAAAAAATAAATCTGGGTTTTCATTTTACTGCACACCTTGAACATGCCTGTACGCATGACCTTCTAAAAATGTTTCATCTTATAAAAAGTCTATATCGCTCCATACTAAAATGTTGTTTTTTGAATTGAAACAATTTTTATCGAATGAAAGCAACATCCAACATACTGAAGATACTGATTACAAAAAAAAGAACTGTTCCATGGAAACTAGAGAACTTGCCTCGTTCGTTTATCTACCGTAATTTTTTTTGGACACGTGTGGACGAACGTAGTAAAAAGTTGGAGAAAAAAATGAAAAAAACCTCAGCAGGAAACAGTATACGTTGATGGTGGCAAAGTTGGTACTGCGAGATGTGCCACCGAAATTGTGAAAATGCTTGGTGATTCCTGAATCACGAAACGGTCGCAAGCACATTAAAATCGATCTGTGGGCACTTCGTACAACGCAACGCAAATTGCATGGTGCCAATTAAAAGGCAGAACTATGCACTAGAGAGTTAATGATCCCTTCACGATGTGATGTTATCGTGTCTTCATGAGCGACCACTGGTAGCCATCTAATAACAACGCTATTTTATCATTTATAGTGACTGGTATAGAATTAAAGTTGCATTCATTTAGATTCTTATGGCTTTTTACGCCATCTGAACGAGTAGGAATTCAACAGCCACACTATGGTAATTTTTGCACTCAAACTTGATTTTCCAACTTCGCATTGAAGTTTGACTTGATCACCAATATACTCTATATCGAATGTTTAATTTTTGAATAAATAAAATGATGTCAATCAATACCGTGAGGTGGAACCCGCATTAAATTAATGAAATATACAAACGCGTGTAATTTCGAATAATTTCTCAAGGGAATTGAGAAAAAAAACACCTTAGAATTCTAATCAAATTTTTCACATTTTCGAAATGCATTTTATTGCAAAAAAATTGAATAAAATTTATCCTAAGCAGACACACTTCTAGAGAGCATGCGAATTTTTCCGGTACCAGCGTACCAGGTCCGGTTTTCATATAAATCTTAAGAACCACTCTTGAAAATAATATTTCAATACACAAATTTTGAATTTGAATTTGTAACCAGTACACGGAAGAGAGCAATCGATGTTGTCATTGCATCCAATCCAATAATTTAGGGTGGTCATCTGAGTACTCACAAAAAAATGTTCAAGATATTTTAAACTAAAGTTTAAAAAAGCTAAATTTAAACCATTTTTGCACATATTTCTGAAAAGGTTTTTTTTTCTTATTTGTATTAATATCAATATAGTTTTTGAAGCTAAACAATAAGTGACCTGAAGAGTTGCCAATATCATTTGCGCGCGCATCTGGACTTTGACAGTTCAAATTAGTGTGCAAATATGTATACAAATGTGTGCAGGGAAGATGTCTATACAACACTGCTTCATTCACCAAACTGTATGCAAAGTGCGACGTAACAATTAGGAAGAAAGAAAGGGTAAGCGTGTCGTTATAGTTCTCTTGCTCTGCACACAGTCGTTCATTATACACAGCACATGCCTAGCTAGTCATTTGATTTTGAAGTGTTCAAATGTTTTGGTATTGTCAACTTTTCGTGTGACTCATTGCTCACACCAAAACTATACTGAATTAATACAAATAAGAATGTTGATTTTTGGAAAAAAAAACTTTTTCAGAAATATGTGCAAAAATGGTTTAAATTTAGCTTTTTTAAACTTTAGTTTAAAATATCTTAAACATTTTTTTGTGAGTGAGATCTTGGAGGCTATGTCAGAACCTATACCAAAAACGCACAGAGAATGAAAGCCTGAGAACTCGTAACTATGAAAATTTCAAACATTTGACGTTTTGTTTTCTTCAAATGAATATCGGTGCCGGTACCGGAAAATATTCACACGCTCTCCCCCAAGTGCCGGTACTGTTTCGGTGCCGAAAGTGAACTCATTTAAGGAATTTTTTAATTTCATTGATAAATTATCAGAGTTTCAAGGTGTTCATCTCATTTAGTTATTCTTTAATTTCAGGTTTCTTCATTACAAACGACAAATTGTGTTGGCAGGCAGTGTCTACTAGACACATTAGAACTTATGAAGAAATTTTTCATTAAAATATGTTAATTGCCATAGCTTTTGGACTATATAAAACGTTTTCAACCGTTCTCATCAAACGTCGTCAAAAGCTTGATTTGTGTAGTGTGTTTTTACTCAAGTGAAATTATTTAAAGATTATCTTACTTAAAGATGAAAATACTTCAATCATTTTATTTGACTCTATTAATTGTCACTGTTATAGCGAACCTCAGTTCGTCTAGTAAGTGGATAAGTAAAATTGACCTTTATGAGTTTCAACCAGAATCAATGTCTACAAAAATGGCTGCAAAGATGGATGAGTCAGAAGATGACTCTGACAAGCAAATGATTGTAACGATTGGGACAGGAGTTACAGCCGTTACAAGTCTTATTCCTGGCATAGCAGAGCTAACAAACGCTGTATATGCCGTGTTAACTATCATAAACGATCTCGAAGAGAGAGCAAAAAGTGAACGTAAATCAAACGCTATGGCAAATGCTATAATCGAGGAAATATCAAATCAAAATGTTAGAAACAATTTATTTACATTGGACAATTTAATGTCCACAGTTAAATATGGTATGATGAAAGCAAATCAAAGTGCATCTTCAATTGATACCACAGATACAAACATTTTTCAAGTAATTAACACATTTGCCAATGTAAAATCACCATTTCATAAATGTCCATCAATTGCGGTACCAATATTGCTCGCATTGCCGACACTCGTTGAACCGTTCATGCAGAACTTGGCTACACCAGAAATTCGAAAATTGTCAAGAGTTCCATGCAATCTGGCCGATACACTTGAAACATACTTTAAACCAACTTTACTGAATCGATTGCTTCATATTAATGTAGAAGCAGATTATTTCAAATTCGCCACACACAACAAATATGTTTTTACGAGAGAAATTGCCGAACCAAAGTTTGATCCGAATGTTACCGAACTTGATGATGTGCTGGATTGTATGTTTAGCTCAGATGACAATAACGAATATGAACAAAGTGTCAAATTATTTGGTGGTTATAAGATGATTATAATTAACTCCGGTACACAATTCGAGCCCAATAAAGACAAATTTCCCTACTCGTACATGAAAGATGGTTTGGGAGACTATAAAACGTACTTTTATGAACGGGATGTTGTAAATGGAAACTGTGTAAGGAGCTATTTTCAAATGGTTCGAAGTCGACTAGAAAGGGCTTTCGCTGACGCTTATAACAAGGTTAACAAATTCTGCACAAGCAACACTAACAACGGAAGACTAATGGTACCAACAGGTGATTGACAGTGTCAATTTGACACTCAAACATAGGCTACTAAGGCTCACAAACTAAGAGATAAAACTCTGGTCTTCATTTAATTTATTTTGATTATAAATGATATTTGTTTATGTATGGACTTAGGTCGTGGTTTGTTAACTATCACCGTGGGTGCACTTTTGGCCAAAGGTTTACCGGGTGATAATGTTTCTTGTGATGGCGAATATGGATGGGTTAGTCCTGCTGGAAAATTTTGTGATCCGTACGTAAAAATTACCGTTGGCGATACTGTGTATTTTACAAAAAAAAGAACTGATGCTCCTGGTTGGATATCACTGGATGAAACTTTTAATTTCCCAAATTTGGTAAAAAGTGCCAAAATTCGTATTGAAATACTGGACTCGGATACCACATCCGATGATGTAATTTTCAGTAGAGATTTTAATATGCAGGATTTGGTTAGCAATGTCCTTTTCCAGGACACAAATTACAAGTTACTCATGGTTTCCACGTGGAAACCCGAAATTGGCGATACAAATTTTCAAGTTTTGGTTTATCCAAAAAATTGAACAAAATGAAAAAAAAAAACAGTTTTCCATTCTATCGTCTATATTTGTAATTGAAATTCTGTATGTTTTAAATAAAGTGGATTAAATAAAAAATCGGAATGGGGTTCGTCTTAATAAATCATTTTTTTTTATGGAAAAATGAAAACATTTAATGCCCTAAAATGTAGTCCACAATTCAAACTGTTGTAAGTGAATGTGATAATTTTTGGTAAAAACTTTAATTTTTTTAGAGCATTGTAAATTGTATTGGTAAAACCCCAACATATCAGATGGTTTGAGAAGTCCCGAGACTAAAATATAAAAACACAATTATTTGACAAAATTCGAAAATAACGCCATTTTTAAGGTTTTGGACTCGAACTGCTGTAACTCATGAACCAACCGACGAAATGTTATGAAATTTGGGCGGGAATCCTAAGCAAGTCTACATTATTAGAGTAAAGTTGAATTTTGCAAAAAAAATGTATTTTCATATGTTAGTCTCGGGACTCTTCAAATGACCTATTATTTTTTTTAAAAATTCGAAACAAATGGTAAAATATCCTTTTAGATTGCATTTTTGTTCCCAAAAAGTTGATGATACCCGCATAGTTAGTTTGCGGAGATAATTCCATTCTGCGAAGTAATTGCGGAGCTAGCACATACAATGTACGTGGCATGTAGCGTAGTGTATATTTTCTGCGGAGCAAAATGCTTTTCGGTGGAATTGCATTTCCCATGCATTGAACGTGGTAGCTCCGCCGTTACTCCGCAGAATAGAATTATGTCCGCAAACTAACCATGCAGGTAATTTTAGGAACAAATTTGTAACATTAATGTTAGACAATTCTGAATAGAAAAATATTCTTAAGTTATCGAAATTTTTCTGATCAAATTTAAATGCGCCTTTATAAAATCACAATCATAATTCGATTGTGTTCAGCGAAATAAAATCAATGTAAAATGTTTTAAAAAAAAATCATGTTTCATTGGCGTATTCTATTTCTCGTCACAAAAAAACGTGATTTCTCATAAATCAGATGAAATTGGAATAGTTAATATGGAGAATAATCTCATAAGTGATCGTTTTGTACACGAACCCCATTTGATGTATGAAACCTTCAAGCTTTGATTTAATTAAGTTTGTAAGTAATGAAATAATCGTAAACGTAGATAATGATTTGAATTTAATTTTCCGGTTATGCAACACAACAATTTGTGCAATAAATTTTAATGCTTTGGGCATTCTGACTCATTTGATATTTCGTTATGAGAACTTAGTTGCAATCAGTTCTTAACCTATGACGAAGTCAAGATAAAAGACGAATCTCTAAAGGGATAAAAATCCCACAAACAAAACCTGGAATACCCGTTTGCTCTATAAAACCAATTTTCTGATGACTTTATCTGCTTACAACAATTTGTCCTTAGATTTAGTTCATTCCAACGGAATTTCGGGGAAATTTGTCTCTATAATTGGAAAAGTTCAAAGCCTCGAACTCATGATTCATAAAATGAACATTTTTGTTCGATAGAAATAAAACTTGTGAAACAACTACTTTGTACGGAACATCCTATTTAATCGGAATCTCTCGAATGCTACGCGTACACTTTCAAATTACATCTCCAAATATCACAATGATAATTTGAAATTCATGGAATCTCAATATGTGAAATACACATTCTTGATATGAAAACTGCGTCGTTAATTTGAAACTTCAATTCTTTCAATTCTTTCAGAATAAAAATGACTTGAAAAACAATGAAATATCCAATTGGCTAATATAATTGGAATTTTATCTACAAAAATCTCTTTGGTGATTCCTGAATCACGAAACGGTCGCAAGCACATTAAAATCGATCTGTGGGCACTTCGTACAACGCAACGCAAATTGCATGGTGCCAATTAAAAGGCAGAACTATGCACTAGAGAGTTAATGATCCCTTCACGATGTGATGTTATCGTGTCTTCATGAGCGACCACTGGTAGCCATCTAATAACAACGCTATTTTATCATTTATAGTGACTGGTATAGAATTAAAGTTGCATTCATTTAGATTCTTATGGCTTTTTACGCCATCTGAACGAGTAGGAATTCAACAGCCACACTATGGTAATTTTTGCACTCAAACTTGATTTTCCAACTTCGCATTGAAGTTTGACTTGATCACCAATATACTCTATATCGAATGTTTAATTTTTGAATAAATAAAATGATGTCAATCAATACCGTGAGGTGGAACCCGCATTAAATTAATGAAATATACAAACGCGTGTAATTTCGAATAATTTCTCAAGGAAATTGAGAAAAAAAATACCTTAGAATTGGAATAGTATATTCTACTAATACTATTCAAATGTTTCACATTTTCGAAATGCATTTTATTGCGAAAAAATTGAATACAATTTACTCTAAGCAGACACTTCAGCGTACCAGGACCGGATTTCAAACACGCACAGAGAATGAACGCTTGAGAACTCGTAACTATGTTCGAAAAATTCACACACTCTCCTCCAAGTGCCGGTACTGTTTCGGTGCCGAAAGTGAACTCATTTAAGAAATTTTTTAATTCCATTGATAAATTATCAGAGTTTCAAGGTGTTCATCTCATTTAGTTATTCTTTAATTTCAGGTTTCTTCATTAAACGACACGAGACAAATTGTGTTGGCAGGCAGTGTCTACTAGACACGTTAGAACTTATGAAGAAATTTTTCATTAAAATATGTTAATTGCCGTAGCTTTTGGACTATATAAAACGTTTTCAACCGTTCTCATCAAACGTCGTCAAAAGCTTGATTTGCGTAGTGTGTTTTTACTCAAGTGAAATTATTTAAAGATTATCTTACTTAAAGATGAAAATACTTCAATCATTTTATCCGACTCTATTAATTGTCACTGTTATAGCGCACCTCAGTTCTTCTAGATGGATGGGTAAAAGTGACCTCTATGAGTTTCAACCAAAAGCGATGTCTACAAAGATGCCTGCAAAGATGGATGAGTCAGAAGATGATTCTGACAAGCAAATGATTGCAACGATTGGGACAGGAGTTACAGCCGTTACAAGTCTTATTCCTGGCATAGCAGAGCTAACAAACGCTGTATATAACGTGTTAAGTACCATGAACGATCTCGAAGACAGAGCAAAAAGTGAACGAACATCAAACGCTATGGCAAATGCTATATTCGAGGAGATATCAAATCAGAATCTTAGAAACAATTTATTTACATTGGACAATTTATTGTCCACCGTTAAATATGGTATGCTGAAAGCGAATATAAGTGCATCTTCAATTGATTCCACAGATACAAACATTTTTCAAGTAATTAACACATTTGCCAATGTAAAATCACCATTTCATAAATTTCCATCAATTGCGGTACCAATATTGCTCGCATTGCCGACACTCGTTGAACCGTTCATGCAGAACTTGGCTACACCAGAAATTCGAAAATTGTCAAGAGTTCCATGCAATCTGGCCGATACACTTGAAACATACTTTAAACCAACTTTACTGAATCGATTGCTTCATATTAATGTAGAAGCAGATTATTTCAAATTCGCCACATACAACAAATATCTTTTTATGAGAGAAATTGCCGAACCAAAGTTTGATCCGAATGTTACCGAACTTGATGATGTGGATTGTATAATTCGCTTAGATGACGATAACGGATATGAACAAAAGGTCAAATTATTTGGCGGTCATAAGATGATTTTTATTAACTCCGGTTCAAAATTCGAACCCAACAAAAACAAATTTCCATACTTGGTCATGAAAGATGGTTTGGGAGACTACGAAACGTACTTTGAAGAAGGTGATGTTGAAAAAGGAAACTGTGTAAGGAGCTATTTTCAAATGGTTCGAAGTCGACTAGAAAAGGCTTTCGCTGACGGGTATAACAAAGTTAGCAAATTCTGCACAGACAACTCTAACAACGGAAGACTAATGCTACCAACAGGTGATTGACAGTGTCAATTTGACACTCAAACATAGGCCACTAAAAGCTCACAAACTAAGAGATAAAACTCTAGTCTTCATTTAATTTATTTTGATTATAAATGATATTTGTTTATTTATGGACTTAGGTCGTGGTTTGTTAACTATCACCGTGGGTGCACTTTTGGCTGAAGGTTTACCGGGTGATAATGTTTCTTGTGATGACGAATATGGATGGGTTAGTCCCGCTGGAAAATTTTGTGACCCGTACGTAAAAATTACCGTTGGCGATACTGTGTATTTTACAAAAGGAAGAACTGATGCCCCTAATTGGGTATCACTTGATGAAACTTTTAATTTCCCAAATTTGGCAAAAAGTGCCAAAATTCGTATTGAAATACTGGACTCGGATACCACATCCGATGATGTAATTTTCAGTAGAGATTTTAATATACAGGATTTGGTTAGCAATGTCCTTTTCCAGGATACAAATTACAAGTTACTCATGGTTTCCACGTGGAAACCCGAAATTGGCGATACAAATTATCAAGATTTGGTTTATCCAAAAAATTGAACAAAATGAAAGAAAAAAACAGTTTTCCATTCTATCGTCTATATTTGTAATTGAAATTCTGTATGTTTTAAATAAAGTGGATTAAATAAAAAATCGGAATGAGGTTCGTCTTAATAAATCATTTTTTGGATGGAATAATGAAAACATTCAATGCCCTAAAATGTAGCCTACATTTCAAACTGTTGTTAGTGAATGTGATGATGTTTGGGAAAAACTATTTTTTAAATTTTTTTTCGAACATTGTAAATTGTATTGGTAAAACCCCAACATATCAGGTTGTTTGAGAAGTCCCGAGACTAAAATATAAAAACACCATTTTTTGGCAAGAATTTTCTATGGGTTCTTAGATATTATGTGAAAGGTTTAACACAAAAATGTGCATTAAATTTTTTATGACTTCCTCTTTAACACATTGACATTCGTTCATAATATTTAAAATGATATCACAAACAAACGTGATTTCTCATAAATCAGATAAAATTGGAATTTTGGGGAAATTTGTCTCTATCATTGGAAAAGTTCAAAGCCTCGAATTCATGATTCATGAAATGAACATTTTTGTTCGATTGAAATAAAACTTGTGAAACAACTACTTTGTACGGAACATTCTATTTAATCGGAATCTCTCGAATGCTACGCGTACACTTTCAAATTACATCTCCAAATATCACAATGATAATTTGAAATTCATGGAATCTCAATATGTGAAATACACATTCTTGATATGAAAACTGCGTCGTTAATTTGAAACTTCAATTCTTTCAATTCTTTCAGAATAAAAATGACTTGAAAAACAATGAAATATCCAATTGGCTAATATAATTGGAATTTTATCTACAAAAATCTCTTTGTGATAAATGTCTCCAAAAAATAAATCTTGGTTTTCATTTTACTGAACAGGTAATTTTTGCACTCAAACTTGATTTTCCAACTTCGCATTGAAGTTTAATTTTTACTCGACATTAAATAAATTCAACTTTAGTAGAAGTTCCATAAATAAAACATAGTTGAGAAATACACATTTCGAATGCATTTTCCCATAGAAGTCTGATTTCAGG
The DNA here is from genome assembly GCA_030463065.1 of Aphidoletes aphidimyza. Classification (NCBI taxonomy): domain Eukaryota; kingdom Metazoa; phylum Arthropoda; class Insecta; order Diptera; family Cecidomyiidae; genus Aphidoletes; species Aphidoletes aphidimyza. Next base: position 5,059,882 of record CM059997.1, on the reverse strand, counting down.
CCAGGTCCACGTTATCGGGATCAAAGCACACAGTCCACTTGCTTCTATCTGATCTATAATGCTTATATCTCGCACAAATGATTCATTGACTTGATATGTTTACGAAGATGAGTGTATGAAATAAAATTTATTCGGGATTCTGACTCTGAACCAAACGAATCGTTTGCTTACACCTCTATATCGAATGTTTAATTTTTGAATAAAGCCGCATTAAATTAATGAAATATACAAACGCGTGTAACTTCGAATAATTTCTCAAGGAAATTGAGAAAAAAAAACACCTTAGAATTGGAATAGTATATTCTACTAATACTATTCAAATGTTTCACATTTTCGAAATGCATTTTATTGCGAAAAAATTGAATACAATTTACTCTAAGCAGACACTTCAGCGTACCAGGACCGGATTTCAAACACGCACAGAGAATGAACGCTTGAGAACTCGTAACTATGTTCGAAAAATTCACACACTCTCCCCCAAGTGCCGGTACTGTTTCGGTGCCGAAAGTGAACTCATTTAAGAAATTTTTTAATTCCATTGATAAATTATCAGAGTTTCAAGGTGTTCATCTCATTTAGTTATTCTTTAATTTCAGGTTTCTTCATTAAACGACACGAGACAAATTGTGTTGGCAGGCAGTGTCTACTAGACACGTTAGAACTTATGAAGAAATTTTTCATTAAAATATGTTAATTGCCGTAGCTTTTGGACTATATAAAACGTTTTCAACCGTTCTCATCAAACGTCGTCAAAAGCTTGATTTGCGTAGTGTGTTTTTACTCAAGTGAAATTATTTAAAGATTATCTTACTTAAAGATGAAAATACTTCAATCATTTTATCCGACTCTATTAATTGTCACTGTTATAGCGCACCTCAGTTCTTCTAGATGGATGGGTAAAAGTGACCTCTATGAGTTTCAACCAAAAGCGATGTCTACAAAGATGCCTGCAAAGATGGATGAGTCAGAAGATGATTCTGACAAGCAAATGATTGCAACGATTGGGACAGGAGTTACAGCTGTTACAAGTCTTATTCCTGGCATAGCAGAGCTAACAAACGCTGTATATAACGTGTTAAGCACCATAAAGGATCTCGAAGAGAGAGCAAAAAGTGAACGAACATCAAACGCTATGGCAAATGCTATATTCGAGGAAATATCAAAACGAAATCTTAGAAACAATTTATTTACATTGGACAATTTAATGTCCACCGTTAAATATGGTATGATGAAAGCGAATATGAGTGCATCTTCAATTGATACCACAGATACAAACATTTTTCAAGTAATTAACACATTTGCCAATGTAAAATCACCATTTCATAAATTTCCATCAGTTGCGGTACCAATATTGCTCGCATTGCCGACACTCGTTGAACCGTTCATGCAGAACTTGGCTACACCAGAAATTCGAAAATTGTCAAGAGTTCCATGCAATCTGGCCGATACACTTGAAACATACTTTAAACCAACTTTACTGAATCGATTGCTTCATATTAATGTAGAAGCAGATTATTTCAAATTCGCCACATACAACAAATATCTTTTTATGAGAGAAATTGCCGAACCAAAGTTTGATCCGAATGTTACCGAACTTGATGATGTGGATTGTATAATTCGCTTAGATGACGATAACGGATATGAACAAAAGGTCAAATTATTTGGCGGTCATAAGATGATTTTTATTAACTCCGGTTCAAAATTCGAACCCAACAAAAACAAATTTCCATACTTGGTCATGAAAGATGGTTTGGGAGACTACGAAACGTACTTTGAAGAAGGTGATGTTGAAAAAGGAAACTGTGTAAGGAGCTATTTTCAAATGGTTCGAAGTCGACTAGAAAAGGCTTTCGCTGACGGGTATAACAAAGTTAGCAAATTCTGCACAGACAACTCTAACAACGGAAGACTAATGCTACCAACAGGTGATTGACAGTGTCAATTTGACACTCAAACATAGGCCACTAAAAGCTCACAAACTAAGAGATAAAACTCTAGTCTTCATTTAATTTATTTTGATTATAAATGATATTTGTTTATTTATGGACTTAGGTCGTGGTTTGTTAACTATCACCGTGGGTGCACTTTTGGCTGAAGGTTTACCGGGTGATAATGTTTCTTGTGATGACGAATATGGATGGGTTAGTCCCGCTGGAAAATTTTGTGACCCGTACGTAAAAATTACCGTTGGCGATACTGTGTATTTTACAAAAGGAAGAACTGATGCCCCTAATTGGGTATCACTTGATGAAACTTTTAATTTCCCAAATTTGGCAAAAAGTGCCAAAATTCGTATTGAAATACTGGACTCGGATACCACATCCGATGATGTAATTTTCAGTAGAGATTTTAATATACAGGATTTGGTTAGCAATGTCCTTTTCCAGGACACAAATTACAAGTTACTCATGGTTTCCACGTGGAAACCCGAAATTGGCGATACAAATTTTCAAGTTTTGGTTTATCCAAAAAATTGAGCAAAATGAAAAAAAAAAAAACAGTTTTTATTCCTATAGTCTTACAAATATAGACTATAGAAATAAAAACTGTTTTTTTTTCATTTTGCTCAATTTTTTGGATTGAAATTCTATATGTTTAAATAAAGTGGATTAAATAAAAAATCAGAATGAGGTTCATCTTATTAAATCATTTTTTAAATGGAAAGAAATTTAATGCTTCAAATTGTATACAATTTGTAGGCTATAGCCTACAATTCAAACTGTTGTTAGTGAATGTGATGATGTTTGGGAAAAACTATTTTTTTTGAGCATTGTAAATTGTATTGGTAAAACCCCAACATATCAGGTTGTTTGAGAAGTCCCGAGACTAAAATATAAATTTGTTGAATTTTGCCAAAAAATTGTATTTTTATATGTTAGTCTCGGGACTTCTCAAATGATCTGTTATTTAAGAAAAAAAAAATCCGAAACAAATGGTAAAATATCCTTACATTTTAGATTACATTTTTTTGGTTATGAATTTAGACAATTCTGAATAGAAAAATATTCTTAAGTTATCGAAATGTTTCTGATCAAATTTAAATGCGCCTTTGTAAAATCTCAATCATAATTCGATTGGTTTGAAAGTTCAATGGAATTCATTTTGTGTTCAGCGAAATAAAATCAATGTTTAATAAAAATGATGTTTCATTGGCGTATTCTATTTCTCGTCTATAAATAGAATCGATTACAAGAATTGTCTATCGGTTCTTAGATATTATGTGAAAGGTTTAACACAAAAATGTGCATTCATTTCTTTATGACTTCCTCTTTAACACATCGACGTTGATCATATTTATTGCATGTATGTGTTGAAACATGTTCAGAAATCATCACATTGTCCCGAATCGAAGTAAAACAATATCACAAACAAACGTGATTTCTCTCTCATAAATCGGATGCAATTGGAATAGTTAATATAGAGAATCATCTCATAAGTGATCGTTTTGTACACAAACCCCATTTGATGTATGAAACCTTCAAGCTTTGATTTAATTAAGTTTGTAAGTAATGAAATAATCGTAAACGTGGATGATGATTTGAATTTAAATTTCCGGTTATGCAACACAACGATTTGTGCAATAAATTTTAATGCTTTGGGCATTCTGACTCATTTGATATTTCGTTATCAGAACTTAGTTGCAATCAGTTCTTATTTAACATATGACGAAGTCAAGATGAAAGATGCATTTACTAATGGGATTTTTTTTGCAATCTGCTTACAACACTTTGTCCTTAGACTCAGTTCATTCCAACGGAATTTTATCGGTTTCATTGATATTAAATTGATATTGTTTATGATTTACTTTTCAAACGTAACTTTTGTGACGATCCAATTTTCGGTTCACAAGTTCAAGGCTTTTGTCTCTATCATTGGAAAAGTTCAAAACCTCGAACTCATGATTCATAAAATGAACATTTTTGTTCGATAGAAATAAAACTTGTGAAACAACTACTTTGTACGGAACATTCTATTTAATCGGAATCTCTCGAATGCTACGCGTACATTTTCAAATTACATCTCCAAATATCACAATGATAATTTGAAATTCATGGAATCTCAATATATGAATTACACATTCTTGATATGAAAACTGCGTCGTTAATTTGGAACATCAAGTTTTTCAATGATTGGCTGATTTTGAATGACGATTAAAACACAATTGTCGTATCAACGTCGTAATTTTTTTTTTTTTTTTTGTTCAAAAATTGTCACTGAAAATAGTTACCAAGAAATGCAAATTTCAAAGCATTTTTCCATAGAATTTAAATTACCTTATCATATACATTCGAATTTCAGGCCAAGTCCACTTTATCAGGATCAAATCAGATTGGACTGGATTTTTATTTTCAGCAGACAGCACAGAGCACACAGTCCATTTGTTTTTATCTGTATCTGTTATGCTTACATCTCGCACAAGTGATTCATTGACCTGATATGTTGACGGAGATGAGTATATGAAATAAAAGACGACAGACTGTATGAACCACTTGACACATACTATCACGGCAACAGCAACTTGACATAAGCATCAACAAAAAAGTTTTTACACAGGATGTTTCATGTGATTTTCACATTTTAAAATCTTGAATATTTTCAACAAAGAAAAAAAATTAATCGACTGAAAGTATTTATTCAATAAATAAAAGTGTTTTTTTCATTGCCAATAGTTTATTTTTTATCTTGAAAATCTTGAACAGTAGTTAAATCTATTGTGGGTTTGCATGCTATCGTTTGAGTAAAACGTGTGCGTTCTATATAAATGACCTTAGGTCCTATTTCCTAGACCGCCGATTACAATCGTTGTGCGATCTTTTCCTTCTAATTTCTAATCGTTGGCGATTGTACTTGTATGGACAAAATCGTTGACGATTTTAATCGCCAGTCTAGGAAATGAACTAGGGGAGGGGGGAGGCTCGGGGAGTTATATTGATATGAATTAAGTGAACTAAATGTATACAGCGTCATCTATTTTGTCTCAGTAAAACCCTTTCCCATGGACACACTCATTGCTGAAATGGCAACAAGTGGGCTCCGGCTAGCTAAACAATGCATTCGCTCAATTTTGTGCCAATGCAGTGATGAATGTGTCGAGTGTCGACGTCGAACATAGATAGCGCTTTACACATTTCGTTCACCTGTAAATACATGTTTTTCTATGAATGTATTCCCTTCCTGTAAATTACACTCCAGAAAACAATCAATTTATCACTCCATTGACAGCTCAAACCCTAATTTCAATACATTGTCTATTGATTGTAATTAAATGCTTAAATTCACACGGTGCAGTCATTGAAACGAGTGATAAACATTTCAACGATAGCACATTCGCCTGAAAATCGTGTAAGTTTGTCATAATAATTCGTCATAAATTTGGTTCAAATGATCCTGAGGCTCGGAATGAACATGATTTGACCCCCTGTCTGAACAACATTGGACACGATTATCAGACACGCATTCGGCAAACCGTCTGATAAGCGTAAATTCATTGAGTAGTTCAGCAATGATTAAACTGTGGCAACAAAAACACATCGATCAGTAGCATACTGGTGTCTCATACGGACTCAAGTCGACTCGACGTAGTCGGTGTATATATGATCATTTTGGTGTTGTGATACATTTTTTGTTGTGCGATTTTTCATGCGAAAACTTGTTGAGACTTTCATTCGTCGTTTGTTTGTTGTTGCTTTTTTTTGCGATTGCTTAAATTGAGTGATATTTCCTGTGGATTTTCTAGTTTAATTGTAACTGCGAAATAGTGAGTATCAAAGGAATCTATAAAATGATTTCCTTTCTTATGATTTATAGTAACATAGAAACAACAACAAAAAAAATTGAATCAATCAAAACGATAAAAATCATCTGGATTTGATTTCTTATCATGGTGATTTTTTTCGATGATAAATTTCTCTGAAGAATTTTTGTCAAGTGTTTACATTCACCCAGAATTCAAAATATTTTGCGATCAATTGTGTGTGTGTGTATTTATTTGTATTTCATTCATTGACACCAAACCCATTCATACCTTCATCATCACTTATTTACAAAATTTTATCAAAAGCTCTTCATTTAAGTAAGCGTTGTTTCAATGATATAAAAAAAAGAAAGGATTTTTCCCCTATTTAAGCGGTTTTCAATTTGATTCTCTCATTTAGATTGAAAACATTGTTGAACAAGCGACGTTAACGAAAACATGAAATTAGTCGAACCAAGTAATTTTTACGTGATCGATAAATCACTCGATGCAATCGATGTGATTCGTGAAAAATCGAATTCGGGCGATGTGGATGAGGAACCATTGTACATCTGTAACATCTCCGATATCATCAAAAAGCATCACATTTGGACGCAACGTATGCCCCGTGTTCTTCCATTTTATGGTGAGTTTGCTATTGGCAAATATCTGTCCATCAATTATACTGTTGTCGTTTTTTTTTTTTCATTCGTTCTTATAAACTTTGAAACAATGGAAATATTTTAATTTAAAAATAAAATAAATATATTGATTTCGGTTTGAACTGGATTTCGTCCCACAAAGACAGATAGTTGGAAATTTGTGTTGGCATGTGATCGAAAAGTACTTGACGCAACATGATTCATTGTCAGCTGATATTTGCGTGTGTCAATAACTTTTGTTGTGATCAAATGGTGCGATAAAGTGTTCAATCAAATGACATTAAAGCCAATCAGTTTTGTTTCTGTTTCGTTTTCGTAGTTTTTTTTTTTTCTTTCTTTTAAACATTTGAATCGGTTAAATCCCAATCAGACCAAATCGATATGTTGAAATCACAAAATGATTTAGCACAAATTGTTGAGACGGCATTTAATAATGCAAAATTCAACACATTATTTTAAAACATGATGATTTTCATTTGCTTGAATTTAATGAATTTAATTAATTTTCGATCTTTTTATTTTTCGCTTTTAATTTGATTACAGCCGTTAAATGCAATGACAGTGATATCGTGCTTCAGACCTTAGCCATTTTAGGTACTGGTTTTGATTGTGCATCGAAAGGCGAAATCGCAAAAGTGATGAGCTTTGGCGTTGCACCGGAATCAATTATCTATGCCAATCCAACGAAGCCCGTGTCGCATCTCAATTTTGCGGCCGAAATGAATGTTAGCGTGATGACAGTTGACAGTGATTTTGAGCTACAGAAAATTGCTAAACACTATCCAAATGCAAAGTATAGATTTTATAAACGGAGTCAAATTGAATGAAATGTACCATTTAATTGTGTGAACATTTATTTTGTTGTATACTCTTAGGTTGGTTCTTCGTATTCGTTGTGATGCAAAAATGTCACAATGTCCACTTGGTGAAAAATATGGATGTAATCCAGATACTGAGGCACCCGGTCTCATTGAATTGTCTAAGTCATTGGGCTTAAACGTATGTATTGTATTGACATTATTCTCATACGTCTTTTAAAAAATAATATATATAAAAATAATCAACTGGGCGAGACGCTTATGTCAACAATTTGGCTAGTGATTAGATTATATGTAGCATTTGGATTGGATTTTCAAACAGATCGATTTTTATGGATCATTTTGCTTATTTTGTTTTGTGATTAATCACTTTTGATATCGAAAATTGAAACATTTGAAATATAAATTTTCCATATCAAAAGATCGCGGAGTCGATGAAATTTGGATTCAATGAAATCACAAAAACAAATCTCAAATATGGCTAAAACTTAATGTATGATAAAAGAAAACAAAAACAAAATAAATCGAAAATATTGCATTTCCAGATGGTTGGCATCAGTTTTCACGTTGGTTCTGGTTGTATGGATCCACCTGTTTACGCAAAAGCAATTAAAGCAGCTCGTAAATTGTTTGATTTTGCTGAAAAGATTGGTTTTGATTTTAAGCTGTTGGACATTGGCGGTGGTTTTCCAGGCGATAATAATACTGACATCAAAGAGGTACACTAAATCAAATCCAGAAAATTGATAAACAAAACAAACAAACAGAAAAAAAAAACGTTCTGAAGTGCAAAGTACTTTTCACATCATATCGATATTAATCAACAATTTACTATCGAATTTGTTGTTGTAGATTGCGTCAATTGTAAATAAGAGCATTGATTTACATTTTCCATCTGAAGATGTAACAATTATCGCTGAACCGGGACGTTTCTATGTATCATCGGCTTATACACTTGCATGTCGAGTCCACTCAAAACGTGAAGTCCGTCAAAATGGAAAAGTCAACTCCACCATGTACTACATCAATGATGGAGTCTATGGTTCGTTCAATTGCAATTTATACGATCATAAAATTGCAATACCATTAACTTTGAAGTCTGTTGATGAGGAGGTGTTCAATAGTTCGGTATGGGGACCCACTTGTGATGCTCTTGATCAGGTAAATTCATCAAAAGGACATCATCAACACATTTTCAATGAAATTTTAAACAAACACTATTCAAATCGGATCATCAAATGAATATTTCCCTTGACACAATTTTTAAAATAATATTTGCAATTTCCTCACGATTCTCATAAATTTGTGAACATCGATTAGAGTAATATCGGCATCGGTTCGATATGATTTCATTGGATGGAATCTATTCGCTAAATAAGCATTCTGCGTTTCATTAAAATTAGAATTTCTGGTTCGTTTGGCCGGTTAGCGTGTTGAAAGATGAACGGAAAATACTACTGCTAAATCACTTATCAAAACTATAAATTGACTCCCCTTTTCACACTTTAATCGAAAATGCAAAATGATTTTCTTGTGTTTTCATTGGTGTTTTTTTGTTGTTGTTGTTTCTTTTTAAACGATGTAGGTGTGTGAAAATGTTTCATTGCCACATTTGAATATTGACGATTTCATCATATTTGAGAATATGGGCGCATACACAATTCCAATTGCAAGCCCATTCAACGGATTTCCTTTACCAAAAGTTGAATATTACATCGAACGTAAACATTTGTATGTAGTTTTGTTAATTTTTTATGCACATTTTGAATTTATTTGAATCCATTTGATTTAAAGTGTGAATGAAAATAACGCTCAATATTTCTGTATTGGTTTGAAAAAAAAAAAAATTAGGGAAGACATCAATGCTACCACTGCAAGCCACGAATACATCTTATTGCGCCCCAACTAGTGAACAAAAACCGGAATACCTAGATATTTATGTAAGCAATATTCAAAAAGTTCTACAGACAATTTTTTACACACTTTTTTAAATCCCCAAAATTTAATTTTGTCCATCCAAAAATGTTCGGCTTAATTAGGTAAGGAATAAAATCATGAAAAACAATGGACAAAAGCAATTTACCTTTCGAAGCACTTGTAATCAATTCAATAAAACACGGTTCGAAATCCCGCGGGGAAACATGGAATCCTTTTCAATTTACTGCCGATGAAAATCAGTTATATGTCCGGCAGTACGCAGACAAAAGACGAAAAACAATCATATGAACCACCAGATTGTGACCGGCATCATATTTGATCGTTATCCAATTCTATTTTATACACTTTATATATGACCAACATTGTTTAAGGAATAAATAGTAAATGAATGTCGCAAACAAAATCATTCGTTTTATTCGTTCATTTTGGTTTTCTACTCAAGGTTTTAGTTTACTTAAATGTTATTCACATTTCACAAGTAATTCAACAAAATGACAGACAGAAATTCCGAATAAAATGTAATTTCAAAAAATCGAGTTCAAATGTCAAGAATTGGATTAATGATGCTATTGATATAGGGAAAGGAATCACTTAATGAAGTACAAGGAAATTTATTTTTATTTGTTCATAGATTTATTTTTGAAAGTTTTTTTTACATTCAATCAGTTTTACTTGGAATTACTGTAATTACTCTTGTGTGGATTGAAGACATCGCTATGTTCAATCGCTATTTCTCATAATCCGATGGAATTCCCAGTAATTCCAGTGATGGTGTAGGGAAATGGCTTGGTTTCTAATGAATCATTACATCGTGCAAAAATGCGATAATTCAATAAAATGCATCGAATACTGGATTTGGTTTTGTTGAAATATATAGCATTTTATGAGATTATTGTGAACTCGATATTATAATTCTTTTATTGTTTAGAAATTTGAGGTGCTATTTTCGATTTTTTGATCCATTGAATTATCACCGAACAATTGCATTGCAGAATTGATACTAAAACAATCATGTGGATGCGCTTAAATTTTCTCTTTTCACTATTCTATGCGGAGAAAAAAATAGTTTAGAATTTTAAAAGTTCAAAATCTCTCTCTCTTTCAATGAGATCATTTCCAATTGTGCCAGATGATGCCAGATGATGCCAGATGATGCCAGATGATCCGTGTGCTTCAGGTTGATATTTCTAAACAGTGAACATGTATATATAAAATATCGTAGTTTTATAGACAGAAATCAAAAGTGTTTTTTTTTATTCATTTATGGTTCGTTTGAAATGAATTGCTGTTGATGTTTTTATTGCCATAAGACTTAGCAGTTAAACTATGCTTTGATTCACATATATGAAATATAGTTTTATCCAGTTAGTTGGTTTTATCTCATTCCCACTTCGTGAATATAGCTATGAATATATCGTACAAAGTGCTAATAGCCCAGTTTGAATCGTCAAATCCTTGTATTCCGGCGCTAATTCGAAAGTGTTTAGTTTTCTCTAGCCAATTTCATCGAATATTCTCATGAAAATCGCTTCAGTGAAGCGGCTTCACCTGTTTAAAATCTCTCATTGCGAGCATTTCTCTTCATGTTATTTCAACAATTTTTCGCCAGCTCATGAATAGGCATCAATTTCAAGCCCTTTTCAGCATTCACAGCCTTTTGACTGACATGTGAATTTTGTGCGCTTGTGTCGTTTCTATTTCGACAACTATGACCTCAACAGTTTAAAACAATAGTGTTCATGTTCAAGTGTTTTCATTTCATTTTTTTCAGTTTTTAGTTCTCATGATCGTATTTACTGTTGTCATCCACCGTCTGGCACCTCACTGTTTCATAGTGACACACTCCATAAAAAATTGATGTTGATTGTCCACACGAAGCGTGTTTTAGGTGCCGAAACAGTAATTAATTGCATGTGTACACATCATATTGTAAACATTTACTACTTTTAAAGCAATTCTCTTGATAATTTTTGGCAATAAAATCACCAACAGTAGCGGAAGCGATTATAATGATAAGATTAGATGGAGTGGATGACATGCGAAACAAAAATCACTTTACCACAAGCTAAAGATGAAAATGTTCATTATTAAAATTCATATCTGAATAATCACCTGACAACGATACAAAGGGTAAATATCTAACAATACAAACAAACCTAAACAAACGACAAAAGTATCGAGAAGTACTGAGTCCATATCTACACCTATCAAGATGTGCGAGAAGCGATTATTTCGTGTTTCTTTATCTATTCGGTTTCGCATGCCTTCTAGAGCTATGCATGCAGGATAGCTGATTGCGCGTCAGTAGATGCACATATTGATTCAGTACTTTTTGGTTCTTTTAACGTTTGTTTACATCTTATTTTGTAGATTATTAGGTTCTGACACTGGCAAATCTGGGGGGTCCCGGCCGAAAAAAACCCTAGCAAAATGGAATAATTTTCATTCGATATGTTTTGAAGACCTGTTTTTTTTTTGTTTTCACGTGAGTCTTAGGGGGTGTGCCAATTCAAATTGGGGTCTTTAAACGCTGTGGGTAGAAGGAGGAAGGTTAAATATGAGTCATGTGACCTACCTCAGAATGTCCGAGTTGGATTGCACGATGCTGATAATAAAATTTGCACCATACTGAATCGAATCAAATCAAACTGTATAATGAGACAATTTTCCATGCAGCTATGAACTAAATTAAAATGTTAGTTATTAAGATTAAAAAAAACAGCCGATAGCGACGTAGAAACAAGCTCGATACCTTACATCAGCAAATCAGGTGAAAATGAAATCCTCCGGAAATGATGAAATTTAAGATGAGCTCGTATATTTTATTTTTTTTAGATGTTCTAGCCATTGCATTTTTTATCAATAAAACAAACCAAAACAAATAATTTATGAATGCCCACGGCATACGAAAAACATGTTTTTGTTTGCGCTCATAGTAAGAAGATTGTCATCTTAGATATGTCTTATAAAATTATTACTATGTTCAATGTTTTTATCTTATAAGATTAGAATTTATTGAATTGAATTTAACAGATTATTGGTCGAAAATCTGATTTTATTTATCTTTTTTACCAAAGTGATTTTCACGTCCTCGATGAACCTCTTGATGTAATTCATTTGATCCGTAAAAGACCAACTTCCGATGTTTTTGACGAACAACCATTTGATATCTGTGACATCTTTGACATCATCAAAAAGCATCGAATTTGAAGAAAAATTCATGCCACGAGTTCGTCCATTCTGTGGTGTTCATCTATGAACTTGACCGATTCCATTTATCAATGGAATTCTCCCCATCAATGGAAACTTTTTAAAATATTTAAACCGATTATTGATAACCGATTGAGTACCCGAACAAACCGAGCAAAACAAAATGATGTGATTGTGTTCGTTTTTAATTCAGTAACATTCCCAATCAATATGAAATCTCAAAATGAATAAACAGCTTAAAGCTTAATGGCCTACGTACAAAGTCTGTGTTGACAATCGTATTTGGTTTTATTTTCCAAGGCTCACACAAATGAATGCGAATCCAAGGCTCACACAATACATACGTATTGGTATGATCTGTGTTTATCCATCAATTTTCAATTTGATTCCAGAATTTAAATGCAATGATGATGATATCGTGATACAGAACCTCGCAACTTTAGGTGCTAGTTTTGATTGTGCATCAGAAGGAGAAATCGGAAAAGATTATGAGCTTTGGCGTTGCATCGAAATCCATGATTTATGCCAATCCAACTGAATAAACTCGCTGCAAACTCGCACCGTGTACGGTTGTGTACGGTTTGTTAGAAAAATTGTAGCCTCTAGTTTTGCCAAAAAAAAAAATTGACCAAGTTAAACCGAGATTCTGCTAGTACAAATCCGTGTCTTCCCCCCCCAGCAAGGTATGCAATATTCTGATCGAAATATCAATCCTCAGGCATGGCCGATGCCAGAGCTAAACTCAAATTGAGCTTAAGTTTTAGGTTAATTTTATGGTCAAATATTTTTCAAGAGGCTAAACTAATTTTGGGGGGTGCTCAGTCACATTGAGGATCTCTGGCTAACACCTCTCGATAAACACTCAATTGAATATGAATATTCATCGTTGTAGTTTGGTGCTACGCATTCGTTATGACGTAGAACGTTCAGACTGTCCACTTGGTGATAAATATGGATGCAATCGAGAAAAAGAAGCACACGAACTCGATTGAATTGGCGAAGTCATTATGGCATTAAATGTACATATAAATCTTGTATCTACATGGATTCATAGTAATCGATTCAGTTAATCGATCAAACAATTTTCAACATTACATTATTACTACAGAATACTTACAAGTGTAATTTATTGAGTGATGAGATAATATGATGCAAAATAATATTGTTCAGCTTATGACGTAATTGCCCTTCCACTTCAGATGGTTGGCATCAGTTTTCACGTGGGCTTGTTGGGACCCACCTGTTTATGGAAAAACAATTCATTCTGCTCGCAAATAATTTAATTTGACGGAAAGCGTCGGTTTTCACTTCAAATTGATTGGACATTGGTGGAGGTTTTTCCGGAAATACCAATTCTCACATCAAAGAGGTGAATCATCAAATCCGACAAATTAAGTCAAGTGATTTATGTGCTTATCATCATTATATCAAACAAATGTATTTTTGTCTTGTTTTCATAGATTGCGTCAATTGTAAATTGTTGTACTGATCTACATTTTCCATCTGAAGATATTACAATTGTTGCTGAACCGCTTATACACTTGCACCCCAAAATGAGAATATCACTTCCTTATTATGTACTACATATATAAATTTATATAAATGATGGTATTTACAATCAATTTCTAGATAATATTTTTTACAAGAATTTTTCCGGATACAAAACCGTGTCACAACCGTTAACATTGGAGTTAACCGATGAGAAGATGTTTACAAGTACAATTTTGGGGACCAACATGCGTTTCATGTGATCAGGTAACTTTCGAAGTTAGTTCCCAACAACTCGATACCATTAAACACAACTCCATTGGCTTACATCATTAAAATATTATTTAAACGGAATCGTTCGTCAAATGTTTATATATTCATTTTTAGAAATAAGTTGTAGTTTTTTTTTTTTTGAAATAACAAACCCGCTCGTAATTTCGATCATCCGTATGCCTTTCCCTTGACACAATTCACAACATGCTCAATTTCATCACACTTTTGGTTCGTATATTTAAAATATCAAACAGCGATTAGTAATTGCATCTGCTCTATATGCCGTCGAGAAAAACAAAAACAACAACAACAACAACAACAACAATCTATTCTCAAAATAGCATTCCAGAGAACATTAACGCAAGATGTTCGAAAATTTTGGATGTTTAGTGGGTTGATATATGTACGGAGCCGAAAAAATGCAGGTCCTATGCTAATGGTGGCTGTTGTATACACATATACAAAATCTCTCTCTCTCTCTCTACCAATCTCAAAAAAAAATAACTCGCTTCTTCCACTACCTTCGAGCTTATAGCACGCTACTGATCACTTCGTAAATTTTCCGGCTAATTAGAAAGACTTAAAATAAACATCGATAGCAGTTCGATGCTTTGAAGTGTTTATCGAACGGAATTTTCATCGCCGATTTTCAAGTGATTGCTTGACCTACCATGAATTACATTAAAAATGAGTTTCAGATTTCGTTGCTGGTTAGAAATTCAAAAAAAAAAAAAAAATTGTTTCTCGTCTTATGGTTTTTCTTTTCACATTTCATTCTTTTTTTTTAAATTTTCTGTATTATTTATTCGTTCATATTCACTCTCTTGCTCTCCCTTGCTTTTGGTCTTTCCGTCTCTTTTCCCCCCTCATTTTATTTCACTTGTTCGTTATTATATATATTCCATACGAAATGGGAAAAATGCCGAGTCGAAGATGCGCGAAAAATGTTTATAAACAAAAAGCAGGGATTGTGTTGAAAAACGGAGGTTATTAATAGAGAGATGCAACTGCCAGTTGGTTGACTGACTGGCTAACTGGCTGGTTTGGTGAGTACGTGGTGCGGCATTTTGCCGTTTCAATAAATGTATATGTGTGTATCCATTTCAGAGGAAAAAAAATACGCTATTTTACGCATTCACGTACGAATGAACATTTGGCCGAATGCAAGAGAGAGAGAGAGACGGTGTGTGTGTATGTGTGCGAAAAACAGAGACAGAGAAAGACAGAGAAAGAGAGAACGAACGAGAGCTAATAAAGTAAATCATTTTATTGTTGATTTTGAATTACTTACAATTTGAGCCGGCACACACGCTTGGAAAATCTCTGCACTCATTTGCTATCTCACGATATAAACAAATCACATATATACACACACACACACACACACACAGACGCACATACGGCAGCGTATAGTGTCGGTGCTCTTGCCGAAATCGATCCGTTGCTCATGATGAGTTTATTATACAAAATTAAACAACAACAACAACAAAATACGAATCCAAAAATGAAAATCGACGAAAAAAAGGCACAAAATCTACAGTGAATCCGAAAGAGGAGAACTCGAAATAGAAAAAACATCCAAATATGAGCCCCAATAAATGAGTGTTTGGTTTACATTATTCTCTCAATCGAGTCGGAGTCGGATCTTCTTGCGTAAACACGAAATCAATCGATATTTTTAGATTTGTTTTAAAATGCTGTTTTCATCTTTATTTCCCTTCATCGTTTCAAGTATTTTGTGCTCTTCCACCGAATATGTGTGTGTGTGTGTGTGTGTGTGTGTGTGTGTGTGTGTTATTTCATTTCTGGCATTAAAACATTTTAGTTTTTTAGAATATCAAGAAAAAGAAGAAGAAGATACAAAAATTAATAGCAAAATATATAGCCCTATCGATCTGGTCGAGCGCAGCTCACAAATTAATCTCTATTCGATGTTATTAATTTTTAATCTGTTCGAAAACATTTTATTGCCGTAATGAAATTTCGGTGATTTCATCAATTTCGAAAATATGGAATATACAATACCATTCAGTGCAGGTAACCACAACGGATTTCCAAAGCCAACAATTGAATATCACATCGAACATAAACAAATGTTTTCCTAATTGGAACCGTAAAAACAAATGAACAATTGACATATAACGGTTCTGTTTATAATATTTCTGTGAATTTCAGGAAAGAGATAAATGCTACCAAAAACCAATTATGAGTACAATTTATTGCGCAGCAACTAGTCAAATGAGCAACGAAACATCTACTTTAAAAGCACTGGACCACCAAACCAAAGAACCGAAAGAAAAACAGCATCGTTCCTTTGTTTGTCTATTGGTTTTATGCCAAATGTTGTTTCTTTCTTGATATATAGAAGAATGAAAACGAACAAAACAATTATGAAAAATCAAATGAACCAAAAACGCAAACAAAAATCCGAGCACTTTACCTTTCAAGCACATTGGCAAGCAATAAGCAATGTTGTTTTGCAACCCCAAACGAAAATCAAGTACAAAAATATTATCCACAAATAAAACAAATAACACATGTTCAATTGGCAATGAAATCCCACTTATGCCATGGTATTTGGGCCAGATGTGACCGAAATGAAATGATGAATTTTATCAATTCACTTAATTCATCTATACGTGACAAGTGTTCAATTTTCTTGTACTCAATCATTATTCTATTAATCAAAATTTAAAATTATTATATTTCAATATAGAATTGCGTTTCGATGTAATAAATGCTCTTTTCGTCAGAGCATATCAGTTGTTTACACAAAATGCAATAAATGGCAATGAAAAAGGAAAATTCAAAGTGTTTTTCTTCTGAAATGTCAGTAAATCTGAGTCTTTTGAATTGGTTATGTACCTTGATTTATGGTTCATTGGACGGATAATTGTAGATTTGTTGTGATTTTTAGCCACAGTGTTCATGGAACTCAAACAATTATTGACTATAAGCAAGCAGTAGCTATCTACAAGATGAAGAAGAACAAAAAAGAAGAGAAATGTGTCAAAGGTACAGTTGACCGTTGACCGATGATCATTGTGACGGAGACGGATGACAACGACAAAATTCGTTTGATGTGTGTATGAAGTCTACGATGAGCCTTTTTCAGTTTGCTGTCGATAAACTCAATTATAGCCGGCAGTAAGCAGAAAAAGACAAATCAATAGATCATATGAAATAGATCGCCATCACAATTCATCTTTGTCCCCCATTTGTTTCGTCTCGCCACTGTCCATTACACTGTCCGGTAATTCGATGAAATGTTAAAAGAAAAAAAAAAAAAAAAAAAAAAACAGCGAACAAAAAATGATCAAATATCCGTTGGATCCGCTTGATTTGTGATCAAAGTCACGATGAGTTTATTATACAAAATTGTAACGTTTACAAGGCGCTCACCAAAAAAAAAAATGCTTCGATAGAAATCCGAATCAGCAACAACAACATTAAACAACACTTGTGATTGTTTCTATTCGTACATTGTAAATTGTGTTTTTTTTTTCTCTCGGTAGGATGTTTATTTAAAATATTTATAATAAATGTTTGTACGTGTGTGTGTGTGTGTGCGTTTTTTGGGTTGAAACGCTACAATTTGGTATTGAGCACACCCGAACACTGCTGAGCCAAATTTGTTGGCAATTTTCCAAGTGACTGTCAACATATTTCAGTGGTATGTAAAACGAATTAATTTTGGAATTTCCATTAAAATGAGAACGCTATTCGGCTATTCGCACCACACGGCCAATGAACAACAAAAAAAAAACACCCAAAACGATGACAAACAATTTGGACATTTTCGTTTTTCTCATATGAATATGAACCGGACTCAATTGTGTGCGCGAATGGAAGCTTCGAAGTTAGAAACATTGAGATGAGCACACCTCAAACACACAAACCAAAGGCACGCACATTACAAATCCGTGACATGAAAAGAACAAACACCGTTTGTTTAGCTCCGAGTTTTTGACTTTCAAACCAAGTGTCGCCGCGCGTGCTTGTTTTCCTTATTCAAGTTTTTCTTCTGTTTTTCTTTTTCTTTTTTCATTTCAACATCTTTATCTGTTATAAAATTCTATTTTTGTTTATGTGTCACATTTCGATTATTTATAGCGTCTATGGTATATCATATATTCGGAAACATTAGATGATTGGTCATATGTTTGTGAGTTGGTGAGCCTGTGTATACACGCCAAATGAAATTTGTTTTTTTTTTTTTTATTGTAAATGAAGAAAAAGAAGAAGATGGAGGATTCTTTGAAAAGAGTGAGAAAAAAGATGCTTGAAATGAAGCGAACATTTTCAAATTTACTGCTGAATAAATCTTCATTTGACTATGACTAAAAAAAAACAAAGTGAAGTAGAAAAATGACACAAAGAAACAGCCAAAATTAATGAAAAGACCAGTGTTTCGGAAAATGCCACAGTCGAGTGTTGAATGAACAAAAAAACCGATTTACATTCGAAATTGAATTGAATGAGATTTCAAATGAACTGGATCTTGATTCTTAATAATAAATTAAACAAACCTAAGATTTGAAAAAAAGAAACAGATAAAATGCAAATGCACACCTTTCGTTGTTAATCCAGCTAGCGTTTACACCTAAAATCGTTTTTTCTACAATGTCTTCTTTCCGCTCGTTAATCTCTGTATGTGTTTTCGCCCCCTTCGAAATTTGAACCTTCACGATCCTCTTTTATAAAAATTAACCCAGCAAAATATGACAAGCTTTTTTTTTATTGAAAAACGTAAATGAAATATTTTTCCTTCAAAAAAAAATTTATCTCGATTCGTTATTCATTTTGTGTAAAATCTATGAATATTTTTTGGATTTTCTTTGTAAATTTTAAAAAAAAAACGCACGCACCACCAACTGAACCGACTTTAACGATATACTGCACGAAAATGTGAATCAAAATCCAATTTCCATGGCTCATTGAGAAAAACCCGTGTGCTCCGAGAGAGGCTCGAATGCGGGTGGAGCGTGCGTCTCTGTGTGTTATGGATTGATGTGCGCGTTGGTTTTTTTTTCACATTCATTCTCTATTTCATTTACACGTATCCGTAAACGTTGGCGTGCGCAATGAGAAAGAAACAGACATTTTCACAAATTTCACAGAGTTAGTCACTTCAACTCAATATACATGCGCATTAGCCGCATATATTCGAAAATTCATAACAATAATAATTATAATAATATATCGATAGAATGAAAAAACGTTATGGCAAACAAAGAAATGAAAAGTAGAAGAAGAAACACACAAAAAAATTAACTGAGAAAAACACATGGAACATTCGCTCGTATTCATCGTTATCCAAATCAAATCTCGTCGCATTTTCCATTTCACGATTTTCACTATGCAGCTGCGTGCGTGTGCGTGTTTGTGTATGTGTATGTACCTTTTAAATGTAAGAATTGAAATTGCAGATTGATTTTTTTTCAACCAATTCATAAAAATGCAAACTAGAATAGAATCAGAGATAGACTCCTCTTAATGTTTTCGATCAGAAAAGTTTCACTCAGCACAGATTTACTTTAGGGTAATTTACCTTTGATTTGAATGGTTTTATTCACTTTAATTCAAGTAAAATGTCGATTGGTCAGATCATTTTCGTTTTTATTGTGTCACCACCAAACGTGCCATTCCATTTTGTTGATTTCAAGACAAATCAACATTTTATTGCTTTAATTGTAATTTACCCAAAAATGTATCGCTTTTACTTCTTTTTTTTTGTCATTTTAACATTGGAATGCCCTTTTTTATGACATTTCCCTGAAAATCAGGGACGCAAGTCAATTGAACGGTCTACGAAAAAACGTCATCCTAGGAAATTGTCCAATAAGGAAGAACGGGGACAGTTGGAAATTTGATTTAAATTTGAAGAAAGAAAGAACTTTCGTACGAAGACACTTTAAACTTGCTAAGCTATTATCGATCGATTGACTTACATTTGAAGTGGAAATGATGATTGAGGTATTGATAGAAAAATATTTAGTTAAAATCAATCAGTCTGAAAAACACCCGAAAAAAAACCCCGATTATGAACACTCGTTCAAATGCTTGAAAAACATGGATAGGTAAAAAGTTTTATAGAAACAAAAGAATCTGCCTCATTTTAGATTTATTGAAAATCAATAGTCGAAGTGGATTGGTTAGTATATAGTCTAAATATAGGCGACTTTTGCAATTCTTCACTTGCACAATGACTTCATGCTTCGATTCAAATGAATTTATTTTTATGTGAAGATATTCTGTGATTCCCTGGACAGATTACGCCTTCGCTATTTCTGGAACAGGCTTGAAAGAGTTCGGAATAAAAATCACTTCCATTTTGGTTGTGTTTCGGTTGTTTTTTTCTATATAATAAAATCATATAGTTTTTTTTTATTTTTAGTTTTATTTTGTTTCAATTGTTTTTCACGGTATAATAAAATATTATCGGATGAAAAAAAATCGTAAGTACTCGAATGGAAGCATATTGCTCACATTAGAATATATGAAACAATATGCATATTGAATGTAATATCAACGATTTAAAATGCAATTAAAAATTGTTGTTGTTGTTGTTGTTTAGTGAATAATCGTATCGAAAAGTAAATGCTTTAAGAGGCAACATAACAACCAAATCGGTATTTTGTGTTGATATTTTGTAATATTGGACCAAACGTTTCCAGCTTATTTATGGGATTTAATAATAAATTGACTTTTATTTTATTCTCAACAAAATAAAAACTGTTCTCATTTTAAAGAGCCGTACATTTTTGAGCGCAAATTACTTGTTTTTGTTGTTGTTGTTGTTATTGTTTTTAAAATTCAAATCATAAAATTCTAGTCAAATGAATCTTATTGATAATGCAATTTAACTAAATCTAGCTTACAATAAAATGTATTTACAATAAAGTCTGATCGATGTATGTCTTTTACGTTCTAGGTAAACCCTGGAGCTTAATGGAGCTAATGCCACAGCAAATTAGAAGAAAAAAAAACAATTGCAAATTCGAAAAATTCCAAATTCTTTGAATTTTATATAAAGTGAAGAAATTAAGTTTGGCATGTGCCCGCGATTCACCGAGGGAGTAGCACCTTGAAAAAAAATATCGTTTTTCTTAGCGATCTAAACTAAATTAACTTGATTTTCTTTAGTCAATTGCATGCGTACAAAAATGCATGTTTTTTTTTGTTTCATCAAGACTGCACAACCGTCGCACGATATGTTTTTATGTATAAATGTGTGTGTGTGTTTCTTTTTCCTTTCATAAATTTTAAACTTTAATTGAATGCATTTTAAAATGTGGAAAATTTGTTTTTTTTTTTTTTTTTTGTATCTCGGCAGATATGTTGAATATGATGGTGTGGTGTGAAAAAAACGTCAAATTTTTGGCAGATTAAGAAAACAAAAATTCAATTGATAATTTGTCAACCTCCTACGATTGATTCAGAATAAAAAGCCACACACATTTCGAGACATTTGAGACTGTTCAACATAAAACCATATCGATAAAAATTTAAATCATAAAACTGAAAGGATATTGTTTGTAACACTGAAATCTATACAGCTGGGCTGACCCTAGATGTTTCAAGCGCACGTTTTTTCTCCCATTTATTGATGATTCGCAGTGGATAACACAGGATTGCGGATAATGTAATCAAACCACCAGCCAAATAAAATGAACAATCATATGATTGTGTTGCATCATACAGAGCACCAGCGATTGGAGTACCAATGACGGCCGCCAAACCTTGGAACAACATCAAAATCCCAAATGCATTTGTTAATTTTTCAATTCCCATTAAATCGACCGCAATAATTGAACGTAATGCTGAGAAGCATGCTAAATGTTGGTAAAAATGGAGGAAATCGATTAGAAATCGTTATTTTTATAAACCCATTCGGGGAATGAATGGGCAATGCTCAACTAAATGACAAAATCTTACCAATGGCTAAACCAAAAATCAGAGAATATGAGAACTGAGTGAACTGTGTGATTGACACTCCACTAAAAATGGTTGTCAAACCGCCCAACGTAATCGCCACGTTGCTCAGTAGATTTGCATCGACACTTTCAAATGAGCTTAGAAAACCGCACAAAATACGAGCTATCGTGTTTGAGATACCGATGGCTGAAATCAGATAATTGGCCGTTTGTTCGTCCATACCGTTGGCCACACCACGTCGTTGCAAATACAGGAACGGCACAAAGAAACCCATCATGCATAGAAAACCGCTGATCGCCAATAGCATGAATGATGGTGATTTTAGTAGTGACATATCCAACATCGTAGCTAACGTACGACGTACAGCCTCTGGACATAATTTAAAACTGGCTTCAACTTCCTGAAAATTGAAACGAAGCGCATTAAACAATTTAGATAAATCACATTGTGAAAAACAATGGGCAAAGAAGCAATTGCATGTTGAGAATTTTTAAGTTAAATTGTAAAAACGAACCTCATCAACATCATTCTGCGTTGGCATGCGTGTAACGGTCATATGATACTGCAGTGATGTTTGCGATTGATAGCATGGGATGCGAACCAGTGACCCGCTGAAGAAAATATCATCACGATACAATGGACGATTGCTGCTGCCAAATTGATGGGCTGCACTGCTAGTGCGTTTATCTTTTTTCGGTCCAGCACCGTTGGCTTGAATGTTTGGTCGTCGTCCAGACACGGTGTGCCGGCGTGCGGTCAATTGTGGTTTCGCACCATCTTGATCGATCAATGCTTCACTTTCATTTTCATCATCTTCACCCACCGTATTCAATTCTTTGTGTAAATTAAATGTTGGCGATGGCACACATTCCTCCGTTGGTGTAGCATTTCCGCTTCGTTTTTGTTGTGCTTTTGATAATTGTTCCAATTTTTTGGTGGTATGAAGAATGTTACCCGCATTCAATTGCGTGGTGACCGTTGTAACGGTAGGTGTTGCTGACGGTGTAATTGATGTGCGTCGATCTAAATTTGCGCTACTACCACGAAACACTTCAGCCGCTGTTGGATACCGTGTATTACTGCTCGCCCCGATCCATGTATTATGTGAACTATTTGGCACCGAAAATGCATAACGACCTTCAGCCAATGGTTTTGTAAATACCACCGGTAACACGGGCTTTTCGGCCACTTTAACATCTACCGCTTGTTCATCTTCACCAAGTGTTATTTGAACTGATTCAAGTGGTCTAAATGCAGCGCCGCATATAACACAAACTAAAATCAACAATGCCAGCCACAGCATCGATGTACGCCAACCGAATGTCTTAATCAATGTACCACACAATGGTGACATTATAAAGGTACCAACACCCGAACCGCACATTGCAATGCCCGTTGCAAGGGCACGCCAACGTTCAAAATAGTATCCGACTGTGATGACGGCTAAAATGACATGAGACAAAAACGAACAAATGTTGAAAAAAAAAACGTTGGTCAACCAATTTTTCCAGGTTAAATATTATACAAACAAAATTCGGAAATCTGATTTGAATGAATGATTTACCTGGAATGTAGATCATACTGAATCCGATGCCACCAATCACACCATACACAATATATAAGAAGGCAACACTTTGTGCCTGCGATGCAACGGCAAATGCGGCTGATGCAATAAATGAACCAATTATGGTGATTGGACGAAAACCCCATCGATTTGCCATTGCACTCACAAATGGGCCAGCAATTAAATAAAATCCACTGAGCAATGAACTCACAAACGCAACCTAAGCAATTTTTTTTAATATACAAAAACCAATTTTAATTTAATTGTTTTATTGTTCAAATTACATGTAGGATAAATTAAAGGGAAATAAAATGTGTAATTAATGGTTTACGAAATAACAAAAAAACAAATCTACCTGAGATTGTGTAGCTTTAAATTCATCTTCAAGATGTTCGGCAAATACACCAGCGCTCATAACAATACCATCAACAACGAGACAACAAAGAAATGAAGCAATCACAACAATCCATCCCCAGCCACCGTCAATCGGTACAACAACATCAGCTGTTGGTGGAACTTCATCATCAACATCGGGAGCTGGTTTTTCGCTGACTTTTCCATTGAGCTGCTGTGATGGCACTTTTAATAGTTTATCAGTTCCAATTGACCCATTCGGGTGGCTCTCCACATTTTGATCTTGAGCCGGCATTTTACATTAAATCTCCACAATAAATTCTATCGAATCAAAGCAAAACAGAAACAAAACAAAATTAATACCCCAAATTAACAACAACAATAATTGTTATTTAAAGATCTCTTCAATTGGTATTCAATATATTCAATATGGTTACACTGTGGCTTCTGTTAACCAACGAGCAAGGAATAGCCTAGTACCTAAAACTTATGCCAAATCATCGAATTATGCATTTAAATTGGACACCAACAACAAAAATATCGAATTGCGTGTTTAGCATTAGTCCTTCATTACCATGAACTTGGAACTAATTTACATTTTTTTTTTCATTCATTCCGTGTCTTCAAGACACTGTGTATCTTGGTACTTTGGTAAGATTACCACTGTGCAAAATCTACTGAATTAATCGCATTTTGCGTAAAGAGAGGAAAAAAAAATTATGAATGTAGTGTAATTTAATTGACGTGATGGTACTTATTTTCTGAGTTCTTTTTTTTCTCTTCTTCTTATTGGCTTCAAACTAGTGTCTTTGGGCTGCGATTTGGATTTCTGTTGCCATGCCCAGGTACTTAATTTAATTTCTGTTTTTAATTATTTAATTATAGATCAACTAATACTTGTGGAATGAACTTTCAATTCATAAAGAACTTCAATAAAAAAATAATGATGATGTTAATGAATTCCAAGTTGAACAAAAAAAAATGCGCATCGCACCAACAACACTGTCTCACTCCTGGATGCGTGTGTGTGTACAGAAGTAGTGTAAATATGCTGAGCGTCGCACTAATCGGTATTCGTGTGTAAGAAAATAAAAATGTAACTTAGCGATCTAAACGACAAATACGAAAAAGGTTAAGCTTACAACATCGCAATTTCAATTGATAGTGACCGATGTTTATTGTTTATCAAGCAAAACTGTGCTCGCATATTTTTGATGTTTATATTTTTTCGTTGTTTTTTTTTTTGGTTCATCATTTTTTTTCGTTTTTGTTTGTTTGTTTGGTCGGTTATTGTTTGTGAATATATTCGTGTGAAATATGCTTAAATGATTGCATTTTTTCACAATTTAGTGTTTTTTTTTGGTTTTATGTTCATAAACAGGGGCTAATTTAGGTATATATGAATGCACAATAAGACAAATCAATTATCATAAAAAAATGCAGTGATTTTGACATTGGTGACAAGCGCACGTGTCTCAAACTCAAAACATGCATTAACTGTATTCATCCACGTGGATTCGTGTGCATTCGTATGTGATGCGGTTTCTTTTTCATGTTTTTTTCTTTCTATCTTTTATGCTGTCCAAAATAACACACACACACATTCCATACAATTCATTTTATTTGTTGTGTGTAAAATTATCATTCCTCTTCTCACACCGTTGCTAATTTTCCATTTTACAATTTTGCAATTTGGACAAACTTTTTCTCTCTGTGGCGGTTCTAGAAAAATCTGCAACCCAGATGCAAACCAAAAATTGTTAACATATAATGTTGTTTCCACATTCTCAGATCCCAATTCATTCAATAAAATAACCAACAAAACTATGCCATAACATAATTGACCGAAATAAAAGGAGAGAGAGAAGAAAAGAGACGAAAAAAAAAAACACATTGAGAAAGCGCCTGCAATGCATTATACACTGTTTTACGGTGCGTATGTGTGTAACAGAGATGGAATGCGATTCATTCATGAATGAAAAAAAAACATGGTACAATACGTTTTGCTGATGTGCCATAAACAAAAGTGTAAATGAACGACTGAAGTTTTCAAACAAAAGTGATATATACTAAAACAGAAGAAATGACGTCGAACGTTTTGTTGATATGGCCATGCACATGCATGCAAGCGCCCTTTCACTCGCCCCGAACCAATTCGGATGAAGAAGTAGGAAAAGTACAGAAGAAAAAAAAAAGTCGAGTAAATCGAGCATCAAGTATTAATATGGTACACAGCGCCTGATTGCAACAGGAGTAACGCATGTGGGCTGCACTCAATACAACTGATCGTTCACAGTTTGCTTCTCAAGTGAATCGACTTAAATCGAACCGAACTGTTTTTCTTTTTATGTCGTCTCAAACACATGCAACAATAACAATAACAACAACAAAAAATGTGCGCAACAAAAAAAAAAATCGAGCCAACAACACACAGTCACATATTTTCTCCATAATTCAATTCCAAGAAAAACAATGTAACCAAATCCATGTGGTAAGCAATTTTTATGTCTGGGGCCCTTCTTTTTTTTTCTCTTCTTATGAGTCTTTTCGCTTTTTTTTTCTCTCATCTGATGCGTTTCTCTATCTTCCTCTTTTGTTACTTGGCAATTTCTTGCTCTGTAGATCATCCGAAATATTTGTGGTAGAGAAACTTGTATACGTGATGTGCTGCCGCACCGTGTGCATGTGTGTGTGCTCTCATGTGCCAAAAGATCATTTTGCAAATGTGCTAATAAACAAAAAAACATATTGTTTATATATTTTAGATGCTTTTGTTTGTGATGGCATGAAACAGCACCAAAGGCATTCAAGTGATGTTGATTAAGGTTATAAGCTTTGTAGCAATGCACATACGTATGTTTCCCAGCAGATGTATATATATAAACATATCAAAGATAGAAGAATTTAGTCAAAATAATTATAATCGTTGACGAACCAGAACCAAAACCAGAATCACAACCAGAACATGAATTTAAATGAAGTAATCAAATTTTACAAAGTACTACACACTCGATCGGTATTTTGAAATGTTTGCTGAGTTTTTGTTTTAAACGTGCATTAATAAGGCTTATGAATCATGCCGAAATTGTGACATATTTTTTTTTGTTGTTGTTTAAGTGCTCATTCAAAATTTTTCAGACACACTCGTCTCGAGCCACAGTCAAACAATAACTTTCTATAGACTATATACATCAACATCGATGAACATCCAAACCAGAAGTAGTATAACAAATATATTGAACGCGTGCTCAGATGACTCAGTTTTTTTTTTGTTTCTTGGAAGAAACACTTCTTCTCTCGACTAATATTCAATTAATCTCAACGTTTGCACTGTAATTCAAATGATTTCAAGTTAAATGATGTTTTACGTTTCGCCGCAACAATGTTAAATCATATTCGTTCTATTGCGTTCAATGTTAATGTTAATGTGCGTATCAAATCAACATTACCAATATACACACGAACGAAACTACATGTGAATACAGTTGTGTATATTGTCATGCTGAGTCGTGTCTAATAAATGTTCGCTTTACCTATTGCGTTCACCCTGAGTGTAATTTTAATTGAATTAATTTCAATTTCTGGTTGACGAACACTCAACATTTTTTCGATCTAAATGAACTGTTATCATAGACTGATGATCATCACATTACACACTGTTGTACACACATTTTGACTGTTGTACACTCAGCATGAGTTTTGTTTGTTCAGTAGCAAGAACTTTTTTTTTGCTGTTGTTGTTGTTGAAATGCTTTTAACACTTGCTTTTGCAAATAATTTATTATAAATCAACAAATCAAGCGATGACAATTGAAAAATCGCTTCTTTTTGGAAAAAAAAAGTTCTTGATTTAATTGTGTCGTAACATGAATCGGAACAATTGAATAACACCACTGGTTCATTGTTCGCATTTACAGTTACAATGTGGTAGATTTGTTCAATCTGTGCTCTTCTAATTTCTCTTCGTAAATATTGCAGTCGACTTACAGTCTGGCATCGTAAATCAACTATGATAACGTATCTTAAATGCTTTTTTTTGTGTGTAGATCAAATCAAGATGCATACAATAATCCCATGACGCATCATGAATGGCACAAAATTTATGGTTAAAAAACCGTACAGTTGGAAAATTACCCAATTCCATATGAAAAGCATATTTATATTGTTGTTCTACACTGAAATATGATCTTATTGCGTCGAAGAAAGCGCGACTATTTAAAAAAAAAGAAAGATAATTGAGATGCTCAAATCTAAGATTAGATCTTCGAGAACGCATTTTTTAGCACTAACGAGCAAAAAAGCAGCAAGGGCAGCAAAAAGGCGCCATCTCATTGATTTGAATAACAATTTTGAGAACTGAAGAAGATCCGATTACACCGTCCAAAATTGACAGATCACATGTTCAGTCGATCTTTCATTATGAGCATTACACCAATCAAATTATGACACAATTTGTAATTTGAAAGATTGTCTGCCATTATGTACCGGGAACATTTTGAATGTTTTCGCAATGGAAAGACGAAACACCGAAAACCATGGATTGCATTCACAAAAGAATCAAATAAGAACATTTCCCTCTAAAATTGAGCCAAACGGTAAAAAAAAAACATTTTGAAACCTTTTAGTGTGAACATAATACTCTAGACTAGAGTCTCTAGTGTCATGTGATTCGATTAACTGCATATTTTAAATTACTTGTTGTGTTCTGCTGACTCCTTCGGATTTTTCTTTAAAAACAAAAACAAGCATTATTCTCTTTAGTCTGACACTGCACACACAAAAAAACATGATCTACCATTAATCAGGTCTGTAACAGACCGTCTGTTAAAACGAAGAAATTTCATCGTGTGAGAATATCATCCAAAGAAGAGGTGTAAATTGGTATAAAACTGACAGCCTGTAACAATTTGAATTGGGCTCATGAATGATTAAATCAAAACTGAAAAACCAACAACAAAATCGAATCGCGTGCTGTAGCACAAACAAAATGTGCAGTATGCAAAATAAAGTCATTGGACTTTCGACGTTTTTAATTATCGGTATTTTGAACTCAAACAATTTTTGTGTGTGGCCAAATAAATTGTGTGGTTTTGTTTTTTTTTTGTTATGTAAAGAAAAAACAAATTGCTGTTGCTTCATCAAAATGTGCTAAATTTATAACCGCAACTTCAGCTGCTGTAACTGGGTAGTCAAATATGTCTCACAAATCGTATAATTTACGATTCATGGGCAAACGGAGCACATGGAAAAATTCTAGAATTTTGTCGAACCATCAATTTTGGATTTGTTTTTTGAATGGAAACATGTTAATACATACGTCATCAATTCATTGCATTGCACATTGATCAATGAATTTGTCATTTAAAAATCAATCCTGTCAACCAATTGTCAACGAGATATATATCTTACGCAAGATTTGTGTTGTAAATAAATAAAATTGCTACTGCCAAATCGATTATGAAATAATCAAATCAATGCCATAAATCAATTTTGATCGCCTGTTAATTATTTCATCAAGGAGTTTACGCATCGAGCACACTATTGCGCATTTCACTGAATCGCTCTAAATGCGATCGATCATATTTTTCCTTCATTGTTTTTTTTTTTCCCCCATTTACATCTACGGAAGCGAAGTCAAAATATACAAAACAAAAAAAATACAAAAGAAAAATTTCAAAGTCATAAATTGATTAAGAAACAACACAAAAAAATGAAACAAATAAAAAAGAACCATCGGATGCAAATCGTTGCTCGTAATATGCTTGCGAAACAATGCCACTGAAATGAACGAATTGATTGTGCAGTCGCGTTTTGAATACATTACTGTATTGTTTTATGTGTATGTTAGTGTATGCGGTTTATTTGGTCGCATTAAAACGAACACACACACAATAAAATAAAATAAACGAAATATCAAATGAAAGACAAAGCGAAAAGAAAACGAGTAGAGAAAATGAATGGCGCCGGGCGCTTATTCCTACTCAATTTTTTTTTTCATTTTCTAGTTTTCTGTATCTTCTCTCTGATCGCTCATCATTTAACGCATTCATGTATCGTAGCAAAAAGAAAAAAAAAGAGAATGTAATGTGCGTACAGGCAAAGTGTAATAGCCTCACTATCGCATGCCGTGTGTCCAACTGCACACAGTGCTCATATTAACTCCGATTAAAAAACCGAATGAATGAATTTTAATGAGATTGCGATTACCAAAATAATTGAGCCGTATTTCAACATTAGCAAAAAAAGACACACACACACGAAACAATGGGCGAAAAGAAGTTTTTTTTGGGTTGTTGTTCGCAAAGAAAAATTGGAATGAAAAAAATTGGTTAAATCAATATTTGACATTCTCAATGCACGTGATCATTTTTATCAATGATATTTATTGAAATCGTGAACAGAACGCATTTAATGTTGTTGTCTTTTTTGTTCGAATGTGCCAAAAAAACGTGAATACGTTGAGGTCAGTTTTAGTGTGGATTGTCCATCGAGCTTTCAGCATAGACCTATAATTTTGCTTCAAAAATGGAAAAATACAATGCGTTTATTGTTTTTAAACAGCAATCCAAATGACAATGGTTTGATTAACTTGAAAACAGATGCCTGCATTGCTTTGGAAGATAATTTCATTGCTGATGTTGGCAATTTATTACGGCCTAGGCAGCATTAACTGTGTTGTTTACACTTGATGTAACTGCTCAGTGTAGCGCCAATTTTTTGTTTTATGACTTTTACGTTTATTGACTTTCATGCGATATTTAACCATCAAATGGATTTAAAAAAAAAAACAAGACATTCAAAATCACTTATGCAGATCGAAAAATTCTCTTCGAATATGTATTCAATTGGAATACCAATTTATGTGTGCATACCTTTTCAAAGAACGCACATTGAATTACTGATCAATCAATAAATGAGAACATAAAAAAAATATGTCTCTTAAGAGTTTTAAGAGTTTTTTTTTTTTTTTTTTAAACAATGAGCAACATTTATTTGTGCTAAGGTGAAATCTTCTAGAAGTTTCAAAAAAAAGTGACAGAATAAATAAACTTAGAAACTTAGAATGATTCAAAGAGATTTATAAATAAATTTTCTTTCAATCAATTTGAATGTAAAAACAAAAAATGCTCTCAGTTTTGTATTTTCAGTCATACACTTGATGTTATTTGCATTATGTGAAGCAAAAGCGGTAATTATGGCTTATCTGATATTTTGCATTTTTAGTTTTATTAAATTTTTTTAATTGTCTGTGAAAAAAAAAATTATGTCTGTGAAAATGCTTGGCTGAGTAGAGGTAAAAATCTTGAGAAACGCACATGTAACATTAAGCACTTGCACTTAAGTTAATTCGAGCATGAATCTTGATCCAATTAAAATTACTAACAATTCTAATGAGTAGTAATTTGTGATGATAAATGTGATGATGTCAGTCAAACAAAAAAAAATCACCGCCAAAATCAAACGCACAAATAATGGGTCGACATGTCGTTTCGATCAATATTCAAAAATACTAGCGAGTAAAAATAGTTCAATTGGTCAACGAGTTGATCATTTCCGCGTTCTTATCGATTGTATCATGTTAACCAGAACACTTCAGCGTACGCACATGTTACATGGAATCAACAGAGAATGATATAACAATGTAATATATCAATTGATACAATCTTTTGATTGATTTAAAAAAAAAAAAAAAAAAAAAAAAATCTCAAGTGTGTTGCCATGAAAATGGCAATATTGAATCATAGCAATGGTAGGTGTGTGTGTGTTGTCAACACCACAAACACGCTTGTGGCTGATGAAATTTCGTCCGAATTTTATCATAGAATATTGATTCGATTTGGCGATCCCATAATCACCGTAAATGTCTTATGTGTCTTTTGTGTGTGTGTGTGCATGTGAATTGGTAATTTTATTTTTAGAATTTGGGGCTTGGCACGCAAATGCGTTAAATCAAATCTGCCGACGAATAACAAGTAAAAAAGAACCACACGAAAATCTATCTCACACAATTTTAATTCGATAAGTTGTTGTTTTTTATAAAAATAGCTAAGAAAATAATGTGTGTGTGTGTGTGTCTCGGAATTGGCTTGATATGCAAAGTTTACCGGTTTGTCAGTCACATCGGTTTTCATATCACTTCGTAACCATTTTTTTTTTGTCAAAACATTCACATTACGTTCCTTCGTTTGATGAACACGCACACATATGTACCACACTCGAACGTTTTTTTTCTTCTCATTCGACGATCACATGCACGCTGCGCGAAAGACTTTATCGAGATAAAAATATTTCTCAAAAGAAACAAATAAAAAAATGAAGCGGTTTTTCTAACTGTGTTTCGGGAATTAAAATGACGTAAAGATCAGCGGCGACAAGTACTGTTGCTGATATAAACCACAAAAATCGGTCTGATGTGATAAAATGAATTGTTCAGCTAATGTCCATCTCGGAGCGTTAATAAATCGTATTGTTTTTACATTGTAACTCAATAAAAGCTTTCAAATTTTATTTCTAGGACGAATGTTATCATCTTTTTAGCATCCGGCTTCTGGTTTCTGCATGTGTGC
Source organism: Aphidoletes aphidimyza (assembly GCA_030463065.1). Taxonomy (NCBI): domain Eukaryota; kingdom Metazoa; phylum Arthropoda; class Insecta; order Diptera; family Cecidomyiidae; genus Aphidoletes; species Aphidoletes aphidimyza. The sequence goes on along the minus strand of CM059997.1, from coordinate 5,027,336 downwards.
ATGTGTTTTTCCGAGCTCGTGCATCTCAAGTGTCACGTAAATACAACAATCAACGTAGAAATTGTACCTCTTCATAACAAATGGAACATTATTTACTGTGTTAACACTTTCAGTTTTCTAAACGATATGGAATCATTTTAAATTTGATACTAATGAAGCTTCATCTAATCGATTCTCTCGATTCATCATTTTCGTGTAAAATCGTCGCAACAACAACAACAAAAACAATGATTATGATCATATGTGTACTTAATGTGTATTGTACTCTCTATTCAAATAACCTATTTTTCAATCTAAAGCCAAATCGCTTTAATCGCAAATCTATTTGCATACTATCGATTGTATTTGCTCGATCAGTTTGCATTCTAATTAGTCACAATATTTAATGGTGACCAAAAAAACGAAAAACATTTATTCGATTTCAAAAGGCTGATAGCGTTTTTCGATTAAAATTCGTTAAAATGGAGTTAAATTTGGTCGTCAGAACGCATGCCATTTGAAAAAAAAAACAGCCGAAAAAAAAAGAAATGCACATATATGCTGCAATAACGTCGGCGTGTTACAAATAGATAGAGATATTTTTAGAACAACATTGTCTCGTCGCGTTAGTTCACTTGGTGTTTTTTAGTGTTCATCACAAGCCGTTTATTAACTCGCACGTTTCGTCGGCCCCGTTTTGATCTTGATGTTCAAATGTATTTTGCCTTTCGGTCCATTCAAAACTATACATACTCTCAAAGTGTGAGACAAAACAAGAATTCGAACCGAATCGATGTTTCATGTCCTTGTACTGGGGTAAACATTATGATGGTAGTGCTAATTTTTTTTTCTTTTCTTTCTCTCTCCCTCTCTCTTTCTCTCTCTCTATCTATCTTTTTGTTCTTTTCGGTTCTCTTCCATTCGTCATTTTCATACTCAATCATCATCGAACAGCATTTTTTTGTTGCTCTTTTTTCCAACTTGTGTGGGATTTGATCAATTTCGAAAAGGTTTCATTTACAAACGAAATCAATGCATGACGCAAAAATAACGATAAAATTCAATGCGACAACAACAACAACAACAACAACAACAAAACTATATTTGAAATAGCAATCACAAATGTAAACACCATTAAGACCATTGGAAAACTGTATGTGAATGGGCAAACGAACGCGCACACACAATCGCTCATGAGTTAGTGCGAATGACCGGAAACAAATTGCAAATGAAATTAAATGAAAAAAAAAAAATAACAAAAATAAAAAGCATTAGTTTATGATGACGGAAACGGCTAAAACACCAGACGACGATTGAACTCGACTGAGAGAAAAGGAAGAAACCACAACGCTTCACAAGGCGGATTTGCGCCCATTTTATTTATAATTTATTGCCAACATTCGTTAGTTCATTGATCTCAACAGACGCGCTGCAGTTTGCGTTTATATGTTTTCAATACAATTCGAAATTCGAAATTCGAATGATCGAATTGTTTTTTTTACAGCATGTGCTTTTAAATTTAGATTGGATAAAATTTAAAAAAAAAAAAAGGAAAACAATCGAAAATGACAATTTATCTAATGTGAAAAATGCATGCAACGGATGTCAATAGAATGCGAAAATGGCAAGAAACCCTATGAAATGTAGACCGAGTTGTTTTGTTTGAGTAACAACAACCAAAATGATTGGGATTTTTTCGATTGTTCCAATAGAATCGATATGCGAGCTTTGAAAATGAAATTCACAATTTCACAAATAATTCAACCAAATATCGATGGCAATTCCAATGGCAATGCTATTCAACGGCTTTTGCCCAATAATTCGAATTAAAATGTCAAATGTTTAAAGTGCTTGGAAAAACTGGAATAACAAAAATACTAAGAATTCGTCGCTTCTTTTAGAATTCCTTCACTTTCAGCTGAAATTATTTGGAAAGACTGTCATTAGTCCTGAGCAATTCATCGATTGTTTTGCCCCTTGATCAAATGTCATTCAGCTTAGTCGTCTAAGAACACAAACCAGTTTAGTTAAAGCAATATATTCTTTGAATATGATCAAAAAAATGTGTTAAATAAAAAAAAGGTCCAGGTATTTGATTGTTGTTTTTGTTTTGCTATGATGATTTCGCACCTTTTGCCTTCACCTGATCAGCATGAGCGGTTGCAAGAATGGACATGTTCGATCTTTGCATAGAAGCATAGAAAGGCTGTGTGACCCTCAACGGTTCATCGTTTCGCAAGTGTTTGAGTCAAATTCTAATTAAATTATTCAATTCAATGAGTTCAATCAAATAACTCAAACCGTATATTGACAAGCAACCAGCTCAATATGAGACATTATGAGGCTATTACATTTTTCAATCAAAAATTCAACGATACACAATATTCGATTGATATATGATTTATTTAAATTTTATGACAGTATTTTTTTTTTCTGTACAAAAATAGATGAATGCAAAGCATTTAGTCGCATTTTGCGATAGATATTTAGGTTCGACGGAATAATCAATGTCAACAGTTTTTGTGTGTTTTTTTTTCATTTTGCTCTGTACTTCGGTCGGGCAAGTTGGGTGATGCAATGAATCAGCATAAAGTCAATTCGGCAGATAGGTGACAACCGAAATAGACCAAAAAGAAAACAGACTTCAAGCTGAATTGACAAAAATGTGGGTATTGCAATGGCTGTCATTACACATGTCAATATTTTAATTGGAACAGAACTTCATCAAATACTGATTAAACAGAATCGATTGTGTCGAGAATGCTGTCTTTCTCACACACACACACAGAAAAAACCGAAAAAATGCAACTTATCTGCGAAGTGACTGCAACACTGGTGGAAATCAAGGGTGAAACTAAATCGACTATGGATTGTCAAACCGAAAAATGTGGTTGGATTCAAATGGAATCATCCAAAATTGTGCAAATTCATTCGAAAACAAAAAAAAAATGTCTCAATACGGTTCAATGCGAACAAATAGTGTTCTTCTGCAGCCCCGTTGAAGACTATTCAAAGAAATTATCACGCCAATATGATAACCGATTCATATACGACAAATTCAATTTGACCGCAAATCGAACACCAAACCAAATGCAAATGTACGTAAAATGTGATAATCACATTAATTATCGTTGTGTATATAATATTGAATATGGGGATTGTCTGAGTGTGTGTCTTGGTTTGTGTCTCTGTGTGTACATTTCATTTTAAATTGGCAATTACGCGTTTCTACTTCTTCGTCTCTCGGTTTCGTTCTCAATCAATTTGAACAAAATCAGTGCGTGCATATTGAAATTTGAGTTGCTTAACATATACTGAAAGGTAAACAAATGCCATATGTGTTTGTCGAAACAGGTACAAATTTGCTTGACAAATGGACTAGACTAGACTCGTCACATGTGATTATGGAATTGAATGCTTTAAGTCGACCGATTTGTATGGGGCCAACAACTCAATATAAAATCACTTGATGGCTTCGTTCTCTCTGTTTTACCATTTGCTGGTTGATGAACGATATTTTTGCTTGACAATTTGTTCTCATCGTTTTCTAGCCATTTTATAATTGTCTTGAAACGATTGCCCAAGAGATTTAAAGGCTTTCAATTTTCGGAATAATTTACCAATCGAAATAAAAGCTTTCAATGAAAAAAAAAAAAAATGCAAAAGATGTGCTAAAAATTGAAGTGAAATAGTGATTATCAGATAAAAAATCGTTGGAATGTCGAGTGAAAAATGATTTGATAAAATCAATTAATCAATTAATCGTATAAAATCGTTTTATTTTTGCAATGGTTTTGAATTGAGCCAATATCATCTTGAAACTATCATATCAGTCTATCGCATTTATGTTTTTGGTTGGCAAGAAGTGAAAATCCATTCATGATTGTGGTTATCTGATTTTATGAATGAATTTCGTCTTGACAAGATTTTTTTTTTTTTTGTTTCTTTGTGTTACCGGTGTTTATCGTTAATTATCATATAAATTGGATTGAATATGAAAGAAAAATCAATTTAAAGCGATTCCAATGCGTTAAATTCATTGAGAAGCTCCGGTTGAGTCACTCTCATTCCAAAAAACTCCTTTCACTCTAGCCTTTAAATTTTTTTCGCCGAAAGCATCATTTCAAATCCACACGATTTTTGTAGTATGCACTTAATTCCACTTATTCGGTCAAAAAATTTCGTTGATATTCATATATTAGTCACACTATCACTCTAATACCAGAATTTTTGGTTAAGCTAAAATATTCGTGCGGTTTTCGTTGAGCGTTAACAGATAAAATTAAGATTGTCCAGTGTGTGTATCGCAGATTTTTTTTCTCTGTTCGTTGTTTTATTCTATTTTTTCGATAGTCTAGCAACAATCAACATAATACGAATAAAAAACTCGGAGATGTAGAAGTTTGAAAACAAATTTGATCACCAAAGCTTCACATTTGACAGAATTTTGGAATAGCTGTACCAGTGATCGTACAGCTTTTTGAATGTGATTTCAGTTTAGCTTTCAACCATTTCTCAACATATCACTTCATAAATAATGTCTCATTTCCGTGAAATTGATAAAACCATATAAAATGTATGAGGCAACTGTATGCCGTATAGTAATGAAATATGAAATGGTTTCTGGTGAAAAATTACATTAAACGTACATGCGGCCTAGGGCCAATGTGAATATTTCGGAAATTTCCCAAATTCTATTCCGTCTTTGGAGGTTTTTTTTCGGAATTTTTTTATGTTTTTTTTTTGTTGTTGTTATAAAACATAAGTCACAGTATTTCTGTTTTTTTTTTTTTAATGTAAATGGTTTTAGTGTATTTTTCCATCGTATTGATTCTGAGAAAGAGAATGCCGGTTGAAATAATGTAATTCATTCATTGAATGTTGACAAATTGATAAAAATAAGAAGAAGAAGAATAAGAAGGAAAAAAAAAACACCGAAAAAAATTCCAAACTGTGTAAAACATCTGCGTATCGAATTTAATTGTATTCACTTTTATACATTTACAGTAGCAGTAAATAAACTCAAAATCGAATATTATGCAACAAATACCATTTTAGGCTCTGTTCTGTTGTTGTCGGTTCGTTTTTATTTTTCTTTTGGTTTTGTTTCAAGTATTTACACAGAAAACCCGATCACATTTGCATATTGTATGACAAAAAGTATTCTAGATTCACAAGAAAAATGCATGGGTTTTGGTACTGAATATATTCATATCATATTATTTGCATACGATACACTTTTGGTATTAACACACGCACACACACACACACACATACACTCGAAAAAAACCGAAAATTTGTTCAGTGTGAATAAAACCGCAGAAAAAAATTGGCATTTTTCAAGTACACAGGCTATTGTGTTGGATGCGTGCTTAAAATCAAGTATTTAAAATCGATTATTCCGGGTTTTCTGTGTGTGTTTTTTTGTTGTTGTTCATTCATTGAGTTGTTAATTTCTTAATTATTTCATTTTCACTTAAACACTCACGACCTAAAAACGGCTATAAAAGTATCATGTGTAACCATAAAGCGTGTTGGAAGTGAGAAAGAGAGGTGAAACAATCGGAGGTTGTTGTTTTTTCTTCATTTCTTTTCTTTTTTATTAAATATAACAATGCTCTAACTGGCCCGTGTGTATCAGTAATCAGTGTCCGGCAAAATGCGGTTTTTTTTTTGTCAACTGTATTATCGCTGATATGATTTTTTGGTGCACTTTCCACTTTTAAATGGAAATTTTGTTATTCTTTCTTTCGTTTGTGTGTGTTTTTTTTTTCTTTTGTTTTGTTTTGTTTCGGTTTCTTAATTCAGTAGCATATTGTTATACACAAAAAAATAACACACGATCACAGGCACTTGAATTTTGATCACATTTGTTCAGTTGAAAATTTAAATTTATTTTTTTCGTTTTGGTTGTTGATTTTCCCAAAAAATTTAAATAAAAACAATGCACCATTAATAACTATTTCAATTCGACAAAAAAAAATCGTTATTTTGCATGAAAATTAAACACATTAACATTAAAGGAACTGATTTTTTTTTTCAAAGAAATTTCAAATGATGAGCGATAAACTGTTGTTGTGTGAAGGAGCCAACGGAAAACTGCTTTATTTAAAACAAAACAAAAAAAAAACGGCAAAAAATGATCGCTCGCAAAATATTCCACGTTTTAATCAAAACAACACACGATGATTTCCAACTTGATCATTCAACAAAATCAAACAACCGCCAATATATATAATGGTTTTTTTTATCAATAAAAAATCGCAATTTAGCAACAGAAAAATATTGCCTCCAAGACAATCTGATGTATGTTATTTGAAGTAAATGAATAAAAATGCTTAGTTTAAAAAAAAAATTAGTCTAAAATTCTAATGTGAGGGAAATTAAAAAAAAAAGGAAGAAAATTACATGTATGTGTCTTCAAAAAAAAAAACCGAAGCGAGAGAGATGAAGGAGACGGCAAGAATTTTACGAATTTAAGACCAAAAAAAAATTAAGAAACAAAAAATAAAATAAAAAAAAAGAAGAAATGAAACGGAAAAAAATGTATTCGTATGTGCCGTGCGTGCTTGGTGTCGTGTCGATTTTTTTTTAAAACTCTCTCGGGTCTTAATATTTCTCTCGATGTATCGGTTTGTTTGGTGTCGATCTTGACTTGAACTTATTCGCATGAATGTTGAAACATAACTGAAACGATATCGATACAATGTGTCGCTTAGACGAACACGAGTGCTCTCTCTGGTTTGCTTGTAAATATGAACAAAAAAATATAATACACAAACGAATGACGGGCAAATGGGTGAAACGTTGTGTGTGTGTGTGTTTAAGTGTTAGTTGTTTGTTCCCGAGCCCCGTTCCGTCCGTCTGTGTCCGATCCCACGATACATCGGTCCGGAACCGATGGGTGCATCTACAATAAATATTGTTGTTGTTCTCTTTTGCTGTTCTGCTATCTCTGTGTTATTATTTGGTTGACGTGTTTTATGTGTGTGTTTTCTTTCTTTTTCATTCTTTGTTTGTGAAGAAATTGAATGTGAACAAAGACATAGCAAAACGGAATTGACGAAAAATTAAAAACTAAAAACTATGGGCTTCAACACACAAAAGAAATTCGAACGATATTAGTTTTAAACAATTTGTTGAGATATGTGTTGTCATATTTATTTGCAAATTTCAAGCAAACAGTTCAATGTAAATTCATCAATGGAATTGAAATGAATGAATTTTACACAACGATCATTCATACCGTTGGCATTGATCATTCAAACGATCAGTGTGTCAGTTGATTGTGGTTTGACTGTTGCACACAATTGACACACCACAATCGAGGCATGGACTCACTCTGACGTACACATGTTGCGCTGGCTAGTAATCGAAAAGTCACACCAAATGAATTGCGCGCGCACATGTGTGTACATGCCGAAAACGAGCGTCTCTTCTCTTCTCATTTTTTTTTCTTTTTTGGTTCGTTTACTGTAAAAAAAAACACTTTCGTGTGCTGAACAAATAAGCAACACAAGTGAAACACACACAAAAAAAAAACAGTATATACAAAAGTATGTACGTAAATGAAAGAATGAACGGATGAAAGATAGAAAGAACTATACACAAAAAAAATTACACATCTTTTTTTTCGGTGTTTAGTTTTGTGCGTAAACTGGAAGAAGGAATTTGTAAATTTCTCATGCCTCGTGGTTGAGTGCTGGTGTGCCACTGCAAAAAAACTTCTATCGATGCGCTTGTGTGAACACATTCGCCACACATTTCAAACCAAAATCGAATGAACACCACTCATTATCAGTTCATATTCGATAGTGTTTCCATGGCACGGTGTGTTGAACGCAGCAAGAGAGAGAGAGAGACAGAGAGAGAAAGAGAGAGAGAGAGTGGAAAAAAAAACAAATTGTGCATACCAAAGATGTATAAACGACACCCAAGACGAAGTCACCAATAAACCCACTGGATTTGCGTTTCATATCTGCATTTTATCAAACTTTATCACACAATACGATGCGATCACCGATCGATCGTATTGGCCAATCCATCTGGCATTGTTTCATCACTATTGCAATTGATCGAATTCTATTTTATTGAAACAATCTTGTGAAACACTTGGACATTCTATTTAAATCAAAATTATATGTGATCGTGTTTAATGTGATCAGGCAATAAACAATAGCTCAATGAATATATATTGAACACAAGTAACATTCTCTGAACGCATTATCTTCACTGATTCTACTTGTTTGCATGCGTAATCGGGAATGTTTTCAATTTGGTGTTTTTTTTTTTTGAATTCATTCGTTTCAACCATATTCTTTCATATATTTTTTTTTTTTGGCTTCGATCATTTTTGCGTGAAAGCAAACGTATCATCAAATAGCTGAAGTGCCCAAGCAGAGATTGAATTCTTGAAACTTATCACACAGATGAATAAACAAAAAAAACAACAACAAAAAAACCGGTTTCAAATACAAACAAACATTTTTCACAAATCAAATGCTATTTTTCCATTGTAAGCCATACATTTTCCAATTCAAGTTTCTGTGTTTAAAAACATGGATCATTTTTTTCCGCATAAAATTCTTGACAACACAGCACATATTTTTTTGGGAATTTCATCGCTGTCAATGTTTTAAAAGCATTATGGATGATGCAACATTTTTGCACGCAATCTAATTTCTCTCCATGGAATGTGACAAATGTTCGACTTAAGCCAGTTAAGTAGTTTTTGGGCTGGTGATTGGTTTTAAACAAATATAAAACAACAATTTTAGTGACAACTTTGGATTTTGACGATTGAAAGGTTCTAAATACGCCGACTGTGATCGAATTTGAAAAAAGAAATAAATGGAAAAATCACTTAAACACGTAGAGATTGAAAGTAATTTACCTGGTTCTTTGCTCTCACAGCGCTTTGAATATTCTTCAGGATACACGATTTTCACCTTTTTCACTCGATGAATTGAAAAAAATGTCTTCAAATTTAATGTATGAAATTGAGCTTCAAGAGCTAATCCAATTTCAATCAAGATACGGTTGATTTTGCCGCCAAATGTATCAGCCATAATCGATAAGACAACAAAAAAAAAGGTAGCGCATCCATAATCATTAACATGACACTATCTAACGTAGCAACAATGAATTCGCACCGTTTCAACAAACAAAATAGGCGATCTATCGATCGAGGGGGGGAGAGGCGGGCGATAAATCATCATTAGGTAATAAATTGATTGAATTTGCTTTATATTTACCGATGGCCCTGTTCTACATTTTCTTACAATAGCCAAAAATCGACACATTGTTTCCATATGCTTATTATAATTCAGTTTTCGGATTTTATTGCTTAGACTTATCTATTGACGTGGTATGTGTCGCACCGATTTTAGTGGAATCAAATAAAATGTTTTGATGTGTTCGTGTGTTTTTTTTTAAAAATTCGATTGAATTTGCTCACACGAGTTTGCTCACACGCTTAAACACATAATCCGGTAATCATTGCATTAATCGGCTGTTAACTTGTTAATATTGTCAAATTAGTTGTTAATATTGTTAAAAATGTTCAAATTAACCTTTGAAATTTCACCTGGGTGTGTGTCTATGCAAAATCAATTGCATCACGAGTCATACGAGTGGATGAACAAATAAAATAGAATTTTCGAAATAAATCGAAACATCCATCAGCAGAAAATAGATGAAAGCAAAAAATACCATCGAAAAGAATGTTCGGGTGAATTTCACTCTGGATGTTATTGCATTCATCATACTTTGAAATGAGCGCGCATTGATTTAATGCATAATGCCCAAAAATGGCATGTAAACATTTCCCAACATGGTAAAAAAATGTGATCGTCAAATGGGATAAAAATCAGCAGATTCACATACAAAAACAACAACAACAACAAAAATATGCACGTTGTTTGCCGCTGAAGCATCGCCTCATATTTTATTACACATATTCACATCACTATCATTATGTGTTTCATACATTGTGTGTTGTGTGTACAAAAAAAAAATACACCTTATGACGCCAAGTTTTTGATTTCTGTGTGTTGTTTTTTCGTTCAGGTTTCCAGATCTGTTGCAGCTCTTTTTATTCTGTCCGTGTTTTTGTTGCTGTTGTTGTTATTTGACAGTGAACAAAAAAAAAACCATTTCAAATTCAACAATGCAATCATAAATAATTTATGATCCCATTAATAAGGAACATTAAAAAAAATATATATATATATACGTAAAATTACGGCCTGTTCAATCAACCTGATAAAGAAGGTAGTCCAGTAGTCGCTCTTGATTCTATAAGAATATTGAATGAAGAGAAACAGAGATTGGAAAAAAAAACGGGAAAATTAAAGAATGAAACAATGAAAACACGAACCGATTTTCATCGTTTTTGTCATCTTCCTTTTTAGTATTGAATTGAATTGACATTCTTGCGTAATAAAGGATCTGTCTGCAGACTGATTGCAACTGATGACATTTAATTAGTGCTACAAATTACCATATATTGATTGGAGAGACACGGATACTTTTCTCTTTTAGTTTGAATAGTTTTCAGGACAACAGGTCTAAAGAACACTGAACATCTTCTGTGGAACGCAGTGAATTTCCATTGTGTGGCCAATGTTGAGGCATTTATTTCAGTATAAAATATGTTTTTGGGAAAAATTACTTTTTTCCAATTTCAGATCTAGTTTCAAAGCTCAACAATTGACTTCGAGAATGTTACTCGGTTCACAAATCAAACTTAAAGAATTCTCAATTTTAAAGAATTCTCGCTCACCAATCCTGTCTGCACCATTGTTGTTGTTGTTGTTGCTGCAACATCGTCTGCGTATATGGGGCGCTGGTGTGCCACACCTTTATCAATATTTGTTGTTACTTTTATATTCCAATTTTCGCATTGTTATTGATCATTCAAAGGTTCGTAAATTATTATGTGAAGGAATTCCATATTCGATTTTTATCACGTTGATTATTTTCATTGAGTGCTTTTTTTCACACACACACTCACAAACGACACATAATCTAGATGCTTGTGCTCGATTTTTGGAGAGAGAGAGAGACACACACACACACAGAGAGAGAGAGAGAGAGAGAGAGAGAGAGAGAGAGAGAGAGAGAGAGAGAGAGAGAGAGAGAGAGAGAGAGAGAGAGAGAGAGAGAGAATGAGAGAGAGAGAGATAGAGAAACAACATTGTGATCGTATGCCTTAGACGCTGTCGTTTTATCATTAGTTGCAAATCTTAAGCGCTCAAGCACGCACTGCATTATGCGAAGAAGAGAGTGAGCTGAGTTCAAGTTTGCAAACCTGTTATATCCTGCACCAAATAATTACGCTTGTTGGCGCTAAGCAAAACTCATCATATTCATGTAGATACCTATAAATACACTGTAAAATAACCTAAACTGGAATTATTGCATTTGGAATTCGTTTTCTCAAGTAGAGTCAATATGAGGCAGTGTCTGTGTGTATGGCAGACTGGTATGAACAATGCAAGCGAAATATATATTCAGCATTTTCATAATTTTCACTTGAAAAACACAGTTTTTGATTTGGGATTTGGTTATAATGTAATCCAAAAATAAAAGGAATAATAGTAATGCCATCTGAATAGCACTGTGGGGATCACTGAATTTAGATGCGGTAACAACAACATCAAAAATGACGAAGGTGACAGTGACGGAAAATATAAAATTCTTTTCGTTTGATCATCGTAGCCGAACCTAAGCCAATACAGTATTTCTTCTCACTGTATTTGGTGTGCAAGCCTTTGTCATATCAATTAGTGGAAAAGCCACATCGATCAAATCAATCAAACCGCATTTAAAAAAAAAAACATATATCACATTGAAATGCAACAAATATATTCCAATTGATAAGAGAGGGATTCGAATGTGATGCTCAATGCATCAGCAATAATTAGCTCTAAGTAAATGACTTGATAGAGAGATAAAGAGAGAGAGAGAGAGAGAGGGAGAGAGTGCGTGATAAATAATTCTTTGGGGCTTCATTTCATTAGTTTTCGTAAGTTCAGTGTGTGTACAGTCTTTTTGTTTCAATCGAATGCGTTCAACAACCTGAAATCATTTCATCGTCGATCAATTGTCATTTATTTTTCAATAATACAACCCACAGTATCTATGTCAAGTCACATGTTATTTTTCCTCACATTTTGCCAATAGAGAGTATTTATTTGCCGTACGTTGAAATTTTCTATGGCCATTTGGCTGACAGCGCAAAAGGTTATCATATTCATGATGTGTGTATGTGTGTGTTTACATGAGTCTATTTTCGCAAAAATATCACTAAAACACATTGATTGAGTGCATCGATGTGATGTTGTTTGTAATTCAGATCGAAATTTTGGCTCTGTGCTACTTCAATCAAAAACAGTAGATATTCACATTTGGATTTACTTGAATAATCATTATCAATGATAGCACAGCAGGAGGTACCTATAGGTGTAGGTAGTAGCCCGCATGAATAAAATACAATTAGTCACTTGATTTTCAATGAAATTATTGATGCCATTTAAATTGAAGCAACACCTCAAATATGAACATTTCAAGTAGAATAATTTGAGGAAATAAGGTGACTAAAGTAGTAAGTACACTTTATTCATTTTAAGACTCTCTGCACGATCGAAAAGCTGCATCCGTTTGCATGCCAACGAAATGTTTTGAAATTTTTATTGATGTGTGCCCAAATTATTGCGATATTTTTCGACAAAATAAATCTCAAGAAATTACATGTTGTTCGGCTGTTGAAAAATGGTATAAAGATGTAAACAAGTAGGCGTCAAAATGGCTGAGTTATTTTTGAAAATAAATTCCAAACTCGTATTTCTTTTATATCTTTATTTGCAATAATAATTGTTAATTCCATGAAAATTCCATTTTAATGTACATTTTCTCTTTTTTAATCCATATTTTCAATCAAGGCTTTTTTCCGGCCAATTATATTCGGGAGTTCGATTTATTTATTTGAATCTGAACGCGAAAAAAAAACAATCAGCATTGAGTTAAATGAATGACGTCAATGGGAGTTATTTTGAAATTGCATGATGTTAGGCGCTTCTTGAATTTCATGCAATTGTTTCCAGTGTCAACATTTGCGTTGATTTGCTTTCAAAGATATTCCAAAATTAGATTCACACCTTCTTAATGTATTTTGTTCTATAACTGGTGAGTTTTTTAACACTTTTTTTTTAGTTGTTGACAAGTTTTTTTTTTATTTAATGAAATGATCTTTCCCGTACAAAAACAAATATTTTCAAGACTATCCAACAAAATGAAATCATATGCATCATATGTTCTTGATCCAATTTTATTATTCATATTGAAAAATAGCTCAAGCCTATTAATGTATTTTTATGGCGACGACAAAGGATTCTTGATTAAGTAAGTGCAGACAAAGGCCGAGACCGCTCATCAAAAAAAAAACAACAACAACAACAATGGGTGGCTCTAAACCCTCCCCAAAAACACCAAAACCTCCCCAAAAAATAGAACAACCTCCCAAAAACGGGTTTGTATTTTTTGGGGAGGTTTTGGTTCCATCCAAAATCAATTATTCCGATTGAAAAACAGGAAGAGACAACCATTGAAATCGTTGAAACATTAACATCTTTTCAACAAGTGGCCGAACTTAAATACATCGGCCAAACAAGAAGTTTGAAGAAAAGTCGCAAAAATCAAGCGTTGCTAAACACTCATTTTCTAGGTGAGTTAAGAATTTAGTCGTTAAACGACATGTAAGTATATCTAAAATATATTTCAGTATTTCATGAGAATCCAATTAAACTGTTAATCGTTTGAAATAGAATTTGCCAGTAACAAAAATCACAGAACAACTAATGGACTGTCGCAGTGGAAACGATAATGATGACTATCTATATTTGGATCCAAAACTTTTGAAACGTGCCTTAAACTCGAGCTCCATTCCAAGATGCAATTGTTTTTATTGTTGGTGGCAGAAATTACATTGAATACCAAAATCTTGTTGATTTTATTAAGGTGATGTTTATGAGATTCACATTCAGTTCTGCTATTTAAATTTAAGTCTTATCGATTCTATTTTTCTGATTTTGCTTTTCCTATAGTGCATCCTTCTAAAATGATATCTCTAGTGAGGCTCACGGTCACCTTTCTTCTTAAAGTAAAACCGCAAATTGCAATTTGGCATGCTTTTAAGTATAAAATATCATTTTTGCCATGATTCACTTCACCACGTTTCTGAAGTCATCTTTCAAGATGCCGCAAAATAATACAAATGCTTCTCGTTTATTCTAATTTTGAACAATTTTTTTTTATTTCATAATTAATTGTCCATAGTCTCAACACACACCATGGCGAAAAGTAACGATTTGTCTTGAATTTCTATCAATTAAGAATGAGATTATATGTAGCACAATTACACCAAATAGACCATCTAGACAATTCAATTTCAAGTGATATCTATCTGGAAAAATTAGATAATTTTTAAATTTTTTATGAATTGAATTTGAAAAAAATTCACTGTTTTTTTTTTTTAAATACAAGCTCTAGCTGTGTTATCGTGTATTGATGTTAATTGGTATATATATTTCCTTTATTTTTTTGGAATCATTTTACAAATATATGAGAAATAATACATCAGTGTTGTCATACATAGCGTTTATCATTGTTCGCAATCAGGATTTTTTGTTGGTTTTGTTTTGTTTCAAAATACACCCAATTAAGTGCGTCTATTGATGCCTTCAATAGGCATGTACAGTTCATTTATTTCAATCTAGGCTTCCTAATTTTTATGAACGAAATATGGGAAAAAATCAAATCAAAATTCATTCAATTTTTCTGTTATCTATTGTCAGATATTTTGCAATTGTATTAATCAATTCTGTTTAAATTAACTTTAATTTTGTTTGTTAGGTTTTTTCCGCTATCAACCCCATGAAAAAATTTATTAGGTCTGTTTGCATCTCAAAGGTATGAAATAAATAATTTGGTACCGCGTAAAAAATTCACTGATTTTTTTTTTGTAAATACAAGCTCTAGCTTGTATTTGAACAGGATTGAGTTGGTCGTTGATTAGGCTGAGGATAGAAAATTTACTGATTTTCATATTGTGAATACAACAATTTGATATCCGCATTCAAAATATGCAATATAACATTTGTATTAGGTTATCTGCGTTATCATGCATTGATGTTAATTTGTATATATATTTCCTTCTCACATATTCAGATACGCGAACACAAACGTTGTTTACGAAATCGTCCATATCACCTGAAAAAATTTGGTTTAATTATTTTGTTTTTTTTTTTTTTTTAAAATAAGAATATCTGTAGATATCTGAAAAGATATCTTATCTTATGTCATCTTTTTCGACTAGAAGCTATTAATATCTATTATTCATCTAGATACACAGAGAAAACTGGTACTAGATTAACCGATGTTCTTTTATAGAAATAACAAATCTATACTTTTGTATAGATATTCTAACCATGTGATTTTTCTACACGTTCTTTTGCGTTTTTGACTAACATCGAATAAATACGCACTGAAACCTCTGCTTCTGTGTGTTGCACGCTCGCAATGTGCGCGTTCGCCTCATTTAGAAGGAGGCGCATCCGCACAAGCAGCACGAATTGAACTTCTCATTGAAAACAACAATACTATAAACAGAATATTAACGTTGGAATAATAACTATGCGAACATTTCTATGAAAAGGTATCGGTAAATCTAGTACGTTTTTTTCTCTGTGTACGAAAACCAAAAAACGTCCCATATCTATTATTTATCTAGATATCAAAATTATATGATAAATATGAAAATCAATCTTTTGTTTTGATAAAATGTTTGACGTGATTGATTTCCTTATGAACGACTCTTTTGAAAGTTAATGGCGTAAATTACACCAAAGTAAATGAAAATCACAATCCAATTTTTTTATTATTCAAATCTGTGAATTTTCTATCCTCAGCCTAATCAACGACCAACCCAATCTTGTTCAAATACAAGCTAGAGCTTGTATTAAAAAAAAAGAACAGTGAATTTTTTTCAAATTCAATTCATAAAAAATTCAACAATTTTGATGATAAACTTGATGACATGGGGTTCAGTATCATTTATTATGACTTTGCGGTCTCTTTTTTCTTGTGTATCTTGAGTGAGCATACATTTAAAATAATGGAAACCCGATAAAATATGACGGTAGCAAAGTCTTCATTTCACAAAAAAGTGAAAAGATTGCCATAAGATTTATATTGGTGTTGCTAGAAATGAAAAGTTCATTTTGAAGATATTGTCAAAATAGCTGAAAACTTCATCAAAATCGGCAGCACGTTTGGAGATGCTCTTCAATTTAGTGAATTTTTCTAGTATTTTGAAAATGTTTTCAAAATAAACTTTTCATTTCTAGCAACAACAATATAAAACTTATGGCAATCTTTTCACTTTTTGGTGAAATGAAGACTTTTCTACTGAAAATATTTTCAATTCGAACAACAGGCCCCAGATAGATACCACTTGAAATTGAATTATCTAGATGGATAATAGTTTTCTATAAAAATGCTCTCAATACTCATGAATTCACGACTAAATAATAATAGAACAGTTACAGCCAAAAAGAATTAGTTTCAAAAAACTTTGGTCGGCCAAAATATTTTGGTCTAAGAATTTGGAACGGGCCTCAGATGTATTTTTTTTTATCTTGTGGTGAATTTGAGTCCTCAGATTGAAAGTTATTCGCAAATCTGTGAATTTTCTATCCTCAGCCTAATCAACGACCAACTCAATCCTGTTCAAATACAAGCTAGAGCTTGTATTTACAAAAAAAATTCAATGAATTTTTTTCAAATTCAATTCATAAAAAATCTAAAAATTATCTAATTGGAAATTTTCCTTTGTAGATGTATTCCAGTATAAACTTGATGACCTGGGCTTCAGCATCATTTATTATGACTTGGCCGTCTCTTTTTTCTTGTGTATCTTGAGTGAGCATACTTTTAAATAATTGAATCCCGATAAAATATTACGGTGGGCATGAATTTCCTAGTGCCTTTTACAACCAATATAAAATCAGAAAAAAGTTTCGATTCAAGAAGTTCACCATTCTTTTTTAGTCTTTCAGATGTATTTTTTTTTTTATCTTCTGGAGAATTTGTGTTCTCAGATTGAGCGAAAGGAGATATGAGTTTGATGCGAGTGAAACATTTCATATTAATGAATTTAGAACTAATTTCTTGAATGAACAAATGAACACTTTAATCAATTTGAATAAATAACTGTTGGAAAATTCACAATTAAAAGTCACTAAATCTTTGAAACGTTTGTCAACCAATATTGTCTGTTGCTTTACTGTTTTTGGAAACTCACCGATGATAGAAGTATTGCTTCTCAAACACATTTTGAGTAAAACATCGAATTTTTTTTTCAGGAAATCAATCGGATTTGTGATAAAAATAATTGAAAAACGTTTGAATTGAATACTTACCACCCTGGAAATCAAGATTGCATCTCTCTTTTATGTGAATTCTGAATATTTGTGTGAATAAAATGAAAATAATGGCAACGTATATTTCAACATGTTCATGATGGTGTAAGCGATTTTATTTCAAATAGATATCAGTAAGAATATCAAAGCATGTGTTCAGATGAAACTGTACACATCTTATTCGTGGCGTGGCGGTACAGATATTATAAAACATTGTCATGAATGTTTGCTTGTTCATAGTTTAAATAATTTTTTGTTTGTTTTTTTTTTGTTTTATGAGAGAAAAAAAACCCAAAATATATAAATAACAACAAATAAACAATGGTTTATTAAAGCAAAACAAAAAAAAAACAAAAACAAAAAGATGTGTCATTTAAACTGTTCGCTTCCAGTTTCAAATGGAACAAAGGAATTCAGTTTACGTTCCAGGTTGATTAGTTCACTTAATTTAAATATTCATAGGAATGTGCTGTTTGCTTGATTTTGATAATAATTTTTTTTTGAATCATTTAATTCCATGTTCCGAACAAATGTCTGAGTATATAAATTAATTTCGCGCGATTTTTTGTTTTGTTTTGTTTAAATTTAAATACACTTAGGCTGTTGACAATTATGGTGGATATAATTTCTTTTGAAAATGAACACCAAAAAAGAAATTTTGTTACATTTTTTTTTTTGAATTGTGCGGAAAATAGTGCAACGTTATCGAATTTATTGAATTTGAACATTTTCTATTACGAGAATCAATCTCGAGAGATTCATTTACTTGTGAAATCGTTTTTCATTCATTCAGATTACAAAAAAAAAACACACACACACACACAAAAAAAAATCTAAATTTGTTGCTTATTCGGTGGAGAAAAATCTATTCTCTTCTTAATCGTTCGGCTTTTGCCCAAATATGGTAAGAGTATCAAACCCCTACTAGAAACTAGCATTCATATTATAATATCACAAAAATTAAGTAAATCATAAATATAATGAGACAATTGAAAACATGTAAAATTGAGAGAGAGAGAAAAAAAATGAAGCCAATTCACTGGATGTGTGTTCAATATGGTTTTAGCTATTGAGATGAGATAATACACGGGTTTTGCCCGCGTCATGTTCTGTGTGTGTACATATTTGTCAAATGGTTGTGCGAATTATACAAGGGGAGTTTTTTAATTATTTGGTAACAAGCCCTCTAGCTTTTGGATATGCTGATGTTGGTTTAGCTCTAGACGATGATACACTCCGTCGAGTTGTGACACCAACGTCCGGTTTTGACGATTTAATTCTGTATGTAACGATAATCATAATTATTATAAAAGATCTAAATCGGCCAGAAAGAATATCAAATGAAATTAGTGTATGTACCTGTTCGGAATAGTTTCTTGTACATTTCGATTGAGTATCTTGTCTAAACGCGATCGCATGATTTGTTGACTTGTCTGAAATGGAAGATAAGTTTTACAATTTTAGCTTTAGACACTTGATATCGCTATCATAATCAAATTCACCTGGCCAGTGATGTCAACATCATCATCAGTCTGTAAGGCTTCAGCCAAAACTGCCTGCAGTGACGCCGAAATTTTGGGATTTTTGTAATCGGTTGTTGTTCGTAATGGCATATCTAATTCATGCATTAAAATATTTTCACCCCGAATATTGATAGCGGCCTCGTCATTCCGTTGGATTTGCTTTAGTGCGTATTCGGATATGGGACGTCGTCGATGTGGCTGAGATACTGGTCGCCTCAGTGGTGTATTGTCGGTTAAACGATTCGAATTGTTTGTCCATTCCTCCAGCTCTTCATCGTAACGGGCCTGTGTATACAATCGCGTTTTCACCTCAATCGGTACAAAATTGTCGATCAACAGCAGTATTCGTTTCAATTCCCTACAGAAATGACATTTTATTATATTTTTCGTTCAAATGTTCGTTTTTTTGTTTGTCTTTATTTTCACTCACTTAATTAACTCATTTTGTGACATTTCCAATTCTCGTCGTTCGCGATTGTGCTCATCTCGTGTGTCAACTAAATCTTGCTTTAAAGCCTGAAATATAAAACATTTCGATTCGGTTAATACTCTAAAACAGATTATCCCAGATTATCAGCACACATCAATTCTCACCATATATTTAGTATAGCATTTTTTTAATTTGCGAGTTTTCAGTTCGACCTCTTGTTGAACGGACGTCAATGTTTCACGGATTTCAATGGTTGTCTCTTCCTGCAGCTCAAGCTGTTGTTGCATTTCAACTTCACGTTTCTTTCGTTCGGCAATTTCTTCGAGTTTCTTTTCCAATTCGATCTGTCTTTCATTATAGGTATCTAAAATATTTCGTCCACCTCGCACCAGTCGACTTTCCATTTCCGTCAATTTGGATGTTAGCTGATTTGTAATCTCTTTTTCACGCTATTCACGGATTAGAGCAACAACAACAAAAATCACCAATTAAATTGTCAATCGATTCAGTTCTTAGATGATGAAAACATGTGCCAAAATTTACCGTTAATGCTTCTTTTGTTTCGGCCATGGCATCTTTAACATTGTCCACATAATCGCTGTCATCTTCATCTTTATCTTCGTCATCCTCTTCATCGTAATCGTTGTTTGTCTCATCATTTGCGATAACTTTGATCATATTCTCCTTTTTATGTCGCTTTGGTATTGTTTTTTCGCGATTTTGTCGCTCCGCAATCATCATCTTGTTGGGCAAGACAGGTGGAAATGGATTAGTTTTTTTTGTGACTTTTATTTTGATGGTGCATCAATGATTGAAAAATGAATGGTCGAAAAAAAAGAAACCTTACCCGCAGCTTTGCAATTTCCTGTTGATATTCCTTGAGTTTGGCATCCTGCGGATCTTCATTTTTGACCGGTTTATTTTGGATGGTTTTGGCGCGCTGCGCATACCGTAATGTGGTAACTGTTTCATTGTAATTGTATGATGATGGTCCAATATTGGCGATCATAATGGTTTTTGAATTGCCGCCCAACGAATCCTGCAGTAAACGTGTTAATTTTGAGTCTCGATATGGAATGTGCGGTGAATTTTCGGCCAACGCTGAAATCACATTGCCCAACGATGAAAGGGCTCGATTGATTTTGCTCGCTTCTTTCAAACGAAATGCGGTCGCTCCGGTCTTCGATTGACGCTCACTGCCGGCCAAATCGATTAAATTCAATTTGCCCACTTTCACTTTATTCGTATCCAAATCGCACATTTCAATTTTGATCATAAATATTGCATGCGACCGTGAACTATGCTCATTCATATTTGTTTTGCCAATTGTTCGATTTTTATTACCCTGAGCCATTACGTTAAGCATTTCGTCAACATTTTTGCACAGCACCGAATGTAAATTTGGTACATAAACACCCATTTGCTCATGTTCACGCAGTTCCAGTGTTTTTGTGCTGTTTGGTTTTAATAAATCCCGTAATTCTTCCATATAAATTTCCAAATATGAAACGGCTACTAAGAAATTCATATTTTCTAAGCGATTAATATTTGACCAGATTTGTTCAAATGCTCTTGGAATGATACCCTCCAGCTCTTTACTGTCGGCGGCCATTTTTTCATTGATTTCATCGGTAGCGGTGGATCGGCCACTTTTCGTTCGAATACCTTCCATTGTAAAGGTTTTTCCAGTACCCGTTTGACCGTAGGCGAACACACAACAATTAAAACCTTCAAGAACCGATGACACCAATGGCCGCACCACTTCATCATACAAACTCTTTTGCGTTGCACTGTAAACAAATGAACAAAAAACAAAAATACACACGCGCGCGCGTTTATTTATATGCCATTTGTTTGGTATTAATCAACAATGCTCATCATGATTAATAATGTGTACTCACCTTTTGTCGTAAACCGCATCGTAAGTGAACATTTTACGATTGTCGCGGTTTGTGTCATTTGGATGCTGAATTTCGACAACACCACGTGATGGATATACATCGACGACTTGCCTATATTCGCCACTCGCTTGCTCTTTTTTGCTCATCGGACGGCATCGCACGACCACTTGCACGCACTCATTTTTCACCTATTTACCAATAACAACAATAATAATTTGTTTAAAAACAAAAAAAATGGATTATTTTCAGTTTACATTTTGTAGTTAACAATATCTTTTATACAAGGTCACGTAAATAATGGCAACATGTCCCAAAACCCCAGGGGGGAACCTTATTTATTCATGAAAATATATAGGACATTTGTTTGATCTGAACAGATTTTCAAAAAATTATCGCCAAATATTTTCAACGTAGACAAAAAAAAAAAACCAGAAATTGAGGAAACATTTCGGTACTAGAGACATTGTGATCATAGGAAATCGATAGAATGAAATCGATTTATAGTTTATTCATAGATCGTAAAGCTAATTCATTCGTTTCAGGTAAATTCCCCTAGTCACTAAACGTGATGCTGCTCATCCAATTGTTACTAAAACGTTTTCACATTATTTCTATTGAAATCTCATGCTTCGATCAATTTGTATCATTTCAATTGCAAAACAATTGCCATAAAGCATTTAAATCCAAGCAAGAGGCTCTATTTGAACAACAACAGCGATACGGATCGTATTTTTTGTGTTTTTAGAATTGGAATAATAGAGGCACCGGTAAAATGTTGAATGTACTATTTGATGCGATTAATGACGTAATCATTGGAGTTTACTTAGTTAATGCATCTAGTTTTGTTTTTGCGTGTCAATTTATCTAAATATGGTTTTGTACATTTGATGCTTCTAAATTACTGTGAGTTGTTTGTTTCGCTCTCTCTCTCTCGAAAATATTAAGCATTCAGCGTTAGACGTGTTTTTGTTTTCATGCTTTCCATTTATTTCTAACCCGATTCAATCATAAATTCTATGAATGTTCATTTGAAACAATACACATTTAGAGGTTGCTGGTTGTTAAATCAACATAAAAAACTATTTAGTTGATGGATAATGCGAGAGAGACGTCGGCGGCTATTTTAAACTTCACATCCGCTAATTATTGCTTATTAGTTGACATTTGCTCCGTTAGTTGTCGAGTTCATCACTCACACACTCACAAACAACATGACTTTGGTACTAAACACGAATCTGTATTTCGTATGCACTGCACATATTCAACTTATGGTTTCTATATCAAATCATGTCATCGAAAAGTTTTGGGCCAACTGTTTTACCCGCTTCAATATTTCAGTTTGCTGAAATTATTAATGGCACCTGAGTGTGAAATGTAAATTGTTCATCATTCGATCAAACAAAATCGAACAAAAGGTAAACAGGTGTGGTGGCGACGAGATAATATTAAACGAGAAATGATGAAAGAGGTGAAAAATCAAACCGATATTCCGTGACAACACACAACTGTGAAACAGTGAGAATGAAAATGAAACAAACTCATCGCATGCAGTGGAATTGCAGTAAAATCGAAATAAATCATAAAACGTTTAGAATTTAAAAAAAAAGAAGAAAAAAAAATGAAAGTTATGATTTTTTGCGGGCGGGGGAGGCGAAAAATTTAGAAACCGTGAACTAAACCCATGGCCATCGAATTGGATCAATTTGAAAAGAAAATTGGTTTTTTTGTTGTTGTTCAAGTTCAACATGGTAGCGATTTAAATGTCAAGGGCCACGTAATTCGACCAACAAGGTCCTAGCTAAGGATATAATTGTATCTAATCGCTTCTGGAATCGAATTGTTTTTTTTTTGTTTTTTTGTTTCTCCAATAAAAATGTGTACTTGTTCAATGTTCATTCAATAAAAATGTGTACTTGTGTGAATGATTTACATGGAATTTGGTAATTTCAAACACAAGAATGCAACTCGAAACGTCTCAAGACGATCATAACTGTTTCCGTAAATACTGTG
Organism: Aphidoletes aphidimyza; assembly: GCA_030463065.1. Classification (NCBI taxonomy): domain Eukaryota; kingdom Metazoa; phylum Arthropoda; class Insecta; order Diptera; family Cecidomyiidae; genus Aphidoletes; species Aphidoletes aphidimyza. The sequence continues at coordinate 5,004,013 of CM059997.1, read as the reverse complement.
TAAAGTGAAACATTTAAAGTTGATGAACATGTGTCTTTTGGATGTGTGTTTTTTTGTTGTTGTCTGTTTATTTCGCGTTTTTTTCTTCTTCTTTGTTCAGGGTTAGAAAGCGTGAGCATATGAAATAAAGAACGGCATTTGATTATTGAGTGAGGCAAGACAAGGTATGCAGTCAACTATATATTTTTTCAAACTAGAAGAGGCGTACTGAATGTTTTATGTAGAATTGCGAATAAAAACACTTGTGCCCCGTACACCCTCGTCATACACCCATTTCTTCGATCGAGTCTCCGGTCCGACCGTCGTTCTCTCTCTCATTCTCTCTCCGTCTGTTTCTAATTGAATTGAATCATATAGCTATCGTGTATAGCCAGTGTTGAATATATCGTACTATCACACATCTATTGATTTTTCCAGTAAGAAGTTGCAAAATGTGTATATAAAATTTTGTTTTAAAAGATGCACTTACAGATTTTAAAAGGTAAAGTGCGATGGAAAATGAATGGAAATAGAAAAAAAAATAACACAAAATAAACGTGAACACTGCTTGGTGTGTAAGTATCTTGAGTAACCTGATATCGTGAAACTTTATCATTTCATTGAAAATTTATCATTGCATTTGGAGTTGTGTTACTGCAAACAAAATAAGCGCACACACATTTTTCTTCAAACGAAATGAATTGTGTTGCTTTATTGATTGAAGAAATTTGTTTGCACACAATTTATGTGGGTGATAAACAAATTGTTTCACGTTTAAATGTTGTTGTTTTGTGTGTGCGTTTTTTTTTTCACTTATTCCGCTTAAATTTGACACACACGAAATGAGATATCCCGACTGAAGAAAGTCCATCGGATGCAAAATTCATGAATATTTTTACTTCTAAAATTCAAGCTTAAACCCAAAAAAAAACTTACCAAATTTTTATTTTTCGCACTGCTGCTGTTATTATTGCGTTCCATGTTTGTTGTCTGTCCTAATAACTAAGTATTCTAGTTTGAAATTCCAAATATGCTCTCTCTATTCCGGCCCAATATCTCTCGTGTCAAATGGAAAAATGTGTGTTGTCAACTGTTTTTTTTTCCTTCTTCGGCTTTTTTTTGGTTTTCTATTTTCGACTCAATTTATTGATGAGACCTTTTAGGCTTCACCTCTATTCATTTTTTTTTTGTATATGTCTACCGCATCGATTAAGGTGAAACGTTATTCGTGTATTGAGTTCAATTGAATTGTATCAGACCATAATTCATATTTTTTTTTTTTTTTTACATTTTCAACTGATTCGGTTCGATACATTCATCCAAAATGGTACATGATTTGATCGTATTTAAACGCAATTTTCCAACAACAACAACCACACACAAAAAAAAATCGAATGTTGTACCAAACACTTTTACAGTCTAGTTGGCTATGTCTCAAAACATCATTTTATGTTGTTGCTCTAGTTTTTCTGAGTTATGACAACAAAAGAAACAATGAACACCGAAATGTTTCATTCACGTGTAACTGCAAACGGCAAAAAAAAACACCAAATATAATAATAACAAATTTTGTGTCGGTTACAATTCATAAGATGGCAAAACACATGGAAAAGCGAGCGAGCGAGCGAGCGAGAGAGAGAGATTGAGTGAGTAAAATCTCGAATGCGAATGAAACCATGAAGCGTCTCTAATATTCTGACCCAATCATTGTGATAGAAGGTGAAAGAATTTTCAAGACAAACAACATTGCATACATGAGCATACAGATTTTGGCCTCTCAATGCCGATCAATGAACATTGCCAAACAATTTGCAATCATTCATGTCTCTCAGGTTGTACAATTTCACAAATATCCAGCAATAACACACACACCAGAAAAAAAAACGAATCGTTTTGTCAGCACGTTGTATTTTGTTGTCGTTGAAGCGAAACCACCGACAAATTTACCATTAATTAAACTGTTTTCGAAATATTTCGTATGGTTTTTTTGTTTGGTTTTTTTGCTAGATGTGTTTTTTTTCTGCATCCACAGTAAACAATACACTATTTGCTAGTCTCTGGGCGTTGAATGTCACTTTTATTTTCAATCCGTTCATTTAATTATTTTTGCAATCAACAAAAAAAAAATCAACGTCCCGATATCATATCGACTATTGACTAGTGCCACATCCTAGTGGTTACCATGATTCGATGAACGCTCCTTTTAAAATCCTCTTCACCACAACACACGTCGCACTTGCAATTTGTAAAATGTGAAACAAACAAAAACCAAAAGTGCTACAAAATAATCATGCACAATTCAACGGAATAAAAACGGACGAATATCGATTTTCCCGAAGACACACCGAAACGTCTGACGCACCGATTTTAGTTGGATGTGTTTTTTTCGTTGTTGTTGTTGTTGTTGAATCGGGTTGACAACCAATCTGCACTGACATTCATTTGCAATTGTATTTTTGTACAGTGTACTGCAACAATTTGATGAGATTTAAAATTCAAAATCAATTTCACTTTGGTTTTCACTTTCAATCGATGAAGAGATGAACAACAAACCAATCGATGGAACAAAATTGAGAGTTTACATACAACAAAAAAAAAATAAACACAGCAACAGCAACACACCACAAGCAGTGGCCGTACGTAATACCGTTTTGTGCGACGGTATCGTACTTATTGTTTGTTGTTGACACTGTCAAATGTCTGGTGCTTGGGTGTTTAGCAGCAACGGCGCATACGCACTACTCGTTTCCCCATATTATTCATGCTATGGGATTTGGTTGAATTGCTGCAAGCACTCGATGCTCTGTGCTCTCTGCTGTTGTGTGTGGCTCCGCTCCTCTATGTTGTTATTGGTATTGTTGTTGCCATACACTCGGTTTTGATTGTTTCTCTTTTTTTTTGCTTGCTTGCTGATTCCATTCTCCGTTGTCGAATCATGCACGATTCATCGATTCACATAATTTACACAATTTGGCCTGTCGCGTCTGGTGACTGTGTGTGTGTCTCGTGTGTCTTTGGTCTGTGCTCTTAGTCAAGTCAATTGGGTTTACCTAATGCCCATCATTGATGCATTACCATTAAAATCCATCCCATTTCCAGTAACAGTAACTTGTAATTTGTGTGTTGTATTTTTTTTTTTTCGTTTTTTTTCTTCTTTGAACCAAGTCGCTCATAATTTTCATATTAGACTATAGCAACCTTGAAAGTACGTTACGTTTTTATGCACCCGTCAAATGCTATTGACTGTTTTTGGTCAGCATTGCGCAATCCTATAAAATACGCTACGTAATGATTTATAATGGTCTTTTTTTTTTAATTTAAAACATCGGCCGGTGTATAAATTTCATGTCTTTTAACTCGTGTGTTTTCGTGCGAAAAATGAACAGATGGTCAACATAAACAAAAAATTACCGTTTTTCCCATATTTTTGTGTGTGTGTGTGTGTGTGTTTTTTTTTCTTCTCGCCATTTATAAATGCACTGACCGAATTGATATATGCAGTTGATTAGTCGACATACTGCGATAAACCGGACCCAGATCAACTTACATTTTCAAAACCAAAGAAGAAAGAAACAAAATTTATGCGCCCAAATATGAATAACATATGCTAAATCCAATGCTAATCTCTCACATCAACCACTTGTATTTGTCACTTTCGATTTATTAGACCAAACAGTTTCAGACGAATTACGATGAAACATCAGCAAACGTGCCAGTTCTATTAGTCATGATTACGTTATCCATTCAATTTTGATTTTGGTGGAATTGTTTTCGTTATCATATCGGTCTCTTGTATCTAATATCATTTACACGACACTCACAACAACACACACATAAGAAACAAATGATGACATTCAAACCAAACATACATTAAAATGCAAAGTTCATCAGTCATTCGACAATAATACCGAATAGCAATGCAATAACGACATTATGAGTCATCTCAATAAAAGGAGAGACTTTAGCCTCTCGTCACTGCCTCACAAAACTGTAGCTTTTTCAATAGCTCGGTTGACTTGTGCTTTACACGCACAATTGTTCCAAAAATATACATTTCAATTAGTTCACAAATCATCAATGTGACAATGACTCATTTTTGCCGCCGCCATCGACGAAGAATGCATGAGAAAGTGAGAAGATTGTAAATGCGATTGAGATTGAGCGATGTGACCAATTGTTGATTTGACAGTATCAACCGCCTTGAAATGTGCCGCAACATAAAACTCACTTGCAACCGATTTCATTCAGTTCTCTTCTGTTCTTTTTTTTCAATTCATGTATAAATAACTAAGCGTTTATCCAAAATAGAACGACAACTGCAAATAACAACGAATAGAAAAATGTTCATTAATTTGTTTGTTCTCTTGAAGATTGTTCGTGTTTCTCCGGGTTGTTGTTGTTTTTTTTTTTTACTATGCGATTCTTGTGAATACATTTGTGACCCCAATAAAATTCTAATCAACATTTGTGGACGAAGTGTATCAATAAAACTCAATTTTAAATATTTAACTCTTTTCCACTTGCCGGCTACTGTAGGAAGTGCAACAATTTTCTTTTATATCATTTTCACCAATTTTTATTTCACACATTTTCGCAATGGTGAGATTTTGTTTTCCTCGAATTGAAAAATATTTGGTTTCATTTGAGACAATTTCAAAAATTGAATATTTTATCAGAATTTGTGAGCTACTTGAAAAATATTTGAGATTTGCATTAAACTCATGAAGAACAAATGATTATCGCCAATGTTTTCAAGCACGAAAACTTATGCGTTTAGTGAAGTGTCACCACAAGATTTAATATGCATTTGAAAAATTTGTGGGGTTTTTTAACCCAATAGAAAAAGTGTATTCAACAAATATCATTTATACACAACAATTGGTAAAAACCCCTACAAATCTTTCAAATGCAAATAAAATCTTGTGGTGAAACGGCATTTCACTACAAGTCCTTTTTTGGAAACCCTGCAAATGTTTTTTTCAGAGAAGTGTACAGTTCCCAAAAAAAAGATCTCCATTCAAACACTCAAAAGACCAACTACAAAGTCCATTTAAGTCACTAAAATATGTTAATTTTTCATGAACATTTTCCTGAAGGCATATTTTTCGTAAATTCTATGCTTCAAATATTTTTTACACTAAAACTAATTTCATAACGCATGCGAATTGATGTTAAATCTGAAAAAAACTGAAATTCCTAGAAAATACAAAAAGCTCAAAAAAACCTACAGGTTTCATTTGTTTTATACAGTGACTGTTCCTCACAAGAGTAGGAAATCTGATGAGGTTGAGGAAGGGGAGAGAACCAGGCCGAGGAAGAAACGGCGAATAGTGAGAAGCCACCATACACCGATTCAATGAACTACATGTAGAGAAAAAAAAACCTAATTTGATCGTCAGCTGACGAAAAACATTTCACATTGACATTTCATATTCACATTTCAACATGGCGTCATTCCATTATTAGCGGCATTCACGTAGTTTCTAGAATCGGTGTTTGATGGCGCATTTGTGAAACGAGTAACATCGAATTGACATAATTTGTATGGAGATTTGACATTTCATTTTATTTCATTAAAATTATTACAGCTTCCTTAATTGAGGATGAGTGACCTTCTCAGTAGTCTCATCTTCATTCATTTATTTATTTATTTGTTATCAAGCCTAAATTTATGCCAATATGTGATTATAGACCCAATTCGACATAAATTCTGCCCATGGTGCGACTTTTGCAAAAGGTGTACAGTCAGGGGTGGGATGGTATTCATAGATAGACTTTAAATACCAATTGGGTCCGGAAAACCATGGCAAAACCGACCTGACTCAGAAGAATTCGGGGAAATACTTATAGTTATTTTTTTTTTTTTTTTTTTTACTTATGACATCAATTGCTTCATCAGCTCCTGAGGAACACTGTCACTGGTTTTATAAGAGCGAATTATTTTGTTTGCTACAAAACTGTGATTTTTGGTTGAACTTTTTACTTAATGGTTTTGTTTAGCTGAATAGAACATTTATTTAAAAATTTTAAAAAAAATGCACCTCAAAGGTTTAACAAGTGTATTAATTGAATACCTATGGCGATGCAAATAAATTATCGGTGCATTAAAAAATAGAGAGCGATAATTCAATTTTTTCATTAAAAATTGAGTTTTATTCTTTGTTTTAAATTGCTATCAAAGACAACACAGTTTTAAAAAGACAACTAAAATACGGAGCGATTCGATATAGTTTTAATAACAACATTTGAATATAAAATTGAAAATACAATACAAACAAAAATACACATACACTTCAAAACTAAGCAATACTAACGAATTGAATATGAAATGTTCGGGTTCAGTCGAAAAAACGATATATTAATTTGTTTCGAACAATTCATGTTCATGATACAATTGTGACGAACGTTGACGAAATTTATATTCAGCATTTAAACTCTTGCTGTAGATCCGATATGCTGTTTGCTTTTAAATTCAATTCAATCCGTTTAAATCTGTTTCGTGGAACTTTTTTGCGCACTATGAAATGGATAAATCGTTTGTACCATTTACGTTCTGCAATCAAAAGCTGTGAAATCAAGAAAAAAAAAACCAAATAAACAAATTTATTGATAAATTGAATAACATTTAGGATATTGATTGATATCAACTGAAGTGTTAAGAATAAACTAAGCGCTGATTCATTTCATTGAAGTACGTTAGCAAAAAAAATCACCAAAGCGATTTACTTTAGATTAGAACGTATTACATTCAAAATCAATGGCAATTCTGATAGAGTGGTGTCGATTGGCAAATGAAATAGTTTGTGATAATTACCTCAATGCCATACGATAACAATAGATGAATCAATGGAAATGCGAGAATTGTTAAACGGAATATTTCATGACCATCAGCAAATGGTTCTATTTCAAAAATGTCTGATAAAAATGACATCGGTCGTAATACTAATAAAGTTGTAAATGTTGTTAGAATCCCCACGATAAAAATTAATAAGCCTGCAAACAGAAAAATAATATGTGAAATGATTTAACGTGCATTGAAGTTTTGGCCCAGTAAATTACCGTTTGTATAAACTGGCTGACGATATGGAAGACCTTTTGAGTAAACAACACCCAAAATTAGGTATTGATAGCAACTGACCAGAAATAAAACCGTATTCTCCCAACATAGAATGCGTTCATCATCATCCGCAACTGGCTGAACTGTGTCTATATCATTTGAATACCTAAAAATTGATTTCAAAAAAAAAAAAAATTAAAATTGAAACTGAGCTTCATTTGTCAATGAAACTGTACCATGGCTGATGAAATAAATAGATGACCGCCATCAATTGAATACCAGCACAAAGGAGCACTTGCATCAATAATGGAAACACATTGGCTAGTGATAAAAGTGAACTGCTTGGACGTTGTGGGACTAATTTTTCGGCTGGTCCTTGTCGTCCCATTGAAAAGGCTAAACCCGCAGTAATTATTAGATCAACATACAAAAATTGGAAATTTCCCAAAATTGATGAATGCTATTTCAATACGAAAAAAAAAAAAATTATAAATACAAATTTGTAGTCTGCAAAATTGATTGAAAATCGAATGCGATAGAATTTTCGTGTGAATAACGGAATTTTTTCTGTTTTCTTTTTTTCACTTTAACTTACCGTATACAAAATGAGAATACCGATAAATTGAATAAATGAATACATTATCATGTATTTGAATAGGCCAAATGATGTGACCAAAGCACAACGTCCCTCAAGTGTTAAATGCTTGATGCATGTGATGTTCTCTTCACTCGATGTAAATGGCGCTGCTACAGATGCTTCAGCCTAGAAAATGATATATTTTTTCTTTTTAGATGAATTCAGAATATTATTTAAATACTGCATGAAATGCAGAAGAATCATCACCTTGGACAGAGAAACACCAATATGAGCAGCCTAAAATACCAAAATAAACATTAATAAATGGTCAATTTTGCAACATACTTTACAAAATTTATCTCAAAGTGGAAGAAAAATTCAATTAAAAAACTAATTAATAAACAGCAACAACAACAACAACAACAAAAAACCTTGAGAGCTAAACGTTCGGCCCTGATACTTGTTTTCAATCAAATTAACATGAAATCAATTTAAATTACCAATTACCTTAAGTGCACCGCAGTCATTTGCACCATCTCCGCACATGGCCACTATGTAATCATATTGCTTCAAACAAATAACAATTTGACTTTTTTGTTCGGGTCGAAATCGGGCAAAAATGGTGCCACGTGCAACAATATGCGGAATAAATTGTGGATAATGTAATTGTATTGCTTTCCATGTGGTTCCATCCAATGCCAAATGATACCGATCCGCAGGCATATTGAGCAAAGTGCATTGCTACAATAATTCAACCAAAAATTTTGATTTTGTTAAGATAATTTTTTTTTCAATTATTTTTTTCTTCAATTTTTTTTTCGGTGAAAATCTTACCGAATTATCAAAACTATGACATGAATCATGGTTTGCTGCATTTGAATCATCAATGGCACCAATATCTCGGCTCAATTTGATTCGTAACTTTGGTCTATCGGAATTAAATCCATCAACATCTTTTTCATCACATTTAACGATGTAAACTTCTTCATTTGGTTTAATCATTCGACAATCTTTGGCAACGGATAAAGCAGTCATAATATTATCACCGGTAATCATTACGGTTCGCAATTTGGCCGCATGCAATTCATCAATCACATGTGTTGTTTCCGGTTTAAGGCAATTTAATAAAATTAAAAACCCATCAAAAATGAGTGCAGTCTCAATTTCAGTGCGTTTCATGCGTTCGGCATCCATCCATTTGATTTTTTTTGGTAGTTTTTTGTGTGCCAATGCAATCACACGATATCCCCTGGATGTGTATCGGTACAGGACATCAAAGAAATCGCCTGGTATTGTTTTCGATTGACATAAACTGTGAATTTTTTCCGGTGCACCTTTGGCATAAACTTTCATATGATTTTCACCCAATACACGTACAATCACCGACATGCATTGTGCTTCTGATGAAAATTGATGCTGTTTTATGATACCAATCGAATAAGGCACTTCGTTTATTTCACCTGAATATGATAGCAGAAAAAAAACCAAAATCAGTGAAAGAGTAAAAATTAAATTCTCAATGCGAGACAAAAAAAAAACATTAATTTTCGCGAATTTTACCATCGGAAGTTGGTGATGTTGTTGGTGTCATTCGGTATGATTTGATCGGTCGAACAATGGCTGGATCTAAATTATCAAAACGTGTATGCTCACGGCCTGGCTCAATATATTCCCATTTAATCGATCGAAACATTTCAATGTCCAATGGATCACCATTCAACGTTCCATGAATTGTCGTTAACGAATGGCACGTTGCCATATTTTGAACAATTTTTGATCTACAATTGGAAATGTGTGCCAATTAATATCCAAGCCACAAAATATGCGGTGCGTTATTTGAGTTTAGACATTGTTTTTTGTTTTTTTTTTTTTTTTAAATACACACTTCTCATCAAAAGCATGTGGTGGTTGTGTTCCTTGTGTGAGAAATTCACCATTTTTACATGCACGGCAACCATCCATTGTAAGACCATCATCGGTTAATGTGCCCGTTTTATCAAAGCACACCAATTTTAATTTGCCACATACATTAATCCGCTGTGGACTAATACAGAAAATATTTTTCGCTTTCAGACGAGCTTGACTATAAACCTGACCAGCGGTCATAGCCAGTGGTAATGCAGGCGGTACAACAATTGTTATAATATCCAATGCTCGAACGATAATTGTTTGTAAATCGGCGCCACGTTCTCGATACAATTGAACCGTATAAACTATGCCCAATGCTGACACACAAAACAAGCATGACACAAATCTTACGGAATCTTCATAGAACCGGAACTCAATGGGCCGTGGAAAGAGGATGCTTTTAACCAGTTCACCTTTTGATGTATTGAAACCGGTTCGAAGGACTCTTGCCAGCACATGTTCACTGCCATAGTATCGGGTTTGGAGTACTGTTGTTCCGGCATAAAGAATATGCCGTTTTTGTGTCATCCATTCAAATGGAGCATCGGTTAAAGTGGGCGGAGTTTTTGTCACCGGAACACTTTCACCAGTTAACATACTTTCATTGACAATACACGATCCAGTTATTAAAACAGCATCACATGCCATAACACCACCATCAACTGGGATTGCAATTATATCACCCGGCACCAACAAATCAGATGCAATCACTTCAATTTCATTCGATTCATTTTTGATTCCGATGCAGTCGGCTTTTAGGCTTTCAATTACATTGTGCAACGTTATGCTTTGCTGTTTATTGGGAAATTAGAAAGATTCAAATAGAAAAATAAAGGAAAAAAAACAAAAATTTTTATCGCTAACCCTAGGTGAACTTAAGTTTTTTTTTTTATTCATTTTTTGTTTGTTTGTTTTTCAACTCACCGCTCTCGTTTCACGTAATGAACAATAAATCGAAATGGCTGATAAAATGAACACACATCCAGCATACCAATAGTAATCATCAAAACACCATAATGTCACCGAAAATATTTGAAATAAATAAAATGGATTCAAAATTTCGGTTTGAAAGAGTTCCCAATACGATTTGACCGCAATTTCAATTGTATTGCGCCCATACAACTGCATCCTAGTGCAAACCGAAAAAACAAACGAATTTAAGTTATCAATTTGGTTTTATCACACACACACACACACACACGAAAACAAAAAACAACGAAAAGAAAATCTAGAGCAATAACTTACAATGTATCACGTTCCTTATCACATAATCCATTTAAATTGGTATGAATTAGTTGATTTGTGGTTGAAATTTCGTCGTATTGACGCATTCGAACAAATTGTTCGATACGATTGTTAAATATGTAACGAACATGTTCAAATTCAAACATTCGAATTTCATTGGTTGATGCATTTTCTCGGCTAATTTCACGTAACACATCCAAATAATAGTCAATGGTATCGTCAGTGGGACGAATTGCAAGTACAGTTTCGATTGTTACTTGGCCTTTGTTATTGGTAACTGCAAATGAATATATTTTATTGAAACAAAAACATTTCATCGACGAAGTGTTTTGTCACTAAGGTGACAATTTGTTAATGTTTAAAAGCGTTGAACAAAAAAAAAACAGAAACCCAATTACCGAGCACAAAATCACATTCATCTAAATCACATTTCTTCAATTTGAACGACACATAAAACGAGAGGCTTGAGTGTGAAATCAAGTATGGAATGCCCAGACAGATGACAGAGATCGTATGATACAGATATGTGCGGATTGTTGAATATTTATAGCCATAAACGGTATAAATGACTGGACTAGGGGCACTTGGAATATGCTGCCTTGATGATGCTGTTGATGATGATGGTGTACTGCATACATCGGGAACATTTTCAATTTCACTGCCATCATTATGATGATTTAAAATTTGTGATCGGCCGTTTAACGATGCATAGCCAGCCCGTGTTCGCCCTATCATAATTAAAACACACATTAGAAAATAAACAAAATTGGTGATTTAATTTGAAATTTAAACAAAGCGCACAAATCTATTATCAATTAAATTAAACAATTCAAACAAAGATTAATATCACTATCTGGTGATTCACCGATAAACTCACTTCCAATCATATTCCGTTGCTTTTTTTTTTAACAACAAACACACAACAAAAAAATCCTTTCTTTCCGCATGCAATATCACAAACTAAAGTAAATAATACGCTACATTCCCACCGAGAACCGACTTTTGTTCCGTGTGTGATTTCAAAGTTTTCGTTTTTCATTCAATGCCTGTTACACTTGATGATCACATAAAACTATGACACTTTTCAAGGTTAACAAACAAGCAAAACAGATACACAACTGACTTCAACGAAAACAACTTGGTCAATTAAATCGTGCATTATGTTTTTAGTCTCTAAATAATATCAGGTATCATTGTGTGTGTCCAGTAAACATCTGTTTTGAATTTGACACTTTTACAATGTATAGTTTGGATTGTCTTGATGATGGGTTTACAGTTGAAGTTGCAAGTTTGACGTTTCAAACCATCGCCATAAAAGTGAGGTTAACATTTAGTAAATAATTTGCAGCACGGCATTTATAATCGTTCGTTTTAATTTTTTTTTCTTCGCAATTGTCAATTGAATTTCCATCATTTTATTGCCCAGAAAAGGTTTCGATTAATTCAAAACAAACATGGCTGATGAAGAACAAGTAAGTTCAATCGATTTTATATATCAATGTCGATCTGATTGTTGTATAAATATAATTTGTACAACGTAGTTTTGGTTGAATTCACGATTATGACGCTTTTTTTTCATTTGCAGATGCAAGTCATTCCAGTAAAAGAGCCACTCGATCTGATTCGGTTGAGTTTGGACGAAAAAATTTACGTGAAAATGCGCAATGAACGAGAACTTCGTGGTCGTTTACATGTAAGCACATTTTGTTGTTAAATATATAACCTTCCGGCGTAATGCGACATTTTCACCGTACCGAACAGAAAATAATGACATTTTTTTTATTTAATTTTTTTTTCTTGGACCAGGCTTTTGATCAGCATTTGAATATGGTTTTGGGTGATGCTGAAGAAACCGTCACAACCGTTGAAATCGATGAAGAAACCTACGAAGAAGTTTACAAAACAACCAAACGAACCATTCCAATGCTTTTCGTTCGTGGTGATGGAGTTATTTTGGTGTCACCGCCAATGCGTGTCAGCTAAATCCATTTTTCTTTGTGTTCAAATCACGTCTAAAATATCTCAATAAACTTTAATCGATTCGAATCGGCATGGTTTTTTTTTCGCTCAACGGAATTGTTTATTGCCAGTGAACATTTTTTCATTGGTTCATTTTTTGCTACTAAGAAATAATATTCAATCTGTGTAAAGAATTGAATTGCATTCATAATGCTTGACACTGGATTTCGATCATGGTAAATCTTCATATCGATTTATACAAATTTTAGCACAGAAAAACCTCACAGTAACGAAAACTTCCAATAGAGTGGAATGGGTGGAGCTTCCTCAGAAATAGAAGAACAACTTCTTTGTGTTAATAAAAGAATGGGAATCATGAAGCCAACAGAATTATGGTAACGCTAGATTTCTTGACTGAGACGTTTTTCTGTATAAAATTCCCGTTTCATTGTTCAAAAAAATCCAAATTCTCAATTTATGATGCAATTCAGTGGAATTCAGTGAGCATAATTCCTGCCATTTGGATAAAAATTCAGAGAAAAAAATATTTCTTGAAGTGAACGTCACAAAAAGAATGTTTTTTTTTTTTGTTGAAATAATTGATTGCAAATTCCATGTAAATCAATCTGATTCAGTTTGAATAATTTGATTCACAAATTTATTACTGCAATACATAGCTGTGACAATAAATTGAAAATAATTCAATTGGATCGCTTTCAGTTTATTTATTTTTTTTATTATTTTAAAAACATTTGAGCGTTTTCGGCTTAATTATTAGGATGGTTGTGTTCATTCCGATTCGAATGCATGTTCCGTTCGAAATTTGATTCAAAATCGCCAAATTTTTAGCGAAAAAAAAAACATTTTCCCTCATAAAACATTAACATATCAGCTTAACACTTATAAATTGCATTACACAACAATGTTTACAACTTTTAAAACAAACTCAGATTTTTGTGATACAAACAAATCCTTTATTTATTCTGTACATTTTGTTTGGATGTACTTTTCATGTTTTTCAATCAAATCAATGTTGTTGATATGAAATTGCCCATTAACATTCTGGAAGCTTTAAACCAGTGACTTCTCTAATCCAATTCAAGTACGAATATATGTTTGTGAATAGTTGAGGTTGAACATTATTTGGATCATCTGTTTTAAAAAGTAAGAAATATTAACAAAAACCCAAACAGATTTCTTTACAAATTTGACTTACATTGTTTCCAACCAATTGCAATTCCAATCAATGTGGGATTTGATTTAGTAACTAATGGACCGCCTTCATCACCATTGCAAAGTGACACCGTCTCATTTGCTGCGCAAAACACTGATTTTTGACCGGCAAACTGTGGATATGTTTTTTCGCATTTGTCCTGCGAAACGGTACGTAAGGTAGCATATTCCACATAAGTAGTAATGGGATCAGATGGACGTTTTCTACAACCATGGCCCATAATGACAGCATCAATATTGCTCGGCAGCGTACAATCAGTTGGCAAACTTATCGGTTGAACGAGGTTATAAAATTTGAGTCTGAATGGAAGATTGATCAAAGCTGTTTGGGGGGGAGAGATTTTTAATTCATCTGAAGAATCTATTTGATATGTGAAACATTTTAGGAGCACAAACCAATATCGTTGATTCGTTTCTCGCGTGAGTAGTCTGGATGTTCGAAGAAGTTCTTTTCCGTAAGTTCCATCCATTGATCTGGCTGTGACACCGTATCCAAACTATTTATACCGAAATATACTGTTGCTTTCCACCCCCGAAGACAGCTTGCTGATGTGATCAGCCACTCATCGTTGATGATCGCAGCGCCACATGGTTCGAAAGTCGTTAAAAATACATAATATGGAAATTGGCCATCTTCGCTTTGGTCTCCGCCGATTACTCTTGGTGTGATCTTAAATGCATTATTAGTTGCAATGTATGAAAACACAACGACCAGCACAACGAATACCGCAGAAATTGAATTTTTCATTTTAATGAAATAGCTATTGCAATCGTATTACCTACTGAACATTAATTTTCCAAATCTCTTTTATATAGCATTGCTAACGCAAGAAATCGAATACTTCCAAACGCTAAGTTAAGATAACAATATCAATCAAACAATTAATAGATGAGTGGTTAAAAATAATCGTCACTGAGCAGAATAATCTTGATAATTAATTTTTTTTTTCAGGAAGATTTATTTGGCTCTTTATCGTGCCCCACCAAATATTCTGATATTGATTGGGTTTTTCCAAATATGACTGTGACGTGATGATGCTCTACCACACTTCAAAAAATCACCTTTAATATAACTTCCTGCTTTAAAAAAAGAACAATCAGCAACACATTTTATATCACTTGTATCAAAACTCATTCCGATCAGTGTGCAGAGTATCTCCACGATCCAATTGTAGCTGAAGCATCTTGAACAATAATATGTTTTTTTACAAAGTGTGACATAGTATATTCGTTCTAGGATACTAATCGAAGGCACACATTTGGCACTATATCGTAGGAGTATCTAAATTTTGCTTCCAAAATGTGACGCTGGGAAAAGCAATGTACAATTCAAAAAGTATGCAGTTGTCACCTATTCACCTAAATTGTGTTCACTACTTTTTCAATACAACATAATTAGGTTCATTGATTTTAATTTGAAAGCCTTTCGTTAAATGAAATCCCCTTGGAAATCCCTTTGATCCTAGGGGGTAATAACGAGACATTTTCGATTGGATTTTGAAGAATAATAATAATACATGTGGATTTGATATGATTTGAATGAATACGCGTGCATAATTGTGAATTCCGGTGAATTCTGGTGAAATTTTGGTATCATAATGTCAAAATTCACACATACAAACGCAAGTGCCGCAGTGCAGTAGCAATGCACATACTTCGCTTATTCTCGTTCAAGTAAGTAGTGGAGCTGTTACCACTAGTGGTACTCTTCACACTTATGAAAAACTGCTATTATAGTGGAGCTCTTCACACGAAATCACTAAAATTCGTCAGATTCACAAATATTCACCGATATGCACTGAATTCACTGAATTCAACATCGACAATTATGAGGATTTTTTGTGAATATGAGTGAATTGGAACGTTTTTTTTTGGGATTTTTGATAGATTCCGTGAATATGTGTGCATATTTATGAATAAAATGAATGTTATTACCCCCTAGCTTTGATCAGCCATTTGTTACACACACACACAGACACACACACACACACACACACACACACACACACACACACACACACACACACACAGACACACACACACACACACACACACACACACACACACACACACACACACACACACACACACAACACACAACACACACACACACACACACACACACACACACACACACACACCCCATCATACATCCAGTGTCCATCATACATCCAGTGTCCACGGAAGAGCTTCTAGCAGCAGCCAAAAAGATGAAAGCAAACAAAGCGCCGGGCCCTGATGGGATCCCAAATATAGCTCTGAAAACGGCGATACAAGCGTACCCAGAAATGGTTAGGGCGACAATGCAGAAGTGCCTCGATGAGAGCCACTTCCCAAACACATGGAAAAGGCAGAAACTGGTTCTCCTACCGAAACCAGGAAAGCCACCGGGAGATCCATCGTCCTATAGGCCTATATGCCTACTGGACACCCTGGGAAAGCTGCTAGAAACAATAATCCTGAACAGGTTGAGGGAATACGCGGAAGGCAACAACGGACTGTCTAACATGCAGTTCGGTTTCCGAAAAGGCAAATCAACTGTAGAAGCCATCATGAAAGTTGTAGAGAGTGCAGACAAAGCACGAACAAAGAAGAGACAAGGTTCCCGCTTCTGCGGAATAACCACACTAGACGTCAAAAATGCCTTCAACAGCGCAAGTTGGGAAGCCATAGCCGGAGCACTGCAGAGTATCGGAGTGCCCTGCTCTCTGAACAAAATACTGGGGAGCTATTTCGAACACCGGCTTCTTCTGTATGACACCGATGAAGGCCGAAAGGAGTACAAAATCACTGCAGGCGTACCACAGGGTTCCATCCTGGGACCGACACTGTGGAACATAATGTACAATGGAGTGCTGAAATTGAATCTACCTAGAGGGGTAGAAATTGTTGGATTCGCAGACGACATAGTCATCATAGTAATGGGAAAATCTCCTGAGGAGGTAGAGACCCTTGCCTCAGAGGCGATAGAAGAAGTGGGAAAATGGATGAGCACTGTCAAACTACAGCTAGCTCACCACAAAACCGAAGTAATGCTAGTAAGTAATTGCAAGAAACCGGTGTCAGCAAAAATCACAGTCGGAGAACATGAAATAACTTCAGAAAGACATCTGAAGTACCTCGGAGTAATGTTGGACGACCGTCTGAATTTTAATGAACACGTTGAGTACATCTGTGAAAGGGCAGCCAAGGCCCACACAGCAATAGCGAGAATAATGCCGAACACGTACGGCCCAAGAAGCAGCAGAAGGCGCCTCCTAGCAAGCGTCACCACGTCTCAGTTGAGATACGGCGGCCCAGCATGGTCAAACGCGCTAGAGACAAAGAGAAATCAGGTTCTGTTCAACAGAGTACACAGATTATCAGCGATGAGAGTAGCGAGCGCGTACAGGACCATATCTTACGATGCGGTCTGCGTACTAGCGGGCATGACTCCTATCACCATAATGATAGGCGAGGACAACCAGTGCTACAACCTGAGAAAGACAGACGCGTTGAGTGCTAGACAAGCACGGAAGCAAGCAAAAGAGGAGTCGATGCGAAGATGGCAGACGGAGTGGGACGCCTCGGAGAAGGGCAGATGGACCCACCAACTGATCCCAAACATAGCAGCCTGGACAAACAGAAAACACGGCGAAATAAATTTCGATCTGACGCAGTTCCTCTCAGGCCACGGGTGTTTCAGAAAGTACCTCCACAGATTTGGGCATGCAAGATCACCCTTCTGCCCTCACTGTGAGCAAACCGAAGAAACGGTCGACCACGTAGTCTTTTCCTGCCCCCGATTTGAATCGGAACGAGCGGAAATACTGACCCTGGCGGGGCAAAACACAATAGCGGAGAACGTGGTACAGAGAATGTGCGCAGACGAGAACATATGGAACGCAGTGGGAGACGCAGTTTCCAAAATTATGTCCAGACTAAGGACAAAATGGAACGAAGATCAAGCAGCAGAGAACAAGAACAGAAACGACGGCGCGTGAGCGCAGCAGGCCCCCCCGAAGTAATACCTAACGGTGGTCCCGGGGAGGATCAGCAGGAGACCGGGAGGCGGGTTTTAGTCGGTAAGAATCCGGCACACTGTCGCGTAGCTACGACGAACTCAGTGTCTATGCAAGATTTCCCCCCTCCAAACAAAAAAAAAAAAAACACACACACACACACACACACACACACACACACACACACACACACACACACACACACACACACACACACACACACACACACACACACACACACACACACACACACACACACACACACACACACACACACACACACACACACACAACACACACACACACACACACACACACACACACACACACACACACACACACACACACACACACACACACACACACACACACACACACACACACACACACACACACACACACACACACACACACACACACACACACACACACACACACACACACACACACACACACACACACACACACACACACACACACACACACACACACACACACACACACACACACACACACACACACACACACACACACACACACACACACACACACACACACACACACACACACACACACACACACACACACACACACACACACACACACACACACACACACACACACACACACACACACACACACACACACACACACACACACACACACACACACACACACACACACACACACACACACACACACACACACACACACACACACACACACACACACACACACACACACACACACACACAACACACACACACACACACACACACACACACACACACACACACACACACACACACACACACACACACACACACACACACACACACACACACACACACACACACACACACACACACACACACACACACACACACACACACACACACACACACACACACACACACACACACACACACACACACAAACAAATTGCATAAATTTTCATGAAAATTGAAACAAAAACAATGAAATCGATTTTCCTACATTTTAACGTGTCTTTATTTCGTTCATATTAACGTGTCGTAAATAATAAATCAATTTTAAAGTTCATAAACCATTTCAGTGTTTTTCAATGCGCCCATAACATTTAAGGCAGTAATACGGCACATTTCTTGGCGTGTTTCAATTTCAGCGCTGCCAACATGTGGAATAATGACGCAATTATTCAATGTTAACAGTGGACTATCCAGTGGCAATGGTTCTGGTGTCGTAACATCAAGTCCAGCAGCACGAATCGTTTTCGTACGTAATGCTTCATACAGTGCATCTTGATCGACACATTGGCCGCGTGCACAATTAATCAACACTGCTGTTTTTTTCATTGTTGCCAATGTGTTGGCATTTATCAAATGCGTAGTTTCTGGTGTTAATGCGCATAAAAGTATGACAACATCGCTATTACTAAGCAATTGTTCCACATTAATACGTTCAGCTCCAATTTCTTTTGCTTCTTTATCCCGACTATTCGAACGATTTGAATAAATGATACGTCTTGGTTTGAATGGTAATAAACGTTTAGCCACTTCTTGAGCGATACGTCCAAAGCCAACAATACCAATGGTGGTGTCTCTGATCGCTGGACCGCACATATACATTGGTTCCCATGATTTCCAGCCACCATTGTGCACATGTTTATTGCCTTCAATTAAACGTCGTGTGGTTGCCAATAGCAAACCAATGGTCAGATCAGCAACTGCATCGGTTAGCACTTCTGGTGTGTAACCAACGCGAATTTTACGCTTTTTACATTCATTTAAATCAATATGTTCATATCCAACTGACATTGTTGCAATGACCTTTAAACTGGGTCCAGCACGGTCCAATACTTCGGCATCAATTTTATCAGTTAGCGTACAAAAAACTGCATCTTTTCCAACAACACCTTTTAGTAGTGCTTCACGCGGCACAATTGACGCCTCATTCCATCCATCAATGTCACACCTAAAACAGCGATTAAATAATGTTTTAGATTCTTATCTCCGAACAAAAAATGGTTTTGAGTAAAATAAACAAAATCGACCACACACAAAATAAAAAAAACTCACTCATTTTGAAGCAAGTCAATACCAGCGGATGGAAAATCGGAACGAGTTAAATACACCTGTGGACGCATTGTATTGAATATTAAGTTGGTGGAAAATTTTCGTGCCGTAATATTTGTTATCTCGTTTACAACCACCGAAGAAATGACAGATTTTGATAAGACTTTTGATACAACAACTGAACACGATCTAAACAATGTCACGGACGAAATCATGTTTTGAATATTTATCGAATGTGAATATAGAAAGCAAACAAAACCGGATAACACCAATTAAATTGGCATTTATTTTGTTGTTGTTCTTATTGTTTGACTGATGCAGCTCACTGACCCAAAGGCGATGCGAGCATTTTGAACTAAATTTGATCCGTCAATTGTCCAATTGATGAAAAATGTCCATATAATCAAAGCTCGTTTTTCGTTTTTTTTGTTTTTAATTAGATGTGTTGATAGTTCAATTTAGCCACTATTCGAATGAAATGTGTACATGAATACCATTTCAATTGTATTATACACATATATACGTTATCGCACTTGAATTGATAATGTAAACTCGACTTAATTCGTATGACGTGAGTCAGCCACGTGACTTTCAATCGCATTTGGCGTGAATTGAAATGATTTTTTTTTTTGGTTGTGTTCATGTGTCAAAGAATAAGTCACAACATCGAAGCTACAAAACAATCTAGAAGAAAAATTCGAGGATTTTTTTTTTTTGCACACACATTTTGAGTTTGGAAACGACGAACCGATTCTTTCATTAATCATGGCAATGGCAATCAATTTTGGCAGGTAAATTTCAATGAAATACCATGCAAATTGAAATATCACTGGAGATTGTGTTGAGAGTAGCTTCATTGATATTATCTATTTTGCACTCATGTTACATAATATTTGTCTTGTTGTTGTGATGCATTAAATATTTATCGTTTTTTTTTTTTTGGAAATTTCAATCCATACAGAATTTTATCCAATCGGGCTCCATTGTTGTATAGAATAAATGCCGGTCAAAATCTATTTCAAAATGCTTTGCTTACGACCAGCGCCAGCAAATCCGTGCAATTGAAAATTGTCAAGCCAACGGATCTCGATAAATTAACATACGAAGAGAAGAATTCGCTATTGAAACGTGAACAATCACCTCATTTGACTATTTACAAGTTTCAATTGACCAGCATGTTGTCAATTAGCCATCGTATTACCGGTGAGTACTTACAATCACGTCTAATGTTTGAAAAGAGGACAAGAAACTGTGTGCAGTGAAAATCAAAAATGAAACCACCACATTTTTAGCTCTTTTTTGGGTATTTCGGAGCTCGTCGAAGAGTAGAAAAAATAAGTTTTTGTTTTGTTTTTAAAATCGGTTTCTAAAAAGTGTTTGTACGCATTTTTCTTTGAAAATTTAACCATTTTTCAATATTCAAGTGTAAATTGTTGTTGTTTTTTTTTTTTAAATTTACTAACACTTCACCTTTCATACGATACTACAACTTAGTGTGAGGATTGACCGTACGAGAGGAATTCTCTGTTAAAGACAAATTGTGTTTATCTAAAAATTTAGATCTTAGTTTGGTTTTGAAACATTGCCTGAATAAGGAAGTTTTTATGCAACAATTCAATCGGATAGACGTCATTTGCTAGCAGAATTACAATTAGCAACAACTTTTCAAAACGATATCATTTCGTGCTCACATTTTAATGATATTTTATAAACCTTACTCACAATGTTTTCGGTGATTTTCATAAGCTAAATTTCGATTTATGAATGATGATCCAAAAACAGTAGTACAATTATGTGGGAAATATGTATATACTAATCTGACGGTATTTTTTGCCCTCTCTCCATTTTCTCAGGCTTAATTCTCAGTGGAGCTGCGACTGCTTTGTGTGTTGGAGCCGTTTTACCGCCAAATGATATTTCATATTGGGTGACAGCTGTTGAAAGTATGCAATTGAGTGCCGCAACATTGGCATTCATTAAATTTTATGTAGCATTACCAGCCACTTTCCACACATTGAACGGTGTGCGTCACTTGTTGTGGGACAATGGTAAATTCTTGAAATTGAATGAAGTGTACAAAACTGGCTATGCGGTGGTGGGCTTGTCAGTTGTGTCTGCCCTCATTTTAGCCGCATTGTAAAACATTTTTAAAAAAAACCTACTTAAACAACCTCAATAAAAACAACACTTGAATTATTTATTTACGAATAAATAAACTCTTTATTCCTTGTGTGTTATGTCTCATTTGGAAATTAAAACAATTTTTCGCTAAAAATAAATTGTATTTTGTTTTCATTGTACATTCATTTGTTTGACTTGTTTTTGTGATTTGTCCATTTGAGAAACCGAAATTTATTACATTGGAAACAAGCCATTTAACGGTATTCGGTTACGATTCATGTGCCATTTCCAAATTCCTTACTTTCGAATCATTCTTATTGCAATTAGGTGCACAAGTCGCCTAAGTCTCATCATCTGAAGCGTGAAAACAATTCTTGACATATTCAAATCGATGGAGAATTTTCAGGTTAAGTTGCCGGGAGTAAGCAATCAACATCCAAATGATTTGTTAAATTTGATTGCAAATTTTTATTCAATTGAATAAATGATATTTTTTTCTTGCACTGGACCAAAATATTACCGAGGGGAATTTATCAACACCAGATACTGCCAATATAATAATGTAACATCTGCTTATGAACAACAACAAAAACTGTCACTTTCAGCAGATATTGAGCAGATTTCGCAAATGGCATATCTGCACTGCAAATTATTTCAAATCTCACGGATAATTTGCAAATATGTAATAATACATGAATGTGATAAATGTGATAAATTCTCCTAAAATATTAGATATAACGTCGCTTGGAACCACTCGGATTAAATTAGAGGTTGAAGCGCATGTCCCATAGAAATTGTTGTTGTTTTGTTTAGATCCAAAGATTTCGTTTTAGTTCAAGCGAGTACCTTTTCATGTTATTTCTGGTCTTGGCCCAAGGGATTCGGTATTTCGGGCGATTTCGGGGTTCCCCCCCCCCCGCTTGCACGTCCACGTCCCGGGGTTTGCCCCGGTCTGTAAGACCCCGGAAATCACCACGGAAACCACCCGAAAAACCACGGAAATACAGTTTGCTATAAACTTTGACAATTCAATGGCGTTGTAAAACCGATATTCAAAGAACCTAGGTTGAGTAGTCACACAGCTGTAAGGGCGCAGTCACACGGGGAAACATTTTTGTAAACATTTATGTAAATGTTTCCAGTTTTCATAATGTTTCTTGAAAATGTTTCCCCGTGTGACTGCGTCAGGTGCTATCAGCCCCTATATAAATCACTGTAAATCTGTCAAACTAGTGCGTGAAAAGATTGAATTGTTTAACTTTTCTTCGACAATTCCATAAGGGCGCGAGTGGAAGTGTTGTTTGTGTATCAATGAAATTTGACATTGAACACAAACATATTGATGATCACAGCCCTCAGAGAGCTCAAGTGGAATGGTCGAGACGGGTCGACAAAAGTAAAGTAAAAAAAAAACAATGAGCAAGCGTCAATTTTGTCATCAGAGTGTGGCGACATTCTTTGAAAATATGTTCAAACCAAATATGTTCCACATAAATATAAATGACAAACTTTGTTTCTCATTACAACTAAATACCAAATTAAGACCATTGAAAAGAATACAGAAGGCTCTTCATTCGGTAGAGTATAATAGAGTATCTATTATATGGATTGAGTCTAGGATTCAGTGGGGACGCTGTGATCAGCATCTCATTGTTAAAATTGATCTTTTTTCAATATGAGTATACCGCCCTCCACTCACTGGTGTAAATAGAAATGGCGCCGCCATTTTAACACAAATTTCATGTTCAAAGCTAGATGATACAAAGCGTTTACAGATTTTTGTTGTTGTTTTTGATTACATTTGTCTGTGGCATTAAAACACATGTCACATGTTTGTTTAAAATTTGATTTAAAAAAAAATATGTTTCTCTATGGAATACATCATTTATTTGTTGAATGTGACTGACATTCATTCAATCCAATGTTTTACTGGTTACTGGCCAATCGAATGAATCCATTATAAACAAACTCTTAGCATATCTTAATTTCAATTTGTAACTTATACCGAATATCTTAATTTACACTTGCTTAATTGAACTGCTAAAGAAAAGATGCTCCAAATTGACCCAATTCGCATTCACTGCTGCTGATATTTGCCATTTTAATAAATATGATTGTACACCTACACGCTATTTTACAAAATTGTGACGGACATTGATATCAATGAAGAATTCTTCGTTTTTGTAACGGATTGAAAAATGTTCAAGACTCATTATTACAGATCGATATGATATGAAAAAATATTAGGACTGACGAAAAAGCGCCCACTTTGCCCAAAGTTGGTCGGATCCAAAAATGATGTATGGCGAAGTTGTTCAGAATGACCACCAAAAAACTGGGGCAGCCGCCCTCCACCCCCTGACCTCCCCTGCCAAGTCGGGGGATCCCCTTAAACCTATGAGAGGGGGCGGGAGTTCATTGCACCGTTAGAGAGTTATACGGACATCTATCAGAACACCCATTTTCGAGGAATTCTTGCAAATAAATAAAAAAAAACGAATTGTTTACACGTCCATAAAGAGAGAATGCTCAATCAAATGATTTTTTTTAATATAAAATTCAGATACTAACTTTAAAAATCGGAATTTTCATAGTTTCAGATTTTGTTTTTTTCATTTAGCATTATATATTTGGAGCTAGAATGCACCCAAAAGTCTAAAAGTGTGCGTCTGTTCTGTCATTATAAGGCTGCAATCAGAAGGACAGCCTACAGTCCTATCTTAAAAGGAAGTTGCAATATAACCAGTTGTACTTTATGCTCTCATAGGTTTTCTGTGTGCTCGTAATGAATACCCAAATGGATAAATTACACTTGGCTAACGATAAAGTCATTTAGGCCAGTACCTTTTACCGGTAAAGTCATTTTAACCAGCCTTAATATTTGAGAAAATTTCGATTTTGTTTTTCAAATACTGCACCAATCGAGATTCTCAACGTTATAATTATCACTACCATCTTCTTGTTTCATTCCATTCAAATTCAAAACCATTGAATATCGAATCTCACTGAAAAACCAAAAAAATCAGATGCAAGTGAAAAACCGATATGATGAGAAATCAATGAAGTGCACTTTCACAATTAAACATTTAAATAACTAACAAAATAAATAAACTGGTTGTTAATTTATAAATTATAAATATGTAAAGCGCCAATTAAAAATCGCGTACGACTTGGGGTAGAGTCGTATTTGTAAAAATAAAAATTATTTATAATTTCGGCACTTTTGAGCTAAATTTAAAGATTGTTCGTTCATTTATAAAACTATAGATGAAAATGCTTCTTAATCTCTCTAGAACATAATGGCCAAATTTCCATCGAAAATTGACGGTCAATTCCCAAGTCAATTTCTTTACCCAATTACTAACTATGAAAGATATCATTTGATTCTTGTACAATGAAGCATTTCAAAGATGCCATTATTTTTACCATCATCTTATTTTCATTTAATTTTTTTTTTTAAAAACATTTATACTAGGCGTTTAATATATCAATTTGAATACCATAGAATAAATTAATTACCGGATATTTGCAATATTTAGAATAAATCTGCTTACAAAGCCATACATGCAATTTTTGAAGAAGAAAAAACAAATGCTTTCCAATGCACTTATGTGCATGAGATATTAAACCTAATAATAAATAAATTAGATGAAGAAAGAATTATCAGACAATATGAATGAAAAGTTTTGTTGAATTAAAAAAAAAATAATAATATGTGATTTTTTGTTCTGGTGTGTGAAAAAAAATATTCTAGTTTTGAGTGGGCGTAATTTGTAATGCGTTATCGATTGGACTTTATTGATAAATCGATCGGTTCGTTTTGAACGTAGAGGTTTACGCTTGTTGCCGATTGTGGTGATATTGTTGCGGTGGCAGGGCTAGCAGTGGGCGGTGTCATCATACATACACCATATCTACACATACACAGATAAAAAAAAAATACAAAATAAAATGTTATTATTTCAATAATATTAGTCAATAGTTTTTAGAGAAATGAAAAGAATTCATCTATTGAATAAATAATCAAACAAACTTAAAGCCAATTTTACAGGATCAAATCGTTTTCAATATGAAGTTATGTACAAAAAAGGGACAAATAATGAGATTAATCTATAAACAAGATGGAAAAGTTCTCATAAATTTGCATAAATGTAATGGAAATGTGTAGAAAAAAATGTACGCCACAACCTGGCGAACATTTGTATCAAAATGGTAATACTTCAGACACGGTGAAATGTGTGTGTGTTTTTTTTTAAATACCTAAGCAAAACTAAAGAGAATAGAGCCGTTATACTTACTGAGATAGTAACTGCGACGTAATTGTGGATGTGGTTGAAAAGAAACGATTGTTGGTAAAGTGGAAATTTTTCTGATCATTTAGGAAAAGGTGTTGTTTTGTCGTTGGACTGAAAGTGGTTGTATGTATGAAAAAAAGAAGAAAAATATGAATTTAAAAACTCAGGTTATTAAATGTTCATGATATGTATAATTGTAATTCACAGTATGTGTTGCTATAAAATATACCTGTAACATCCTGATCGTGGACGATTTTCGTCGGTGGTAGATGATGCGCCCGAATCACTGGACGATTTCTTTCGTTTTCGTTGTGCTTTAAGTGCCAATGCCATTGATGTGGAGAGTAAAAAATTGGCGGCTGAATCATTAATTCGGTTTGTTGACTGTGTACTAGTATTACGGTGTCCAATTGATTCCATCTGTTCGATTGGTTTTGTATCGGTGGAATTCTTTCGTTCACGTTGTTCATTTTGATAATTCGATTGCTATGCACACAGCGTAAAAATAATACGAAATACAAATAAAGCACTCAAATTTAAATTTACATTTTTTTATGCATTTGATTTTTTCTTTTTTAAATGTACAAAAATAAATACCAAATAGCGACAATAGTGACAGTTCAACAGCGAAAATGTACAAAACCAAAACAATTTAGTTCCATGGGCAATCGCTATGTTTGATTTTGTGGAGCGCTTCGAGCAATGTCTTTCACTTTTGTCGCTCTTTGATAAATACAAAAACGAATAAAATAAACCAGAAAAACCAAAACAAAAACAAAAAAACATTCTTTGTGACTGATTGAGTTTGATCTGCGGGAGATCAATACCATACCTGTTGCTGTTGTTGTTGTTGATGTTGTTGTTGCTGTTGCTGCTGTTCTTGCAGCAAGCAATGAATTTTAAACCAATTCGATCGACGTCCAAAACGGGAGCCACTTTTCGACATACCAACCAATAAACATTTACGCAAACGGCATGCCTTACATGATGTTCGATTTTTTTTATTTATTATGCAATCACGATTGTTTTTACAATCCGATATTGATGACAAATTGTTGTACGTGCGCCCAAAAAATGACTGCAAAGAAGAAGAAGAAGAAGAAGAAGAAGAAAAAAACCGATTCAAAAAATTAACCGACAAAAAGACAATGAAAATGCTTCACCAGTCATCAAAATCAACAAAAGTAAATTTGTATTTTCTATTGGAAAAGATTAACAAAAAGTGAATTGAATAAAAAAAAACAAAGATCAATTTTAAACGAATTAATTTATTGCACCGATGTCAAATTGAATGATAGCTTAAAAATGGAAGCAAGAGAAAAAAACCATTCGATTAGCGCTTGTTTGAATGCTACTAATGAAGAACTTTCAACCGTTTGGCAACATAAAAATGTATTTTTTTTTTTGTTCATGTCAATTTTTTTTTTTTTATATGCTACTCAGAGAACGGTGAAGTTGAGTAATTGAACGCGATAACATGCACGTCTTGTATCGTCTGTGGTACGCTGCGTACAACATTTTTTTCTTTCGATTGAACTGCAGTTCTTGGATATATTTACAACAAAGGTAATAAAAATGCGTTTGGCATTTTACTCTTAAATTATTTCAGACCACGTTTCGAATTTTATGGCCATTTAAAATTAGATGTTCGAATTCAGTATCGCTGTGTGCAATGTCATCTCGTGACTGCGTTTGTGTGTGTGTGTGTGTGTCGCAGGCGACATAATTTATTGGAACACATTATTTTCACCCGAAAAAAATACCGTTTTTTTTTCTTCTTCTGTGATTGCAAATGAATTATGAATTTAGTGTTCTGTTGTCAGGAGATTCACAGATGCACACACAGCAACTACTAAATTATGGAATTTAAAAAAAAGCTATTGTTCCGCCGAACAAAATTTTGCACCGAAAATGTCAAATGATTTATAAATGTTGAACAAAGTTCACAGTCCGAGACTGTAGTTCATTTTTGAAAAGTGCGGATCAAGAAAGAACTGATGTCCCGGACTGTGGTTCGCTTTTACTCGCACGGTAGTTCGGAAGTTCGGTTTCGGACTGCAGTTCCCTGGACTCACAGTTCGTGACGCCGAATTTTTGTTCGGTGTTTGTTTCATATTTTTTTATTGCATTATTGTTTTGTGTTACCTCTTTGTTCACCTATTTTATTTTTTTTTTTTTGCTGCTGTCAATTTGTCTGCCGATCGCAACACGTCTCATGAGATAAGACCGTTCACATATGACCGATTCGATGTGCATTTTATTTGACAGTTAATGTTTTTTTTTTTGTTTAAATCGTTTTCTATTCGTTTGAAAAATATTGTAAACATTTTCGGCGTCTTTTAATCTTGAGACAAAAGAGACGAGATTATAAACAACACAATCTGAGTAAAAGGTATCTAACGTTGGACAAATAACTCATTTGAAGTGACGTTGATACGTGATATAAATTAATAGAGAAGTTGCTTTGGGAGTGAAATCGAATTCACATTGAAATTCCATGTTTAAATGCTAGAATGTCCTAATGAATTCTGTGGGGTAATTAATAAGGGCACTTGCTAGGGGGAAATGACTGCCGCAAATACTACAAATGCGCTACAAATGAAGCAAATGACAACTTTATATTTGCAAGCATTTACATAGTATCATTTGTAGCTGCACGCGCACACTGACATCTTGTGTGAACTGTTTGTTAGTATGCGTGCACAGCTACGAATGATACTATGTAAATACACTTGCGAATGCGGTGCAAATGATCACAAATACGTCGCATATACGCAAATGGACAAATAGTCATTTCCCCCTAGGGCACTTGTAAGGTACTTATATAAAGTTATTTCCCAAAAGTATTTGATGTTGTCTTTGCCGAAAGTTACACCAAAACCATTTTTATGTAAGTAAAACCATTTCGATCGAAAATCAATCGTGGTGTGTCTTATCGCCGATATAAGTTATCGATGAGACGTCAATGAAGTTGATTAAAAATTTGAGTGCGTTAAAGATGTTGTTCCATTATAGCTGGTATATATGTTTGATGAACAGTGAATACACAGTATGTCGAGTGCAGATGCATCTGATTGTAGGAATGCATGCATTCATTAATTTTAATAGCGTTAAATTATCGTATTATCACTTCATTTACTTCTAAAGTGTCATTAATCAATCAAATAGATTACGACATACGTCCACACAAACACACACACACGCACACGTGCTGCGCACAAGACACGGGTGAGGAAATGAATGCTATGAAGAAAACGATGTAAATAAAATGACAGACAATTATCAATATCAATTGGGTGGTTAAATTGTAATTGCCAATGTGGCGATTAACATCAAATCGAAAATAAAGGGAGAGAGAGAGAGAAGAATAAAAAAAACAATGGACATTTATCACGATACGCACATCTTTGATAAATGGTTACTTTCACGTAAGAGCGTTAAGAGTGATGACGCCGCTGAATGATGGCAAATCTTGACTTTATCTATTATATGAGTCTTACACTTCGTATGATAAAAAAAACATAAATAAATAAATAAACGAATTGGACATTTGATCGATTAGCAGATGGCACGGATACACACAGGTACAAATAAATGGATGCTTAACAGCAATCAGCATTGCTTGACACGTGGAATTGGTCACAAAAACCACGTATTGTGGCACTATTACTCATGTAATGAACCTTAATTAACTCGATGTGTGATGATTGTGCGGTGTGCGCGACCGCGCACAAAATACAAACACAAAGACAAAACTAAAGAATTAAATTAGGCTTAGCGCCTGTCATGGGTCAATTCGTCGCAAAAATGGTGGTAAAACTGGTCTTAGCCACACGAAACGCTACACGATGCACCGCAGCGCACGCGCGCGCACCATCGACCACAACACAAATTTTATCAGACACATTACTATGGACACAAATTTGTTCATTGATGTACAATTTGTCGTCAAACTGGTATCGGTTTACACCGCACATGGACATTTGTAACATTTTTTAGATTAATTTCGATTGCTCTATTTATGCGAATCAATTCGAAACATATAAGCGAAGACTGGTTGTTGTTGGTGTTGCTGGATTCTCTTGTTTTTTCCGCCTTAGTTTGTTCAATCGCTTTTGGGCGACGTTTTTTTTTAAAGTCGTGAAATTTATTCAGTTTTGTTGAAGGTATTCAATCATTTAATATAAATTAAGCCTATTTGAGCTAAATCACTTTTTATCGAGCTCTCTTTCATCCAACTCAGTTTGGTTAAAAATTCAATGCGGCAATCACACAATTTTTTTTCGCATTTTATTATTCTCGACACTTTGCTCTGCAATTTAGTAAGAGCACTGCAGTTTAGTTTCCATAGTATATTGATGTAGGAGCTATGATATATATATATATAAATATACAACTGTAAAACAACTTGATTTTTGCTTATTTTTCTTTTTAAAAAAATGTTTATTTTATTTAACTTGACGCTATTTGATTGAATCAATTGAAATTGAGTAGACATCTATCTACTAGCAGTAAAATCAAATTGGTTTATTCCATATTTCATACATTAAACAGTTTAAAAATGGAGCCAAATGATAAGATTATACCATTTTTACGCCATTGTTACGCCAGGTGCGTGAAATTTAAGGCTCTTAAATTAATGGCACAAATTTGTAGAAAAAAAAAAATTCCGAAAAAAATGGAGAGTTCAAATAAGAGAATCGCACTAAGATCGGTCCTTCAAAAATCAAGCTCAAATTCTGGATCCAAGCGTTTTAGGGCAAAAGGGACGAAAAATGATGCGCGACACGTTTCTTCCAGAACTTTGTCCGACTGCAAACAATAAGAATATATTTATGTTGGATGAATATTCAAATACCGGCGTATTTTTCTATCTTTCGTCTAAATTTCGGATGTGTTGCATTTTTCAACCGATTTGAGACGAACTTCGTTGTTTCATTTATGTTTTGTGATGAATTCGAGGCGATAGCATTGCTTTCAGTCACTGCAATTTTGTGTTGAAACACTTTGTGTGATTTTGAATTGCCAAACTCAAAGAACATTCTATGCTTTTCTTTCAAATGAATAATTCCATTTGCATAAAAATCAATATCGCAGTGAATCGTTATGAGTAAATATTGAAGAAATTGCTTCGCCTTTTTGTTTTATTGAATGTAATCAATCAATTGGAAAATTCGACAGTGAACATAAATAACGGCATTTACGGCAATTTTTAATCGCCAAAATACGCAATGCGCAAATGAAATAAGTTATTTCAAATAACATTTCATTCGTTTGTTTAAATGAGCGAATTTATGTATATATTTTATCGTTTGGTCTTCGCCAACTAGCTTCCAACAATAAAATGATTGGTTGACTTCAACAAAATGTTATACAGTTACTTGCAAATGGTTTTTCTTATCAGAAATTATTGTTCATTTGTTCGATGTTCAAACTAGACTATCAAATTGTGTGATTGCGAAATAGCGTTCGAAATTGACAGCGAAAAAAGGGTAAACTGTCAAAACTATGTAAGCACAATGTCATTTGGCTTATAATGCCAGGCAGATTTCATCGAGAGCACTTGTAGCCAAACGCCATTACACAAAACATCAAGCTCTTCAGCCGTTTGCATCCGTTTTTATCTGGGGCCGGTTCGGCATTTTTTTTCACAACAAAGAATTATTTGATGTACACCGTTTGGTATTTTCTTTTGCACCGTTCACTGCGATGCCGGTTTTCCACTACAGTTTATAACCATCGCCGAACAAAATCATATTGTGTCGGATTAGGAATAATGACAATTTGTTGGCTGTGTTTTGTTGTTGCTGTTTTGTCCTGGTTTCTTTTTTTTTATTTGTCTTATTATATGCGCCTCTAGCCGACAGAGATGCCCAACTATACATTTCCAATATAATGGAGTGGCTGATAATAAAAGAGACGATATTCGGTTCAACAAACAACAAAACAGACCAATTTACTATTGCAAAAAATTGTGCAACTTCAATTAAAACGCAAAACCATTTTTAAAAATCATTTGAATAAGGCACTAAACTTGGGTTGTTGCAACTTTGGTTCGTTCGAATCTGTACCATCACTTTTATTCCCAACCTTTCAATTGTTTGCATACAAAAATATTTTTCATATTTTATTTCGAATTGAATTTGTATTCATCAGTGTATGTGTGCCGATTTATCCGTTTTTCTTTGTCCCCGTGAAATTGAAATAGAAATATTTTTGATGTGCAATGTGGCGGCGCACAAAATAGCAACGAAAAAAAACAACAACAACAAAACCAACAACAATCTGACGAAAAGAAAGACGAAAGAATCGATATAATCCGACATGTACGCGATGTGCACACAGCCTAGTACATTCACCAGCTCTGTCTCTCTCTCTCTCTCTCTCTTTCTCTGTCATTTACAAAACCCCAGTTTAACAAACACGTGTAAATAATGGTGGAAATGGCAAACAAATTCTCTCATATCTTAAATATGAATCTAGAATTTCATCGCTCTGCATCTATTATGCATTTTATTTGGCCATGAATTTTGCGGTGCCTTCCATCTTTGTCGTTTACACTTTTGCGTGCGCTTGGCGGATTGGACGGGGCCACTCGTTGCTTTTTCTTCTTTGAAGAGAGAGACCTCTCTCTTGTCTAGGCTGATGTTTCTATTGTTTTTGTTGTTGTTTTCGGTGTTGCTGTTACTGGCCGTAACGTTGCTGTTGCCTATCTTTCAATTCGCGCAAGCACTACAAACACCTTATTCGGATCGGAATTTAAAATATTCATGTTTGTTGTGTGTTGCCAACTGCCTTGAAAATGTACCACAAAATGCATCTATGCATGTGTGTGTGAGTGTGTATTTGATGTGCATGGATTCATGAGCATCTTCTTGATTGTGCAAATAATAATCAAAGGGCAATCACTTTGTTATTGGTGTTCATAGCAGGGGTCCAATAGGTCCAATTATCGAATAGAAACGGTACTTCAAACAGATCTTCGCTGAGCGAAATTTGCTCATCAAACTTACTTTTCGCTGATCAAAAATAGATTTTTAAATTTTCACACCAAATATAGATTGGAATTTTTTCACCCAGACCAAACATCATTTGGCTATGTAACATAAAAATTGTCAATCTTTTGATACGTTTTAGTCTGGTATATTGAAAAATACTATTTTCTGTGTCCTTTTGGTGTTTTTTTTTCTCTCTCAAGTGTGTTCATTTCGGTTGATTTTTGTATCTTCGTTAGAAAACAACCCCTTGGAAAAATGTTATGCGTGCACATGATGTCATTTGGCCTATGAAAAACGGCAATAGTTTTGCGCCGATGGCAACAGTATCACAGTATACTTTACACCGACTGCCAGTAGCCACGTTAGCATAATATGCTGGCGGAATATTTGTTTTATATATCATTTGGACGACAGACACAATGCACACCGCAAACAACACCGTTCACCGTTCACTACAACCGAACAGTTTTCTCAGCACACCAAAACCTGACAAACGCGCTCACTACTAATTCTCATTTTTAGATCGCCTCTTTTCACCTCTTTCTTCTTCATTTATGTATATTTATTGGCCCGTTGCAATTTATCTAACGGAAATTGATTTTCATGCTAGATAAACTTTATATTTAATGCATAAATTTAATGTCACATTTTCATTTGGTCAATTAAATGTTTGTTTGTTTTTTTTTTTTTTTTTTTTTTTTGGTTGCTCATTGAGAGCGTCGCTTTCTGCTGGTGCTGCTGTGTGTAATTTTCGTCATGAAAAGTAGCGAAATCATGTCGATGTGTTATTTTATTTTTGTGCATTTCAAAACAACAACAACAAAAAAGCTCCGAGTGCGAGACGAAAGCAGTGCTATGGAATCCATTATGCCAGAATGTCACGACGTTGGTAAAGTAAAATGTGAATGTCCAAGTCCATTATAGGGAACAAACGAAAAAAAAAAATGAAAATGTCCACTGTGTACATCTGTACACATTGTGCAATTGCATTAGTGGAGTTGCATGCACATCTTAGATTGCCCCGCCAGCCATATAGAGGATGAATGGATGAATTTTACTCCGAATCATCTATTTTGCCAGGGTAAATACTTCAAGTGCAGTAATTTTAGCTTAAAAAATGTTCATTTTGTATTTAAGGAGATTTGTTTTCAGAGACGTGTGGTTAACGTCAATGAACCCTCTAATTGAACCATTTGGACCTCAAGTATCAATATTTAATACGAGAATACGAAAAATGGGTCAATTCCACTTTGATTGGCTCCTTCGTTTTACTCGATTCGATATTTCTTTCCGTTAAAATTGCACACCATTTCAAAATGGATTTAAATTCACGTTCACAAAACAGTTCTCTAAACGTCTTAAGCGATCTTTGGCTTTCTTTATTTTGATAGTAAAATGAAAACCATTTCAAAAGGTTAAAGAACCAAATGTATTCAAATAATCAGTCAATATTGTGTATTTTGAAACATAGCATGTGCAGTAGCACACAATTTTTGTGTTTTTAATGAGTATGTATTGAATCGATTATTGAATACGGGAGCTCTGATAGCCGCAATGCTATATAATTGCGGCGATTATTATTATTTGGAATTTCTATTCGACATTGTTGGCCTGTTTTATTCTATGATTAACCCACGCACGCACATGCTCAGAATATACATTAGCAAACACCATAACAGCACCGTTTACAATCAATGTATCCACCCCTTCGATGTTGCTTTTCAGTTTACGGGTATTGATCGTGTGCACAAATGACATAGCAATATATAATAGTGGCATAAGCAGAGCTCAAAATTTCAATGTACGCATGGTGTGTCCAATGTTGAACAACTATTTTCATCATCAACTGTGATTGCCATCAGATATGTGATGAGTAAATCAATTTTTTTTTTACAATTCTTTAAGACACACACAACTTTTCCATCCACAGCACTTTGCCACGTGGACAATTAAAGAATAAAAATCAAATTGAGCCATTTCACAAAAATTCTGAAAACAATTTTTCAGAGGACATAAACTCAAAAACAACAATTCTTAAGCCTTTTGTTGTACATAATTTGATTGTTAAACATCATTTCCAGTCGCAGCTAATTCAAATTTAATGGTTTAATTCATTTGCTGTGTTCTTCACGAAACTTTTCCATACAAAAAATGTGACAAATTTCATCGTAAATTGTTCTAAATACGAAAAAATTGTTCAAAATACGAATCAACTGGTGTTGTGTGTGTTTAATAACACAGTAATCATTGGTTCAATGTATGCGATCGAAACACTATACCATTCACGTTCGCACGTGACCACTGACGACACAGTCTAATCAATTGTATATGTTTTACAATGGCAATGAAAATGTATATTAATTCCATCGAGCACCACGTATCGAGCATCAACGTATGAACACTTTCTCGGACCTCGAACATTTTTCTTGCATTCACTTGAATCACTCAGCTCTTTTTTCTGTCTACTGTTGCTGTTTTTTGTTTGTTTGTTTGTTTGTTTAAATCTTTAGCTGTCCATGTCCATTGACAGCTTATCAATAAATTTGCTAAATACATTTATTGCAATTGTCAATTTGGAAGCAACGGACAAGCAAATAGTCGAATCAACAAGTCGAAGAAATAAATGCAACAAATGTTTTATTTAAAACTGTGCGCCGACTTTTGCGATTGTGAAATGGCTACGGCCAACGGTGAGAGGCAGTGAAGGTGACAAAGAGAGAGAGCAAGAGAGCGAGAGAGAGGGTGAAGAGTCTAAAATCGCGATTCTATGCGATGGGTTCAAATGTGCCAATGTAAGCTATGAAATCGGGAATGCTGTGTGCTTGTTTTTTGTCCAGGTTCGATCGAATAATTGAATAAATAGTTGAGTTTGTCGTCGCTTTTTATTTCGTTCCGCTCCGTTCGCTCATCTCTCTCTCTCTCTCTCTCTCTCTCTCTCTCTCTCTCGTTCCATTTGTTTGTGCATTTATCGGTTCACTTTTTCTTCAAATTGATCGCACGGTGTTATAGCAAGAGCACTTTATCTGTTGTACTTGCTAAATAGTTGGTTGTCACTTGAAGTCGTTTAATCACTGTGAATCGTCTTTCTTGCACGCAATATTTTACCATTCAGACACATTAAAAAGAATTTCCAACAAATAAAACGCCGAGACGTAAACGATTTGAAATGTGCGCAATGGTGATCGCCATATCCACTGTACTTACACTGTACAGTGTTTCATCAAAAAATTCTCACAAAATAAAAAAATTAAATGCGTTTTGAATATTCGTGTGGATTTCTGGTGAAACAGAATTCAGCTCCTGATTTATGGTGATTTAAACGAAATTCAATTTTTTACCAATACTTTTGTGCATCCATTGGAAATCGTTGCCAAATTGGAACATTCTATTTACGAACATAATGCATAAGACAATGCGAGTAAATATTATTTCAGACAATTTAAGTTAAATAGGGGAGTCTCTCAATGAGTTAGACTGCAACTTTGTTTTGTTGCTACCATTTTTTTGCTATCACAAATTTATTCATTAATCATGAAGGCATATTTTGACGAGAAAAAAAACCAAGCATCGCTAGCATTTTTATAGGATTTTGCAACTTCTTTTTTATCGAAAAATGATTTTGCACGAAATTAAACGTGGAAAACATAAATTGAAACTAAGTTTTTTTGGCTATGACACGTGAAAAATATCAACATGACACAAGCCGGATCAGGTGACACACTAGGGGCACATAACTACTCAAAAACGCGTGAAAACTTGCAGAAAACTCGCACAAAAGTATCACATTTTGCAGAGAACTCGCATTTTATGTTTGAGTGCACGAGTTCCACATTCAAATAACACGTGGGAACTCGGACGAACTCGTGCAAGTTCGAGTTCAAACTTGAATGTGACAAATGCGTTCACATATGTGACAATTTACGAACTCGCAGAACTCGCAGAATTCGCAAAAACTCGCAAGAGTTATTTCCCCTTAGGTGAAACATGTCCTCACGAAAATGATAAAACATTTGCATAACTCATCTGCTGACGATGCATGAAGAAAACACTGCGATTGAACAGAGAGTATCGAGCGATGGACTTAAATAATAAATATATCGGTTAAATTTAAACGAAAAAAATGCGAAAAGATTCGCTTGTTGAAGCACAGCTGAGTGACGAAAAAATAAGAATTGAATCTCGAAAATCGCATAATTACCTTGCAGCCTTCGCATGTAAATGCACCAAAGTGGAAGCCAGCCGCTGGTTCGCCGCAAACTTTGCACTGTTGATTCATCTAAGAAAGTAAGAGAGAGAAAGAAAGAAAGGAAGAAAGAGAAAGAGAAACAACAAGAAAAAAAAAACATTAAATTTCAGTTAAATCAAAAATGGTAAGAAAAGGCGGCATAACAAAAGAGACATCAACTCGAGAAGATAAATAAGGTGAGTCCTTGTGATCACTTGAACGCAATGTGCTTGTGCCGGCAAAATCAGAATCAAGACAATAGAATATTAATTAGTTAACACATTTGTTCGAATAGATTAAAACGATGTGATTTTACAAAACACCCATTTAATTATTGATTTATGTTAAATTTTTAGTCCATATTGATAGTGTGAAAAGTGCTGCTCATTCGATTAGGTTGTGTACTTGATCGTTTGCGCTTGTTCTTTCGCCATTTATGGCCGTGTAAAGCGATAGAGCATTAATTCAGGCTTGTTCCATGGTTTTGCTTGCACACTGCTTGATCGGCTAGCACTTTTTTCTTTCTTTCTTTTTTTGTTGTTTTTGTTTTAATTAAGTAACACAACCCGATGAATAATTATCTATCTTACCGTCGTTGCAATGACGTGACTAAAGCAACGCCGCGATTGTCGGTGTGATACATGCACGCCAGCCTAACCAACCAAGCCAAACACAAAAATCCATCCATTGAACGGATAAAATCCAAAAAACAAATGCTCATATGCAGCAAAAACAACATATATCGCAGTTATATTGTGGCAAACAGTGACAACAAAAGACCAAAGAGACTAATGGTGTGCTAAACCGATAAAAACGAAATGATATCAAATCGAATGAAAGATTTTATGCGGCAAATGCAAGTGAAAGACGTTACAAATCAAGCGGCGTGTGCACGCATACACGCCAACAAAAACACAAACAACATCAACCGACTCGACAAGATCCAGAGAGAGAGAGAGAGAGAGCGAATGATCCAATGAGGCCGTCTAGTATCCATAGCAACCCTAATTGCACTTGTAATACATTTTTATTGCGAATGAATGATACGGTTTCTATATATAAATTCAGCATAATATTGCCATTGTGCGTTCGGCGATACTGATGACAATACGAATTTAATCGATCAAAGTGATTGTTTACTTTGTTCGGTTTGATCTTGTCTGGCTCTAAGCTTTTTTCCGGATTGTTTTTTTTTTTGTTTTTCTTCAAAATCCAGAACACACCGTTTGATATAGTTGAACTATGAGTTTAAGAA
Source organism: Aphidoletes aphidimyza (assembly GCA_030463065.1). Classification (NCBI taxonomy): domain Eukaryota; kingdom Metazoa; phylum Arthropoda; class Insecta; order Diptera; family Cecidomyiidae; genus Aphidoletes; species Aphidoletes aphidimyza. The sequence continues at coordinate 4,965,106 of CM059997.1, read as the reverse complement.
AAAAGCACGATTGAATCATATTTATGGCGACAAATAAACAAACGCCATCAGCACAATACTGAATACAACTACCGAATGATTGGTACATTTTCAGTTGTTATTAGAAATTTTTCTATGACTTGTTGTTTTGTTTTTGTCATTCCATTTTACGATTCTGTTGGCATTTTTCTCTTTAACCGCGCCACTAGATTGATTGTTGCTGGTGAATGTTTTGTTCACTGCATCTTACATTGTTCTAAATCGTCATGTTCATTGCTGCAGTGTGTTCTCGTTTGCACCGTGTGGCTGAATTGAAAAAGAATTTCAAGAATAGTGGAACGATCGAAACGATACACACTCTCGTAACAAAAATCAACCAGTACAAATACGTACCAATTGAGCAACAGTGGTTTGCAAAAAAAGAAGAAGAAGAAGAAAATAGAAATAGAAAATGAAATATAAAACGGTTGAAACGTTTAAAAGTTGGACAGTTTGCAGTGGAAACGAGCAACAAAAAAAATGCATGCAAGGTAACAAATAGGCGCATCATCATCTTAAATTATAATGAATTGAACACATTGTTAGTGTTTCATAGCTTAAAACGATTCTGTTTGTTTTGTTTTTTTTTCGTTTCGACTCTTTTTGAGCGACGACTATGCTGTTGCTGGAGATTTTGTGCCGCAAGAAGCGGTTTCATGTACAATGTCTAAGTTGGACATCGCCGTGTGGTGGAAAAAAAATGCTCACGGAAAAACGCAGCCATACTGCGAGTATCACTTTGGATGAATGCTGACTACTCGTTTAATATTTCACATTAAGAAACCATTTATCAGATATGTCTCTTTCTCGGTGACCTTTGGGAGCCCAACTCCATTTTTTTTTTTTAAATTCTATTTTAAAACATTTTGTTCTAAATACATCCTAATTTGCTATCCGATTGGTTTTAAATTGAGCACAGATTCAGTAGTAAGAAATGAAGTGTGGCAAAATGCTATGTTAAAGTGTCTTTAATCAAAAGCCACATTCAGCCGCTATTTTAACATAGATTTGATAACGTCTGCTGTTTGCAATGCCTGATCTTTGAAAATGTATTTGACATTTTCCTGTCAAAACTGGATTCAAAATTTTGATAATATTTCCTCGAAATTGTAAAACAATAGAGGTGAAACTATTTGCTTTAAATCGATGAATGTTGCTGTCAAATTAAATGTTTTGGAGTTCTTGCAGAGCTCAATCCAACTTCATCATGATGCATCAGAGCACGTAATTTCATGTGTGGTTTCAATGGTGCAACCGGCTCCAATATCAATGTCAAGTCTCAACTGGCATTTATTTGATCGTAAATTCGTGCAAACAGCAGCTACTGTAATCGTTGTTGATCCAATGTAACATATGCATAAAAATCGAACACACGCTGCTTTTTTCGTGCTGACGCTTTGCGCATTAAAAATCCCATTGAGTCCAGATTTACCATTTGCGATAAACACATTCATTACACAATGTGAAGAGAGAGAGAGAGACACTCACTACCGTCGATTTAACATCATATTCATGTTAAATAAGTTTTTTTTTTGGTCTTCAAATTTATCATGATTCTTTGTTTATGGTTGACATGGCAGCGATGAGCGTGTGACTTGTGTGTTAAACCATGATTGATGATTGTTTAATCAGCTAAGTAATTGAAATATTATATTTCAAGTGTATTTTCACTTTTATAGTGATTTTTTTTTTTCGTTGTAAATTTTCAAGAAACACTCATAAAGTGTAACATTTGTCAATGAAATCGAAATAAATTCATTTTTTGTTGCAATTTCGGGTGTCCAAGTGGTGTAAAATCACGTCCGTCCCTCCGGAAGGTGTCCGAAACTAAAATGCTTAAAATTGTCTGAAATGTACCCAAAAGCAGCCATTTCAACAAAATTTGTTATTTTCTCTGATTTGTCCGATTGGAGTGACCAATGTACAAGTTCTTGAGTCCACCTTTTGGGATTGCATAGCTGTTCATAAATATATTTTGTTGTATTTTTGTTGAATTAAAAAAAAAACCAACAATCGCCACTTTACCCCGCTTTCCTCTAAACAATAGTTGCGTGATTTTGTGCATGGTGTCACCATTATTTTTTTTTTGTTCCTCTGGCTTGTCATGGGCACAACTGCGTTGAGCTGGATTCCAAATGATTATTTCAATAGGCTTTTGTTTCAAATTAAATGTTGCTATCGTCAAACGATTTGAATAAGATCGATCATTCTGCAATGCGAATTGCCGTTTGTATAGCGCAATTGCTTTGACATATTTGATGTTTTGTGTGTGTGTGTTTTTTTTTACATATTTTATCTGTACAGTAAAAATATTTGGAATATTTTATACGCTGAAACAATCAACCAAGCCAACAAACGAATAAAATGTCTGTGTGTTTCGAAATGCCACCTAAAAAAAAAATGTACGGCGAAAAGAAAATTCAAACGATCGCCTGACGTGTATTTGTTCGTTCTATCACTCTGTGGCAAACCAAAAGCACTGTGCAATTTACCGAAAGGAAAGCCCAAACCACATTATCGGCTCTTTATACACTGAGTGTGTGTTTGTGTGCAGTGGCACATCGGAAATAAAGTGAGAGCATAATCAGTTAACAGCCCATCGCCGTGGACATTGCATACAAATTACAAAAGCCCTTTTTTTTCTATGTGCTATTATTAAAATATTCGCTTCATAATGTATCGCTTGCAAATGATATGCGTGTGCCGAGAGTCTCTAGTGTTAAGTCGTTAGTAAAGCAAAATAAGCAGGCACAACACATAAAGAGAGGCCCACTGGAACACAACAGAAAAAACGACAATTTCGTTTGAAATGGCCGACAAACGAGCAACAAAAGTAAAGCAGCCTTGTATCTCACTGTGGTTGCCTCTACGGTTGATGTTGTCTCTGTTTATGTTGTTGTTGTGGTTGTTGTTTTGTTACGTTTCTTGAGTTAAGCTTTTGCCCGGTCGAGAAATTAAAAAAAAAATCAGCATTGTTCTAGCGGTGTACCCATGTGCGCTCACAGCGAACATGCTTTATTGTCCAATTCCAGTTGGATTGGAGGGGAAGCTTTGTCATCACCAAAACCAAAACAGCAAACACATCGAGCGAAGAGAGAACAATGCAACTGATTTGAATCGAACGATTGACATCGAGCAATAGGCAACCAGTAGTCAGCTGAGAAACAACTTCGGCCAGCTAAACAATGTCACGTACATTTTTTTGGTTTTTGTGTGTACAGAGAGTACATCATGTGCACTACATCATCCGGGCAAGTATTGCGAGTGCGTGCGCACACATTTTGAATCTTTGCTAATCTATTGTGTGTTGATGATGCTTTAATCTGTATTTTTTTTCTTGTGTATCCTCGGTTCCATCGTTCAATATTCTCAACAATTTATTATTTAATGCCAATTGCAAAACGCCTTGCAAACAGCATTGATCAGAATGAGCCATAATGAAAATATAAAATGCGCACCAGTAAAGCATATACAATAAGATCTTAGTCGATCGCATTTCACTTTTTTTTTGCCAATCGGCTGGTTGGTCAAAAACGCTTAATTTGTATGCTTCGAGCTGTTACACGAAAAGTGAGAAAAAATTATCAGAATGTAGCATAGTTGTACAAAGATAAATGTCGGCATTTCATGCATTTCATTAAAAAAAAAAACAAAATACACACCGCAGCGAAAGCGGTAGCGGTAGCGGCACAAGAAGCAAAATTGAAACAACGATTGCGCTCTCCCGTTGCAGTTGCGCACTTTACAAATTACGTATTGGAATCTGATTTTTTTTGCTCCCTTCTTTCCATCTTTGTGAATGTTGATGGTGCCGTGCGAGCGCTTTAGTTTGGTTCTCGTGGAATAACTTTACACTGGAATCCAGTGAATGAATATCAGTGTTCGCCATCGGATCGAAAATTCGAGCCCAAAGTCCGACCGAACTTCTAATCGTGGTCAACACCCGATAGGATTTGTCTGCGATGTTGATTTTTTTGGGGGGGAAAACACGGAAATAACCGGTCACCGGAGGGCTACCCAGAAAACATAAGAGAATACATTATGATATTTACTTGAACTTGACCGAAAATACGAAGGTATATTTCTGATCCATTTGGATTTTGGGCGGCCGGACACTTCGGTCTTGCCGCAAACAAATTACAACACTTGTGGATTTGTCGCGCGCTGATTTTCATAAATATCGTCACCTTTTTGTTTGTCTGAGCCGTGTGATCTGTTAATATATTTTTTTTTTCTTTCTTTATTCTCTCTCATGCTTAGCACATCCATTGCACATTTGTATTGAATGTATGACTTTGAAAATAGAAATGGGGTAAACGCAATTGTGCAAATAAAATAGAATAAAATTTAAATTTCATATGAATTTGTAATCAATTTGTTTGGGATATTTGTCGTTGTTAATAAATATTATGTGAAACTTCTATGCTCATTTGTTATGCATTTTTGCGGTGTGCTTTTAATGTTTTCCAGCAAACGCAAAACAAACAAAAATAATCAACATTTATGTTTGACACAAACATACGCGTGTGTGTGGATGAAAAACTTTGTCTGTGAATTCATCTCGATTTTCGTTTGGACGATTTTTGATGCGTTTTCGGACCTTTTCTTCTCACATTATTGTGAATTTTGGGAATTTTCCAATGAAATTGAAAAAACCTAAATAATTTTTTTTCAAACATAATTTTATCGATCATTTTGCATCTTTTGAACATTTCTACTTTTTCATGATTAAGGGTTCCTTTTTCCAAGGCCACAATTGCAGTCGTGCACGATCTTCTCCATACATTTTGGAGCCCCAACGTACATCAATTGTTTGTTAAGCGCCTGCGTTTGATTTGGGACAATTGTATACGTCCGAAAACGATTTTTATGTTAGTTTAGACTGTCTGTTCAATCGTTTTATTTTCAATACAGGGTATACATTTTGGGCCCTACATTTTCCATAATTTTATTGAAAAAGTTTATTGATAACAGTAATATCGATTGGATGGTCAAGCGATAAAGAAATGAATTGAACTCATATTTGCGCAAACAAAAAAATGTCTTAAAAAAATGACTCAAATGAATTGAATCGATTGAAGAAAGACGAGATTGAGAAATAAAACAACACAAAAGAGTAAAAGCATCAAATAACGAAACGGCACAAGCCAAAATTATTAATTCTTCTATCGATATTATTTACGACATTACGGGATGAAATTGAATGATCATTTTCTTTGAAATTAAGTTCTAATTATTACAATTATTCAAAAAATTATTTAAAAATCAATAAATATAAATCAAATGATCATAACAAAAATATTGTTGAATGAAATAAGACATAAAATGAGTGAAATAACTGCTTAATTAATGATTTATGCATTAAATAAACCAAGAAAATCATCCCAACTCAAATAAAACGTTGCTTGATTCACAGCGGGACGCTAGTAATTTAATATTTTACACGAATTGAACGATGTACTGCTGTTGTTGATCGACATGAACACTCTAATTTCATGATTTGTGCTCTTCGTCGGCATTTTCTATGTTTTGACTCGTCTTTTTTTTTATGAGCCGATTCGATCGAGGAAGAGATTCATTTAATTGGATATCAACTTTCATGATGATGCATGGTATACATATAAATGAAAATGATAAATGCAGATCTTCATGAAACGTTCCATTTGATTGAAGCCAAATGTATTGGAATGGACAGTGAAGAAGTCTTATTCGCACCTAAAACTCATTTGAATACTAATTTCTTCTTCGACGAGAGATTCATTTTTGTGGTTTAAATTGATCACTGAACTGTGGTATGAGTGTGTTGTTGAATCAACAAGTGAGTCAAACACTTTTTCTGTTGTATTCGTTACCGATTCGTTTGTTGTTGTTTTTTCAAGGTCCATTTTTTTTTTTTGGACTGCGATCTATGTATTTAGAGCGATTTATTTTATTGCGTTGACAGAAAAATTATGCGATCCCACGATCAACGCACGATTACTTAAAGATTGGCACTAGAAACAACAAACGCTCGGTTGTTTTTTATGTTCCTTCATATTTATCGAGAGAGAAACAAAACCCCATGCGAAACGTGACAAGCTGAACGATGTTTCTGATTCACATTGTTTAAGCTCACTACCTTATTATTTATGTCGTATCCATTTCATGTGCTCGTCTCTTATACAAATTGGTTTTCAAACTGACACACATATTTCCATGTGTGTATGCTGTTTTTTTTTGTCTTCTTCTTTAGTTTGCATGTTAGAGGTGATCAGGCTCACGTCATTCTTGATAAAAATCACAATTTTGAAATTTTTGCTGTCATTAGATGAAACAAAAATAAAAATTGTGTTTCGGTCGCGTTTATATATTCAGGTAGAGTTTAAATTGTGTTAAATCATATAACATGCTTGTCTTTCGCAATCGCACAATATTTCAATTTGAAAAGTGTTTTAGCTCCGAATACGACTTTGTGTAAATGGTCTGCTTCAGAATTGGAGGTGATTTTTTTGGTTCAATAAATGCCATTTTTAATCCAAAATTCAAGAACAGCCCAAAAATTGATACCTTTTGCAAAAAGTTAAAATTCCCATATAGTCTTATATGATTACATAGGGGGGTTTAACTCGTGCGACTGGCGTTCCAATGTTATCGAATAGTTACGAATGTTAAAGTGAATGGGCAAATATGGTCGAATAATGGCGAATGCTTGCGAGTTCCTTATTTTTCAAACGAATGCTCCGAACGATCGTGCATTCACGGACTGGCGAATTTTTGGGTGTTTTATGCGAATGCTGTGTGTTTCTCATGAATGTTGATTCATCGCTCTTCTGTGGAGTATGTTGCGAATTGTGTACCGAATACAGACTTTTCTTCGAATAATCTGGCATTTGCAAATAGTTAAATTAGTGTTAAATACCCCCTAAATGATTACTAATCACTATTTATGGTGTTATTTCCCAGGACATCATTGGAATCGTGGACGAATTGTGTCCATTGAAACGATTTGCCAATATTCCAAACTTTATTATTATAAAGAAAAATAGCACTTTTTTTTTTAAATTGGATTTTCTTGTTGCATTCTTCTTATGAATCATATATATGATAGCATTTGATTCTTTCGCTCGTACTAAATATGATTTTATTTTATTTAACAAATCCAAACCCAATTGGCTGTTTAAAAAAAAAAGAAACGATTTTTTCATTGTCTTTTGCTCATTTTATGGAACATATTGTCACGTTTCATGCTATATTTCATTTAACAAAGAGTGAACAAATAAATTTGGTTTAATTTGACGAATTGGACAGAACAATTATATTCTTCTCATACGAGAGAAAGAGAGATTTTGATCAAGAACTGTGATATTTTCCTGATAATTCAAAGTAAGGCAAAATTGTTCGTCAAATGTTCGTAAACAGTTTACAAAATGAAAACACTCTCAATATGTTTGTTGTTGTGAATGTAAATGTAAATGTTTCAACTGAATAAAACTGCCATTTCAAATGTATTTAATCAGTATTGCGTGTACTGTCCATCGAGCTGTCCATATCACCTTTGAGAGAGATAGAGAAAAACACCGATCCCAATTCAAAACTCATCAATTTAGGAATTATGCTTGATCAACAACAAAAAAATTGAGTAAATTTGCTTCTGGGACCTAATAATTTACCGTTATTATTGTTTTATTATCTCTTATTTAATTTTATTTATCATGCATCTTTTGTATGTAACTGGTTTTCGTCATCTAGTTACTTTAAACAACTAAAGTGTGTAAATTCATCAACAAGAACAACAACAACAAACAACCAGCACACTGAAACGGAACACCGAAGCAACCAAAAAATTAAAATCAACCATAAAAACACAAAACATCGAGTTGAACATGTGAAACACACTTATTCCGCACACCCAACGCCAATGTTTAGCGAGAAAAGTGGAGAAATATGGAGAGGATCTGGTGGAATATCGAATATTTTTTGTTAGGTCAACAAGATGCCTACGGTCTATCGATGACAAAATCAACGAAAAATACCGTCAAAATATTGTTTTCTTTTTATACTGTTGTTATTTTATAACCACGAGATTGTCTGTGTGGAAGAAATATGGAAATAAAGGTAGCAACCAAATCTGGTGCAAACAGATCGCGTTACACGAAATACGATGGTCTTTTGATATTACAATTTAAAGTGAATACACGCATTGCGTATGGCAAAAAGCAAAGCTGTTTTCACAAAAGGGAAAACTGCATCCGAAAAGTGTTGCTATATTTTATTTTGAGCTGCAAAGTATATGATTTTTTTTTTATCGGAAATTAAAGGTGAATGAATAGTGAACATTCAAATTTTTTTTAACGTTTTTCATCATACAAAGTTAGCACTTCTTACCAAATAGTATCTGTTTTTTTAAAAAAAAAGTACATTTTATATCAGCAAGCAGCTGCAAATCTGTAGTTTTCATTCGCCAAAATTGTGTACAACAGAAGACATAATAAAAGATGAATATTTTTTTTTTAAATATCAAAAATTATTTCAATTGTGTGCACTCATTAAGCCATTCTTCTAGCATCTGTGTCGTCTTGTTTTGGCGTATTGAGCCTCATCTCATCAAACTCATCTGTCTCTCTTGACGAAACCAAACCCTGTCTGCAAACATGTGCCGAGGACATTTCAAGTAACGGCTAGTTGAACGGAAACATTAAAAATTGGTTGCCTGAAATTCAAACCTTTGCCTCTTGAACGTGTGCATTTTGTATTCGAACGTCTTAAAAAAAATGACGATAACATCGAAAATAATCATGTAGCTGCCAAAATCAATTAATCAAAGAACATCGAAAAAGCAACCATTGAGTGCCATTTGCGCGGTAATGGTATGGAGAATGATCCGAGTAGCATCAGCAGACACGGCATGAAGAAAAGGGAGAAACAAGAGAAAAATTCGAAAAGAAAAAAACAAATCAAACACTAAACTCTGTCTTCTGTCATCATGATGACAATCGAATCAACCGAAGTTTATTGACTGATGGAATATAACATGGGCTGTTGCTTCGTACTGCATGTTAAAACGCTCCCGTATATTTATCATCAGTGACAAATCTCGGCATTAGCTTGTTCTCGCATGCAAAGAAATTTCAGAGCACAGGCTCTCTGAATTGAATTTTAAATCATGCCCAAAGGCTATGGGAATTTTATGTTTACACAAATATCGAAACAAAAATCTGCCATTGGTCGATTTCTGCAGAGACATGTTCATTCTCAAAAATGAGTCAAGAGAGAAAAAAAAAACACCGAAGAACCAAAAATCCGAAATTTACACTGTGAATTTCAGTGATTTTGTTTCTTTTGTCCAAATTACAACTAAATGGCATTGATTGCAGTCTCTGCATGCAGTCACTGTCTTCTATCTTCCAAATGCTCCTGGAATGATAGAAATGTGCGTATTGTTTGAATGGCTTTTTCTATGCATGTCGCCAAAAAAGTATCAATATTTAAAATTGAATTGTCTGGTCAAAATCTGCCAAATATCGTGTTTTAATTACTATAAATGATCGAAAATGAAAAGTAGTATGCCAAATGATGAAGGTTCATCATATACAAAAAAAAGGAATGAAATATGAATGGAACGATTACTCAAGAGAAATATTAACTCAAGCAATGGCAGAAGACACATCGAAAAATTGATTTTACAAGATATTTAGGAAAAAAATATCTCGATTGAGAGCGTAATCTGAACTACATCCATTTATTTTGTCGAATAAATATTTAAGTTCGGTGTGTAATCTGTGCGATTTTCAGTTATTCGCTACAAAATTGGATAAAATTGTGAACAGAGTGATATTCATCTCCCTATCATTTGCTGCCGAGTGCAAATGAAGAAAGATGAAAAGTATAGAGAAAGACATGGAATTGCAATGAATCGCGAGATACCTAGTTCAGTGGCGGTGGAGTAAATTGCATCACCTCTCTCTTTCTACTCTTTTAGTGTGTTAACACGTTTGAACGTCAAACATATTTACAGTTTTTTGTTTGTTTTTTTTTTTATTTCTGTTTATTGTCGTTGTTGCAGAATCTGGTTGGATTTTGTAACTGCAGTAACAATGTAATGGCAACGACAATTCATATTTATCATTGTGTGGTTTGTGAAATGCTTCGTTTCTATAAATTGGTGTGGAATGTTTTCGGTATTGGTGGGCTTGTAAGTGTAAAGCTTCACACTTTGAAACCGTTTTGAACTTTCAAAAGGACAATTATTTTTATGTTGATAAATGTCCGGGTTGTAATTACTCTGTATATCATCACTGGATCTGAAGTGGCAGGGCATATGTCGAGTATCAAAATGTGGGTTAAACATTTGAATTGTCATGTGAACATTTTTGTTTTGAACATAATAACTCATTTGACTTGATTTTGACTGGTTCTAAACGAAAACCGAAGCACAAATGTCTTTTTGATGGTGATTTTTTTTTTCTTCTTTAAATGAACGAAATGAAATTCAATGAATGCAACAACAGCCGGCTTCACGAGACGTGAGTACTCATGGTCTTCATCTTGATGAATTTATTAACTACAACGATGAACATATACTTGACCAACTGACCATCGTACCGAATGAAAACGGGTTGAAATAACTAAATTTCATTTCATTTAAGTTCAGCAAATTTACTTGCCTTTTGTACCGTTTTGCCACCCAGCAAACGGTGAGAAGAGTCATTATTTTGCGTTGTGTATTCAGGTTGCGTAAGTCAAAAGCCCTTGAAAATGTTTAAACGAATAAAATATGCGAAATAGAAAAAAAGGGCATAATGTCCATTGTCAGCGATGAATTAATGGTTCGATATACATAAGATGATTTCATTTGTAACGAGTGTCGTGTACACAGTTTCGTTTGTTCAGTGCACACCTTTTTATATTTCTTTTCTTAAATCGAGCATATCCGAGAGCCAAAAAAAAAAAAAAAAAAAAAAAAATAAAAAAAATCAAGAGCAAATGTTAAACACACAAAACATCACACACTTGAACGGTTTAAAATCACTTTTATTGGCCGATTCGGTTTGGCCATGCATAATAAAATATATGAATTTTCCGGAGACTAAATGGGCAAACGGATACGAACGACTGTCTCTCTTCATGCACATCCTCACAAGCCCAGCAAACGGTTTGAACATTCAAATGAACAAAATAAATCCACAACAACAGCAACTGCAACAATGAACTGCGACAATTACAATGTATTACATTCAGTTGAAAAGTGGATATTTGTTTAGCGCTTAAAGTCATGAATTGTTTTGTTGTTGTTGTTGTTGTTTTTGTGCGTGAAGATGCTACTGATGCCACAATCTCTTAAGAGTTAATTTCATATTCATGTTCAATGTGAGAGTGATTCGTGTTATTCGCATGTGCCTGTGAGTGTGTGTGTGTGTTGTGTATGCTGTTCAACGCACACAGTATGTTAATGTATCGATTTCGTCGAGCCTTTGTGTTTCCACCGTTCACAGACAACACATTTATAAATATACCAAAAAGGGGTTACTTTCTGTTCAATTTCATTATGTTACACACTCTTCCTTTGAACTGCTATTTGCTCATTCTCATCTTTCTTATAATATTGTGTTGTTGTTGTTTTTTTTGGTGTTTTCTCGGCTCTTCTCTCTATCTGTTCATTCTAAACGTTGGCTTGTTTTCGGTTTTTCTCCTTGACATTCTTGATACTCATCTCTCTACTAACGGAACAATGACTATAAAAAATTATCATTTTTGCCTTCATACAATTCGACAATGTATGAGAAAAGAAACACTGACTCATATGAATAATCGGTTTTTGTGACTTTTTGACGCTGATTTTAAAATGCGAGCAATATGAAATCTAGATTAGCCCTTTTGACTGGCTTTTTCCTCCCCATTCCATTTTCAATTGAGATGGAAATACATTTATTGTTGTTGTTCGGTTGTTGAGTGTGTGTGTGTTTTTTTTGTTGTTGTTGTTGGTCGCATTTCGTCATTACACGTATTAATAAGATTGAAACGTTTTATTTCGTATACAAAGGGAAAAGTGTTTGTTTGATTTGTTCTAGTTGTGTTTCGACACGTACAACAAGATCCCTTCCGGATTGCCATTTCACGTTGATTTTAAAATCATCGACATAAACACCTTAAAAGCCGGTTTTATCGTCGCTTTCTATCACTAAATTTCAGTCTCACTCATGTTTGCTTGACTTGAATTTTATTTTTGTCTGTATGTTTGTGTGTGTGTGTGTGTGTGTCACTTAAGTATTTATCATGTTAAGCGGTTAGTAAAATTCATTATTTATTGCATTTTATAATTATTTCCATTGAAACCGAATTTTCACAACTTTATTGCAAAATCTCATGAAATTTGGGTGAATAAAACAGTGACAATTCTGAGAGAAGATGTCCATTTCAACAGATTTTTTGATCTTTTTTGAATGATCTTGGCGCTTTACACCATTGAACCATTCGAATGCATTTCAGCATCAGAGAGAGAGAGAGACTGTTTAGAGCGCCTAGTTTTTTGATTAATTTGTTATCTTTTCGATGGATAAAGTCAACTTTAGGAATTCTGGAACTCTTAACACCATATGTTAAGGATATCTCCAAGTGGATATAATGTAATTATGACAATAATCCGCCAAAAAATACAATGAATGTTTTACCTTCAGGTAATAAATAAAATATTTTAAATTGAGAGCTAGAGTGTATTTTGTGCGGTACCTGTGCATGAGAGAAAGCAAGAGAGAGAGAGAGAGAGAGACAAAGAGAGAGAGAGAAAGTAAGACAGATAATAATGGAATGAGAAAGCAGAACGTGCAACAGTATGATGGAGAAGAAGAAATTATGGAAACAATTCGAATAGCAATGTATATCGAAATGAAGATGAAACAGGCGACGAGCATCGCCGGTAACGAAATATAAAAACGCAGTACGATTCCGCGATGAGTAGAAACCAACGAAATATGGGACAATGTCATAAATCATTCACAGCGATTTAATTTGCCGCCGATGATTGTGCGAATGCGCGCGCGCGCGCCAGAGAGAGTATAATATGAGTGTTTATGTTTTGTATCGGTGTGTGTGTACACACCCGAGGAAGATGGTTTGGTGTTAAGATTGTATTCTCACATACCAGAAAGTTGAGCGATCCGGCTATCACATTGTGTGAAATACGCAAAAATACAACAAGATTTAACCGATTGCGGTGTTTCAATGGTGTCTTCGTCGTTGTTTTTGTCTTCTCATACGGGGCTTTTTTCATTGCTTACTATTTATTTATTTTTTTTTTTTTTTTTTGATTATTCGATTTGTTTGTAGCTTCTGCTGTTGTCCTCTTCTGTATGAAAATAGGTAACACAAAAATGTTCACTTTGGAAACGAACGAAGTAATGTTATTTCGCTCACTCATGGGCAATATAATCTAAGCCAACCGTCACATGGTCTAGATTGACCACTGAATACCCTTCACGAAGGCGAATTCCAAGTCCACAAATCCATAGGTCCACGTAGGTGCACGCCACCTTCATATTTCCATTCACCCAAATTACACTAAATAAAAAGTCTACCCATCAACAACACTCTAAGACAATCGTCAATCCATTCGTTTTTTCCAACTCTCTCTTATTGAAAATATATGATCACTTAGATCACCTTATTTCTCCATAAATATTTCGACTGTGAGAGAGCAAACGGCGACGGCCAACGAGTGACATCAATTGAGAATTCCTGTTGTTTTAAAAAAAAACTGCAAAAAGCGAAGAAGACACAGATGAGCGCAACGCATACACACACAAAAACGCACATTGCAGCATAACGTGGCAAATGGAACACACATATTTTCGATGCGGCCATGTGGAGAAGAATGAAATCGGTAATCGGCCCAAACAAAAAAAAAAAAAAACAACAACAAAAACCAGCACAAATAAAATACGGTTTAGAACAAGATCGCGACACCAACTGCATTTTCAGCGATACGTTTCCCAGATAGAGAATGTAATAGTTTGAAGTGAGCTGCTGCAATAAAATCCACCTCGAACATTCTTTGTATGTGCGCGCGCGTGCGCGATATGCGCGAGAATAACGACCGATAACGCCAATGTGAAAATGCGCTCGCATTCACTCACCAGCACCTCGATGTGTTGTGGCATCGAAGAGATATTCCAAAATGTGCAAGGGGCACATAATAATGTCACCAAAGAGACATAATCGACTAAACAATTTCTACAGCCAGCTTCAAAACCCATTCAAATCATCTAACATCAAATTTAACTCAACATTCTTTCTATTTCACCTACAACTTGGATCACAACAAGCTTTTGGTATCGCATTTGAGATGTTTTCTTCATATGTTTTCTCGTGGTACTTTAGATGGTGCCGATTTGTAACTTCAGACCATAAGACGAACAAAACAAAACCCAAAAATAAAAAATCGATTTTCATGTGACGTCAGTATAGAGTCACTGTAACCATTGTTATCGTTTACCTCGTTTTTTTCTTTTCACTTCATGAATTTTAGAATTACGACACACACACAAAAAAAAGCGTTATAAATTGAGTACTTAAGATATTTCTGCCTTTTTTTTCACTCGTACCATTAACACATTGTTTCGATCGATGAATATATGTGTCGTGTGCAAACGATGCACATTTCTTTGCGTGTGCATTGGAGGTGTTTGGAGCCTTTTATCATACGCATATAATTTCTTTTTTCTTTGCATGGAGTCATTTCGAATGTGAACACGCGCGACAGATTCCAGATTCCATTTAATTTATACGGCATGAATAAAAGTTTTTGAAAGAAAAAAAAAATGTAAATAAATTTACAATCCAGTATCAAGTATAATGTGAGATTAAATAGTACACATGCATCGGTTCGTTCGGCATATTATTTTTCGGTTATATGAATTCCTTCGTTAGTATGATTCTTATACAAACTGAACAACAACAACCAAAAAAATCAGTTTTTGTGCAATAACCAGCCACCAAAAAGCTGAATTGTGTTGTTGTTTTTTTTTCTCTCTCTCTCTCTCTGAAAGACACTCGTTGAACATCAGCATTCAAATTAATAAGCATGTATGATTTGCATCACATTGGCTAAAAGATATTCTCGTTAACGGTTTTCCACACCGTTTGAACACTTTTTATTCGATAGATTTCATTGAATCGAGACAAATACTAAGCATTTTCAACCTTTTAAAAAGTATATTCTTTTAAAGTAAATTCAATGCTATCACTTTTGTGTATGAGTTGTGAGCGTACTATGCAGGGGGAAGACACTCGACAATACCAGTCAAATTTCAAAGTCTTGAAAATGCAGTGAAATTTGTCAAATTCGAAAGATTCATAAAATTCATTTCTCACTCTGGCTCAATCTTACACGAAAAGATGGTAAAAATGCAGTGTAATTTGGGAATTCACAATAATTGCTATCGATTGGTGTTAAATCAACATGAGGATTTGCTGGATTCTTCTCAAACGCCGCAATAATTCAGTTGTACCAGCATCTAACCCCCTGAATACTCTCATCATGTTGAAGGTCGCGCCGCATTCATTTTAACAAATGCGAAAAAAATCAAACGCGAAAACAACGCGCAACAACAATAAGCGCATTTGATGGTTTTTAAGGTCTTCATTGCATCGCAACTGTTGGCAATGCATACGATTTGCACCAAAAAGCGTTAGCTTGTTGATTGTTTCATTTGTTTGTTCTTGACTATCTCTGCATTCGCCCAATAAATAGTTGAGTTCAATTCATAATATAACAGACACACACACACACGGACACACACGAACACGATCACGATCACGAGAAACATAAAAAACAAAACAAATCTCATTTGCTCCATTTGAACTTGTTTTGCATAAAGTGACGACTTCTTTTCTGCTCAATTCTAAATTCAGATCGGCTTCAAGTTTGCAGCAAATTAAAGAAGAAAAAAACAATAACCAACAACACATGGCAACCGAATGCGACTCAGAGCATAATAGCAATTTTTCGTATAATATATAGAATAGGTGCTGCAACAAGTCGACCGGTTGAAAAGTGAATCGTTCATTAGGAGTGATTGCTAGCACGGTTCGATACGGTGGTTGTGTGTGTGTGTGTGTGTGCTATAATTGTGCCTCGTATTTCTTGCAATTCTGTCCATATCGATTTGGGTTGAGTACTTTGATTGTTTCGTGTATTTCACGATTCAATCATTAATGATCGTGCGAACAACAGCGAGCGAGTGATCGTCGTCTTTGCCAGTACCACTAGCCTCACTAGTGGAACAAAAAAAAAAAATATGAGGTACACGCGGCAAAAATTCAATGTATCGTCATTGTTGATTGTCAATTTGGTGCCAATTCTAATTAATTTTGTGTGATACGAAACTTGTTCGAGTTTCCCTCTTTCCGACCTTATACACACACACACACACACACACTATCAATCGTGTGTGCGGCCACCGGAGCAATGCAGCAGCATGTGTGATTCGTAATCGAGCGAATGAGCGATCGTTTCAACCCAATGTGAATGTGAAAATGTGTATACGTAGAATGATGTGATTTGGTTTTTTGTTTTAACTTTTACACTGAAAAGTGATGGGCAACGCTCATCCGATAAATTTGATCGTTCATATTTCGTGAGCGTAACGTTATTGAACAAAATCCAATGAGCTAAACAATTGCATCAACGTGTGCATTAGAAGTATCCACCAAACACACACACACACACACACACACACGCGCGGATCGTTGAGCAAAGACAGCGCGACGACGATCACATTCAAACCATAAAGCTGCGGAAATATGACTAATTACTCCATTCTAAATCGCGACTCAATTTTTTTTTTATCCAAGACGTTGTAAAGTATCATAATTGCCAAGTGAATATCACTTTGTGCATTTTCTTGAAAAAAAATATTTTTTCATAAATGACAGTTTGTCATGTTCACTTGGAAATGAAAAAAAAAAACACACACACACAAACAACTAAATAAGCGAGCGAAAGGAGGAGATAGGGAAAGCTATTTCAAGATCTAATTCAGCCACTTTGAACATTAACATACTGTGCAAATAATTCAATTAGACTGAGTGATGAACGAGTTCTTTGCAATTGGTATTTGTACCGGGTGAAACAGCAATGAATTCATACGAAATCCAGTGCATTTGGTTGGAATCTACAGTGGAAGCTCACCGTTGTGACAATGAATTTGTGAGTGTGTGTTCTTAGAAAATGTCAACTATCAGCTCAGTTATCATTTCCAAGTTTCTTTCGTACCGATTGTAATTCGAAACAGTTTCAAATACCTATCACCCGTAAAATACATTACGTCAAAGTATCTTCAATCTCTTTATTTACACATTCACCGAAACACAGCAGGAATTTCACTTGTGCTGTTTACAGTGAATATGGGTGAATACAGAAGCGATTTTGACTAACAATTACCGCCTAGATAGCAACGCGTTCGATTTATAATATAGATTTATCAAATAAATTTTGTTTATTTGCCATATAAATCCAACATTGTCTGATATTCATCGAAAATTATGTTGCGTTTTTGCGTATTGACATTTTATGTCGCATTTATTAAACCAATTTTTGCTAGTCATGTTCTTCGATACGGTGATAAATTTGATATATTATCCCGCATAATGATATGCGAATTTATGACGCATTCTCCACAATTTATCTAGACATACTGTTGCGTGTCCGTTCTCGTATCGTTACTTCTCGCCCCTTCAGTTCATGGTGTTTAGTTAATACTATTTACGTCATTTGAGAGTAATTGCGATTTCCAAATGTTAGAATATATTTCAGAACATTTTTCGACATTTTGTATATTAATTGTTTGCTTTAAAGCTACTTGGAATATTGGGACATGAAAAAGCAACCACAAAGAGTTTTACAACTGTTTTGATTATTTTATCGTAACGACATCTAGTCCGGCAAAATTCGGAATAAAAACGATCTTCGAATTGATGACCCAAACTGATTTTCCCACCGTGTTCAATTCCGAATTAATTTTGTAACAAAAGAGATAATATTTTCACTCAACTTTTGAGCTGGAAGCTTTGATCCTATATAGCGAAACTGTCGTTGTTGGTTCATTTTTTTCCATTTTTCCATAGAATTTTCGGCATATTCAACAGCTAGTTATTTTCCAATGTTCAAATCGCCATTTTAGTTAATTCTTAGCATCAAAAATTATGATGGAAATTGAATGGAATTCAATAGACATTATATTTTTAAAACGAGATGGACGCTTTAAGTTTATGCGTTTATGAAATATAAACATAGATATTTCATACGATTTGATAGCCTTGGACCTACAACCGTTAAACCAAATATTTTATTGCTGTTAGTTTAAGCCCTGGAATCTGCCATCAATGCAATGATACTAGAAACGCTCCCAGATTATTTTAATCATTTGCAGCATTTATTTCCTCTTGGGTTGACGCATTTGAGGACTTTGGACGAATTCCAGCCAAAATGTATGGTTCAATTGTGAAAACTGGTTACCAAAACAAACAATAAATTGAGAAATACCAGCAATTATCCGATTTATTTCGTGGTTGACTCTGTCCACCACATTCAACGCTAATGGAAGAAGTGTTCTAATGGAGGTTTATCCACAACGAAAATGTTGTTCAAACTGATTTAACTTGTACTTCCATTTAAAATGTATTGACGCCTTCAAAGTGTTTTATACACATTTCGTAAATATACAAATAAAGAAAGAAAGCCTCAATGAAGGCCCCCATTGTGCATTTGAATGAAGAGATCATAATACATAGATAATTTTGGAACACCGCAAATCCATCGTTAATTTCTATTATTTTTGTTGTTGCTTGTTGTTGTTGTTGTTGTTTTGTTAAATCAACATTCAATGAAATAACATCGGTTTTGCAAACAACGAAGATCAATAACAAATAAAGAGCGTTGAAACCAATGCAAGCAACCCATCATTGTTTTGAATAAATGCAATAGACATAAATGATCCAATTTAAATGCAAATCAAGGTAAAGTGTATAGCAAAACAAAACGAAAATATATATTAACATCGAAAAGTCAAGTGAGTTGAATGTTGTAGTTTCCACATAGAAATTGTTTCATAATAGGCTGCAACCGTTTTTATTTATTCACCAACTCTCGACGTCTCGAGAACCAATAACAAAAAAAAAATGAGAGAGAATATTCAACGCAAATGAATCAAACATAAAAATCTGACAAACAGATCTACGATATTCCATGTAAAACAATAAATTCAAGATTTTCTCGGTATTTTGAAAAAACACAATTGTTTTTTGTTGTTGTTGTTGTTGTTGTTGTTGCGGAAATTGTTGCATTTCGCAAATGTAAAAGTGCATCCCGTCAAAGGAATTCTAACGTATGCCGGATTATTTTGAAGCTTCAATTGAACTCAACTAGAAATCAATTAGAATTAATTTCATTCTCTTTCTCTTTCAGTTGTTTCAATTGATTTGTTTTCAGCTTATTCAATTTACTAATTGATATTTTCTCAACATAGGTCAAAGTTTAACTACGGCCAATTTTACCTCAAGATCATATTACATACAGAATTTTAACCGACAACGAAACCAATCTACTTTTCAAATCAATCAGCAGTGAATTGATTTTTAATTACAGATCTTCAATTAAAAACAAACTTAAAACAACAAAAAAAAAACAAAAACAAATTTAAAACAATTCAATTGATTTTTCTGACGTATCGATTTTGCAGACGACCAAATCATCTCTAGCTAATTATTATCGGCGGCTTGATTTTCAAATTTTCGTTCGTTTCCATTTCAACAGTTCCAACTCGTGTGTTCTAATTTTCTGAATTTCAATTCCGAAACGTTAATGAAACACTCGATCACTTCATTACACGGAGCTGATGGAAAAAACACATCAAAATTGCGATCTAATCGGATGCTATTTAAGCGTTTTGATAGGCCTGATCGATTGAAGAAACAACGAAAATTGAAACATAAACAACACACACACACACACTGACATCGAGATATTGAGGATAGATGGATGAAGACGCAACGTATGCGTCCATGAACGATAATAATTAGTTCGTAGTTTAAATTGATTTGTTTGGATTTGCTGCAAATCATTGTCTGCCTATACACACACACCATTTCAAAAATTGAATGGAGATACATCAAACTTGGTGAAAGACTTCATTGAATACGCTCCCACATTTTTTCTTTACTTTTAATAACATGGTGGACGCAACGAACCTGATCACTGTTTGACATATTTGATTGGAAGTGAATAATGTTTAACAATTTTTTTTTTATCATCAAAAATGCGATACATAGGGAAAATAGCTACCTTGATTGTTGTTGTTGTACGCCAGGGAAATGAAAATCACGCTCCAAATGTCCACGATCCGAATGATGTGTGATTTTTTTATTTTGTACCTTAAACAATTTTCAGTTAATTTCAGATGCGTTTGGCTTCAAAATTGCTGTTCTATGCGATAAGGGAGAGTTTTGATGATCGTTCGCTGTTTGGATTGCTACAAATCAATTTTGGAGGATGATTTTATTTGCGGAAATTTTAACATTAATCAAGGAATGTCACCCACGATATTAAATTTTTGTTGTTTTTTTATCATTTGAGAAAGTATTTTTGTATATTATGAAACTGTTTTTTTTTTTTTTAAACTTTTAATTCCTTTAAATTAATTTTAATGTTTTTTTTTTCTCTCTCTCAGAAAATCGATTTCTTATCAGCTAGGCCATTAAAAACGTTTCACCTCAAAAGTGCACTCACATATAATTTTAATGAACCCAATTAACAAAAAAAAGTTTGCTGCTCTTTCTTCAATGAATTTTTCTGCCGAAAAAAAAAATCGTTTTTGTTGATTTTTTTTTTTTAAATTCTTCTTTCGTATGAAAATAATTTACGAGGAAGCAGCAGTAGTGTTGTTTCAAATGATAAGTTTCGATTTAATTTGTGTGATTTTTGTTGTTCACTTATTCACCTTCGTATTTGTACCGAAAATGTTTCACTTTAATGTATTTAATTGAAATATAATGAGTTTGGGACACATCAAGCAGTCTCATTTCAGATGGATTCACCTTGGCGAAATAGAGTATATGAAGAAAAATGATGGCAAATAGTGTGTGGGCATGAATTGACGTGTAATATTTGCCTGAATTGTTTGTATTTCATGGATAAAAATGAATTATGGCTTGACCCCAAAAAAAATTCACTTCGTTTTATAAAAAAAAAAAAAAAAAATCGGTGCTTTTCTTTTCCAGGGGTGATGGAAATAATTCCTGTGGATTTGGATATTATAATTTCTAGAAATTATTTCCATTGAAATCGGTGACTGTTCTCTGTGCAATGTGTCTTGTTCCGTTTTTGTTTCTTTCGTTTATTGTTTCATTTGTATTGATTGCAATTTTGCTGTAAAACGTCATTCAATTCAATTATCGGCCCAGTGCCATCGCCTGCTGGCTTTGTCTTTTTTCCTGTCACTGCGATGCGGGAATTTCGCTAAATATTTACTGTTTATGATTATTATTCGTTTTGTTTGATTAACGTTCAATCGGTTTGCGTTTTTAAACATTTCGCTGTGTTGTTTTATTTTTTTTTGGTTTTTGAATTTAGGTGATGTTAATTACAATCACTCTTTTTTAAATTGAATTGATTTCACTGCACGGAAAATGTGGCCAAACAATTATCGAAAAACATACACAACAACAACAAAACAACCATACAGTGACATGAACCGCACATCGCACAACGTAATATAAAATATGCAATTAATGCCATTGTTGATGTGTCGATTTGCTGCATGAAATTTCAATTTTGTGTGTGGATCATACAGTTTTATGTGTCTTTCGTCAAAATAATTCACAATATTCCATAATTTTCGTCGTAGTTGTTGTAGTCGGTCGATCTCTGTGTGCTATACGATTCGTGCACGTCACCTTTTCTCTCTATCTATATCGATTTGCGTTGATTCGTATAACCGCAGTGTCGTTTATTTTGTTATTTTGTTGTTGTTGTTGGTTGGTTGGTTGAAGTGCGCGCGCGTTCAATCGATGCTCAATAATATTCGTCGGTTTTATTACTTTGACCGTTCATATGCACTAGCACCACCAGATGTGTTTGTATTTTAATGTGTGTTGCTTGATTAACTTGTTCATTGAAACATTACATGAAAGAGATGAATGTAACAACAACAGCAACAACAACAACAACAACAAAAAACATACGTTGTATTTAATGACTGAATGTGTGTCGTTCGAAACTTCAACGATCGCGATACGTATTGTAATCCTCCAATGGATCCAAAAAAAACCGTGGCGCAAAAAAAAACCTCACACCAACAACACGGGCCAGGGCGCGTTCTCGCGCTCGATGAGGACGCAATGTGATACAAAACCAAGAAAGTAAAAATGATTCCTGATCAAAGGTTAGCTATGTTAATTATTTTATGGATTTTGATGTGTGTACACATGCGCAACATTAACCATCACTATTTCTGATTTTTTTTTTCGTCGTTGTCTTCTTCTTCTTCTATTCTCTCTGTATGCATCTAACTTCTTTTTTTTGTATTTTGTTGCTTTCAATGTGCTTCACGTTTCAAAACTTCGATTGTCGTCTCTTTTTTTTTGTCTTCTACTTCTTGTCCTCTGGTGTTGGTTCCGTGTTCGTTTGCCTCTCGATTGAATTCAAGTTTATTGCACAAACACTTTACGAATATCAAATCGAACATTGCAATTTGGTTTAGCGTCCCCGTTCATAAGCTCCTTTTTTCGTCGGATTTTTAAAAATTCCATGTACTATCAAAAATCACTTTAGTGTTTTGTGTATTTGACCAATTTTTTTTTCGAAACGACGAGATGCCAATAGAAGAGCCTCGAACACTTTCGAAGAACAATAAAGTTACAGCAAATGCGTATAACGTAGTAAATCAGTTTTCTGATGATTTTTTGTTTTGTTTTTGGTGTTACAAACAAGCACATGTGGGATTCCCGATTTATCTCAAACAACATATACGTAATCTGCGAATCGTAACAATTTGTGATTTGATTCCATTGAATTCGGTTGAGTCAGTTTGATGCTTCATTTACTATTTTTAAATATTTCTTTTCTATATCAATTATAGTCTGTGTAAAAAAAAAAAAAATATCATGACAGTAAGCAAAAATATTCATTAACGTATTTTATCCCCATCTCTAGTATCGATCGTGCTTAAGTGCTGCTGCTGATGCCGCCGCTGTCACAATACACTATTTTTTCTATATTTATTTTTATTTTTATTTTTTCGTTTTAAATGCAAATTTATTCGATTTCAATGATGTCGTTCGATATTTATTATTCACCTATATATTTGTTTATCGGATGTATAAGGCTTTCCATTGAAACTTGACCGGATTGAAATTCTTAGGCTCGTCTAATTTAAATTGATCGTAATCACTTCCATCGAAACACACAAAAATCATCGCCAATTTTTCAGTCAAATGTAAATTTTTTCGATCTACTTCACTGCTGTTCGTTGCGATATCTCAATATTATCCTCTTTTAACTTGATTTATTCTGATAATTCGGTATCTAATATCGGCATTTGAACTGTTTATCGTTGGTTGTTGTTGTTGTTTTTGTAACGGTTTTTAAATTACTTAACACACTTTAAAAGTCACTTAAAACACACAATTTTCCCACGAAACTATCGATGTAATGATTGTTGAACGAGCCGCGATCACTAGTTTTTTCCAATTATATGACTTCATTGGAATTTCTAGAACTCGATCAATACGATCAATATCAAGACGATATGTGTCTATTTGATAAATGGTTTAACGCAAATTTATGATTGCGTCGCATATTTCTGTGCAAAAGTGCCAAAAGAAAACACACTCACGCACGCGAATAACACCAAATCCAAAATATAAACACCACACAAAAGCCAGTAATTGATCGTTGCTATTGTAAAATAATTGTAATCCTTGTTAGTGGATATATGCAAGCATTAAGTAGCAATGAGAGCGTTGCACACGAATTACTCACTTAACTCGCGTTATATGTGTGTAGTGACGGTGCTTACGGTGCTATGCGTAATTTGTTTGTGATTTCATACGCTCTGTTTTCACTGAGTCAAAGCTCTTCTTCATATGATTTTGTCGTGTTCGGGTCAGTTGGTGTTGGGCTGGTTTGGGTTTTGTTATTTTGTTTTTTTTTTTTTTGGTTTTCTTCTGTTTTGCCTTTACTTTCCTTGCTAACGTACGTTCGTTTCGCGGTGCCGCTTCTTCTTTATTTAATCTCAGTCAGTATATTTATTAGGTAGATGTTTTTCACAGAAGAGTCATTTCACGACTGAAGAGACTCTCGAACCCAAGCACAACCGGCATAAAGCAATATCCAAAGCAAAAGTGCACAGGCAAACGACGAGCTAACCAAACGAGCATCGCTCATAGTTCTCTAGCTCTGTGTAGCAGCGAGCACGGGCACATTCAAAGAGTCATCATCGTATCGCACACGTATCGAATATGAGAGAGGTGAAACAGACAGAGTAAAACCTGAGAGAGGTGTGCGTGACAAAGAGGTTCAATTTTAAAGCCGATTGAATACACTCGAACACTTTTTCAGCCTTATTGCCACAGTGATGATCGGTAAGCAGGAGAACAGGCTACGGCATGCCGCATCAGCAGCAACAGCAGCAGCAGCAGCACAACACTGAGCAGGCAATAACAAAACAGTAGTAGAACAATGTAAAATCTCAAAACACACCGAGACCAACAACAAACCAACAAACAAACAAATGTTAAGCATTTAAGTTAAGACCTTTTACACATATTGATACTTGGCTGATAGTGGCGCTTTTTTTTCTGCTTCTTCTTCTCTCCTCTCATTCACGATGTCGTCGCTGGTTGCCGTTGCCGGTTACTGTCTTCTTCTTCTTCTTCTTTCTGCATCTTTTTCATTCTGTCGTGTTGTTTATCTGTAGTTGTTGTTTTTCGCTTAGCTACCTACATCATTCATTTTTTTTTTCGTTTGACTTGAAAGTGCACCTTCTCAACTCATTCGGTAATTCGTTCAGTTCGTGTGTCTTCAATCTTCAGTTGGTAATGGTTTAAGTAAAACAGCTCATAAGCCCGTACAGCACACGAGGCGCATGTTCTCTCTCTCTCTCTCTGTGTGTGTGTGTGTCTCTTTCATGAAGTCTCAGATCTCAATTGCCACAGATTCGCTGGACGTTTATGTACATTTGTACATTCTCACTCGAAACACAACCGAATGGAATAAGAGGGACAAAACCAAAACCAAATAGAATTCATGACACGAATTGATATAATGTAACAAGTAATAAAAATTAAATGTGTAATGAATTTGTTTATTCGCATGCTATCCATTTCGGTTGCTCACTCGCTGTGAGTCACTCTCTCTACCTGTCTCATTTTGCCTTACTTCGTTGATATGGCATTCGTAGTTTCGGTGCAATTTGCAGGCATTTGATGCGACTGATTATATCATATCTTCGCCAATGCCTAGTGATATTCATTCAAACGATTTACACACTGTCACACGTTTGCCATATTTAACGTGATCATTTTCGAGTTTTGGATTGCGATTATTGTGTGTGTTGTTGTGCTGTTTATGTGAATGTGTTTTTTTTTTTTTTTCATTTTTTGTGTTCGTCTTCCAATTCCACTTCAATGTGTGTGCTGTTTATCGCTTAGTTTCACTCAATTACGTGGAGTTGTTGTTGTTGTTGCTTTTTTTTACTCTACCTCCTTATTATATGAAATTAGTGCATCAATTACGCAGCGTAACAAATTTCAAGTGATCAGCGGGAGTTTGCCGGATTTGGACGGTTTTATCGAAAGCTTACTAGCTAGTTTACAAGTCATCCCGAAGGGATATTTATTGAACTTTATCATTTTTAGATGCATTGATCGATTTTAATCGATTCTTTCAAATTCATATCGCTATAAAGAAAACCGCTGAACGACTCCAATTTATAAGTCATGACGTTAAAGGTCATATCACGAGAAAATTCGCTCAACTTCAGCATAGCGATCAAGTTTGTTGCACTGTGTTATTCAATTTGCACATTTCAATTTGATTGCTTAGCAATTGCTCGTTTGATCGTTGTTGTTGTTGTTGCACTATTTTAGCACTATGGCTATTTGATTGTGTCGCCTCTCTCTCTCTCTCTCTCTTGTTCTTGTTGTGCGGGTTCACCTATTGTTGGTTTCATGTAATATGTGTTTGTGTAAGTGTTCATCATTTGTGCTGCACATGTGGCTTATGAGTTTTATAGCCGTTATATTCGCCTTTACACATCGATTTATTGAGACATTGTCACAATCATTTCCTCGAAAATTCCAATCGTATCACATTAAATGAATGCGGTTCGAAACAACAACAACAACAACAACGAAAATTACATAAATTTCAAATGTTTATTGCATTTATTTGAATCATACCATCGTCAATCCGGAGAGTTCCGTATTCAATGAATTTTGAAATTTCATTTGTGTGAGTGTGAAGAAGCGCGAAAGAGTTTTACAGGCAGGAAACCTCAAATAAATATCGTTAATGACAATGTTGTGCTGGAAATATTTACACACCAGAACACCCAGAAACCAAATGCAATGAAACGATAACAGACAGCAAAATGAAAATAAACATAAATAAAATAAATGAAAATCGATAAATCGAATTAATAGAAAATGGATAAAGTGACGCCTCATCCAGGTGATTTTATTGCAATAATACAGTGTGTGCATGAATAACGGGGGGGCGCATGAGTATGACATGGCAAATGTTGATCGCGACACACACAAAAAACGTCCAATTCGTTATTTCATCGAAATTCCAAAAACATAGCACACGCTCCTTGATGATGATGATTGATAAATTTGCAACGTTTGTCTATATTCTGTTTTCGCAGTCCATTGTTTTCGAATAATAGAAAAAAGGACCAACAACAACAATACAAATGAACGGAGCCAAAATTGTAAATATTTTGAAAACAATTAAATGTTGATTGGTTAGCAAACAAGCATAACATGAATGAACAATACCAAAGTGTATGGCACACACAACAACAACAACAAAAACAAAACAAGATGGTACTGAGCTATATCGAATTGGATAGAGCATGCAGAATGATGCCGATCGAACATTTTTTTTTTTTTTTTGCAATCAATCGATAAAATGTTTCATTTTTGTATATCATCCTTCTCAGTCACTCTTATTCACTCTCATTTTTTACTTGATCACAATCGATTTTGGGCCATGCTGCATGGCCCATGCATTTGCTGTTGGACTGACATGAGCATTCCGTTCAAATGCCGAAGCAATAAATAATAACCATCAAATTCACACACGTGTGTGTGTGTGTGTGTGTGTTAGCAAATCGAATCATTTGTTCGCTTCCAAGTATTGTGAGTGTGTCGTTTTTTTTTGTTCATTCTCTTGAGATGTGTATACACGGCATCCAGTAGCTTTAGTATCGACTAAATTACTTCTCAATGAATACAAACTAAAAAAAAAAATAAAATCTAATAATGTTGAATTTTCATAGTGAACCCAGTGTCTCTGGCCAATAATTATGGTACAAAGGCTGTTTTCCATTACCAAGTCACACGATTTGCACTCTATTTGAATGTATATCGACTAATTTAATTTCAATAATACTCGATGACTGACGTTGTTTCGAACGTGTTTTGTTTACTTTATTACATCATTTAGACTTTATTATGTAGATTTTTAAGCACATGTGGTCAATACAGATTCATTAGCATTTCCAAGAAGAAAAAAAAACTCCCCGACACACTTCAATGGAATAGACAGAGTTAGAAGATTCATATGTTTGTTGGCAAATATGATTATAACGGAACAAAATCCACAGCTAGAGATTGCATGATGATTCCACCAGCAAATGTAAAATCCGTTTCCACTACAAGACCGTGAAGACCAAGGGGTGACAAAATCGAGACAGTTCTGTATATAGTCAACAATTATTTTGCACTTCAAAAAAAAAAGATAATGCGAGAGAATCAACGCGTTTGAATTAGGGGAAGAACTTTTATAGTGGACTATAGTCTCGTATACGAGAACCTATCTACCGGCGAAATTTTGCCGCGTGAATTTCGATCACGAGGCTGTTTTGTTCGGCGGCCAAACTTAAATTTTTTTTTTTGGCGACTCAAACAGAATTTTTCAGGAATGAATTTAGTTCGCGGCGGATAAAATTCATTTTCGGTTTTGTTCGCTGTGTTTTTTTATGGAGATGACAAATGATTCATGTTGAAGTGTGTGCAGGCTTCGGCCGAAATTCAATACCTAACATAACTGTATGCAGCGTCCGAAATTCACGTGGCTGAATTTCATTGAGCCCCAATCTACGCCTGTACAAACGCAATACTCATGCATTTTCATCATCTTGGATCTACTACAATGCTAAATCTGGCTGTTGTATCTTAAGATTTTCAGTTTTTAGCACATGAAATATCTCATTAAAATGTTGTTACAGCATCATTAAAATTACACAATATGTCATACAGTCAAACAAATCGAAATATTCATTTAATTGTTGTTAATTATGTGGCACATAAAATCATACAATTTCTCAATTAATAATTCATATTTTATATATATTTGCATGCGACTTCATGCCGATTATCGATTTATAATTTCTTCTTGTTTGGCTTTTTCCCTGTTTTGTTTTAAATGTGTTTGTTTCAGTGTTTTTGTAGTGATTTTGATATATCTTTAAGTATAAATGTATCCTGATTACAGTTAACACGTTGCGAACACAAACAGAAAAATATCACATAAAATATCAGGATGAATTTTGAATTTTAAGATATATCAAGGTCAATATGAAAAGCACAGACATTTTTTTCGTTTTGATTCTCTGCCAGAAAGAGTCTCCGGAAGCCTTGGTTTATTAACTAATCTTCGCAAAATATACTGTTGTTATTTCTCCATTCAATATACGGTGCTAACGGGCTTTGGAATGCGTCAGCATTGGATGCGATCGAAAATTAAATTCATTGCCTCACACTCGGCACGACATTCAATTTTATTGTTATCATTTGTTATTTCATTCTTTTCGGATGATCATTAATTTGTTGTATTCTTCATAGTCATCATCCACAGTTGGCTACCAATCTCAAAAATCTCTGTATGCTGCATTACAATCGATTGCATTACACCCAGAAAATGTATTTAGTTTATATTTTACAAAAACGTTTGTGCTGTGAATCATTTTTTAACGGTAAATCAATTTTGAATCGAAGTAATCACGCTCACACTTTTTTATTTTTGTACGAATTTTGTGTGACGATTTTTATCGAATGAGCTGTAAAACTGATTGATTCGCTGATTTTACTGTAGTGAACGTTCCAAACGGCACCAAACGGATGGAAAAGGACAACTTGAGTTAACCGCATTCGAATTTTGGCACGAAATTATCTCTCCGAAAGTTGTTCAGCAATCCAATCTTACAAACGCTGACGAAAATAATAGTAACCAAACAGATTTTGTAGCATTTTACCGAAAAAAGAGTTCGCAGTGTACGTAGTACGTACTATGTATGCAACTGACGCATTAACAAATGTGCAACATCCAGTGAATGGAGGCTATTACTGATCACATACACAAATCTTTCATTCTTAATCATTTTTTCGAATATTTCGGAGGCCAACAAAAAATAAGAGACAGAGAAAGAGAAATGTGCTAGGGGCTACATCACTACGCATATACTTACATAAAATTATGCTGAACTTGTTTTTTTCGAAAAATAAATGTTTGTGAATATTCATTTAAATCAATAGAAATTGAATATGTCTTCATTTATTTTCATTTTAAACTAGATGACAGAATCGAGCAAATACGAATGTTCGGAAATTGAACAAATAAACTGAATCCTGGTTGGAAAATGAAACTTACCATGGTAAACTCTTGTTTGAGCCAAACAAATTGACATGACAAACCCCTCCGAGAAGACACCCATTGAAATGACCGGCATTGGATTCAACGCTATAATATGTCTTCAAGCTGAAATCACAATGTAAATTCAAGTAAAAATTGTTCGTCCATATTTATATTCACGGTGCGAATCGGTAATTTTGTCAAATAAATAATGTTTTATTAGTTGAGAAATGGGTGATGATGACCACGCACGGTCATCCTGAGTGAAGCATGAGAGAGACAATTGTGTTGGACGACCACCGACTGCTTGGACTTTTTATCGTTCATTGTATTGAGTGAATGCGACACACAATGCTCAAAAGTAACGTAAAACGCCAAAAAATTACTTGTATTTAAATAACAACAACAACAAAATATGAGGCCTGGGAAAATGAAGGATATTACATTTCATGCAAAATCATCGATTGCAGTGAGCTCGCAAAAAAAAAAATATATACGCATATTTATATCAGAACCGTGTTGCACGCAAAGTTTGATTTCATTTCTCCGGGGGGGAAAATCGCAGCGAGTGCACGTAATTTAATCGCATTTATGTTTTTTAGCAACGGACCAACAAATGGAAGAAGAAATAATCAATCGATGCCGTGAAGAGAAAAAAAAAACGGCAAAAATAAATAATATTTAATAAAAATCGCATTACAAACGAGATTCATTTATTATTGGCAATCGTCGAAGAATGAGAAGAAAGTCAAGCCAAGTCACAGTATAATAAGTAATAAGTCTACAGAGTGCATTCAGAAATGAAATAAATGTACTCACTCAGTTCAGTTACATAGTGACTGAGCTGCTCTTCTTTTCTTTTCTTTTTATCTTTCTTTTCTCAGGCGAAAAAAGATTTGCACGCGCCGATGTGCAATCTGAAGCATTTTTTGGGACTTCAGTTTTGTTTATTTCTTTCAAGGCATGCATTTTACTGTTGAAAAATGTTAATGCAACCGAATTACATTTGATATTTGGAATTTGTTGATGTTTATTACATTTTTATAGACATCAGATCAACACTTTTGATATTTTTTTTTTTGAGTTAATTCAAAAATAAAACAGTTGAAAAAGTGCTTCGATCTGGGCTAATCGAAATGGTCACATCGGCATTAATTGATGTGATACATAAAGAGAAATAAAGCAATAATCAGATCAAGCGAAGAAATTGTGGATGACATGAAACGATTTTTCAATGAAGACTTTTAATGCGTTTATTCATCCATGGGTCATCCATCTATGGCTCAGTATCTCAATCATATGCTCGGTAAACTCGCGCGATTTGAGTTGCTATACTTTCCACCATCATCAATCAAGTATTAGAAACGATCAAATCGGTAAAAATTTGCAATACAAGAAGACTTTAAAAATGCTCGCATGCCTATGACCATTACGAAAATAGAAACGTCGATACAATTTTCCGTTTTCTATTTCAAACGTCAATTAATGTTATAGATTCCCTGGAGGGGACTTGGCTATACCCAAGGGACAAATTACTACCAGCAACGGATTCATCGAATTAGCATCTAATATGTTGTGATTAGCTCGGAAAATCATACGAATCTGTTTATATGGAGAGAGAGAGATTCGTACAGATTGTGTGAGAAATGTGCCAAAATAAGCATTTTGTATCGCTCGTGTACCACGTGAGAAATATATTTCAAGTTATTCAGTTCAAAATGCAACACTTTCGCTTTTTGTTTTAAGTATACCGACACAGATGATGCTCAGCGACGGTAATTTGGACTGCTGTCATCAAACATATGTCATGTCTTCCACGTATCTGGGTGAAGAATCCGAATATGGATCCGCTACAGTGGTAATTTGTCCGGTGGCCTTACCTAAATCTCTTCTCGAAATAAGACTTTTAACTTTAGATTTGACTATTCAGACCTCTCGTTGTTTTGTTCGTCAAATTCAGCACTGCTTGAGCTTCTTCTTCCTGGTGTTAGTTTTCTCAATTCATCCAAACATGGAATGATGTACCGATATTTTTTTCTACAAATTGCCGAATAAACATAGTGTAATTTCTCTTGCAATTGATCACTTCATTTGTTAGAGATGATATCATCGTTTCATTTTGCGAAAATTAAATTAAAATGAGAACATGTGTTTTGGTTAATGTTGAAAACGAACAAAATGAACGATGTCAAAAATGTTGAATTTATAAATTATCATACGCACTTGTAACAACAGCCGAACATCCATTAATTATCACTACACGAAAAGCAAATGTAATAAAAGCATAAATACGACAGAGATGGAAAAGAGTGAAAGAAGGAACAAAAACACACAACAACAACAACAACAACAACCGAAAAGTGCTCCACCAAAAAAATAAAACACTCAAATTAAAAGCTATCACATGC
This sequence comes from Aphidoletes aphidimyza, assembly GCA_030463065.1. Classification (NCBI taxonomy): domain Eukaryota; kingdom Metazoa; phylum Arthropoda; class Insecta; order Diptera; family Cecidomyiidae; genus Aphidoletes; species Aphidoletes aphidimyza. Next base: position 4,932,793 of record CM059997.1, on the reverse strand, counting down.
AATATGAAACAAAATCAAATGAAAGTTGTTGCCACATTAAATCGTTTTGATGGCACGAGATGCGGCCGCAAAATGTGCAACCAACACATGAATTATTTGAACCATACGTAAACTACGAAGAAAAAAAGATACCTGCAAAGCTCATGTGTATTGTGAGCATGTTGTTATTGGTGGTTTTGTGTGTGTGTTTCGTCAACGATACACTCAGGGCAAGTAAGAGACAACGGGTTAATTTATTAATTATTGCAAAGCAATGTGAGGTGAACAGAACGAACAACAACAGCAACAAATGGCGAGTAGAGTCATTGTAATGATGCCACTGCATTGCAAGCATAAAGCGAAAGCCAAAGAGAGCGAGAGATGATCGAAACGATGATATCTCGGAAAACGGATCGCGTACAAAAAAAAAAAAAAAAAAAACAAAAAACAAAAAAAATTACAACGTATCATCGGAACAAACGTATCAACCGAACGAGTGCATTGCAAGCGATGCAACAGAAAATAGCGCGCAATCACGATGTAAAAGGTTATCATGGCCACAGAAAAATACAACTCGTTGGGATCGCGCGCGAGCGCGTACCATCTCGCTTGTTCGCCTGAACTCAGAGAATACCGATTGATTCGACGATACGAGCCGATTAATTGTAAAATGTATTGTACACACCAAGTTAATAAAGTCGCGAATGCGGTTGCATCTTTTTGGTGTGTCGTTTTTTGAGGGTTTTTTTTGTTGTTGTTGTTTTTTTGCTCAACTTGGCCATTTTTGCATTCACGCATATCTTTTGAACGGCGGGAATTATGTTGCGTAAATTCGGTGCAATTAAATCAATTGCATGCTCGTTTTTATTTTATTTTTTCGACTTGATCTTGTTCTTCTCTTTGGCCAGGCCGAAAAATCAAGTCGGAAATCGCAATCTCTTTGGCCCATTTTTTATATAACGAAAATTTAAAAGAAAAAAACGAAGCCAGCAAACAATTGAAAAATCCAACCAATTTCACATAAAACACAATACCAATCGCAACATATCACGGTTCAATAAGATTCTTAGAGGAATAACAGCCACGCAAAAAAAAAACAACAAAATTTATTGAAAATAATACAATGTTCAAACAAAATGCGAACCAAACTGGGCTAAAGTGGAATATTTGGACAAGCAAGGTGAACGGTGCCGAAGTGAAATTCAAGCCGAATGCACGAGAGATGCGCACACAAGAGAAACGAAGATGTACACTTGTACCGTGTTGGTACACACCATGTATAGAAAAATAATCATAATTAATACACTGTAATTACATTGCATCAATCACGCACCGGTGAAAATCCGAAATAAAAAAAAGAAATAAAATTTTGCTAAGTAGTTGACCAACATTTTTATTGTGCAAGAGCAGCAGCAGCAGCAGCAGGATGGATTTTTCCATTGAAAGCCGATCGCCGATCGCGCTTTTTATAATATTCAGTCAGAAATGTGTTTCATTTATTTTAAACATCATTGTATTTTATTACCATTACCAACATGTTTACAATTTTACGCAAATGTATCGATTCAGATCATCATACAATTCTTCTTGATCACGTATACGTACGTTATTCTTGATGTCTTCATATCGAACGGAATTGATCTTTGCGGAAAAAAAACAATCTGGTGACCTTTCGATTAACTTAATATTTTTTTACATCAATAGCCTATATTTAACACTCATCACCATCAAACTCATGCAATAAGCTTAAGTTGTCGTTTTTTGGTGTGATCGATATCAAAGTGGACGGCAGTCTGCACGAGTGAAAAAAGTGACACAAACGCCATATTACGATCATCAAGAGTTTAGTACTACAAACTTAAGTATCTGGGCTAGTATCAAGGTATCCAATCAACGTGTTTAAGGAATCAATAGAAAGGTCTTCGAACGAGCGCCCACGTTCAGGGAATATGAAACATTTCTCAGTTTTCTAATTTTCCTTCAGAACTGTATGAATACGAGTCGTACTCTTGATTTCTATAGTATAGTTTGGAGCCTATCTATTGATTCCTTTCTAATGAGTATCTTTAGATCATCGGAATATGCTGAGGCTAAAAACTTAAGCGATCGATAAATTTAACGTTTTGGTTGAGTAAAATATCCATTTTGTTTGGGTGAAGCGTGCGGGGCCAGTTGAAATGCTTTATAATGAGTATTTTGTTAGCCACATTTCACCAGTAGTGAATCACTACTAGTGCAGGCTGCGAGCATGTTCGCAAACATTGACTTAGAAAGATCAAAATTGGAGCAAATTGATTAGTTTTACTCATTTATTGCTTGGTGTTTTTGAAGTGAATTGAGATGGTTTTACTAATAAGAGCAATTTATGATTAAAACTAGTCAATTTGGTCCAATTTTGAGCATTCTAAGACAATGTTTGCGAACATGTTCGCAGCCAGCACTAATTACAACAGCTTACATGGTTCGCCTTCAAATAAAACTCTAAAGTTACATATGATGTTTGTGATTTTTATTACAAATTCAATATAATTTTTACATTTTATGCAATGGTTTTTCGTTAATCAGTTGAAAGTTACAATTTAAACGAATGATTTAAACACATTTCATTTTAACGACAATTCGTTAAGAATTTATCCAGTCATAGTTTTAAGGGTACCCACTCTCAATGGTGTGGCTGTAGCACCTTAAATGATATTAATTTTAAATTACAACTTCAGTTCTATGAATCTTGTATAGAAAGTTTAAAATATTGATAATGATTATTCAGGATGTTACTTACCACCAATGATTGCAACGACAACAGCCACGAAAATTGTGAAGATTGCGGTAAAATTCATTTTTAAAATGGTTGAACTTCAAATAAACGCTTTGAATGAACTAGACGATTTGATGGATACGAAGCGATTCGGCCGCCTTTTATACTCAACTGACATTACTTTCGTTTACCGAATAATACTGGATTAGAAAAGAGAATTGTTTTATTGCGTGTCTGGATTATCGCAGCCACCATAAATAGTACGTGGTGGTAAGTAACATCCTGAATAATCATTATCAATATTTTAAACTTTCTATACAAGATTCATAGAACTGAAGTTGTAATTTAAAATTAATATCATTTAAGGTGCTACAGCCACACCATTGAGAGTGGGTACCCTTAAAACTATGACTGGATAAATTCTTAACGAATTGTCGTTAAATTGAAATGTGTTTAAATCATTCGTTTAAATTGTAACTTTCAACTGATTAACGAAAAACCATTGCATAAAATGTAAAAATTATATTGAATTTGTAATAAAAATCACAAATATTCATATGTAACTTTAGAGTTTTATTTGAAGGCGAGGCCTTTGCCTGCACTCACTTTCACATGAATCCTTTGTCGTCTCCATAAAAAACATGGCAAACAAAATTCACTTTTTACTGCGGCTGAAATTCAATACCAAAAAAATAATTTCAGCCGCCGCGACTTTAACATCCCACATGAAAATCCACAACGAATAATTCGTTGTACAACGAAGCTCGTTGTGGATTTTCATGTGGGATAACTTTATGCAGCGGCCGAAATTCACGTGACTGAATTTCACTGAGCCGTTTATCTCTATCGAACACGTGCGAATATTGGACGCACACATGCTAATGCCTGCGAATGCGCACGAATATCTTTTCAAATGTATGAATTCATGCAGAAGTAAACGAAATATGTGTACACTGTAACAGAGAATAAAGGTGTTCGTTTTTTAAAGTGTTTATTTGCCTGGCATTATAAAATCATAGCAGGAATCGACGCAAATCTTTGGATTGATAATTTTGATCAGACAGATCATGTTTTTTTCTGAAGCGTCTACCTTTACACTGAAAATATATGCGCACATTCTGAAAATGATCGCTGTCGTTGGTTTTTTTCCGATTGAAAAGGCAATTTTGTGTGAAAATTGCATCTGTATTTCTAAGATACTGCAAATTTGGTTGACAACCATGAATATTTCCATCAAATAAACCAACATTTTCGTTAAATCAACAAAAATATGTTTCCAGTGTGATAATAATCTACATATTTCATTTTCAGATAAATACAACGTACACAAATACAAAAAAAAAAAAACCATTCACAATCGGTGACACTTTTCTCCATTTGTGTCTTGGTTCTATTTTGTCGAATTGAAAAGACTCTGTCGAACAACTATTTGCATAAGTCGGTCAACTGCATCCCAGCTAATGCGATGACAAATAGCAAAAGCATGAGCATAAAATGTTAACTAAAGTGTGTGCGCACATTCAAAACACATACGGACTCTCTTCAAGTACAAAGCTAATACAAATCCATACGATTTCCACATACCAAAACAGAGCGATAAAAACTTTAAAGCGAAACCAGAAACAAAAAGAAATGGACACGGAGCGAACAAAATATAAGAAGTGCACACTTTGAACACACACAAAAAAAAAAAAAAATTAAAAGAAAAAAACAAGAGAAGAAAATTATGGTAAAAACGAGCACCACAACGGCAACATTTAAATTGAGGTGCATCCGTAAATGAAGTGCGGTGATCACCAAGATCGGTTGGAATGTGTGCTGAAGCGCACAGCACTACACTTTTGCTGCATCGGCCACAAAAGACGACTTAACATTAAATAATGAGATAATAATGAGCGTCTTCTTGAAACTATAAGCACACATAAGCAAATCGATGATAAAAGAATAAAAAACAACAACAACAAAGTGCAACTATGCGCCACTCTATTAAAGTAGAGTATTACGCGACGCTTTTGCCAGAAAGATAAACCAAATAAGAGAGAGAGAGAGAGCGAGAGAGAGTGAGAAAGAGAAAGAATATAAATTTTCGATGCCAAGCCTTTGCAATACAAATAGCACAAGTTTTCGAGTTTCAATCAAAATATGCTCTTTTTTTAGCCACATAAGCGGTTGCGTTCGCGCTCATGCTCTCTTGTTTTGTTTGTTTTGTTTCATTTTTATTGCGCCCAGCTTAAAAGAAGACGAATATACATCAGCCGCTCTTATTATGGCATGAACTACGGTGCACACATTGCACATAAATCTGTCTCTCTAACACCAACTGTCATTTAACGCATACAAAAAACCGTTTCGAAAATTGTCGGCATTCATTTTAAAGTTGTTTATTTTCTTTATCATCTCGAGATTTGCAGCCGTTGAGATTTTTACTCACAGCTCTTTTTCTGGAAAATACACACAGCAGAAGCAGCTCTCAGTTTACAGCACTTGCGCAGCCCTTTTTTGGCACTATTTATTTATTTTTTTTACATTCGCTGACTTTAGCGCTGACTTCAGCCTCAAACGAAGAAGAAACAGCCAATTCGCTCTTGCTTTTGCAAATTTCAAAAAGGTGAGGAGCAACTACGTGATAATATTATAATGTTGCAAAATGTGTTACAATTTGATAAATGATTTGTGTCAATACGCGCACACTTTACCACACTTTACATGCAGTTTTTCTATAAACACAAAAAAAACACAAATATTTTTGTGTAAAAAAGAGAGATTTTTTTATACCTTTTTGGAATAACTTCAATTCCTTCATTGATTGAAACTTATTGGCCAATGTTGTTTACAGAGGCAATATGAGAATTCAAGTTTGTGGGTGGCTTGATACCGGTAGCTTTTGAAATTTGCTTGCGAAACATCAGAGGTATCCGAGTATTATGAAATTTGAACACTTCAAGTGCAATCTTTCTCTTCTCTCTTCAAATATTTGTCTTTTTATTTTGTTTGAGGAACTTTTGCCACCAAATCAACCGCCGATGTGCATGCACCTCTCTTAATTTGTGCCTCATTTTTATTGGCCATTTTACGTTTATTCGTTGGGTGTAACTGCAATTCGTTCATTTCATGTTTAGTGTTCAGTTTGGCACATTTAAATCAACGTGTGAACACGTATTGGCATACATTTAAGCTTGGGAACAATTCAATTATATGACAAAATAAGTTATTCTGAATTGAAATTGGTTTTGTCAAAATAGCCTCGAATTTTTGTTAGGTAAAATGTTCTCGAAAGAGAAAGAAAGAAAGAAAGAGAGAGAGAGAGAAAGAGAGAGAGAGAGAGAGAGAGAAAGAGAGAGAGAGAGAGAGAGAGAGGTAAAGGTTTATTGCTTATTACTACGTTATTACTTATTAACAAATAAGTAATAACTCTTCACGGATCATATTATCTATTGAAATAAGTAATAACTGGTTAATAAGAAAACCGATATTGCTCAACTCTACGTTTAGCTCTAACTAAAATATCAGTTGAAACTAAAATCGAGCGCTAGAAGAAAACAAGCGTCAGTGATTCAGTGTAGCATACATGTCACCACATCAAACGATGCGGCATCAAAATATGCAGTATGTGACTCTTGTTGTGTATATTTAATCTCTGGGCTGCCCCTTATGGGGTCGCAATATGAAATTGTTGCAGGAAAACATTGTATTCGTTCATTTTGTTGAACTTGATTCGAAAAAGTTCAGAAGAGCCTGTTAGCTATTTCTTGGAACACGATTCGGGAAATCAAGAATATTGTCATTTTTACTGTGAAAAAGAAGACGAAATTTCGTTCGTTGATCAATCTAAAAATTCTTTGCTACCATTTTCGCTAGCATTTTCATATCCTTCGATTTTCGTAAAATTGACCATTTGTGCTAAACTTGAAAATAAATTATGTTAAAACACGAATTTCCCACACATAATGCATTACACATGCAAATGCTTTTAATCAAAAACTCACATAAAATCTACATTTCATAACCAAATGTCCATGAACGTACATTTCCAGTGATTATTTATTGCTTTTTCATGGTCCAAATGATAAAAAAAAAATGGAACCTGGAAAATTAACGATAGCAAAAAACAAACACAGAAACTGCACCATAAATTGCATAAACATTCGAGTAAAATGGTTCCAATTAAATGCACGAAATAGCATTAAGCGGATAAATATTTAATTATGTTCCTTGAAAAGCAAAAAAAAAAAAGAAAAAATTGTGGAGAGCTTAGCATTTTTCTGTCGGCTGCTGTTGTTGCCGTTGTTGTCATGATTCGTAAATAGTTTGCAACATGGGAATATCCAAATGTATAGCACATTGCACACAATGCAAATGCATTTTCTTTTATGGCGATTAACATTGTAATAATCGTGAATTTGTATCGGCGATGTATGTGAGCACGTTACTCACTCAGTGAGCACATTTGCATTTGATGTATGACTTTTTGTGTGCTCACATCAATTAAACGACTGTCAAATGTTCAAGAACAAATGAACAAATATGCACTGAAAATTTATTTTCGTTGATTAGATGCATAGGTTCTGACACAGCCGATTCAAGGGAGAAGGGGGAGGTTGGTCAAGTTATCAATAATAGATAATATTTTAGTGGCATGTGAATTCGGAGAGGGGATCGCATGTCCATTGGAAATGTTCGTTTGTGATTCGTTTGTGATTTTCAAAATATGACCAAACGTTTCATAAAACATTTTTGTTCATACAAACTTCACAAAACAGATTTTTTCCGTGTAAACGATTCGCAATAAAATGGAAATGATCATGTTACTCGTTTGACAAATGCAAATGAGGCAAAATAAGACCAAAGCGGACCAAAGAAGAAGATAGAAAGAAAAAAGTGATACACACTGAAGTGATCACACTGAATGCAAAACAATACGATTGTCATTTATTCGATTGCATGGTCATCGAAACAATGTTTGCAAATATGTAGCGTTCAAATCGATTTATTCCACTATCGTTTGTGTTTTATTTAGTTTCATTTTTTGTTGATCCACACCATATCGAACTGAATTGGCCCAATGAAAGTCAAAGTTCGAAGTGAATGCTTTTCTATGTTCTATTTTGTGTTTCTTTTGCTATTCCAAATTTCTGGGTTTTGTCCAAACCAACTGACCGAATGCGCACAAATTTGAACCGAACACGAAAACAAAAAGGTGAACACACAAAGCGAGGGGAAAAACGAAGACAATGAGTATGATCATCGAATAATAATTCATGGTAAGCGGATTGATAATGTGCAAACGGATCACACAGATGCCTACAAATTCATTACAAGAAACATATAATATGTGAGAAGATGTGTGAACGAGAACGCGAACGAATGGTTCAGCCAGTGGAAGATAAAGATAGAGAGACAGAGAAAGATAGAGAATAAGAAGACAATAAAAAAAAGATGCCAACAGATTGTGCATCAATTGAATTGTGCAGAGCATTGACAATATAAATATTGTGACATTCTGTTTGATTCACAATTCTCTACTCAATCTCTACAACAACGGTGACGATGAATAGCATACAGAGAAAACGGATTGCAGAGAAATCGATACACATGAAAACAACACTAGAGAGAGAGAGAGAGAAACAAAAAAAGCAACAGAGACAGAAAGAAATCGGCTGTTGTTCATTGCTCTTTTCGGTCAGAGTCTATGAAAAAACCATAAATCAATCGGCAATCGTAATCGATCGAATGCGTTTAAAAATGTTAAAAATCGACTATTTATGAACTTCCATTTAATGGATTTATCGTTTCATCCACTTCTCTCTCTCTCACTCTCTGGATCTCTCTGTTGATTCACTCTCTGTGTATGACCTCCTATCTGTGCTCGTTTGTTATTGGTATTTCTATTGATTTTATTGTTTGGTATTTTGATGCGTATTTCGTATTATAATGTCACCTTTTTATTTACTAATTCCAATGTATGTTTTGTTGCGTGTGGTTCGGTCTATGAAATATCAAATACATAACGCATCTTTCGAATTTTTTTTTTGTTTTCGTTTTTTTTTTCTCGTAAAATTTGCAGCATGTTTTTGTTTGACAGCCACGAGCTGCCCTTCTCTTTCTCCCTCTATCTCATAGCGTAGAGGGCATAAGATTCCTCTTGTTTATTGAAAATACTATTGTAAATTTCGAGAGTGAACATAAATGAAACGACATCGAACCAAAACGGATAATAATCATCGATAATTTATAACGAACATCACCCCATTGATTATGATTTAATAATACAGTGGATTTTGTCTCATTGGTTTCATCCAAGCGGTTCCAATTTCAACAACAATAACCATGACAAATCCAAATGCAGTGACACAAACGATTTGAGAAAACGAATAGAATGCGTTCGTTTATCGATTCACAACCATTCAAATGTAATGTTCAATGATTGTAAATGGAATGGAAACTAATGCTTAGCTCAGATATTTACTCTGAAATATCCACTGCCGAATTAGTTTCACTGTTTTGCAATTGAATCGATTCATTTTCAATGTCGATTAATGTACGCAAATCGATGGGCTTGTTTCATAGAGTGAATACACAATTGCATTTTTCTCGATTTTAACAATTGGATAAATTGAATTTTGGCACTCATGAAATGATCAAGCGAAAAAAGGATCAATCATAGATTAATTCAAATCTATGGAAAAACATCAATAAATTCATAATACGTGGAGAAAGGAGACAAAGAGAATGAAACATTCAAACATTTTCACTGCTTTTCGCTGTCAACTTTCTCTACCACAACAACAAAAAAAACCATTTAATGAAATGAAACGAGCTGAATCGAATTTCGGTTGAAAGTGCTGCTAATTGTGGTACAGAATTTCGTACATGCTAAATACAATTCCTTGAATTATGAATTTAAACGACATAACTTTGGATTACTTGTAACTTTTGTGATTGGATTCGCTTGCGATTGTTCTATGAAAATTAAATGGTTTTAATATGTGAATTTCAATCTGGAGTCACAACTTGTGACTCACAAATCAGACTTTAAGGCTTATCATAAAAACGTTCAGTTGATGACCAAATGCGGATAGAAAAGATTCATTCACCCAATCGTCCAATTGGGACGCTCATAACTAGTAATAAGCTAATAAAAACAATATCTTGTTCGATTTCAGAATGATGATTGTAAATACAATGGAATCCAACCAACGCATTCAATGTTACGAAAGCCATTGGGCAACATTGGTAAAGTAAATCAAAATGTACCTTATGTCGATCAAACAGTTAAATATCTACTAAAATGGACATATGTTTGGGCAAAAATGCGCGTTCAATGTGTCTCTGGAAAAAAAAAAGTTTCAACAAAAATTATTCCGATTAACAACAAAAAATTGCACTTAAAGGATGTCATCAAAAAACTGTGAATAAGACACATGAAAAAAAAAGATGTTCAATATTGAATTTGCTTTCAAAATGAAAGTTCGTTGGGTTATTACATCCAACCATTGAATTCCGAATTGCTTCCAGACGATTACAAGATACAACATACGAACGACTTGAAAATGTTTTTTTTTCTGTCTCTTTCTTTATTCAATTCGTTCTGCAAAGCGACAATTCTTCAATCGAGTGCAAAGCAAAGCAAAGTATGCATTTGCAGAGCAAAGCAAAGCGTAAAAATTAAATAAATTATATTTTAGGGACGATTGAAACGGTTGACGTAACTGAAACATAGTTAGCGTCCGAATAAAAGTTCAAGTCATGTTTGAATGCAACGAAATCAGTTCAGTAAACATTTTGATGAAATTTGTTTTTTTTCAATGGATTTCTTGTGATTAATCTCGATTTTGTGTGTTATGTTCTTCATTTAAGTGTAAATTAGTAATGCTTTGAGTTTCATGGCCTGGAAACTATTGCCCAACGTCAATCGACCATACTATTTTTTCTATTATAATAATCGCTGTTGGTTTTTTTTTGTCGCTTTGTTCGTCGTCAAGAGCACTTAAATTTGTAGCTGCTTGAACCCCTTCTTAATGTGTCCTTAAACGAAATCCATTTGTCATTCATACGTGTAATGTACGACAGTTTAGTTTGACGAAAGGATCCGCGTGTGTTACGGTACACTCAAAACATAAGATAATAAATGCCATTGTCTCCGCACAAAGAAAGTGCGGCAAATAGAATGAGGATGGAAAATATGCAAAGAAAAAAACAAATGAATCAAAACTATGTGTCGACAAGAAAATCAACTGACCCATAATCGCGCGTTTGATTTTATTTTTCTTAATCGATTTAATGCTCCCGATAAAATTGAAAGTTTGAAGAAAAAAAACTTACGTTCAGACTCTTTAGTAAAGAGATCTTTGTTAAAATATCCATCGAAATCTAAGAAATATCTGTCATAAAATCGTCTAACGTCAGCTTGAGCCACATTACTAAGCGCACTTTTTGGCCAGTTCACGAAAAATGATAATAATCATTGATTTGTCGACATAAAACATGGTATCCTTACGTTAAACCACGACAATAGATATCAACTTGTGATGGAACATACAATAATCTCACAACACAATATTCATGTGACATATATGGAAACCAATGAGTGGTATGTTGTGCGTTTGTACGGTATATATACACGTACGTGTTCGGTTAAGGATTCCGGCAAAAAAGATCATCAGCACAAGACGCGCATTGGTAACATCGGGTAAGTTGGCTGCTACCTATAATCATTGTTATATATTAACATTGTCATTGTTACGTTTTCATTTCATTTGATTTTATGTTGTTTGCCGTGAGTGAATGCGTGTGTGTGTGTGTGCTGCAAATGTTTTGTAAAATTCTTCCCTTTGGTATGCCTTGTATCATGATCCAGACCTTTTTTATTCCCATTGATGCTGTTGTTGTTATTATTTCGGCAGTTGATCGCTGCCAAAAAAAAAAAAACGATAAGTGTATTTCCCCAGTTTGATTTTGAGAATGGCAATGAAAAATTGCTTTTGATTATTATTATTGTATTTCAACAAAAGGATCCATTGTTTGTTGCATTGGCATTTATGCCGGTACAAATCATTTGGTCAAAACAGAACTCGCTTGATGGGTGTTGACTTTTTGCTCTCTTTCCCCCTCTCTCTCTCTCACACTGTCGCTGTTTCTCTGTCGAAACAAGAGCCATGTGCAGTCTATTCTGATTTATTTAGATACTTTGGCCTAACAATCGCTTTTGTATTTGACTGTTTGGCTTTGTTAATTGACAAAAGTCAATCGTTAACAATAGGCCAAAATACCGGCAATAACATTATAAGATGAATGACTGCGTAAACAAAACACTTTCTCCAGCATAAAATCCAAAACCAACACAAGCCAATGATGAGTTCATGAAAAACACATAAAATATACTATCGACTGTTTTGTTTTTGTTGTTTTTTTTTAAACTTTACTTTTCAAAACCAAACTTCGTTGGGACAACCCAAAAGGATTCCATCGAAAATTCTATTTATTGCAAGAAAAAGACATTTTTTTTTTGTTAAATTCCAGTTTATTTGCATTTATTCAACTTTATTTGACATTGAGAGTTTAAATAATTTACAAAATATCTCTTTCACACGCACACACACACACACACACACACACACACACACACACACACACACACACACACAAACAGACAAAATAAATAAATAACAACGGACAAAGATCCTAAATGTTAAAACATTGAATATGAATTGAGTGATTTATCTACAACACGATGCCCGATTTTAGAATTATTTTGCAGTATTTTTTTTTATATTTGTGACATCACACACATCTATAGTTGCACTTTGAATTCCCGTTTGCAGGTGAAAACTTATTAAGTAAATTTTTAACTTATTTAGTTCATTTAAATATATAACTTAAATATTTGCACGATTGCATATCATTTGTTGTAATGTCGCCAATTCTTCTCGCAGTGCCAGAATTTGGGCACGAAGAATTGCATTTTCTTGCTCAAGCAATGCTGCACGGAATGCAATCTGCAAATAGATAAATTGGACATGTTTTTTTTTAATGTCTGTGTTGGAATGTGTAATTTTAATGGATTTTGGGAAATTAATCAGTAAAAAAGGGATTGAATTCAATTTATCGATAAAATCCTTCGGGTAGATGGCTAGGGGCACATAACTACTCGAAAACGCGTGAAAATTTGCAGAAAACTCACACGAAAGTATCATATTTTGCATAGAACTCGCAGTTTATGTTTGAGTGCACGAGTTCCACATTCAAATAACACGTGGGAACTCGGACGAACTCGTGCAAGTTCGAGTTCAAACTTGAATGTGACAAATGCGTTCACAAATCTGACAATTCTACAACAGAACTCGCAGAATTTACAAGAATTCGCAAAAACTCGCAAGAGTTATTTGCCCCTAGATAGATGGAGAAGACCTAAGATGACCCAGAAAAAAGTTTTTTTTTCGATTTTCCAATTTGAAAACTCTGTGAAAGCAAAAAAAATATCCGACGTGCTACAGCTAAACCAAAAGTACCGTCGGATCATATTCGGCCTCCAGAAGAACGCCCATTCGGAATTTCTCATGTGGGAGAGAAAAGTTGCAAATTTGTTGCACGGTGTATTGAATCCATCGCAAGAAACTCTTCGAAAAATCGAAAAAACTGCTCTAAACAAAAAAAGACACTTACCCGATCCTCGCGTATTTTACGTGCATCTCTTGATTTTTTGGCGGCTTCATTATTCCGTTTTCGTCGTTCAAAATATTTTTCATCTTTTTGTTCGTCCGGAATGGGTCGTTTTTCACCACGTTGCCGTCGACTTAAAATGCATTGAAAATGATCAATGGACGGAAGATTGGCTGGTAGTGGATTGCAATCCGGATTCGATGGATTCGATGGTATTGCATTTGATGCAATTGTATGACCATCATTGTAGCCAAAATTAATATCATTGTCAGTTAGTTTGGTGATGGCATCACTTTGTAAACGATTGCTAGCCTGTATCGGTGGAGTTGGAGAGCATGTTGACGAAACTGTCATTCTATTGGATGTCCTGTCAGGACCTGAGAATTCAAACCATTCATTAAAATCTACTTCAAACGAGTGGAATTAAAAAAAAAACAGACACGGACAAAATGCAAAAAAACTAGTAACACTCAAATTGCAATAATTACTTGATTGTTTTTTTGATATGCTTGGTTCACTGGCTGATTGGTATTGCTTCAATTTGAGTGAATTTATCGGCGGTAGAAAATCATTTGTTGCTCCAATTCCAAATGCAGTACCAGTACGTTCGAAATCTTTTAACACAGCTAAATTATAGTACTGATTGAAATCTAAACACACGATACACATGAAAATCGAAAGAAAACACACACTCATATGAGATGATTCAAACAGAAAATCAAATATTGATTATCAAGCAGCGAGTATTCAATGAACACTGTTTTGGCTCAATATAATGAAATAAAATCATTCAATTCATTCTTTATATCCCCCATCGAAAACCGGGCTTAAGAAATCAAAATTCATCATGATTTTTGGTCAACAAACAACAAAAATAGTCGATATTCGACTCGAATATGGTCAAATATAATAAAGTGTTTGTTATTTTGATCGTCCAAGTTTCCAACCAAACCATCTTCGAATGAAATTCAACATCGTCAATTTTATTCGATAAATGTTAACTTGATTAAATATCCGAAAGTGTTTTTTTTTTCACCTCGAAAAACGGTTGGTTTTGGAATTTTTGAATATTTGTTTTTTACCATAAAATATGTTTTGAATGATTTTGGAATAAATTGTTGGGAAGAAACAAATTGCAAACCTGTCGGTGCAACAAGTCTGTTGTAACTTCTGAGTAATTGAAATGCCGAAAATGAGTCAACATATAAAGGTCCATTGCACATTTTTGCTTTCATTGGTTCTATTTAGTCCGGGATTTATTAAAAAATAACTTATGTCATTCATGCACTGCAAGAATAGAGTTTCACAGTTTGTTGATATCAACAAACTCCCACTTCAAAAGATAATTTTCACAAAAAGTCCTTTAAAAAAAAATAATAAATATTTGTTTTTTTATTCAAATATTATGATTGTCAACATTTTTAAATACTCTGAACGTGAATATCCCATTTGGAAATGGAATAATCTCCTATTTTTCCTTCTAAGGCACTATTTATTAAACATTGATGGTCCGTTTCGCAAAACTATTGAATTCTAACTGGAGCGAGTCAAAATGGAAGTCCTTCTAATATATACTAGTTTAAAAACATCAAGAGCACAGGGACAAAAAATCGAAAATAAAACAAACAAATCACAAATCAGGGATAAAATGTGACGACGACGACGATAACGACGACAGTACCAACACCAAAAAACAAATTTATCAAATACAGAAGCAAAACAACGAACACAGACCACAATAACGATAATATCGTGTAAATGGAACGCAATAAATGAAGAGGCAGCCGCCGCCACAACACCGCTACCAATTGGTTGTTATGAACGGTGTGTGTATTTATATGGTTGCACTGGTGTGTGGGCGGCTTTTAGTTTGCCCGTGAATTTGTCCGTTAGGTTTGTGATTTTTGTTCCATTCATTAGTCATATACACAAACGAAATACAACTATAACGATACCGTAGTTTGACGTAATTTCAACGGTAATGTGGATTTTATGTGTTGTTTCATGTATTTTCCTATCTCAAGCAAATCAGTTTGAATAATCGAGCTGATAAATCACTGGCTATTCTGTGTATGCCACACAGTTTAACCTGTTTGGTTGGTAGTTTTCTATATCATTTATTCATAAAAGAGGCGTACTTTTACAGTAGCGTATCCCGAAAGTGCGCTCAATGTTTGTAATTTTCTTTGTTTTTTTTTCAAGATTTATATTCAAATCGATTCTATGATGGAAAATATCTCGTTTTTTTCAAACTTTAAACATGTTTGAGATGAAGAGACAAAGTATTTTTGCTTCATGAAACACCGTTTCAGACACTTCCAAAGATTGTTTTGTTTTTTTTAAAGTTTTTTTTAATACTTCCAAAGGTCAGTTGACATTCATAACAAATATTTGGATTGTGCTAATCAATTAGGAAACTTTTTTACCACTCAAAAAGTGATCATAAAGTCATTTTGAGTTGGCTATTGAAACTGCATCCACAAAAATAAAAAAAATAAAACTTTGATAAAAATTGGAATCTTCATTTGAATAGGAATCGTTTAAATAGTTGAGAATGTGCCATTACTTTTAAAGTAGTTCTACTGTCGGAGTATATGTTTTTCTCTTGTGATTTCCACAAAGGAATTTTCGAAATGATATTGTAATCAGTCCATTTCGTTTGATATTCATTGTTGGCGCAACAGACGAATAATATCGATATACATTACTACCAATAGGCTTCTACAAAAGCGTTACACATAGACCAAAGTCAGTGTGAAGCGTTCCGATTGGTCGAACATGACTTCGATTGTATCTATTTGTATAATCGTGTCACGAATTAAAAATCTTGTTCTGTTATTGTGGCGTACACGGCCATTCTTATTTGAATGGGTGAGAATAACAATGAATCGTTTGGAATTTGATAGATTTAGTGTTCCTTGGGCGAATATTACCGTAAAAAGTGGCATACAGTTCAAATGTTTGGTTCATGAAAGTTCATTTTATTTTCATTCTAACCCATTCATTTTGGTTATGGAAAATGAACGATTGGGATTAGCAAAAAGAAATCGTTAAACAAACGTAGTGTTGTTTAAACATTTTTCTGAAAAAATAAAGATATTTTTATGAGAATTCCGAAGCCAAAACGTACTGACGTTTGCTATTTATAATATTCGAAATCCATTGAAATGAAAATTTCATTTGGAAATATTGCATAACAACCTACCCGGTTTGCGGTTAAAGTGTCACAAAATGCACTGATGCTCTTTGGGTTATGAATTCACAAGGAGTCACTTCACTTGGTTTTCTAGTTTTAATTAGAGGCAAAAATTTGAAAAGTTTTCGTCCAAGTAAATTCCAACTCAATGGGTGTTGATGATTATTTTGGCAACTACAGTGCTATTTCGGTATCTTTTCGAAATAGTGACGATACGTTCGTCAAATATTTCAACTTGGAAAGGAAGGGACGATTAGCACTGAGCATATAGACAGAAACAGAAAGAGAGTTGAAAAAAGGCAGAGAAGGCAAATGACAGACAAGATAAAGCGTGTGTGTGTGTACTCAGAATGGTGTTAATAATTCATGTTGAACCGTAATAACGGATGTAATTATAGTGCAATTGTCCAACAACCGAGAATATAGGCGTAATGATAGGATCGTAGCAGGTGAACTGCGACAAATGCTAAGTGTTATTCGAACGAATATGTGTGTGTTTGTTTTGTGTGTGTGTGTGTGTGTTGCTCCTTTAGGTTATTCAATCAATTATTCATCCGATTTTGGTGTGTGATCGCTAGTCATGTCTATAGTTTGCAATAAATGAGCTGCTTTTTTGGTCGGTATTAAAATCGTTATTTATGAATATGTAGCACTTTGCAATCCAAAGTAGTCCTTCGATAATTTTCTGTGTACTTAGTAGACTTGATGCCACTGCAAATTCGTTATACATCGATTAATGGAAACGTTTCACATTAAATCTGTGTAAAATGCGGGATATTTTATTTTTCGTCCGTCTGAATTCACATAAGCGAGACAATTTACATTGATGGCTCCACACTGCGTGGCACCACGTGCACCCGTTTTAAACGATTGGCTATCAATGTTTCACCTGAATCTCCTCATTTCTACTTCCTCTCACCACCTTACCGAAATAGGACCAAAAAAACACACCAAATTAAAAAGTTCATCTATGACGGTAATTATGGATCACATGGACGAAATATAATTGCTAAAGTGTGGAAGCGCGTGTATTACTCTGTATTGTACTCTGTATTGTAATACACATAATTTCATACATTCAAGCGTCGAATAATTCATTATGTTCAGTTCCATGTTGCGATCATGAAACCCATCATTTTTATTTGTATGCTTTAAACATACAAACGATTTGTTGTTTTTTTTTTAAGTATGATGTGATGATTACTTTGAAGCAGATGACTACATTCCCATTCATATGATAGACTAGCATTGCTAGTATTGCGACGGTCATATTAATCCATAGTTCTATAATGTGTATGAAAGTTTTGTCGTTTCAAAACTCCAATTCATAACAAAAAAAAGTCATGTAGAAAGGCTATAAAACAATCACATTTCGCAACACTACTAAAGTTATTACATCAATTTCATTGGCGCTAGAAATGAACAACAACAACAACAAAAGGATGGAAAGAGGACACCTAGGAGGACACAAATATCATTTATAATCAAAAATATTCTCATTCCAATGGAAATTTACCACCAAAATTAAATCAAGTCGAAAACAAAAGTTTACTCGACTTTGTGGAAAACTCACACACACAAAAAATGATATGAAATTCGCGTGTGTGGATAATAAATTTTTTGTTATTAATTTTCATTTACATTTTTTTTTCTCTCTCTTTCTTTTGGTCGACTGATTTCGAAATATATGGTGTTTTTTTTTTGTTCTCTTATTATTTTTGTTGTGTTAGTTGATGTTTGTTTTTTTTTTTTATTTTCGTACGATTTGAATTGCGTGCAACATAATCGAAATCACCGGCGCATTATTCATTTTATATTCAGTTTGATCATTTTTATGCGGTTATCGTTTGTTTTTTTTTCTGGTATTTTTGCAGACAAGTAGAAAATGTAGATGGAAAATACGGAGTGGCGTTGCGAGCAAGTGAGCACAAAATAATCAAATAATTGTCATTTCTCACCATAAATACACTTCTAACCGAAAAAAAAACAAACAAAATTAAACACATCGAAGTAACGAACAAATTAAATATTATATTTATAAACTTTGGCTAAAGTTTTTGGCGTGAGAATGTACGCAATAAATGGGGAGCAAATAAAAAGAAAGGGAAGAGGTTATATCAATCGTTTTGTATACAAAATCAATAGGAATATTGAGCAACATTCACAAATTACTGCATTTTAATTTGAATGGCCCTTTTTCACTGAGTATGTGCGCCTCTGCGCCACAATTGAAGTGGGCGCTCTGGGGCGAATCAACAAAAAAAATTAAGAGTAAAATTCAACTGAAGGATTTCATCCCTTCTGCTATGCGCCCTTCTGCTATGCACACCTCTTTCTACTAGAAAATTTCTAGTAAACAAGGCACTTTCGGTTGAACACTCAAAAGAAGACAAAGTATTGTTCTTTTTCAAATCTAACAATGTTCCGTGACATTAGCATGAAAATAGATTTGACGCTTTGAATAATATAATTCTCGTCACATTCGTTTCGTTGGCTTTCCTATCATGTCATTGTCAACTGTAAGAAATATTATAACCAAAATTTGATGAATGTCAAAATAAACGATCAATTTGAATGAAAGGTAAGCGAAAATATAGCAGTCGAAACTTGGAGCACGAACACGCATTCATAAATTTTGTACCTTTGGTCGCTCTTTCGACTGTTGACATGGTCGTTCTGATTCGTTCTCGTTGGTAGATTCGTCTTTTTGACGTGACGCGACGCTAAAATGATAAATTCCTGAATAAGATATTATTTATTTGCGTTGTTGCAATGCCGAAATGCATGTTATTTTGACATAAAATAAAATAGGCCAAATCAACGCTGCTCACAAAACCTGAAAATGCGATCAATAAAGGAAATTATCCTATCATTTAAGAATCGAACTAGATCATTTTATCGTGAAAATGTGTGAAAATGTGTGAACTCAATCAACATACCTTTCGTTTAGATGATAATCGTTATACTATAATCTGTTTGTTTTTGGGACTGTTAAACGATTCCAAAATAAACAGATTGGTGTTATGTTGTGTTCATTGTCACTGTATTTACTCTACAAATAACGACACGTGAACGTTTGAAGTAAGTATGATCTTACACGTACTCCAAGCGCATATTTGTTTTCATACCCTAGAGCCTCTAAAATACGATCATAAATCCGCTTGTAAATGGATATGAATTGCGCGCAGGTGATTTTACCTTGTTTCATTGGTCATGTTATCTAAAATCAAGGAATTTATGGAAGCGAGAAAAAAGAGTCGCGGTGACACATGTGTGTTCAGTGTATTAATTGATGTTTACGTAACCCCATACTCAACACTACAGATAACGAACTAATCTATAGGTTGAATTCATTGGCATCAAAAGTATCACAGTATTACGGCGACAATTTGAATTTGTTAATAAAATATCGACTGGCGAAAATGATTGATGTGCCATTAAGAATCTTCAGTATATCGCGCTCGTTTACTGCTAAATGCATATTATCCGCTACTATTCTAATCGAATTTTATTTGAAAAAAAAAAATCGAATGCATAGAACTCGCCCAAAATTTCAATTTTACCATTCTAAATGACCGTTTTCGTTCATTGCAACCAATCCATCGCTGATTAATCTTGCATCGAGGTAAACAAATGATTGTTTCTAAATGTAAGTAAACACAATCAATGCGCCAAACCTACTTTGCTTCTATTAGAATGCTCAAATTGAGTAATAATTTTCGATTCGTTTCGAATGTCAAAACATGAATCAATAGGAAATTGCTGGTGTTATACCAATTTATTTGTTTTGGTTTTCACTCAGCCCCCGCCGAAAAATAATGTTTTGTTTGATTCAAGGTAATAAAAATGTGTCAAAGATCGGGATTGGTGTAATTTTTTTTTCTATACTCATTCTCCTCACTCCTCATTTACTATATTCAAATGTCTAAAAAAAACAAAAACAAAAAAACGGGGAAACAAAATGGTATGTTAACATATCCCATTTGGCGGTGATATCAACAACGTGGTAAAATTGACAGGGAAGCAAACACGTAACAAATCATAGGACAAATAATGATTCTTGATGTACGAAAAAAAAAATGAAAATATTTGTTTAATGCTGAACAATAAACATCAGAGAAAAATGAACAAAAGAAAAACCAACCACATACAATGCGTCTACCGATTTCGTTGTATAAATTATTTGAATAAGCTGCATATGAATAAAAAATGTGATGATACGTGAACGTTGGCGCAAGAGTGTATCTAGAAAAATTGATTCGTAAAAATATAACATGATTCGTGAAGTAAGTGTGAGTGCACCTCGGAGTGTGTGTGTTTGTGTGTGTGTTTGAGTGTGTACTTTCATATTTACAATGACCAATAATCGGTAGCTGACGTATTCATTCGTTCAAGGGGTCAATGGATAACTGCTACTTGCTACCTAGCGTATGTAATTAATGGTTATGAGACATCGATAACTGCTGCGCGATGCCCGTTCACTCGACCGATTACTAGATTAGTATGGGAAATGGCTCAGGTGTTCTGCGGTTATTTCGTTTTTCAAAAAAATACAAATATTTTTTCAATATTTTTTTTTTTTATTCAATCATTTATAAGTTGTATGGAACAGTTATGTTGCGGCTATATGCACATTGATGGTGCTGTGCATGTGAGGGGTCGTAACTTTGATAGCACGGTATGTGTGTGTGTGCGCGCGTAACTCTTTCAAAATGACCAAAAGGGCTAAACGGATCATTTTTAATGATAGTGTTTTAACCTTATTCATGTTCATGTTCATGTTTCATATCATTGCTTCGATCATCTAACATTTACTATCGGCATTCAATAAAAAATAATATACATTTATTAGATATTCCACTGGAAGATTTTGAAGATTCAAACAATAAAATGTGTTTTGATGACCAAGTGTCTTCTTTCAGTCCATTCGGTCACTGAGTATGGATTTTTTATTTTTTTATTTTTTGCTGAAACGTTTAACAAACGGGACACATGTTTGATTTCGATGGTATAAAAAACATATAACAACAAAGTTTCTAATGAACCGGTCATTAACAGGATTCCTGTGTCAGGAATTTAATAAATTTCCAATAGATAAAAATGAGTGACTTACTGATGGATTGAACTGATAGTCACACTGAATCTTTGGAATGCACTCTCAGTTATGCTGTAGGTGCATATCAAAGATTCAGTGTGACTATCAAAGGAATTCATTGTTTTATTTGGGAAATAACTGCTATTTTCAGCTGTTATTGTCAGCCCATAGGAATCTCTGCTTTAATATCTTGGTTTTAAATGCTATAAACCTGAAAACGCATGAAAAGCACTCAAATTTAGTATTAATTATTAAATATTTTAATTATAATATGATTTTTCAAAATTGCTGTAAAATGTAGATAACATTAATCGACAACGAGTTTTCGACGATTCTTAGTCCATTTTCTTGGTCTTTTTGCGATTCACCACGAATCGTGTGACAAATTACATCAAGCCTTGTTGGGAAAAAAATTGCATTCTTAATTAAAACTGAATCTTTCATTGCACTTCAATCTTCTACACTGATATGGCCGAAAGACTCTAATTTATACATTGATTACGTTCAGATTCTTGACACTAGAAGCATCTCTTTGAATATCACCAGACAACTTGATGTGTCATAATTTGAGCCTCAAATTTTGAGGTATTATTTGCTACCCTACTCCTCGATGAACCGATCGGTTGACTTAATCAAATCAAGCAACTGGATTTAGTATTGTTCATTTTGTCCCATGTAAGCGTAAAAATCTAGAAAAAGTATTGATGTGCACAACATGAAAATATGCATCACTTTAAACAAAGTTAACACTTCTGACACCTACCGTGAGTATGTGCTTCGATTGCCTCATAAAATGATTAGACATTTAGTATTTGTTTCAATCAAGCATAACTCTCTTACCTAAAATATGTTTGTACTAAAAGTCCAGCGATGACAAGAACCACACATTCACTATTTTGCTTTCGTCCAATTTCAAAAGATGGCACTGCGAGATTTTCTTTACGCTAACAATCAAGCTGTATCAAGAAATTTGATTGTGGAATTGAATTGATGATGGTTATTTGGATGGGTCGCCAAAACCTGACTGATGATGGTGGAATGCAATGGAAAACAACGAACAAAAATTGAGAAATAATTAAAACAACACTATTCATTAAGGAGCTCGAATGTGATGGTGAGTGTGAGTGTGCTTTTTTATTCAATATCATTTAACATGAATACAAAATTTAGAGAGTATATTTAAAGGTTCATTTTTGTTGTTTTTTTGTTCACAAACATTTTTTTCGCATTTTTGTTTTTTTTTTTATA
This sequence comes from Aphidoletes aphidimyza, assembly GCA_030463065.1. Lineage (NCBI taxonomy): Eukaryota > Metazoa > Arthropoda > Insecta > Diptera > Cecidomyiidae > Aphidoletes > Aphidoletes aphidimyza. The sequence goes on along the minus strand of CM059997.1, from coordinate 4,909,861 downwards.
TTTTCTTCAATTCAATCAATTTTTACCAAACAAAAAAAGTACTTTATCAAATTGGTTACAATTGGGATGATTTTACATGAGAATAATTATTAACATGATTATAGTAGTTATAGTTAAGGTTGCACAATCACAGCTTTTACTGCCAAACAAAAAAACTTACAAAATAATCAATATCGCGGTTATTTGTTTATTAATGGTAATTTCATGGCAATAATTTTTGTCATTGAATTGTTAATTAATAAATTTGTCTCTTTCTCTCACATAGAAATGAGTAGATAAAAGAAAGAATAGATGGTGTGATTTTGGTATTTAGTGTTCAAACAAGTTGCCAAGATCTACTCGAAATGCATAGAAAATGAAAATCCGTCGTCTTTATGTGCGCCAGTCCATTCGTGTTGGGTGTGTTTGTGTGTCTGTTCGTGTGTGTTGGTGGTGGTGTTGGATGTTCAAACGAATTTATTGTATTTGCCGCCTCGTGACATGTCATTGCTGACCTCTTCACGTTTATTGTCCGTGAATATTTGCGGTACCAAACGATCAATTTCGTCAAAATTACGCTTATTCCAGAAGGAGTTTGATGGTTGTTGCACAAAACGATTCAGTCCAAAGCGATCAATTTCATCAAAATTTCGCTTGGAAGGTAACACTCGGTCATCATTCATCATTCGTTTCATGTACTCTTGATAATCGGATTTGTCGGCCAATTCATGGAAATTGTGCTATTTGTGTGTGAGAGAGAGAGAGAGAGAGAGAGAGAGAGAGAGAGAGGGGTGAGAGAAAAAGAAAACACAGGAATTTTAAACGAGTAGTGTTCACAATATAAGTTCAGTTTGTGCCTTACCATCTGCTGTTTCTGTTGTTGTTGTTCCTGTATTGATGGTAAGAGTCGTGATCGTTCTAGGAAAAAACGTTTTGGATATTTATCCGTTTCTGTGTCAATGCTTCGTTTACCAAAATGGCTGTCAATTTCTTCGATATTACGGCGATCAATGATTGGATTTAGTGTGTTTGCATAGTATTCGTACAGCAATGGTTTTTCTTCTAGGTCAACCGCATGATGAGCAGACGGTTTTCTGTTGATAGTCGAATTGAGAGAGAAAGAGAGTTCAATCTATCATCAATACCAAAATCATAATTACATCTACTGTACTGATTTGAAATCAATGAGCTCAGAAAATTCATATTTGGGACTTTAGATATTTGTGCGGCACAATGTGCCATTTCATTTAGAATTTATCTAGGAATATATAGTATAGAACTTTAAACAGCTGCTGATATATTTCCAATGTTAATTTATCAAAATATGAATTGTTGACGTTCTTATATTTTATTGTTGAATAAATATAGTTGAAGTAAAAAAGCCCAAACATGAATTTTCAGATTCTGAATCAGAACAGAACGATAAAGAAAGACCTCACAAGTATATGCACCATTTGCACATCACTCAAGAATGTGCTTTCTATGTGCTGAACATACTCACCCAATTAGAATGCTGTTGTTATTCTGTTCTGTAGTTCTGGGTCGTCGACCGCCACCTACTAAACGAGTTTACAAGATATAAAATAAGCTCTCACATTCTTTACCTATATAAAATATTAACGCATATCCCAAGTTGAAATGCACACATGATACGCACAACAGCATGTTTATTTTGTTGTTGTTGTTGTTGTTGCTTCAACTATGCTACTTTACAACCAATCCATTTCCGTTAGTGTGGTCGTTGAAAGAAAGTGGAAATTATGGAAGGAAAAAAAATGAGCATCTCATGTTCTCCAGTAGCGTAGCTTAAGAAAATCGGTGGGTTTTGAAATTGAATAGTCTAAACAAGGGGAAAATATTGAAATATTTCAAACGATACTTGGAAAAATACTGACAGATACCGAAATTGTTGAGCTATTTACTTAGCATTTGTAATAAATATCTAAATACTGATTCGGTACTGATTCGGGTGCTTAGTGATTGTATTTCGGATGCATATAGGTTTTATAGCTAGTTGATCCAGTAATTTTTCCTGGATTTATTCCTCAGACTTTAAAAGCTCAATTCCATCTAATTTCCATTTTGGAAAAAATGTTCGAATTTGAACGAAAAGTCGAAGGGAAATTTGAATGAAAACCATTTTGATTGAACCCCCCTCAAGCCATGTCGCCGCATTTTCCAAGGCTTTTTCCACGACCTTGATATAAAAAAAAATCGACGTTGCGAATGAAATGAATGCCGCAAAAATGATTGCATTTTACTTGTCACCATAAAATTGTAAAACAGTTGTTAGCCGTTAACGATAGAATCGTATAATAAATGGATGGATAATAAAAAACAAAATGTCGGGTTTTAAATAAAATGTCTACATTCGCATATTCTTTTGGCTGTATATCGGGGCAGCAAGAAAAAGTAACATCTCAATGTTATTTCGTGTAGTTTAAATTTCAACATTAAAAATGCTCATTTCACGTCTGATACACGTGTGATGAATAAGTGTTCTGTGTTTTTACTGAACACGAAAACTAAAAGATCACATGAAATGTGTCTCATTCATTGACGAACAAATCCTTCTGAATGTGCATGGAAATGCTATGGTGGATTCGTCTCAACTACTCGTTCATTCGTCTTTAATTCGCATGAGAGACACTTAACATTTCTATTCAAATGTCGATCGATCAATACAGAGAGTATTTTTTTTTTAAATTACAGTCAAGCGCTTTGGCTCAAAATTGGAAAATCCCTTTCGTAGGATTTCAGTTACCTTTTTGGTTGAGATATTCTCATTTAAATAGAACCGCTGAAGGATATTTTTCATTCAATATATTGATAAATGATACAAAAATGAAACGCTGCTGATGAATATCGCAAGACATTTTCTGCTGCTCTATTGTCATTTTGTCTGTCTATGAATCAGTAAAATTAGTTTCGTATCGTATTCTCAGTCACCCAGTCGGTTCATGTGCTGAATAAAAACAACAGCATGATTTACTTTAAACATGCATCAGACGCCAATTTTTGTACGCTGAAAATGTGATGTGCAGTTAAAGTATGCTCTGGTAAATGGTGTCACTTGATGCTCATTTTTTTGTTGTTGTTGTTGTTGTTGAACGAATGACAAAAAAAAAACTCACGCCTCATACAGTCAAATGGGCTAAGTACGAGCTGAGTGCTATTTTTGTTGTTGTTGTTGTTGTTGTTGTATCTAATCTTGTGATTGTTTACAGTGGTTGGACTTAAATCAGCCATTGATATGTCGATGCCTGGTGTATGTGTGATGGTAAATCTACAGTTCCTGCTGTGTCAAATATCCTGCATTAATGATGTAATTACATTTTATTTTACTTCAGTTGTCGTGAATCCATCTAGCCACTTCGGGTGCTTCGGTTCCGTTGACACTTTGCTGCTGCTGCTACTGCGCTTTTTTCTCTCTTTCTCTCACTTTCCAGTTTTAATCGCAAAAATTTAATGATATTACACACAGTAGTCCGAACGGTTCGTTTGTTTTATTTCCGTTTATTGTGCACGAACAACATTCCTATGCTTTGCTATGGTTCATTGTTTATTCGTGCCCAGAGTAACCGATAATGGTCACAAACTCTCAACTATGACCTGTTTATTTCAATGGTTAAATTCATTCTCAAAGTAAAATAAAAAAAAGTGGTCTTTCACAAGACTAACTTTTCTAGCAATGAAACTTGAGACTACTCAAGCTCATTATTATGCAAATTGACTGATTTTTTTTTTTAAACAATTCCATAAACAGTGGAATCTTAGAACAACTTTGAATCTTTTACACTGTGTGAATCTATGAAAATTATATTTTGTTTTTGTTTTTCAGGAAATTATGCGTAAATTTATGTGGGTAGACATATTTTATGGAATTGTTCTTTCAACAATTGAATTTTAAAGCAAAAAAAAAAAAAAAAATATGTTCACTTGAGGTTTGGGAGCGTCGAATTGTTTGTTACAGTATTGGCCAAATTGTTTTCTAAGTCTGATGAAGTTTTTAAAAATTTGGTGAATTACCATCAACTCAAAGATTGTTGAATTGGTCAGGGATTATTACAATAATCCCTAGTTAGTATACCAACTGAATATAGCTGATATTTTTCGTGTGTGTTGCCTGAAAATAGCTGCTATTTTGAAATACCCATTGATTTGTTACTGTTAACAGGGATTCCACGTTGATGACATGTTCAGTTAGTTGTATCGACACTAATAAATCACTGAATAAAATAGCCGCTATTTTCAAGTGGGAATAATTCCTGGATTGGCTGATTGATTCAAACTTTAGATTGAATCGTATTAACCAGGTGAAGCAAGCCAGTTACACTGAACTAAGACTTATACAGACTGAGGAATTTTTGGTAAATCTAGTCTTGTTCTTAATTTGTACTTTGGCCACGTTCTAAGCATCATCTTTGTATTTGTATGGAATATATGTCCTTTGAACATGCGTTTGATTGCGTTTCGCGTCTATTGCAATACATTCCCCTTGCTCATGCGAGAATATGGAAAAATAAACAGCGATTAAAATGCCATGATGTCATTTATGAATCAAGATAAAAGTTAAACTTGCTAAAAAAAAATAGTCTTTAACATTTCGTCTGGTCAGATTCAATCGAGACGAGCTTGAATTTAATTGTTTCTCTTACAACAATCAATAATTCCATAATTTTTTAATTAAAAAAAAAATCATATTTCAAAGTAAAATTAAACATACCAATTAGAATATTCAAATAAATATATTTTCTTCTTTTGTTTTTAAATGTTATGACATATAATAATGATGGTTGAAATCCTCTTTACTGCTGATTTTGACTCTGATATTTTTCTATTTTTTCTCTGTTTCTCTCTGTTTCTCTCTCTCTCTCTCTCTCTCTCTCTCTCTCTCTCTCTCTCACTCAATTTAAAAGTTCGAGCTCAATGTTCGTTTCACTTGAATAATTAGTCACCATTGAATTTTTATTCAATTGACATGTTAATTGCATGTATGTTGTTGCTCATAATTGTTTTCTTTGTTTTTTTTTTGTTCTCCTCTTGTCCCTTTCCTCTAGTTGATGGCTTGGTTGACAACTGAATTATTGTTTAGAAAAATTGATGGTATTTTAACGTCTTAGCTATGCAATAATTACACATTATAACCACTGGGTGAATTTCCGTTTTGAAATTGCGCATTAGACCAAATAAGTTATGAAACCAATTCAGTATTTTCTCTATACCTGTGGCGGAATTCGATGTTCAATTTCAACGATTTGTATTTTTTTTTTTTTTTTTTTGACTTGACATTTGAAAACTATCATTTTATCTCTCCGAATCAAAAGGATCCATTAAAAAAATCTCAAAATATTGAAATCAAATTTTCGAGCTATCTGATATAATGTCTTATGTGTTATGTCCTTTGACTTGAAATTAAACACGATCGATAACCGATAGTTTTCATTTTAACTCTCACATTTCTCGTCAAATGTTAAGTAAAAAAAAAAGGTTTAACTCGAATTCCGCTACTGTTTTGCTTCCGAAACGCTGTTGCGTGACCCAAACTGTTGTTGCATTGGGTCATTTGTTATTTCATTTTTTTTTTTCTGCAATTTTTATTAAAAAAAAAAAAAAAAAAAATTTAAAATGTATACAATACACAGATTTAAATGAGCAAAAGTGCCATGGCACCACGTCTCCGTTAATTTTGCGTCTGTTTCTGATAAAATCAATTGTTGTTGTTGTAAAATATATATGTATTTAATTAATCGTTGCGTTTATTCTACTGAAACGCAACATTGAAATCGAAGCAAATAGGTCATATTCAATACACACAGAAAGAGGAAAGGTGAACATAATTTTGAAAAAAAAACATAAATAAATAAATAAACCTCAAGCCATTTTATTTTTGAGGGGCATTACATTGATATGATAATTATAGGCACTGGATTAATACACTTGAGCATTTAGGTGATTACAAAATAATTCTAGGCGTCCGTTCATCGATCTGCCGACGGTAACGCATTATATATGCTGATAAATATACGACAGCATTCACAATCAGAACTTCTCATGGCACTTAAAGAATGCAGTAGATTATGAAGGCGACTGTTTTCTTCCTATCTTACGTTCGGACTTAGAAGTCTCCGGACTTCGGGGGTGGAGGAGTGCCACACATCGACAATTTATAATCAAGTTCATGCGTTATTTGTGATTGAAGTGGACAACAATCGAGAATTCATGAGCAAGTAAACCAAGTTTTTTGCTTTATTGCAATCAATGTGTGTTCAATTTAATAATAGTTGTTCTGTTGTTCAAAGTAATACAGTTCATATTGTATGAAAAAAAAAGTCGATCGTAGAAATGATGATTTTTCCACCAGACCTCAAAAATAGCAAATTGTTGTGACATTTTGGGAGTAATATAGCGTTGACCATACAAACGTTGACCACACAAAAGAATTGAAAAATTTGAATTGTTGATACATTCATTCTGATGAAGAATCTCAATGACATCATGCCACTCTAGGTTGTTCAATCGAAACAATAAATCCGGATTGATGAAATTCTAACTGAAATGAACTCGAGTGTATTTAAGCCAGTACCGTAAATTAATCGGTGGGGATAAACCGATATGGTTGAAATTCTAAATATACACTGAAACATCTAGATCTATACATTTACAGGAGGTGGAATGGAAAGAAAAGAACCAAAAATATCATTCAAGAACAAAAAAAAAATTCATAAGAAGAGACTGTGTGATCAAACATTCTAAACACACCGAGAATTTCGGTTTATCTTTTTTGTTTTTGTTTTTATAATGTATATTGTATATCTAATTACAATCAATACATGAAATTATTGGTTTTATTTATTTTTTTTTTAAATTGCTGAACATTTGTCAAAAATAAATTATTTTAGTTTCATTTTATTGTTTGTTATTATTTCATTTATCATCGACGAAAAAAAATATGTTGATTCTTGTTTTTTGTTTTTAAATATATATTAATTTGTTTTTTCTTTGTTTTTAGGTTAAATTGGAATTGTTTCGGTGGTAGAGAAGTGCGTACTCAAGTTGCAGTGCGCATATTGATTTTTTAGTAGACAATTTTTGTTTGTTTGTTTTGTTATTATTTGATCGTAATTTATCTACGTTTTAGTAAATTGCCACCACCGATCCGATCAACGGCTCGTTTTAGCAGATTTCCGCCACCAATGGGATCGATGGCACGTTTCAATCCTTGTTGATTGAGCGCTGAATCTGGTGGATATTCTTGATTTTGTGGTTGCTGTTTTGATTTTAATTTCGATTGCATCGGCAAATGACGATGTGCATTAGTCAATTTACGCTCCAAAATTAAACGCTTTCGATTTAATTCATCGCCCAAATTCAACAATCGAATGGTATTTTCCAATTTTCGGTCATATCCATCTAAATTCGGATCACTAATTAAATCGTTGCTACTGCTACCGATGTTGTCGCGATTAAAACTGTCACGGAATGCAACTGGTCGTGCCAAACTGAAGAAATCATATGGTTCATCTAAAATTTGATGATTATGTGTGTTTGTTTTGTTTGTTTGTGTGTGTGTCGGTTTTTGGTTTTGGTTTTTTGTTTTTGTTCAATTTTAAACCCGTTTCAGACGTGTTTTTGTTGTAAAAAGAAATAGGAAAAATTGAAACCAACATTAAAAACAATTTGTTAAATAGAATTTGTTCAGGTGCGTGTGTGTTCAGTGCATTTGTTTTTCACAAGTGTTTGGTGTGCTAGAGGTGAAATTGTTGTTTGTTCGGGTGCTTTGTGTTTCATTAACATTTCAACATGAAAACAACAATGAAAATAATACATTGAAACGAACACAAAAAAAAAACGCAAAAGTTTAAAGTTCTAGAGCATGCTCTATTCGATGTGTGTGTGTGTGCGTGTGTGGTGTTAGTAGGTTCTTTGTGTGATTGTATTGTGCTGATAAAAGTGTTGAAGATCATGCTATTTGTGGCAATATTTTAATGCTGTGTTTTATGTAATTTATGGGTTTTTGTGGATTTGTGTGTTTTGTGTGTGCATTTTATCGCCAAAAGTTTAAAATATCACCAAATCCATAGAATTTTATCACCTAAAACGAAACTGTATATATTTTTAGGTGATTTAATTCTATGAAATTCATGATGTTTTTTTTGTGTGTGTAGAATTTGGCGATATATTTCAAAATTGGGAATTGTTCAAGTGTTTGTTTTTTTTGGGAGACTATGTTAATAAAATCGATTTGATAGTGCATAATGTTTATGTTTTGTGTGTTGTGCGTTTGTCGTTTAAGACGTGATGGGTACTACCATACGTGTGTGTGTGTGTGTGTGGGTATCATAAAATCTAATCAACATTAATTAATGAATAGTTACCATAATGATTTTGTTGCTTTAGTTCTTCCAAACGGTAGATTAATTCATCAATATCCTGAAATGGAAAACAATTTACAAAATTACTTATTTGTTTGAATAAACGAACCAAAAAAATCAATCCACGCGAGACCATGTCATACACATTGCCACGCAGTAAACAAATCACCACATTGTAATGTTCTCTACTGCTAGAGCTGGTTATGGTTTCGAGCACACATAGCTGTGCAATGTGTTGTGTTGCGTAGAATTGAATGCAGTTTGTGATTAATAGAGCTTAAATTAATTTGGTCACGTGTTCAGAAATCCCTGATGAATTTTTAATAGGCTTGCGAAATCCCTTCTAATTCCTTAGCTCAGATTTATATCAATGTTATAGAATAATCTGGTATACATTTCAAATTCATCAAATTTATTTCTACTCATATTCATGTTAAATGTCAAAATAATGTGAATTTTTTTTATTGTGAATCAATTTTATTCATTTCAATTTCAATCTAATACTTTATATTAATCAGAGTATCAGTTCTGGATGTCAAATGGTCACCGTTAAAGTGCACCTAGCTTTTGAAATTCGCAACCTACAAATGTTCAATGCGGTGAAAAAAAAAGAAGCAAAGTAATCAATGCAAGTATACATTCTTTGCGATCGAATTGTGTACAATAGAATTATATTCTATGAGCTCTGGCACATTTTTCTGTTTTCTACTTTTGCCGTCGTCGTCGTCGTCATTCAAAAGCCAAACATAATGAACTTTCAACAGGAGGAATAGATGAAGTTTTATGAATTGAAATTTGTTGCATGTTCTAATGACAATGAAGTAGCAGTACAGTGACACATAGAAGACCTTCGACGACCGTCATGTTTGCGCTCAAGGATTTTGTACGAGCACAAAAACACACACACACACACACACACACACAAAGTTTGCAAAAGCTATATCATTCTTGGTTCACCTTCTGCACATACGACATCCATGTCAAAAACAGGAACTTGCATCCAATGAACATATACGTCAAAATGTTGATATTAATCTCAAGTAGCCTTTTTTACCTAATATTTTACACAAATGCGGCTTATGCAATGGGTAACCCTCATGTATGGGTAACGACTAAATACAAAACAAGTATATGTTGCTTAATCGACGCTCACATCATTGTGACACATTAATTAAACTGGTTTATCAGTTGAACGCTTATCAGTCAAATGTGTGTGTGTGTGTGTTTTTACGTTAAGAGTTAACTCTTGTGATCTGCTCAAGACGGCAGTTGCTCATTTATTTTGACAACTTGTTTTTGTGTGTGTGTCTTTATTTTCACCACACAATGCATTGTGTGTGTTGAAATTTTTGGAATTTTGAATAGACTCAATAAATGCATATGTGCTGATAATCCAGCATACGAGGAAAATATGATGCATTCTATTTTGTGTTTATGTTAATCACAATTAATGTTGTTTTGCTAGATTTTTACTTGTTGTATAACAACATTTTTATCATATATGAGGAATGGATGGAAATTTACGGGTTTTTCCAATGAAATGTGAATTGAAGGAAAAAGTCAACCGATTTATAGACACATTTGCATACACACACACACACACACACACACACACACACACACACACACACACAAAAACAAATCCCCTGTGTGGTGAACAAACATTTTATCACATAACTCTGAAAAGCTTCCAAGGTACTTCGATGCTTAGCCGAAGGCAAACAGTTACTCGTTGAAAGCATTCCCAATGCCACTATTTTAAAGCTCCTCGTGTGTTCTGATTTGTATTTTGAGTAAAACTTAAACGAACTCTAACATAATTACATCAATTTTAATGTTGAATGATTCGATCATGTTTCGTATGAGGGAAGTTATTCAAAATAAAACAGTGATTGAGTATCTGAGAATGTAGAATCTTATCATTGCAAATGTCTCTCTCTCTCTCTCAGTTAAGTTATTAGAATGATTTCAGATGATCGGAGGTTGCTGCAACTGTATGTAGTTTTGTTGGAGATTCCAACTTGGAATGTGATGCAGTTGGTCAACAAGTGTTTCACCAATCATCACGTCTGATAATATGTCAAAACTTACTAAGACTGTACGTCAAGAGGTATGCATGCGGTTTATAAACTGAAGCGTTTGTTTCTATTCAAAGGTCGCTCCGCAAGATTTATTCAATTCACTAGAAACCATAAGAATAGCAAACAAAGAAAATATTCACTGTACATTGAGTTAATTGCTTTCAGAATAAAAAATCAAGTGGTAAAGATGGTGACAGGAAAGTGTATCCTGAAAGTGTAACACCTTATCAAGAATAGTTTCTCATTTGTGTAACTCTTACTCGGTATGGGAAGCCTGAAGCAAGACTTACATCCACCTAAATATTTATAACGTGTATTACTTTCCACAAAACATTCTCCGTCCTTTACATTTAGCTTTAAATGGCTGACGTGAAATCTAGGAAATTGCGCAATTAAAGTTGATAACCTTATAATGCTTCACACAAAACTCACTCACTTTGAACAAAGAAAATTCTAAACTGAATGCATTTTCAACTGTTGACAATCCATCATCGCAGCATTGAGAAAATGTTTGTGTCGATGAGTTTTGTTTTGTGAATTTGTGTTTGCTTTGCATTTTAACAGAATCCACTTTCGCACCAATCAAAATGGGTGGTATTCAACTCACCGCTTAACTTGTGATGCTGGATGATGAATTGTTATTAATTCGGTATGTATTCAGGTTAGAATCAACATTATTTAAAGACAATGAATTTCATGGGAACAATACAAAGTTACCAACTTTGACTGCGCATTTTCCTTCCAATTTCAATTTGCTGTACACAATAATAACAATGTTAAAACTTCAACTTTATGTGAAATTAAACCAAATCTGAATCTTAAAATCATATCAAAATTGATCGTTGTTGTTATTTGAGAAATGAGAAAAATTTTTCCATTTTGTGTCACACAAATTAAATCGTAGCAACATGTGAGAGTCTCTTATGGATTCATAATTCAATTGATGCGGGCTCAACATGTGATATTTTCAGGCACTGACAATTCACGCATGGAGTATGATTTTGATATACTTAAAACTTGTTGCACTGTATAATTGAAGTAAATATGTGAAAATTTGATTTTTTTTCGGCACTGATGCTACTGAACTCATTCAATCCAATCCACTCCACGGAAATATGAAAAATAAACATGTTTAATCTTTCAAATTAAAAATGTTCAAGTGTATTCGTAAAATAATTTGAAAAAAATCTTCTGCATTAAAAAAAAGACCAAAAAAATGTTGTGTTTTTTTTCACAATGGCAGTAAGAAAGCTTTTCTGCTAAGTGAAAAGTGACAGTAAAGTTTGGCCAAGTTGTAAGCTTTATCAAGATGCTACATCTTCGCCGAACACTGTTGTCAATTATCTCTCATCAATAGCTGAAAAATCACATCAGTTTTCTTTTATTCGTTTTTGGGCAGCCAGTAACGCCAGAACAGACCTAGACGATGTGTGATGTTTTGAGTGGACTTGAGTTGAGTGACGCCACTTTTGGCCGCTTTTGCCTAAGGCCGAATGACTAATATGAGGTGTCAAGCCCACTTCTGAGTCGCTCACTCCACTTATCACTTCAGTCACTCGGAAGAATTATACTGATAAAATGAATTAATACCATTTCAATCACGGTAACAATTCATTTCTAACAATCGTAGATATATAATCAATTTCCTGACTCAATTTTTCGGAATCAATACACAGGAGCATCAGTGAAAAAAAAAACTTCACTCACCAAATCGACTCAACTCTACTCACTCCCAGGTCTGGAATAAGCATCGAGCACACTTCATCACGGTATTTATTGTTCTCTTTGCACTTTGTTGATACACAAGAAAGACGATATTGTTCATGAAACGACAAATTTATTGGTCATCTTGAGCATACTCAAATGTGCACATCATCATAAAATTCGCCAGTTTTATCGATACAAGGTTACAATGTTGAACTGTATACTGAACGGAACACTTCTAATCCATAAACATACTAGTGCTTTCTACCGTTTCAACGGCAGTATGAAATAAAGAACAGTTGATGAAAAACACCTTAATATAAGAAAGTGGTTAAAAAGATGCTAAGATTCTACTGTGTGTTTTTTTTTGCAATGCACAAAAATTTAACTTTCATCAAAAGCACAAACATAGTCTCAGCTTCCATACTTTTTAAACAAAAGTTCTGTTTGACAGTTACATAGGACGTTTGTATCAAAATGCTGCAGCATACTTCCACATGGTATCACTGGTTTATTGACAGCATATTACTTGCAACGTACGAAAACTCCTTGTGAACTTATTTAATAAATAATATTTATTTTTCTGTGATAAATACGCGACAAATGTTCGAACGGTATATTTATTAGACATTTTATTAGAATCTACTGGATTTGTTATAATCTCTCTCGAGGGAAATGGTCGTTCATATTTGTGACCACTTGCATTGCATTCAAAAGTGCATTTATATGGCAGCATCTATAGCTAGTGTGCATGCACAAGCCAACTGATGATACAATGCAAACAAAAATATACAGTTTGTCATTTGACTTTATTTGCAGGAGCATTTTGGGTTGTTTACGGCAATTATTTCTTCGGTAGCAATGGCTGACATTTATATGACTCCATTATATATTTAACAATGTATTTGGAATAGAAACACACTGAATGTCCGTATCGGATACTTATCCGTTGCCATTCGATAGGGAAATCAATCAATCAAACATTGAACACGATATAAATCACAATGATACAGAACGTTAGATGCGTACCCAACATTTGCATTGCACGTATACACGATACACCATCAACTCGACTCGCCATCATCTATTTCTCATTCGTGCACCAGCTAATATATTCAAGTGATTCAGTAATGGTGAAACGTTAAATTGCATTTAATACGACTCAATTGCGTTTGCAACATTCATTAGCATTGTCACTGAAAGCAACATTCAATCGAATCTCATTTTTCATTAATTACAATTTTTAGACGGAAATTAAATTAATTTTGTGCCACACACAAAAAAACCTACGAAAACGAGAACAATTCATACATTTTTCATGATTCCATCTCAATTTATTACAGCCGTAATATAAACTGCCGGATATGTATCTAATGTAAGCATTCGTCTTGGTTATGTGTGTGCATGTGCGTTTGCCAAACGGAGTATGTTGAATGGGAGACTGAAAATGCCTTAAACCGATCCAACCAACTGCTGTTTCGAATGTCGACTAAATTTTTAAGCAGCCATAATCAACGACTTGTGTGTGTGTGTGTGTGTGTCTACTCAGAACATGCCATTTCAAAAATATTACGCGTTAAACTTTGAATAAACAAAAATACACATAACAGTGTTTCTTTGCTTAAAAACTCCTGTGCCATGAAGAAGAAAAAAAAAAGTTCCACATTTTTTCGGGAAAAGTTTAGATAATCTTTAGCCAAACCTCTTTACGTTTATCCGTAATCACACACACACACACAAACACACAGGGAACTTATGAGCTTTATGGACATTAAAATTGCCGCCAGAACCGAATCTCCTCTCATGTGTGTGGTACTTAATTATTCGGTAATGAAATAATCAATTTTTGTTTTATTCGTTTTCATGTGTACAACACAGTCTTAGTATCGCATCGTATCTGGCATTTCGTATGTCGTAGTTCATGTCTCATACCGACGAGCCCATGGGCTCGTTTAACTCATGTCAAATTCAATCGACTTGAGTATAAAATAATTTAACATTGATCACCTTTTCTTTCTCAATCTATAAATGGAAATTCGAATCAGAGACAACCACATCCGAAGGCATCACATTTTGATAAAAGTCACACAACAAACTACGAATCACATAAAACAGAATCATCACCCCGGATTTTGCTTTTATCATAATGTCAAATTGTTCAAGTTTAGCTAATGTTCGTGGGCTATTTATGCTGCGAAGTTTGAATGTTTGCATGATTTGATGTAGTTTCGAATGTACTGGAAATGTTTCATACATATATGATATTCACACTGAGTAGGGGTGTGCTAGACGTGCAGAAAATTCATTTGACAGCAGTCACAGGAGTAATATCTCTTTTTGAATATTACATGTTTTCTGTGGCATGACCAAAACCATGTGACTACTTATTGCTTTGCGTGTGCGTTCCTATTTGATTGAATAATAAACATCAGATTAAATGACTTTAGTCATTATTTTCTTGAAAATTGGACGTTGAAAATTCATGAAACAAAAAACAAAACTCTTTCTTAGACACACCGGCAAATGCCTATCCGTTGGGACAGATTGATATGCAAGCCAAACAGCCTATCCCACATAAAAAGGCGTCATGTACTGTTAATATAATAATTACCTTCAGGTTATGTTTGGCGCTATTGAGCCAACAATTTTTCACACACAAATATAGCGAGGTGAAAGGTGAGATTGCTGCGTAGCGTAGACATTTACAGTGCCTTTTCTCTTTTTCGATTTCAAATAGTATGTCAAATGCATGTGCAAACGAGTCATCAACGTTTGGCTGACGACGAAAATTTGCTTTGATTTTGTCATATCTCAAAATAATGGAGTTTTGTTTTGACAATACGCGCATATATTGGGCAAATATAATATATTTCACATGTTTTTTTTTGTTGATAATAGCACATTTCCCTATTAAATGTTTATTGAACCATTGAGATTTTTGAATATATTTCGGGCAATAGAATGAAAACAAAATCACTGGTCAAAATCGCAATTTGTTTTTGAAAGATCGATAAAAATTCTTGAATTTTGGTTTTGATTCTTTTTAACAAAGATGAAATATCGAACGTCAAAGTACCGAACAGTACTGAGACAATATTTGCATCTACCGCAACCAGCTAACAATAGCTATTGGCTCTAGAAGGCATGTGAAAAACAATAGATAAAGAGAATCGAGAGAGAATCAAGTAAATCGTATCTCGCACATTGATTTGTGCAGATATTCACTCAGTACATTTCGGTACATTTGACTTTTGTTTATCAGTATTGATAGCAGTTTGCCCTTTGGATCGTGCACAAAGGCATAATTGACTTATTTTGTGTGAAACATAATTCTAATTTACAATGACATCCGTAGATGGACCGTTGTTTCACTGTTATTCATCGATGTTTTCCAAAGTGTACCTGATTGTTTTATTGATTTTATTAAATAGTATACCAGAAAAGGGTATTGTCAAGCATTTAGTCTGTAATATAAGCGCATTAAGACGGCATTGTGTGTTACCGTTCCACCAAGCATTCGATCGATGTGAAAATGTTTTATTTGAATAAATATTTTAATTAGCTCTAATGATGCGTTTAAAACAGTGAAATTATTTAAATAAATTTCGTTTACACTGAGCATCTCTTCACATTTTGAACCATATCGAACAAACATGCACTTTCATTACTCGGAATTTAGATTGAAAGGTAGCTGTAATTACTGTTTCAAATTATAAGGTGTAAATTTTCACATTTTCAACATCATTTTTATATAATTATCCTTTATGATTAACTTGACATACGCCGTAAAATAAAATGGGTTGATTGGCACAAATGAACATTAAATCTTTCGGTTGTGTTCAGTGTTTAAATGGAAAATACACCTTAAGGTAATTTTACCTAATAATTTAGCCTATGAAGGGTTTTATTTGAATTTAAAGGGTATGATCCGAGATATAAAAATGGGATTTTAAAAATTTAATTACGCGTTGGCTTAGTCATTTTGGTACAAAATTATCGGATTTTGGTAAATGTGCCAATGTGTTCATACATTCATGTTCAGGATTTAATTTGATCGCCCACTCAAATAAATTACTTGATAAACTGAAACTAGCGATAAGAAATAACCCTTATGAGTGTTTGTTTTTTTGTTTGTTTGCTTCAACCAATGCTAATCTATCCATTTTCGTCCAAGATAATATTTCAATAAATGGAACATTCCTGTCTTTGTTGCATACGAATTGAAACAGATAAGGGTTTCAAACAATTCAAACAATTAAAACAATCAACAACAAACAAAAAACATTGTCAGACTCTTGAAATGGAAATGGAAATAAGCCACAAATTACCACTATGATTTGGCGATAAGTTGAAATTAATTTGCTGATTCCATGAATTGGTTGGTGTGGATTATTTTAGCAGGGAAATTAATTCCACACCAATTTATCGAGAATGGAACGGTTTTTGTTTTTGTTTTTTTTTTTTTCAAACAGACTGGTTTGAACAAAGGAGCAAGAACCGATGGAATTAAAATGTTATTTAAAATGGACAAAGCACGTAACACTGAAATTTCACAACATAATCCATATTTCAAAAAAAAAAAAAAAAAACAATGAAAAACCATAGCTAAATCGCTAGCGGTCAAAATGCGATGGCATTTTCCATTCAATTGCATTTCGCTTGAAATGTGCTGCGGCGACAAAATCACCTTTGTGTAAAAAACTAACAAAAAAAAACAGCACACACACAGACACACGCCATTCTTGACCATATCGTCGAGCATATATTACGAGTGAGACAAAAACCAGTTCAAGTTTTGTTGTCCGAAATTCCATGATGGTGTGATTTTATTGATCGATTGTAGCATTTTATCGTTTTGATGTAATATATTGAAAACATGTCTTCCTGTATGCTAAACCAATAGGCTAACAAACCTATTATCCAATTGGTTATCTAAAGCGTAAGCCGTATAACTTCTACTGAAACCACATGATAATTCAAGCGATAATATATACATATATATATATTTTTTTATATTCAAACGGGTTGCCTTCAGAAGAGCATCATCGATTATTTTTATACACCTTTATTGCGCTCTTTTTCCACCTAACCGGGATATCACACACCATTCCATTCGTCTAATCACACTGTTCACACTCACTCAGAGTGTCCCAAGGACTTACACGGCAAGGATTGGAATGAATTTTCTAAATTGGGAGATGCTATTTAAGTATACGCTTGCTGGTAACGATAATTATGGTGTTTAGCTGAAAATCAGTTGCTTTGACGATGGATTAACAACAGGCAATCGTGTCGTACATTTTTCGTTCACACAAAAATTCCAAATGGAAAACATTAACGGACATAACGAGAAGCAAATTTGTATTGTTGTGTATGTATATAAATTGTTACGAACCTTGGTCGGTAGTCCAACAGTAATTCCAATCACTAAACACGAAATGCACAATCCAAGTAATTTCAACATGTTTGCTGCTTTCCTTTATTTACCAATTTCGATTTTTAATTGAAAATTTAAATTGAAAAAGCTTTTCCAACAACGAAAAACAACAACAAAAAAAACAATTTCCCGTATCGAAGTTCTATAAACAAATCGAGAAAAAAGAACAAAAAAAAAAAAATTCTATTGAAATTTCAGATTTTAAAGCGAATTTTTGAAAATTAGAGAGTTAAAATTTTGAATAAGTATGTCAAAATGTAAATCTTTTTTTGAAACTAACGAATAAATGTGTCGTTTGGTTTATGCACTGGCCATTTGTGATACCACTGAACAAAAAAAAAACAGCGATACCGGTTTTATGAAAACGAATTTCACTTGATTGGTGAGGACGAATTACGCCGAATGGCTTGAGCTGTTATGGCTTCGCTTAGGAAAAAAACTTATTCAGATTAGCACTAGAATTTGAACACCATTGAATATGTTCGTGTTTTTTTTTTTTGTTACTTTCAATTTGCCAACTGAATATCGGGGTTCTTTTCGTTACAACCGTTTATGTTGAAATGATTGGATGAGTGTTCATGTCGTGAGCTTTTATACAAAAAAATCCTCGTACCGTTAGCAGGCAAAGAATGTTATGTATATATAATACAGACTGTTATATACACTGCACATGCACACACACACACTCAATCAACGGTATGGAGAGAGAGAGAGAGAGAGACTGAGAGGAAAAAATGTAGCGACCAAACACTTGTAGCGCCACATCCAACGCAGTCTGAATCAAAACCGTCGACAATCAACACTCAGCGCACTCCGTGTTTTATTCGTGTTCGATATGATTATAAAAAGCCATGCGATACATATTTTCATAATGTTAACGAGATTCACGACCAACGTATCAAACGAAAAACAAAGCCAACACACACACACAAAACGCACTTAAGCCACCCGACACACAATTTCATCACTTTACGTTAGTGTTAATATATTTTCATAAAATGCATCACTAAAATTTCATCAACCATCCTTTTCAATGAAAATAAGTAGTACCTAATCAAGGAGATTTCGGTTATTTATCATATGATTATTTATTTAATTAATTAATCGCTATGTTTTGAACCAAGCTACTCGATGAAAGACTTTCTCCCCTCCCCCGTCCAAAAAAGAGCCGAAAATTATCATTAACTTCATTTTATTGAACTGTTTTCAACGAAAATGATATAGCTAAACCAGAATTAGTCAACAAAATTATAGACAAACCGCATTGAAATCCATTCACCATCGAAATATTTTCCAATTTGGAAACATTTCTCGTTGGGTTTCAATTTAACATTTTAGTATTTTGACTATAGAATGGTGTATTCATCATTTTGCATCACTGAGCATAGCTCATTATGAAGTGGTGGTTTAACGGGGAAAATTACCAAAAAGCATTGGGTTTAAAATAGATTTTTGTATGAAATATTTAATGAAACGGAGGTTTTTCGCTGAACTTCAAACACACAATACACGCACACACACTAGCAGTTTTTGACATCTTCATCAGGTGTTAACGATTATTGAACAGGTTTACACATTTTGTGTGTGTGTGTCGCTCATACAATTTGGTTAATGTTTTCTCTTCGTGACAAAAAACTGAATAAATTGACAAAACACCCCAATCCCAATGTGTCAACAAGTCATGAAATAGTTTTTGAAAAGCGAAACAGCACAGTCAATTGCAAACCCCAAGTATCTACTTGCAACAATATCGATTGATAACGAGCTACAATAGAAGTTTGTTACAAAACCAAAATATACACAAATTGATGGAATGATTTCAAACATTTCAATATCCGCGCAATTTCATTGAGCTTTGTCTACATTTATTATGTGTACTACACAAAGCTGATAGAATCAAGATGAAAATAGAAGTTTCACCATTCGCTGAAGACTCTTCAGTCAAGTTTTAACGATTTTTTTTTTGTTTGATTAAAAATTCATAAATTCATCTAAAAGCTACCTTTACTTTATTTATGTTCATTTTGAATGCCTTTTGCGCGTATGTTGGAACGCATTTGTTTATTCGATATTCGATGATTTTTACGCTATGTAAACAAAGGAAATCCTATGAACAAAAATGATAGATGGTTTTTCATCTGCGCCTAAGAATGGATTCAGTGGTGTTTATCAAACACTGTAAAAACGATCTCTGACCAGCAAACGGTGGATGATCTAGCAAAAGAGGTGCGACATACGCTGAAATAAAATGTATGAAATGCGATGCGTATGCAGTCGCCAAATGCTTAGACACACTATTACGCATCAAACGAATAGCTGTGCCCTCTGACTTGGATTAATTGGGTTTTGGACTTTTTTCTTTGACTTCTTTGGATCTTGATTTTGCCGATATGCATATTGTTGACACTGATCTATTTTGTATGATTAGACTGGTTTTGAGCATAAACGGGTGAACCTTCGTTCGTAGTGGATTAGAAGAAGAGATATCGTTCATATAAGGGCTGTAGAGGACACTGGATTTTAATATCGCTACTGTCTTCTAATATTCACTATTCCCTCTAATATTCTCATATTTTCAATATGCATAAAAATATTTGAATATTACATTTTTCCATAGTTACACCACAAGTACAATGTGCACTGCACACAAGGTAGACGTATTCAAGCGACTGCACAAGCGCTGTTCACAGTTCATAAATTTTGTGTGAGATTTTCTTTATCTGGCTGCGTTGATTCGGCTATTTGATAAAACTGGATCAAATTCTTACAACTTGGATTACTTCATTTCTTGCTGTGGCATTACGGCTTACGTCGTTTACGTAAATAATTTATCGAATACCAAAATGAATTTGAACGGAATTTGGTGAAAAATCTGGCATTTTTTCCATTTGTTTCACTCGACACTTCAGGGAAAGACACTCATTTACAGCGTACACAAACACAAAGACTATGCCAAATATGTGCTAAGTGTCTAATGACACAGCCTTTCATGCAAATACAACGAATGAAATACGAATCTGCCGAGCAATGTTTGCATTCTATAAACATGAAACATAAACAAATGTATCATGTTTTGAAATGCATGATTGTAGTTTGTTCACACTGTTCATGATGTATTTCTGATGAAATAAGCCAGAGATTATCTTGCAATGGATTCATTTATGGAATAGATTCTGCGATGGGTTTTTTCTCGAAATTCTGAGATTGCAATCTCTCCAACGATGTAATGATGCTCAAGTCCACTTGAAATGGCCATAGCCTCGAAAATTCATGGCCCATCGAAATACTCGAAATGTGTATTAGGTTTTTTTTCTGGTGCTTTCTCATATCACAAATAAAAGCTATATGTGTTTTACGGAATATTACCGAAAGATACAAGCGAAAATTAATGCGTACAAATGTAACACTCCAGCTTGCGGTTTGGTCCCCGTATGTCTTCTGAACCTTCAATAAGCTGATGCGATGAATTTCACATATCAAATATCAAAGGGTAGATTTTGCCGATTGATTTAACCTACAAAGAATCGCTTTTATGTCTGATAGTCTTGCATTCGAAAATACATTTCAAACCTGTAACTCTATAAGATTAAGCTTAAATTGTCAGCATATAGAGAATGAATATGGGCGCCAATATATTTCTTTATATTTTTTCTCTTTTTTTTTGCGCTATGAACCATGAAGCTGATTTTAGTGAAATTGTAATGTTAAACAGATGGGACTTTATTTCTCTTGTCGCTCTCTTTATTTTTTATATACATGCGTACATACAAGTTTTAAATCAATCGTTCAGTGGAACAACAACGTCAAAACAAAAAAGTACGTGAACAGAGTGTAATTTATGTCGCTCTATGTATGACGATATGTTTTTTCTTTCTTTCAATATGTGAATCTTCTTGGCATATGGATGTAAAAAATGCTATTTTTAAACGAAAATAATAGATTAATCTATATATGTATTGAAATTGAATTTTGGTGTTCACTGTTCATATTGCAATTTTCAATAGCATTTTTAGGATGTTCTCATAGAAAACACTCAGAAAACTCAAGTACCAGAAATAATACTTAAGATTTCCAGGTACCAACACAGTGTATTCCATATCAACGGATACCGTTATAAAAATTCAGCAAAATATCAAAAGTTTGCCACAATACAATTTCAAAGAGCAAAACTTGACGCCATCTAAAAATCCATTGAAAGAGAGAGAAAAAATATTATACATATATTAGCATTGTTTAGATACTACAGCTGTATATCGAACCGAACATTTTTGTATTTGTTCGTGTGTGTTTGGATCTATTCTGAAACCGTGAGCATATCTAAGCCATCAATGGATCTTCCGAATGAATATGAACAAATGAATTGATGCGGTTTATTTATAGGTCTAAATTTGTAAAATAAATTGCAATACGTCGTATTTTAGATTATAATAAAG
Organism: Aphidoletes aphidimyza; assembly: GCA_030463065.1. Lineage (NCBI taxonomy): Eukaryota > Metazoa > Arthropoda > Insecta > Diptera > Cecidomyiidae > Aphidoletes > Aphidoletes aphidimyza. The sequence goes on along the minus strand of CM059997.1, from coordinate 4,887,852 downwards.
CTTTAAATTAAATTCACAATTTTCTTGAAATAGTTGAGCTTTCGATGTAGAAACCAAAAGTGGTGAGCTCATTTCTACCCTCAAACTGTCCATAAAAGCAGTGACGAAATTCGTTCTTGAAATTTATTCAACTGTTTTTGCTTCAATTGAATGTTCAATAAAATAAAATGCGACCCAGATATCAACAACAACAAAAAAAAAACGAACGAGTCCAGAGACTGCCTGCGATGTCTGATAAATTCAATAAAGCACGTAACAGCCGTTAAATGAAAAGGCGTGGGTAAGTTTTTAATATTTTCATAATCGCATTTAATTTTGCTTTTGTTTTTGTTTTTTTGTTTTTTAATTTTTGCATTTGTCAATAGATAGTCAACAGTTCATAAGATGGACAGTTGGAATACTGGATTATATAGAATGTTCTATTTACAGGTTTATTCATTTATTGAAGTAAAAGTTTTAATAATAAGCAATGACAAACAAAGCTCTTAATAAACAGTACGAATGATGTAGATATACAAGCCATTTAGTGCGTCGAATGGTCAAGATATGCTAATTTTGAACCAATATTAAAGATTCGATCGTCCACATGGATTATTTATGATATTTAAGACAGAAGGGCTGTTAGCACTGTCCACATCGAAGTTATTTCTTCATCAAAGAATATTTTATCCGTAAAAAATGCGAAACCGTTTCAAAGTTTTTTCTTTCAGAAATTCAAAAATTTAGAATTTAAAATTTTATGAGAATCCGAAAAAAAGCTGAAGATAAGATTGAGAAGATGCCAACATTTGAAAAGAGCAAACATCAACATTTGAATTGTTTTCTGCATTATTGAATAATAATTTTAACAAATGTTTAATAAATTTCGATGGATGATTTAAAATCATTGATTTTTACAAGAGTTTTAATTATTCCATGATTTGATTTAAATGAAATTTGAAACTACGCAGTCCACATCAGTAATATCATTGTTGTGTGTTTTTTTTTTTTTGTTCCTTTGAGCCTGGAAAAAATATCCGCATGTCATAATTTGGTTAAATAAATGTATTTTTTCGCTTTCATCTTGTTTACATTTAATTTACTTATCGTCAAAACATGTTACTACATTGCATCAAATACAAAAGCTTCATTAATATATTTTGCCTGCTCTAAACCATTTGGTGATATAAAAATTTTATTATAAAAGCTTCAGTTTCTGATTCCTTTTTTTTATAAACAAACCTTTATTTGCTAAAAAAAATTCTAATGGTGAATGGTAAATCTATAGGAATTATAAAGACAAAAGCTGTAGTTGATAGCAAAACTCTATTTTATGCACGAATTATTCAATTCCGATCAGAATTGTAGCAGTAGAATGAACGTGTATGCAGCCTCGATAGAGGCGTTTTTATCTTGATTGATATCAATAAACGTTAAAATGACGATACTAAAATATCAATGTTTCCTATCTTCAGGATATTTTTGTTTTCTTTTGATTACACCACAAAATCTTAGCCTCATCATAATTTGACCAAGGAAACTGAAATAGATCCGCGAAAAACATATAAGTAAGTACATTCTATTTTTGTATAATAAAAATGATGAATGAAAATAGCAAGTTAGGCAACGCCACACATCGCATGGCGTGTCAAGCATTTTATCCGGATACATTTTGTCGGGTATCATAGCTGTTTTCCACGAATACAAAACTTCGCCGAATTGTTCATTTCACGGTTGAAATTCCACAACACCTTCAAAGACCCCATTTACACCACTGAATTCCTCAAAATTCCATCTTCGGAACATGCATTTCCATTATGCTTTCAAAGAATTGTTGATTATAGGCTAATAATTAAATTCATATTTTCCTGTCATTTAAATTGCACTAAAGCGCTAAGCGCTCAAGATATTGGACACCACATCTAACATATAGTATGTTCGCTATGAAATGGATGGGAAGTTCATATTGGATATGGTTATGGTGCGTGTGGTCATGGTCAAAGTCATGAATAAAACCATATTGTTATTACATATTATAACGTGATGACTTACGGGACAAGCATTTCTAAAATACGATGACTTTATATGGAACGCATATTGTTTTTCTCTTGAAGCGATTGCCCTCATACTTATCAGTATGGTGAAAAATAAAATGTTACTTGCGTTAATTCTAAGCAAAATATGTGCCCGTGGCATTTCTCTGTAACATGTGGTTTTTTTTTTTTTTTGTTCCACGTCACGTCACGTCACGTCACAACTGTACTTTCCAGGACAATATTCATAATGGTCATTGGATTGCTGGCAACCAACAAACAATGCTCATGGCAAACACAACATTGAAAATGAAATAATCCATGGCTTAAACAAATTTGAGTCTCTTTTTACATTTTTGTTTTTCAACATTTTTGATTAATATTATTTTTCAATTAGTAGATAATTAATGCGAAATAGATTGCGGTTTTGGAAAAAAGAGCACATATTTTTTGTGTTTGTTTGCGATGACAGATGATTCAGAGAGAATGAACCTGTTTTATCCGGTGTCATTTTATGTTTGTTGTTCCTTCATTGTGGTTGAAATTTAACATTAAGCTGGAAACAATTTATATCGCCCTTCTATAGAATTTCACTCAAGGGGCTTCATACTCTTCATTATCACGGAAATAAAAGTAGATTATGTGCATAAACAGAAATAAACTAAATAAATGTCGATTTGTATAGAATTTTTTCGATATTTTCGATATATTGACATGAATCCAATATGGCGACCACACAAAAACCAATATGGCGGCGCACACTGCGATGACAAGGCTCACTTTGTAGGGTTTTTTGTAGATGTGAACACAGAACAAAAAGAGATGGAAATATACATCTGTATCTATCCGTCCCTCTCCAACATTCTCTGCCAGAAAAAAAACCCTTTAAAGTGAGCCTTGTCATCGCACTGTGTGGCGGCGTTAAACTGAAAATATCCAAAAATACTTCCCATATTTCTAAATATTTGATACATTGAAAAACGAAAATTTCTGTCAATATACTAAATATCACTAGATATATTGAGTGTTGAATTCCCCTCGATTTCACTTTAGTGAATATGACATGATATTTGTTTTTCATATTGCATAATTCAATTCTTGTTAAGCTTGTGTATTAATACGACCACTTTTTCCGATTAATCATACGTAACATGCATATTGCATGCATGTAACATATATATTGTTCAGTTCATTTTTGCATTGAAATTGTCGATATCATTATTTACGAGTAATCTTCTTTTCGCATCGCTAAATCTTTACAAGAGCTTTTATGAAAAGAGAATACCGAATTTATTTGTATCATAAATTATATCCGAAAATAAAATGACCAATTTCGCGAATTTTCCAAAGTTAGAGCGAATATGTATAAGCCTGTTCTGATTAGAGAGGGGAAAATAATGAGCAAAAGAAGAGATGATGGGTTCTACGGTGGGAAACGGTACCCAGGGTTGGGAAAAGGTATCTTTTCAGGTATCCAGGTAAGGTATGGTATTTTGAATTAAAGTACTTCAGAAGTACATGAGGTACAACTGAAAGGTATCGGTTTGTTTTCAGGTAAGGTTTGTAAAGGTTACAAAAAGAGTTAGGTAAAAGGTAGGTTTCTTCCCGGTACCTACCCGATGAGCGTAGTCCCCCCAAACGATTGTCCTCGATTTTTTCAATAAATTCAAGCTATGAAAGCTTAAAAACTTTGTTTTCTGTGAAAAATGTTCGAAAAACGTGGAAAATACGGAAAAACCTCCGTAGTACAAACTTTGTACCTTTCCCCATTATTGGACATTTCAGCTTTGGTCACCTGAGTATTTAAGGGAAGAGTTATGCCGAGCGTTTGAAGGGTAATTTAAAATTTTATGTTGGAAGGGAGGGATTGCGTAAGTCGAAATTCTTGATTCAAATGAGAAGTTATGACCGGTGAGGGCTGATTTCTCGACGCCCTAAATTGAAAGAATTTGTCCAAAATCCTCTGCATATTCTTGAGGATAACGGAAATGATGAATACCTATTTATGTGAATATCGAGTAGTTTGAAACTTGTTTATTTAAACAGCTTCTTAAAATCCGTGGGGATGTTTTCTGCTAAGGTGGGGATAATTGGACCCCGCGGTCCCTTAATGGTGCATGAATGAATATGTTCATAATCAGTCTGAAATGCCCGAGGAAAATTGTATTTCCATTTTTCCATCATAACCAGAAACGGATTAAAAGGATATACACTGCCAAGTTTTACTTGGAACTAGTGCTTGATGTTTACGGTGATATGATTTCATTAATTTTTTGTATTGTTATCAATTTTGAAATTAAGATTTTGGGATTTAATTCAATCCAATTTAAAAAAAAAATCGTAGAGTATGTTTTCGACTTTTGGTTAGAAATGTGCGATTTTTCATGGAAAATGTCACAAATTGAAAACCCTTGTACTGGAGGTACCTCAAAATGATCGAATTTCGAAAAAATAAAAATATATATTTCAGATTTTCCAGTCTAGAATATACTCCCAAAATTTCAAGACATTAGCTATAACGGTTTTTGAGCTATGAATGGTACAAACCAACAAACCTACAAACATACAAAAAACGATTTTAGAGCATGATGTAAACATCAAGCAATATATTTAATATATTTACCTTTTTCTGTGTTGAAGGCTAATATTAGCGTTACAAATTTGTAATATTTTCATATTAATATGAAACGCGGAATGAAATCATTCAATGTTTTTCTTCGAAATTGTACTTTACTTGTCTGTCAATCGATTTTATTGTGTTGGATGATTGATAAAATGTTGTTTTTTTTTCATGTGGATCATTGCATTGAGTTGAAAGCACCATAAAATATTAGTTAAGGTGACGCAAAACACACCAAAAAGATGGCAAAGATAAATCCGTTAAGTGTTTTTTTTTTTATAACCGTCAATAAAGTCGATAAAATGGTTGTGATTAATGAGTTTAATGTAAAACAGAAGGCGGTTTGCAAAGTAAACAAACGTAAATGGATGATAAGTGGTGGAGTGGGCACTTTTCATTGATTGTCAATTGAGTTATTCAGTGAATAATATTCACCCAACCAACCAACCAGTTCAGTGCATGAAAATATGGTTCAAACCACTTATCTAAACAGTTCAATTGAACACTTGTTTAGCATTTATTTTCTTGTGTTTTGATTTCATCAATTTTTACCACAACAACAAAAACTTCGGGAAGGTTCTGGTTTTAAGCTCCCGCCAAATCCTGTAATCCATTGACTAGACCGAATTTATGAGATTAATGATAAATCGAAGATTACACAATACTCATCATTCCAATTTGAATTTGCTGTGTTAGCCTTTATGTATGCAAACAATGTAAACAAGATCGATAAGCCAAAAACCTCATTGATTCGATTAATTTGGAATATTTATTCAGTCCAAGGGGCAAATCTCCATTGAGATATTGATGCTCAAAGCATCAAAAGCTAAGCCAAACTTAGGTATTGCTTGATGTTTACATCATGCTCTAAAATCGTTTTTTGTATGTTTGTAGGTTTGTTGGTTTGTACCATTCATAGCTCAAAAACCGTTATAGCTAATGTCTTGAAATTTTGGGAGTATATTCTAGACTGGAAAATCTGAAATATATATTTTTATTTTTTCGAAATTCGATCATTTTGAGGTACCTCCAGTACAAGGGTTTTCAATTTGTGACATTTTCCATGAAAAATCGCACATTTCTAACCAAAAGTCGAAAAAAACGCCTACGATTTCGATCAAATTCACCCAGTTTGTATATTTTTCAATCTCCTACAAGATAAATATAGTGGGCATGCCCGTTAGAACTTGTGAGTGGTACCTCCAGTACAAGGGAATGTCAACTTTTTAACGTTTTCCATGGAATTTCGCACATTTTCAACCAAAAGTCGAAAACAATATCTACGATTTCGATCAAATTCACCCAGTTTGTGTATTTTTCCATGCTCTACAAAATATATAAGGTGGTCATTCTCGTTAGACATTGTGAGTAGTAATTCCAGTACAATGGTTTCATTCAACTTTTGACTTTTTTCGTGAAATTTCGCACATTTTCAACCAAAAGTCGAAAACGATTCCTACGATTTCGATCAAATTAATTCAGTTTGTCTTTTGAATTTTTCAATCTTCCACAAGATAGTGAATAGAGAACATGGCCATTATACCTTGTGAATGGTACGTCCAGTACAAAAAAATTTCAACTTTTGACGTTTTTCATAAAATTTCGCACATTTCTAACCAAAAGTCGAAAACCAACTCCACGATGTTTTTTTCAAAATGGATTGAAATAAATCCCAAAATCTTAATTTTTAAATTGATAACAATACAAATAAGCAATGCAATCATATCATCGTAAACATCAAGCACTAGTTCCAAGTAAAACTTGGCAGTGTATTTGTTTTAAATTTGAATTAGTTGCATTTTACCATCGGATGAACCGAATCCAAAATCTAAACCTTTTTAAATGAACTGCCAAGACACGCAGCATTTCTTCTTCATTAACAAATCCACGTACACACGATGAACAGTGAAAATCATGCGTTTTTTCGGACGAATTGCTTCAGATAATGTTCACAATGATGTGGCTTAGCTCCCGTATGCATTAGTATGTGCCGTTTTAAATCACTTGGTCGTTTACATGAAAAACTACTTAAACTACAGTCAATCATAGTAGTATATGTAGTTTTGTACATTTCGTCCAAACCGTTTTTTCGGGGAGCGGGGCTTAATGAAAAACCAGTTCTGGCTTCATGTACAAAACCTGATCAACAAAATAATACGCATTAATGCATTTTTCTATTTAATTCAGTCTTTCTATTTTCTGTTCTTTGTGTCCGGTTCCAAATTTTTTCATCTTCTTGGGCATGTCAGGAATGTGAATTTTATTTTCTGTCTGTGTCCATAAATGGTAATACAATGCATCTAAGCTGGATTGTTCATTTGGTTTTTCGAACCAACAAAGAAAGGTTGTGTGTACATTTGTCATCCATCGGCAGCTAGACGTACACTGAATATTCTTACATTTACGTGAATAAGTTTGAGAAGTGAATCGATCAAAATGTAATTATTCTATCACTATAATTAGTAAATTTGCCGTTAATTTTTTTTTGTATCTATTTAGGTCCTATTTCCTAGACCGCCGATTACAATCGTTGACGATCTTTCCCATACAAATACAATCGTCAACGATTACAAACGTATGGAAGAGATCGGCGACGATTGTAATCGGCGGTCTAGGAAATAGGACCTTTACTCAATTTTAGGCGATTTTTGCTATTGGCAGTGATATGTTATTCGCTCTTGCCATCATTTTATACATTCGTACTTAGATTCACGGATAGATATGAGAGTTTGTACGAGCTGCGTACGATACAAGCAGATGATTTACAATATGCAAATGAATCTTGTGTTCCAAATCCTTGGGACCTAAGAATTTGTGATCCAGAGGAATTGCAAATCATAGGCAAAAATAGTACGGTGCCCAGACGTTTTGTAGAAATAACACCGAACGTGAAATTTCTCCGAATTGGAAATAATAGTTTAACATCAATCGATGAAATTTCAATATGTCAATGGGAACAATTACAAGGGATTGACGCTGGTTTCAATAGTTTGGGAAAATTGACAAATGGTTTTCTGTTCTTTTGTAAACAGCTGAATCAACTGTTGCTTCACAATAACAAGATCAACGAAATAGCATCGGACGCATTCATCGGCTTAAAATCGTTGCGATATTTGGATCTATCATCAAATCAAATAACCTATTTAGATAAAAATGTTTTTAAACCGTTATCAAAATTGGAAAATTTAAATTTGAATACGAATCGAATCCAGATAATAGATTTAGACTTATTTCGATATAACATGTTAATTGGTGTTTTGAATTCAGGCAATAATGATTTAAAATCAAATTTAACTGAAATACTTCAAATGTTTGACTATTTAGAGGCTTTTTCTGCTGAAAATAATCCAAAGTTAGGCAATATCGATATAAGACATCTGAATTCGTTGAAGGATTTGAACATGAGAAATGTGTCCATGACTAGTCTTTTTATACCATCAAATGTGGTACAGGCGTATCTAGATGATAATCAAATATCGCAAATATTCGTTGAACCAAACAATACATTAAGTACTTTGTATCTGACCAATAACCGCATGACTAGTCCACTACTTGAAGGATCCTTCAATAATTTGAGACAAGTATCTATTGCGCATAATCCCATACAATTACAGACAATAAATGACTTAAGTGTTGTTAAAATAAAAACAAAATATCCATCGATTGGATTTTTTTACATATCTATAGACGATAGATTAGCTGAGAAAATGATATTGGAAGCGGAAGAAAACGAAATTGATCTCGCAATAGGCGACATACAATCTTTTACATATTTACAGTTTGCTCATTTTGATATTATTAATATTAAGAACCATAATCACACGGTTTATGTAACATCTTCAGTAAGAAAATACTTCGAAAACAACGTGAAAAATCTTATCGTGGCAAAGACAAATGAACAGTGGCAAAGGCGTAGACAAATGAACAGTGGTATGTGGGCAGCTGCCCCCCGATTGTCCTCGATTCTTGAAGAAATTTATTCTATGAAAACTTAAAAACGATGTAAGAAAACCGAGGACTCTTCGGAAAAAAACGAGGACATTGCAGGATTGTAGTTTATTTTCAGAGTTGCGATTTTCACTGTATGCGTGCTCGTACTAATTCAGCTGTGCATTCACACACAGTGTGCGGCGCACAGACTGCTTCTATTTTCTATGTGCACGCACACGGGAGATATGCTATATAATCTGAAAAAAACACCCCCATACGTCCCCCAAGCGAATTTTTTTTTTTGGTTGCGCAAAAAATCATTTTGACGACGGCTTTCGCTTAATTTGGTCCTAAGCTACACGCCAATGCCAATTTCACGAATGAAATCGGTCGGCAACACATAGTCCAAAAATTCACGTATATATAGTGTTGCACTCAAAAGTGTATTTTTTGGTGCGCCACTGGGAGAACTGCCGTTCTCCGTGATAAATTCGTGTAATTTGTCCACTTGGGTGTCAATCGATTTTATTGTGTTGGATGATTGATAAAATGTTGTTTTTTTTTCATGTGGATCATTGCATTGAGTTGAAAGCACCATAAAATATTAGTTAAGGTGACGCAAAACACACCAAAAAGATGGCAAAGATAAATCCGTTAAGTGTTTTTTTTTTTATAACCGTCAATAAAGTCGATAAAATGGTTGTGATTAATGAGCTTAATGTAAAACAGAAGGTGGTTTGCAAAGTAAACAAACGTAAATGGATGATAAGTGGTGGAGTGGGCACTTTTCATTGATTGTCAATTGAGTTATTCAGTGAATAATATTCACCCAACCAACCAGTTCAGTGCATGAAAATATGGTTCAAACCACTTATCTAAACAGTTCAATTGAACACTTGTTTAGCATTTATTTTCTTGTGTTTTGATTTCATCAATTTTTACCACAACAACAAAAACTTCGGGAAGGTTCTGGTTTTAAGCTCCCGCCAAATCCTGTAATCCATTGACTAGACCGAATTTATGAGATTAATGATAAATCGAAGATTACACAATACTCATCATTCCAGTTTGAATTTGCTGTGTTAGCCTTTATGTATGCAAACAATGTAAACAAGATCGATAAGCCAAAAACCTCATTGATTCGATTAATTTGGAATATTTATTCAGTCCAAGGGGCAAATCTCCATTGAGGTATTGATGCTCAAAGCATCAAAAGCTAAGCCAAACTTGGGTATTTCGCTTAAACAGCAAAATTTGATTTAAAACAACGATGAATTGAATGAGGGCATTCAAGCAACGGTAAATCAAACGTACATTCAGACTATCCAGAGGAAAATGGTATATTAATTGGGTTTTTACATTTTGTAATATCTAATTTGTCTGCGGTTTTTGGTCAAGTGAAATTCGATTTGTGCGATTATGTTGCCCATTTATACCGAGCATAAGCATGAACAATATGCATACTCAATGGAAATGACAAATTTGCGGTCATTTAATACTAGAGGTGCTTATGCCTTTCCATTTGATTGTACCAATTTTGTTTTTATGGGGACGAAGCGTCTCGGATGCTTTCTAGAAAATGGTCTAATTTTTGTTCTAAATATGGCATTTTAAGAAGTTGTGCACGTGCGTTCGATTGGGCTTGGAAAATTTGTGCCATAGAAATTCAATAAATGCTTTTAATTAATAATGCCGACAAATTACACATTTTCATTATACTTTAATTATATCCAATTGTTTCAAGTATATTATAAACATTGTTCATGTGTTTGTCTTTTCGGATTAAGTGATTTCTGGAGCAGAGCCTAATTTATGCCACAAATTAATTTTTGATTATTATTCCCTATCAATGATGAGTGTGTGTTTTTTTCTTTCTTCACAACATTCTGCATCGCGAAAATTCTTCTTCTGGAAGTATCTTTAAACTTTAAAATAGTTAACTTGAAAACACAAGTTACTTTGCAACTGTCTCCAGTTCAGACACAAATTAAAATGTCATAAAATGGCATTGAGATGGAAAATCTGCACCAAAAATATGCTGAACGTGAAAAACACTGGTGCCGAATATGAATTCGGTAGCTCCATTGTTCCATACCAAACCCTTGTGAAAAAAAATTACTGCCAACCAGACGACTATAGTCTTTTGATTTGGGACAATAGACGTTTGAAAACGATTTTCATGTACTTTAGAAGGTTTCAATCGATTGCCAGTCGTATTTTGAACCGACCTTCAGGCGTTCGGCATTCGTTTGCCAAACAACTGTCCATTCAATCGTTTTATTTTTACAAGGGAACATCTTAAAGATATTTTTAACAAGGAGATGCATTTTCTGTGCTTTATCCATGGTAAATATTTGGATGAACATCAACATCGCTTTAAACGTTGCTATTGAATACGAATACATCGCTCGTATAAATTATGAAATTAGTCGAATTTGATGATGAAATTTTGCATTCTAGCAGTGAACCGAAAGTGATGAAACTTTTCCTTTGGACTGTAATACCATCATCGGTATTACCATTTCATGTTGTTACAAGTCATTGAATGAACTAATGAAGGCTCAAGTACATCAAACAATCACCGTCCCTCCCCCATTCCTCCGACGAGAATGTGAACATAATGAAAGCAACGTTTGCGACAGAAAATGTTGTCTATTCACTGTGAAGAATGAAAGAAATTTGTCAAATCATGAAGTTTGTCTCGGTCTTGGCGCTGATTTAATCACTGATTGTCATAAAAGACTGCCGTAGCCTATTGAACTATAATTTGAATTGCGTCATTGATTTAACGCATGATGGATTCTTAGCCTAGTTTATAGCATTTTCCAAAAATTTAACACGTGCATAACTGACGTCAATTTCCAAAGTAATAATTTGTTCTCTATTAATGGCAGACAATCAAGTTTGGATGTTACTTTTCCTTTGGAGCTGGTTTTATCTAAAAATTGAACATATTGACAATTCGTATAATATGATTGATATACTTAAATTGAAGCTAAATTGAGATTTTTTTTTAGAAATGTGGAAATCCACGTATTTGATAAAAGAAAATTAATAAAAATTAAATCATTATTGATTTCAAGAAAAAAAAAACAAATTCGATAAAAATTTGCGCACTTGGAGGAGGTGTGAGTTTCTCGTTGAGCGGGTGTGAAGATGATTCCAAGAAAAATGTGTAATTAATGCAGAATCTATTTCAAATAAGTACAATAATAAATGGAATACACTTGAATTAGCTGAATATATAAATAACGTTACGGCGGCGATCATCAAAAACAGATTCGTAAAAGTTCAATATGAATTTGCATCATATTTCATTTTTCAATAACACGCAGGGAATTGGAACGTTTCAACCACTCCGCATACACGATCTCTGTAACATACAAACCGAAAATACATCCGGTGACTGTGGTTCGATCGCAGTGAAAATGATCGCGCTATTGCCGGGAGAACTTAGGACGGCATTATATTTAGCTTTTTACCCTATGGTAAAAGTCCGCAGCTGCCCTAAAGCCCAAAAGGACCCTAAAGAAATGTCGTAATTTTTGTCAAGAATAAATTTACACTTGATAAATATTACGCAATTACTCTTTGTTTTCAAAGTTTCAATAACTTCAATTATTATTAACATTCTTCATGGTCCAAATACAAATGACTTTTGAGTGATTTTCCCCTTGCATTTCACCCAAATTGTCATAGGCATCTCTTGACAACGTTCATAGTAGACATATTTATCTGTTATGTTCAATTCTTATTTATGACATACGTGTAATATGTATTTTTTCTGCTCTTTTTGGTGCTCACAAAAAAAAAATCGATATTCACTGAAAGTTATGCTCACGTTATTAATATGTATACATTGTAACAAGTAAATGAAATGGGAAAATTATGTATAAAAAATGTAGAATCGAAGATCCCAACCCATAATAAGAATAGTGGCTTCATCAAAGGAATAGAAGATTCACCATTGAATTTATTTCATGAATTAATTATGTATCCAACATATGTTCAAAGATAGCTTTATTGCGTCTGTCATTTGATAATGGACCGTACCGTTTTTTTTTGTTGTTTTCGCAAACCGATTTGTGTTTGTCCTTTCCGAAGAACTGAAAACCATCAAAAGAAGATGATTGACTTCATCCGTAAATAATATGATATGGCAAAACGCATATTTTATTGGATTTGGATGAGTACCGCTTAACACGATAAACGTTTTGATGTATAGAAATCCACTAAACCAGAGTATCCATGGTGATTTGAATTTCTGTGCCAGAATTTAGAGTTATTGGATTTTTGTGGTAACATATTTTCGTTAGCTGTCTTTCCAAACACAACATAAAACAATTCACCTGCCTACCAAAGGAAATTTTGATGTGGCACACACACACACACACATATTAAAGAGAGTAATAATATATTCTTGAATACGGGTTGTGAAATTTCATATTACCTCCAATGCCGTAGTAAATATTTTAATTTTTTATGTGAAATCCGCTGAAATATGGGATGATTCATTATTTCTATGTGTTAGCATGGGTTTACATGGGCATGGAAGAGGCCAAATAGGCCCATCAGGGCCAAATTCAGAAAATCAGGACTGATTAGGTTCTGGAATTTTTTTAAAAATATAAATAGTCCCATGACCTAATAGTAATAATAATAATAGTACCTTGACCTCCCAAATAGGGGAGTTCACATATAATGTTTTTCGATTCGAGTTGTTTTGAGTTGAGGAAGCCAAAGCAATTCAACTTTCATGTAGTTTGGCCATAACGGGCCTGTAAACAAAAGATGGGTATCGCCAACTCGTCGGAACCAAAATTTAACCTCTACGCTAGCCAAGTGTTTACCGATAACAAAAAAATTAATTAAAAACTCAAAAACAAAAAATAAAACCTGTGGTTAACGGTTTATCAAGCGGTGGAAAGAAGGCTAAGGATCTTAGGTCTGAAGGTATTCTTAACGAATTGTCATTCAAATAAAATATTGTGTTAGAAACGAAGTTTCAATTTGATATTCATATCAATCAAGGTGTAGAATCCACCAAAGACACGTTAAACTTACGTAAAGATAATGACGAATAGCTTTTCGGTTGGTAAATTGTTTAACATTGATAATAAAAGCTAATACTTAAAATGTTGTTATTAAATTGCTCTTTGAAGTTGATAACGAAAAAATTTCGATAGCGAACCATAAAATTTGTACAGTACAAATATAAGATGTGTACTGAATCCGAATCGATATGAGGAAGAAACAATTTTATGTTAATCGCAATTATTAATAGAAATATAAAATAATAATAAAGTTTTAGCAATAATAACGATAAAAGCAATACAGTTTCAAACACAAACATTTGCTTAATATATTAACAAAATAACCGTTGAAATCTGTTGCTCTGATAAGTCTCTTGTAGCTATGTAGAATGACCAAGTGCCTATTGAAATTGGGTGAAATGAAAATTAAAATATTTGGAAAAAAATCTCATATCTCACACATGAATGAGCATCTCACACATGTTGATTGTTGAACTGTAAAGTGTAAAAATTATTTCACGCCCATACAAGCAAACAAAATAAAAGCGAGTTAGTATCTGTTTTGTTGTATAGTGTTTATTGTTTATCACAGCCAAAGAGGCTAAAATTGGACATTTGTTGTTTTTTTTATTGCAAAATTCGGTTCATTGTATAATATACTCCAATGCGATTCTGATTTCAATTAATGACAAATTCATGAAATTGTAAATTTATTGCAAACAAAAAGAAGTGTCAATTGAACTGAAAACTGATTTTTTGCTGGTTTCTCTGTATCTCAAGCTAATTGTAGGCTTTATTTGTGATTTTATGTAGATTTTAGAAACTATTGCGATAAACGGAAAGCTAAAATAATTTATAATGTTGTGTTATTTTAGCTTAAAATAATTTAAAAAAGAAAAAACAATCGTGATGGATTTTTACAGAGACTGCATTATGCATATGCCATTATATTTCTGTTGAAAGCAGATCTGTAAGCCAGTTACATCTGCACATTCAATGACTAAACACAATTGCAAAAAGTCACGTTTTTTGTTGTTGTTTATTTTTGTCATAATCATATTTTATACAACACCATTCTAATTCTTTTCATTTACTTGATTTTCTCTCATTTTTTTTTTCTTTATTGGGAAACACAAATGTTTATTCTAATCAATTGAACTAATCGCCGTTGAGTTTATGTCTACACGTTCATTGCATATATATTCTTGTCAGAATAAAGACCAAAGTCAATATTTTGTACAATTAATTTTTTGCTTTAAATTGAAACAAATTAATTTATGTCGCATGCATTTCTAATTTACTACTATTGACACAATATACTACCAATTTTTTTTTCTTTCAGATAAGTTATATAGTTGTTGTTTTTGGTGGTTTTTGTTTGCCTTAAATTTTATATTCTAAGTTTTTCCTCCATCGATTACTCACACGTTTTTTTGTTTAATGCATTGATTAAGATAAACAATATTATTACAATTTTTTTTTAAACGTCCAATTTCAAATATGGTTGAAATGAGTAAAGTCCAACTCATCTCGGGTTTGTGGGTGTATGTGTGTGTGTGTGTATATAAAAAGGGTAAAAAAAATCCATATTTTTTGCAAATTTTAAATGATTAAAAATATTTTGCACAATCGCAGGTTAATTAGTTGTGAAATACGTTGAATGAATTAATATTAATATCGGTATTTACAATATTTTTTGCGGTGACATTTGTTTCTCTCTCTTGTGTGTGTGTGTATTTTATGACAAAACTATTTTCCTATCTGATTTTAAAATGCTATCGGAGGACTTTGTTTTTTGTTTTTTTTTTTTTTTTTTTTTTTTTTAATTTGAGGAAAAACAAATAACTGTTTAAATTATAATCAGTAATTTGAACCGTTTGTTTGTATTGGAATTTGAAGAATGTACGAGCAAAACAAATGATGAACAAAAATTTTACTATAAATAAATAATTTAAAAGAAAAAAAAATGCATTCCAAATTAAATGCAATAATAAAGTATGAAGACCAAACGTGTCCTGAATTTTGAAGCACCATTTTTTTTTGTTTAGTTTGTTTGCTTTATGTTAAATGTATTGTTGTTGTTTTTGTTTTATTTGTTTGTTAATATTAACGGAATTTGGCTGTTGCTCTCGTTAGCTCCAGGTGAGATCGTAACCTTTCCAATTATTATTTGGAGCTAAATAGACGCGTTGATTATTATAATAAAATGACACGATGCCTAGGTAGCCGGTTCTAGGAACTCCACTCTGTAAATTGATAACACAGCAGAAGAACAAAAAAAGAAAACGCATTTTAAAAACGATACAAATTGATTAAATGTATAGTTATTAATTTTGTGTGGGTTGCCAAATCAACGGCGACTCGATATATATAGCTGTTGCTTAGCGACTCCGTTTTGGATGTGAAACACGTTCAAAACGTATAAAATTGAACATATTTTCTCAACTTTGATGCACATATTTAATTGCAATTTCGAATTTAATTACATTCGAAAAAGAATGAATACATTTCGTATTTTCTATAATTTTTTCAAAAAATATGAAATATTGATGCCGTTTTGCCATCATCATTGACATACTTATTTTTTATCACACCTTTTGCAGTTGTTTCGCATCGAAACACGATTTTTGTTGTTGTTGCCAAATGATGCTGTAATACTTATTTGAGTTTTTTGATGTTGTTGTTGTTGTTAAAAATAGAGATGTGTATCAAATTCGAGAAAATAAACAATTTTACTGGTTTCGCAAAAATTAGCACCTGAGTTAAGTATGTATAAAATGTATTCAAATTCACCAACTGAACAAATATTTCAACGTGTCTCAGGTGCATCCAAAATCGAGAAATGTGAATGACAATTACCTTAAAATCATCCATCAAACCCAGTAATTTGGCAGTTCTCTTGTACTGATCTTTGGTATTGTACTGGATTCGAACTGGATTCTTTGTTGTGACTAAACCACGTCGTATCTCCTCAAATGTAACCACCGGACACGAATACACGTGACTCAAAAATTCTTTGTCATATTTTTGCTACAAACAGAAAACAACATGGAAATGAAAATGAATTTGAAAATAAAAAGAAATGTGATAAATTTAACAATAAAAACGTAGCTATAAAACGATCTAAATCTAATTTGTACCCATTAAAAAAAATACAGCTGCACCATAGCAGTACACGAGCACTTGTTTTTTTGTTTTTACGAACAAAAAAGACCAATTTAACATTTGTTCGTTCGTTCATAGGAGTTATTCCAATTGTTCATTTTTTGAATTTTTTTAAATATTTTTTTTTATGCAAGGAAAATTTCAACGAATGAACGAAAATTTGTACAGCGATAGCTCCACACCGTTATATTTATTTAGGGATATTATACGGTCGCAATATTTAATTTACATGAAAAAAAAAAACTCATTGAAACGATATCTTAATTTAATTATCAATGAAATAAATCAATTATATTAATAGAAAAAGAAATGTCCAGTTTGAAATGAAATAATGTTAAATATGCTCTGTTCAATGAACAGTATTCATAGCTCCATAGCATTTTGATATTCTTTTTTCATTTTTTTTTGTTGTTTTGTTTTAAACTCATTTCTATATCATTGTCAAAATATGTGATTTTTCGTTAGAATTTTTTTCATTGAAACATTTTAGTCACAAAAAAGGCATTGGAAGAAAAAATAAATCAAATTAAAATCAACTGCAACGGTACACATATGTTCAGCAAACCTAACGTACCTTTAGCAAGTGTTCCAAATTCATTTTGGTGAATTCAACTGGCTTCTCATTGAGTTTGATGTAGCGCAAATGTTTATCGAAGAACATTCCACTAAAAATTAAAAAAAAAAAGCAACAACAATGAATGAAATTTTAAGCAGACATTTGATTGACACGAATAAATAAATATAAACCAACTTTGAAACACCAATTTTGCCAAATGTCCGGGTTCGTGAGATTTCTGGTCGAATACAGGCTCGATCTTTTCGTTGTTGTGGATTTCGAATCCAATCATCCCAGAATCTAATGAGTAAATGAGATTGAAAATTCATCAATAATTAATGTGACACAATTCAAATGACATCGGAATAAAAGTTTTATTATAAAACATCGGTCTTTCGTTCGAGATTCATTAATAAATTTTTTATTAATGATAATGGCAAAATGGGCAAAGTGCCAAAATAAATGGTGTTAATCATTTATTTATCGAGATTGGCATAATTGGAACGGGGTTTTCTTACGCTTTTGGCCATTTCACCGACAATTCATTCCATAGATCTTGTTTGAGCATCCATCCAAGGCCTGGGAAAAAATCGGTTCGATAAAGCAATTCCGGGCTATTGACATCGATATTATTGCCTTTTCCATTGTCATTCCATGCAGACACACACCATAGCGTTGAATCATTTTTCAAAAGCTCATGTGTTCCCAGGAAATATTCATAGAAATCTGGCGATACATTTAGATCATCTAGAAAGTATAGAAAATGTGTTGTTTAGATAGAATTGTGAAAATTTGTGACGTTTGTCTCTCACCTTCAACAATAATAACATATTCAAATCCAGCCTTAAATGTTGTATTTAAGGCCCATCCATAATGCCGGGCAATCTTATAATATCCTTTGAATTTCTTTTCTTTTGGTAATACGAAAATATCACTTTGATCCGGCTGATGCATATACGTCACTTCCTTATACGATTCGATAACATTTTTGGTGGGTTCGTCATTGCAATCCTGAAATTATTTTTTTTTTTTTGTTTGTTCAAAGAGCAAATATTAATTAATTCAATAAATTCAAAACAAACAAAGAAATCCAAGAAATGAAGTGTAAATAAATGTGTCTTGATTCTGTTTAAACACATTTCAGTCTGACTTAATCAATTGTCAAGCATTGTCAACCATTGTTGATTAATGGCAATGTTTACAGTTATAAACTTGTGGAAATGTGTTTTATGTGGTTGAAATTGAGTGCAAAAGTGTACATTGTTCTACATTCAAGAATAATCAATTCAAACTTGTGCATTGTGAACAAATGTACTCTGCGGATTTGCAAAGAGATGACACCGTTTGCATTGTGTCGACTGTTTTTCTTTTCGTTTCTTATTTTTCTTCTCACATAAATCTCCAACCGTTTGCCATTTGTCAAATTAAAACAAACAAACAAAAAGAAGTGTGTGTGTGTGTGTGTCAAAATTACTGACATCTACTGTGTTGATATAACCGACTCACCTGTGACACAATGATGGGGAATTGATTGGAATTGGGTCGATATTTAATTAAATCATCTAAACAATTGCGTACGGAAATGCGATTACAGGCAAAAACTAGTACCGGAATGATTGGGCCTTTAAATTCTGTGCTGCGTTCGTTGAGTTTTTTTAAATGTTTCATCAGCTGTGCATCACCGTCCAGCATTGGTTCCGCCTCAACATTTGATACATTATTCGTATCATCGATAGCGGGCGCTTTTAAGCTATCAATTGGTGAATTTAATCGATGTTTGGACCCTGTTGCAATGAATTTATCACTTTTATCCTTGGATTTGTCATTGTCAATTGAATTGACTTTGGCAGCGCCAGCTTCATTTAACTTATCCTTATCTGTATCTTTTAACCGTACAATTTCGATGAGTTTTTTCACTAATTGGTCATGTATCACATTCTCCTCTTGAATATTGGTTTCAAGACGATTTAATTGGCGTAGCAAATCTTCACGATGACGTCGCTGTTCGCTCGTGGCAATCGATCCTTGGCCCAAACTATTCGTTGAATCCGTTTGACGTATCAACAAATAATATGACACAAATGACCACGTACACAAAAATAATGCGATAAGAAATGGCTTTTTTGTGCGCATTTTGATCGGCCGTTTTCATGTAGATTACATTCACTGATTGATTGCTTTTCTTGGCCCAATAACATTATTAGTTTAGGCGTATTTCATTCGGAAACATAGAAACAAATTTTACTAAATCAATTATTTACAAAAACAATCGTACGCCATGTGGATTCGAACATGCGATGGACAAGCAGCACCAAAAACAGCGGCAACAACAAACGACACACGATATTCTATTTTTTTTTCAAATTTCTTTGCAATTGAGCTGATGTTTTGCAAATTTTAAATGCACATTCCACAATAGCCTAATTAAAATGTAGTTGATTTCCTGGTTTCAACATGCGAGATTATCTATCTAGATTCACCCTTTTTGTGTGTGTGTGTATTTTCCCAGTATTCAATCAGAGATAAAACACTCAATTAAATAAAACATTTGCGAATAAATTTTCTGTTGAAAATTGTTACCCGAAAAATTCACGTTTCGATCAAAAAATAAAATTCAATAATATCGCGTAAAAAGTGAAATGGGTGAAATTGATTGATGAATTTGAAACGAAATTTTTATTGAATTTAATTGGTCAGTCCGAATGAAATTGCTGCGTTTCGTAAAAACTTTGCCGAGTAAAATGGGTTCAATTTCAATCACTTTTCACTGTTTTTTTTTTATTTTAATCATGACAATACTGAACCATCAGCACTCAATACTTTACAGGAAACGAGAACACACAACACAAACCAAAATTTCCATCAAATTCAGTGATAATTTCTCATTCCGAATGTCTCATCTATGTGTAACACTCTGTTTTTTTTTTCTTGTTCAACTTCTGACTTGTCATACACATTTGCAATTGTACTGATCAGCGCTTCAAAACATGTCTATGTGTATCAGGAGAATAGTGCAAAAAAAAAGACAACACACCATATTTTTGTCGTGGATTTAAACGAGTGTACTTTTTTCACTGTTTTTTTTGTGTGTGTTTTACTTCTTCTTCTTCTGTCTTCCCGTATGTGACGTTTCGTTTGCTTCTATTATTGTGCTGGTGTGTTATTTTATTGCGGTGTTGATGCTGCTGCTTCTTCATTTGAGCAGATACATCGGTGCAGTAGTGGAGCTGAAATCGAACGTGGTTTGACGGCATCGGCTCTCAATCGTCTCGAATGACAGACGTCAAAAACCAAGATGGCGTTTGCAAAGTTAAAGCTTTAATTTTCAAATCTTACACATTAAAACTGAAAGAAAGAAAAAAAAATACCAGGCGTCCGCTCCGAGTGCTGTGTGATTTTGTGCTTTTGGTATTGAACTTTTCTCAAATTCAATTACCTCGTTCTGAAAGAAAGGTAATTTCATCATTCAAATAGGTAATTTCTGTTGTAGCAAATTTACACCGCTGTATTCCAAGCTCCAAGCAATTTTCAAACACTCCATCGACACACAACAGTAATAAGAGCATCAAATAAAAATAGGTCAATTGTAATTATGATCAGGCGTTTTTTTTCGTTTATTCGTTCGTATCGAAATACCAATGAATCAAAATAATACTTTTAATCGTTTTTTCTTTTGTTTTCATTTATTTTTTCTGTTTTTTGTTTTTATTGATTTTTTTTACGGTTAGGAAAATTGCGCTTTTGTTATTTATCATCATTATTAGTTGTTTTTTTTATCATTTTTTTTTTTTATTTATTTAACATACACTTAAAATCTATGACTTTTAAAAAGATATATTAGAATAAAGGTTTTTTTTTGTCAATTGTCATTTTTTTTCTTCCTTTTTCTCTTTATAAAACAAAAAAAAAATAATTCATGGGCAGCAATTTAATTGGTTACTAGTTTTTTTTATAGGCGATAGAGAGAGAGAGAGAGAGAGAGAGAGAGAGAGTGAGAAAGAGAAAGAAGGATTTGAAATGAAAATTTTGGTTGGCAGATTGCAATGCCTAAATTGTTGTCAAATATCGTGTTTTTTTTTTGTTACGTCCAAAGGATTACGGAACAAATCATCGATACAAATGTGGCAATTTGAAATGATGCTGGCGCTGAATTTGTGACTTGCGCATGAATATGAATCGGTTCATCGGATTCATTGATGCTGGACCGGCGGATTAACGCTGATTCATCATGTACACCATGTACACCATGCACACTGCCACGGCTGTTGCGCTGCAATTTCTGATTGGCTACTTTTAACTGCTCTAATTTCCGCTCCAATTCGTTGACCGTTTCTATTTTTCGGGATGAAATTGAAACAAAAATTAGAATAAAAATGCAGCATGGCTGTGTTTCTGTATGCAAATCAAATAATATCCATATGCATTTGAAGATATGTTAGTAGACAAACCTCTATCTTTTGATGTGACTGGTTCACCGTCCACACGAATGAATGTTGTCATTGAAATTTCATAGACTTTATTCAGTTCCGGTGATTGAGCAACTTCACGTTTTCGTCGTCCATACCCAATTTGACCATTGCTGCATTTAATGCCTTGGCATTTATCAACGCATGCATTTACCGTACCACGGAATTGAACGTATGTCGAATCGGGAAATTTGAATGCACGGAATTTTGCCGTTAACCGATCACCATCAACGGTGTTAAAATTTTCAAACAAATATGGATCCACCGAGCATCTATAGAAAATCATTATAAAATATGAAGAAGAAAAAGAAAACACATATTTAAAAACACATTGTATTGTGCCGGCACATTCGATTCGATATATCGATCGAGGTATTTGTTATTGAGTGTGTACTGAGAGATGTTTTGTGTTGAAGTGAGACGTGAATAAGGTAATTGTGTAAAATACCCGTTAAATATGATTGTTTCCTCTTGTGATCGTGTATCGGTCACTTGCATATAAGTCACACCGAGACCATAAATTGGCGCCGATACATCATCCAAATAGATTTCCATTGAAAGTGGCGTGCCTGGGCTAACATTCAACTCATTGGATACACGCTGACCGCCTTGTTTCACTTCAACACCAAGCACTGGATCAGGAGCACGTGCATCTAATGACATTATATCCAAATCTCTGCAAAAATAACATGTGAATTCAAAGAAGATGGAACAAAAAGAGAGAGAGAGAGAGAAAGAGAGAGAAAAAAACCAACAAATGATTAACAATTGAGGTCATGTCATTTCAGTGGCTGAATATCACAGCTGGACCATTAAGACTAAACATTAATATTTCTGCGCACGAAAACAAAAAATCATCGTTCTTTTACACATATCACTTGAAATTATGCTATTTGAGTATTTGGCTCATCGCCTCATTTTTTGACGTAATTTCATTGCCCAATTTTGACAATCAGCGTACAAAATTGGCCAATTTTCAGTCAAACTGTGCCATTTACAATTTCAATTAAATCGCGCACACCAAGAAAAATGTGTGCGATGGGTGAGTTTGCAGAATCATTCGATCAAATACATACATGGGCTCCTCGAATCCAAGTGGCAAATCAACATCGCGTCGCGTCAAACTGTGCGGTGTTTTTGTATAATTATACGGCGCCGTTGTTAAGCATTTTACACTAACAAACTCTTTGTTGTTCGGTGTATCAATTATCACCTTGTGATAGAAGACTTTCTTGCCCTGAAATCAAATATATAAAAGAAAAGAAAAAAAAAGAGAAGAAGAAATACACACACAGAAGTTAGCGGGAAGTGTGAGAAAAGAGAGCAAAATGGATTTAATATAGTTTTGTTCACAGCTGTGATGAATACCAATTCATCACTTAATGATGTGGTTAGGGATTTGGCAACACACACACACACACTTACACACGAAAAAAAAAAAACCAAAACGAAACGTTAAAAGTACTTACATTCAATTTATAAACGATTCGCGTTACACCACACTGATAAAAGTCAATTAGTGGCAATTGAAATTGGGCTACATGATCTTTGATGGTTGGTTGGCATGTTGGATTTGGATATCCTTTCATACCTTCTAAATATACATTCGATGGATCAATATTATCTTCGGACAATATAATGTCAACTTTCATAAGATCGTCCGAACATTGTACTTTGTGGGTAGCTGCAGACAAAAGAAAAATAACCAAAAAGACAAAAAAACATCGAAATCAATTTATGGCAATTTCAATTTAAAAAGAAAAAAAAAATTAAATTCCAACTATTACATAATTGGTTTTTTTCTTAAATCAATTTACAAAAACCAATATTTTGTTGGTTAAATGAGATTGAATCGGTCGCACCGAACCGAGTCAATTGACCAAAAAAAAAAAAATAAATAAATAAAAATAATAAGAGACACGAGAGAATTTACGCTGTAAACGATTGATAGATGAGATCGAAAAAGCAACGGTAAATATCCTCAATGAGAAACATATGGACAAAATTGTTTCAACTAATATCGACGGCAAGCAATTTTTGTTTCCATCTATTCTCTATTGTGTGTGTGCAAGAGAGAGCGAGAGAACTGAGTAAGAGGGAGAAAGAGTTGAAAAAAATTATTTTTGTTTCAAAGTGAACACGATCATTCGCATCAGAAGCTTAAATCGACACCGAAAATAAACCATTCACAAAAACAAAAACAAAAAAATCAAATGAAAACCGGCGCGGCATTTTGTTTGTGCAGAATTTGTTGGGTGAATGAGTTCGTGTGTGTGTGTGTGTGAGAGACTCTTGGTATGCTCTTTTGGTATTATTGGTATGGAGAGTGCGCGTGAGCCACTCCGATTGCGCTCCGTCTTGCAGACGGATTTATTAGTCATACAATAAAGTTTATTTTGTGACCTCATCAATTTCTTTGATACGTACGTGATACGTTATTTTGTGCAAAGCGTGTTACAAACAAATCTATAAACGCAACAACAAAGTCACACTGCCCCACGATAGAGAGAGCGAGAAAGAGCAAGTTTTCTAAGTGTATTGTGTCACCATGGAATGGAAACAATACCATCATCAGGCATTCGCACTGAAAACAATGAGCATTCAGAAAATATCAAAGGTGATGATCGCCGCTTAAATCGGGGTTATATTACAACTTTTCACTTCTTTTTGGTTTCTCTTTGGGTTGGGATTTATTTGTTGTTGTTGCTGTTTTTCGGCAGAGTCGCATTTACAATTTCGAGAAAGAGAAAAAAAAACACCGATACACACATAAACTTTCAGTTTGCGCTTATAAATAAAACGATTGGTTCAATCAAAAATTATAAAAAGCAAAAAAAAAACACACAGAAACAGAATCATGACGATTAGTTTTGACGCGCAAGCAATACACAATAGCATAAATGGCAAGCGCGAGCAGCCACTTTTCAATATGAAATCGCATGTTTATGAAAGAGTGTAGAAGAGCTGCTGGTACAACAACAACAACAACAACAAAAAGAGGTATACCAGAACATACGGGCGGTTGCGCGCACGCTCACCAAAAATGGCACCAGAGATTAAACGATGACCAAAAACGGCAACAACACAACCACCGAGAGAGATTTACCTTTACTTCATGGAATCGCTCTATCCATGGAACGCATTTTAATTGCTTGCTCTTTGATATTTTTTCATTTTTTTTTAACCTCTGATTTGCTGGGTATATATGTATGTGTGGTTCTGTTTTATTTTTCGTGTTTAAGCTGGCAAAACGATTTTGCAATTTAGCTTGAAGGAGTGCGAGCGGTGCTGAAGTTGAAACTTTTGCAAATGAAAGGCATATATTAAGAAAAAAAAAATAAGAAAAAGGTCTCACAGCCACCTGGTTATTATGGCAATACGATTTTCATCGGAAACGAATTCATCATGTAATCTCAACACAAGTGCGACACAAACCGACACACAGAGAGAGATGGAGCCGATGAATTGTTGAATCGATATTGACTCGATGGCGAGACACGTAAAAGGATTTGTATCTCGACAAGTCATGTCATTTTGAGACATGGAAACTTGGAAACACACAACCGACAAAAATAGACAGGATGCATTTAAATCAATTACATTAAACTAAAGAGCGGCAGAGGGAAAGGGAGTGGAAGAGTTCAGAGGGAAGAGAGAAGAGACTCGAAAAACAAAACATATTGCAAAAAGTACACACAAATCGCCAATCGAATGGGCTTGAAATGTCGAGTCTTTTCAATGACGAGTGCTGCCAGTTTCCGAAGTCACGATGATGTTGTAGCGATGTATTTTTCCGAGAAGCACTCTCCGTAACACGCCTGCTTCAATTTCAATTGTCGGAATGGAAAAACAACGAAAAAAAATATTAACAGATATACAAATGTGTGCCAAGAACTTTGCTATCTTTCAAACTTAAAAAAAAACACACACACATTTTTTTTTCTCCTTTCCGACGT
Source organism: Aphidoletes aphidimyza (assembly GCA_030463065.1). Taxonomy (NCBI): domain Eukaryota; kingdom Metazoa; phylum Arthropoda; class Insecta; order Diptera; family Cecidomyiidae; genus Aphidoletes; species Aphidoletes aphidimyza. Next base: position 4,862,114 of record CM059997.1, on the reverse strand, counting down.
CTCTCACTGTCTGTTTGTTAAATTAAAATACAATACAAATGACTTTCGTCACGATTATATTATGTAAAAACAAAAAACAACAAACCAGCTTACATCGAAACGCACCAGAGTGAAAGAGAGGCGAACGAAAGAAAGAAAGGAAGAAAAAAAAACGAAACAATTTCGCTGAGAACATAAATCATACATTCGGCTTCGTAGTTGGTGTCTCACTTGTAGCATCACATTACAATTCGACGAGAGAATAACAAAAAAAAACACCATATTATTTGTTTAGTTATGTACACAAAACAAATGAAATGAAGAGAGTACATCGAAAAAACAATACCGACACCGACACACACACGAAACAGATTCAATTAGCATAATTGATAAGGTTTTAAACGTAAAAAATACCTAAATATTAGACCTTAACAGCAATGTGTTTGGCTCGATTGCGCCTAAACATCAGCTCGATTTGATAATCGTGCAACGGCTACAGAAGCATCAACCGCGCGCACGAATCTACCCTGAATTAACGTTTTGCACATTTTTGCTTCACAAATTAATTGCTCACAGCGCATTACATAATTATATTGTTAAATTTAATTTTCAAATTGTTGATTGTTTCAGTTGTTTCTTCTCTCTGTTTCGGGTTAGGTTTTCAACAAAAAAAATGTATTTTGGTTGGCGTTTTGGTTGCAACACACTCCAATGGCAGCCACACTGGCTTGCAAAAGGTACATATACATGATCAATTGGATGAGAGAGAAAAAATGTGCACCAAACACACACACACACACACACAGACAAATTAGTCAACAGCGACCAAAAACTGAACTCATTTCATAGCCCATTTAAGCGAAAGCGTAGGCGAAATCCATTCATATTAATTGAATGAGTAAACTAATGCAAACTTGATTGATCGACTGAATTACAATTCAGCGTTTAAGTGCTTGTGTGTCCAAATAAAAAAAAATTGCTGTTTTGTCCGATGTTTGTTCGAAGATTGCTGTCCGAGCCAAGGCTCAGCTGCCCGACAAATTATTTCGGTTTTTTTTTTTTAAATTTTTCAATGATTCCAAATCACAGCAGTCCAACAACAATAACAAAAATCAGCAAAAATAAGCGGAATAATTGGTGCTTTGTTACGGAAAGCCGATCGTAATTACGTGATTCTCAAAAAACAGAACCAACTAGATTCGAACGTACGCCAAGAATTGTGGTTATTGTAAAAGAACCAAATGAATGAACAAACGAAATAAAAAAAAAACAATGTTCGACGTATTTTTCAGTATTACAGCAAATGCCATGCATAACGGTAAACCAAATAGCACGGTCCTATAAGTTTTACTAACTAACACACAATATGCCAAACGAACAGCCACACAAATTTTTCGTTTTACATTTGAAAAATTCTCTGTTGGTTTTTTTTTTCGGGTAGACGAACATCACCAATTTTCTTTCTATTTTTGTCCAGTAACAAAAAAAAAATTTGTTCATTACAAATCATGCGCACGATAGCTCACGCATAAATTTAATATTTCAGGAGCTCTGTGATGTGTATACACCGTTTGTTCTACAACATCGCACAAAACAATATCTCAACCAAAAAAAAAAAAAAATGTTATATTTGGCTTGAAGTTAAAGTTTGCATGACAAATGTTATCCATCAGATGGTCAGCAAGCACGAAGAACACAAGATCGAAAGATTGTTAAGATGATCTGCATTTTTACAGTATCACGGATGGAACGTTCATAAATAATTTGCCAAAAAAAAAAACCGAAATAAAAATTTCCGCCACTCGAACATACACTCGTTCTAATGATGATGCGGCTACAGAACAATCCAATTCAATCTGGAGGTTAATTGTTAAATGTATCAAATTACTTTAATTAGCACACACAAGCAAAAGGAAATGTTGTTCTTTTTTTTTTGCTGTTGCTGTTGTTCCATTGTCGGTTCAGTGTGCGTTTTTTTGTTGCTTCTTCTTCTCTTTAGCACTACTAACACGAAGCGGGCAGCAAACGATTATGTGATTTATTTTCGAAATCGTCAAACGATGACGAAAAATGAGACAATAATACGACACATCACGATTATTTGATGTATACCTTGGAAATACGGAATATTAATATTTGTTTTTAAGCAGAAGATGACATCGACTTAACCTCCTGGGTTTTCCGTCCGGCTCAAGAGAGAGAGAGAGAGAGAGAGAGAGAGAGAGACGAAAAAAATACCTTCAATTGTAACAAAGCAAAAATGAAATATAACGCGCGACAAATAGCGAAACGCGATTTCAAGTGGAAGATGATGATGAGCGCGGCACGATGTATAAGTTGCCACTGTCTAAGTAATTATCCGGTTTTATTTTTGTCGTTTGCCACACAAGCGACAAAGTTCATTATTTCGTAGAATCAAGAAGCCAGGCCGACATTGAAGTGTTTTTTCTTTCCAAACAATTTAGCTGTGGCATGGCATTAGGGCCGTATGCCATGACACAATGCCAGTGACAATGACTTTATTAAAAATTTAAAAAAAAAAAAAATAATAAACGCAACAGCCGCAAACACTTTTTCTGTGGCAACAATGGAATCTGGCGTGTGTGTGTGTGATTTGTATTATGATATGTTGCTTAAGCTTAGCGACTCAACTAAAAATCCATTTCAATCGATTTCAATATTACTTTTATACGGCCAAGATAAATGACGAATATTGAATATGAAATGGAAAATGAAAATGATTTATCGGTTTCTACAATAAGACGGCAAGCAAAATTGCGCTACCAATCGAAAGCTGTAAATTGTGCGTATGCATATATTAAATTTCAATATATTATATTTCAAATACATTTTCTGCGAATGCAATAAAAAAAAAAAAAACAAACAAACAACCGCTCGAAGCGATCACACATCGATACGTTCAAAATGATATTGTCAACCACCGTTTTGTTTTGCAAGTTGCAGTTTGATTCGTGTGTTGTTTTTTTTTCACTTTTTTTTCATCTCTCTCTCCCTCTCTCTCTCTCTCTGTGTCTTTCTATTTTGTTGCTTTGGCCAATCGACCGAGAATAAAATGAAGTAGAAGAGAAAAAAAAACCTGTAAATCACGTTAGATAATCAACGGTTCCTCTTCTCTTCAAGTCTATTGATACCTTTGGTTCGGTGTTGCGTATGTATTTGTATTTATGTGAATTTTTTTTCTTCTTCATTGTGTATACGACTGAATGGCGTGAGTGCACTTTAAGTTGCCTTCGCGCTATGCGCCGCATATAGATTTTTTTATATTTTATACTTAGTTTGTTGTGTTTTTTTTTCTTATTCCTTTTCCATACACATATAGTTATGTCTATATGTGTCTTTGCGCGCTTTATATGAAAACATTTATTCATTTTGTTTCATTGGTTACGTTTCCATCCGATTAAACTGTTTACGAACTTATTCGTAATATGGAAACTGAACTGTGATTCAATGCAGCACGATGTGGCTGGCGATACTGCAATATGTGTATGCTGTTTTTTTTGTTGTTGTCGTCGTTGTCTTGGGTGTGTGTTTTTTTTTCGTTTCAATTTTTTGTGTTTCATTCGTTTGTTCGTTTCGTTCATTCGTTTTGTTTCATTTTATTTAATTCCGTTGTTGGGTCGTTGTCGTTGTTGTTGCTTTTATTTTGTTTGTCCATACTTGGTAACTAGCTAACGACAGAAATGTAATCGAGAAAGAGCCATCGAGCGCAAGATTGGCCCGCAAGATCCCACACCTTTTGGGCTTTCACATTTAAATTGAAATTCAAATTTGACCGTGGTGATGTGGATTTGGTGTGTGTGTGTTGTTTTTCGGTTGTTGTATGTTTTTGTCTTTCAATTTTTTTTAAATTTTTTTTTTTTTGTGAATTTGACTCCGCATCATTTTTGGAATTATGCTTAAAAGCGCGCCATGCACACAAACAAATACCGAAAACTCTATTCAAATACGTCGTACAATGTCAAATTGAATTTCCGTAAAAAAAAGCAGCCACACAAAAAAACACGCACAAACACACAATATAGAAAAGACCCAAATACAATAGCTCTCCGTCTATTTACATTGTACTTGTTTGTTTTCGTCGTTAGTGTGTTTTATTTTCTCCATTCATATCCCAAGAAAACGGAGCTTGTGCTCGCTTCGATTCAATTCAATTGCATAGCCCATTTGGTTGATGTGTGTTTTTTTCCATCATCTCATTCTTCTCACAATCTTGCATTCGGATAACTTTCACTGAGGGCCGAACACAATTCACACACAAGAAATTCTTTGTCGTGTTGCAAATGAAATTGTGCATGTTATTTTAATGAAATGAGCCGAGTCAAATTACTATGATCTGCAACATGGATTGCGGCTTGACATAAACACTCCACTGTGCAACACTCAAATGGGCATTAACACACCACAAATGGTGTGTTTGTGTGTGTGTGTGTCGGTGTGTGCACAAAATCGAAAAGAACCCGACACATTTTTGCATTGCAAATTGATGCAAACGGATTTCATGCCTAAATTACCAAAGCACCAGGAATTTGCCAAGCGCCTCATACTTAAAATGTGATCATCACTGTTAATGTCATACAATGCAGTTAATTACATCAGCATACTGAATCTCTCAATCTTTGTTAGTGGTCGCCTGCCACTCGTCGTAAACCAACGTCACACGCACACATTCGCACGCATCCAACGATGCCAATCCAATTGGTGGATTGCACCATCGTTTGTCAACGGCCAACACCACCACCACCACAACAACAACAACAACAGAAGACCAAACAAAATAGACGAAACAACTTAAGGAGAGAGAAGAAAGAAAGAAAAAAAAACATTAAATAAAAATTAAATAAAATGAGAGAGAGATAAAAAAAAATATGCTTCCTTGGCATGCAAAATGAGTCTGTGGCAAATCAACTGGCATGCTCACTATTAGATTGGCTCCAGTTGATTATCATGCCATGACATTTCCGTTCTGCTGATACGACTGCGCGATCGCTTGCTCTCTATCCCACTTCGGGGCCCATTCAGCGCCAACCATCATTATTTTCAAATTTAAGCAACATTATTCTGTACAATTGTTGCCAATCGCCGTAGAAAGTGTTCAACTTTGCCGATTAGCCTGCAGGTAACTGCACTTTTCTGACTGCAATTACACTCAAAATGGTACATGGTTATAACAAAAATTGCAACACACAAATCCATCAACCGCATTTTTGTTTTTTTTTTTTGCTCTCTGTATCGATCAACGATCAATCGATCGCATTGCACCAATTATTCACACACATGTTAATTTCAGTTAGGTTAATGCATGTAGACTTCAATTGAAAAACTGCACTGCTCCGTACACTCACATCGTGATTCAATAAACAAATCAATGACCAAAACAAATGCGAACAACAACAGAAAAAAACAACAACAAATGAATTTAAACAACAGAAAATTGGTTTAAATCCAAATGGATTTAAGACAATGCAAATGAAAATAAACAAGAAAATGAAAATCAAATGATGCAAATATATAGAGTAAATGTAATGTGTGTGCGTGTAGTTCACCTTTTGATTCGACGATTACTGCTAAAATTGCCAACAAAATTACTAATTCATAAATTGCACTCATGATGACTACAGCGTTTCAGCGCCTGAAAAATTGTTATGCGTTTGTTGTCTTGATTGTCTTGGGGTTTTATCGGCTGGGTTTGCTGGGTTTGATGGCTCGTTTCAAATTGTTTACAATGTCTTCAAAGGAAGTCACTTTTCGACAGCACCATGCATACGCATTCGATGTAAAAGATTACTGCTAAACTGAACTCGTTTATTTAATAATTTAACTCGATATTATATGTGTTTTCCGTTATTAGTATTATTTTTCGTTCTAAAAACAACTATTTCGTGTTTGTTTCAATGGAAATTCCGGTGTTTGTGTGTGTGTGTGTGTGTGTGTTTTATTTTCTGTATTTAACTTAATTTTTCTATTTGAATCTCGAGATTCGTTTTATTTTGTGTGTTTTTTTGTTATTAGAAAAAAGGAAAAAATGAACAAAAATATGTAAACACTAAAACTGGGCTTCTACATAGTTTCATATTGGCTGCACGATGATCGGTCCGTTTTTGTCAGTTGCAAAGCAAACGTTTTTTTTGTTATGGTTATTTTTTTTTTTTTTTTTTTTTGGGAATTAAATCACACCACAAACATCACACAACCAATAAACATCAACCACTATCTGTTGGACAGACACTGGCACTTCGTTCGGCACGTTTGCAATTCCACCGTGCACCGTGATTCTATTGAACGGCAGAAAATATACTGTTTATTATTCGGATTCAGTTTTATTTTTTATTTTTTATTTTTTTTTTCAATATGTTTGCAATGGTTCTATGTGCATGTGATTTGGCCCAAGAGATTGCAAAAGAAGAGTAAAAAAAAAACAGACAGGTTTCGTCTAAGCACTCATCACGGCAATTCACTTATAACTGATTTCCATCTGACGCTATACGTCTCGACTTAGTCTCAAAAAGGTGTACACACTCAGCTCGTGAACCATGACTATAACGAAGAGATGATGAATAAAATGAATACAGAATAAAAAAAAAAAAATGAAAGAAAAAAAAACATATATATATACATACGAAGAAGAGAAGAGAAAAAAAAGCAACACAGAGAGAAACAGAAACAACATTGTAATACAACCAACATCGACATTCGAGGCACACTCACACAATCGACGTCACTTGACTCGGTTTATTTAACACGCACAGTTGTATATGCTTGCCGTTTTTCTCTCTCTCTCTTTCTCTCTCATCTTCTTATTTCTCGATTTGCTACTTTTCATACGGTACACCTTTATGTAGCAAAAGTATTCACATGTGCTCAGCACATTGTGCTGTAACACACATCTCAATCCAAAAACACCTTTTTAATTAATTGATTTTTTCGCATTTTTCGGCTAGATTACTGGTAAGACGAGGTGCAAATTGGAAGATTCATAGCCTGATGAGTTTTCTGCTAGTCTGTCTATGAAACCTATTTCATACACTGAACTTATCTGGTACATATCCATTAGAGTTGATAACGAATGCATTTCAGACCCCCCCCAAAAAAAACCAGAATATTTCTCAATTTTGAGGAGAGAAAATGGTGTTTTCAAAATCTAAGTCAAACTAAACAAAAAAATCCTCCAACCAAAGCGAGAGAATAGTGGATGTTACGAATGGAATACAATAATCTCATATTGCTTTCGTTTCGTTCGTGGTGCGTTCGGTGGCTGCTCCGTATCGTTTGGCAAATAATTTGTGTTCGTGTGTGTGTGTGTGTGTGAGTGTCTGAGTGTGTGCGATATACACATGTGATTCATTTATCTTATACGCGTACAAAATGTGCATAATGTGTGAGCTATTGTAAAGGTGTCTGCGCAAACTCTCTTGCCACTGTTGTGTAAATAAAAATTCGTACTATTAATGGCGATACAGTTTTCGTACAATATTTCTTATATCTCTCTTCTCGCGAACATAGTTGTCGTCGTCGTCGTTGTCGTCAGTGGCAACGATGCACGTTCAAGCATATTTTTCGCCATTATGCGGATCCAATCATACGATCAAAGCGCAAAATATATTGCAAAAAGTAACGAAATATAGAAGAAGAAGATGCAAAGAAGAAGAAGAAGACGACGACGACGAAAAAAAAATAGAATCACACACAAGACACAGATAGAAGCATATTTATACACGAGCACAGTACAGCAGCGCACACACAAGTTTCTCACCCATTTCGATTGTAATGCGCGCTAAGTAATGTTCAATGCTGCGTCGGCGGATGTCTGACTCTACTGATATTGAGCACAATAAGCGCACGAATAAAAGAATAGACCCTACGAATGCCATTCAATGTAAAATAATCAGAAAGGCGAATCTAACGATCGCTTTTTACCAGAGCCATGAATGAGTCAATCTGTTGCATGATACTTTGATTCGGATTGATAATCACACGTTTTTTTTCGTTATTTCTTCATGTGGTGCTGTCGTTGTTGTTGTTGCGGCTGCTCTTTTTTTTCATTCTTCTTTTCTCTTGTGTGGTTTTTGTGTTTTTTTTTCTACTGCTGTTGCTGCTGGTGCTGTAACATTGATGTAGGCATAGAGAAAAAACAACGATTGTATGTTTGGCGTGTTTTGTAAGTTGATATTCTTGGATAGCTCATTTTATGTGTCATTGACAATGTAAATTGCACATTCAGACGACGATTGCCAGTGAAAGTGCAAAAATCTACCCACACATTTGCCGAATACAACAGCACTTAGCAACTTGTTTGCAAACACGATGTGACGTTTTTTTTTTTGTTTCGGACGGTTTTTCCACCCAAAGACACGGCTCTTTTACACTCTGCGAGATTTGTGTGTGTGTGTTTTTTCAGCATCTCTTTTGGGTGGGGGACATCATGCACTTTTGATATACGAATTCAATTGAAATTGATCGTCACGGAGATTGGGGTTGGGCTTTGTTTCCATCAATACACCATAATGCACACATTGCACATGATGCATTCGGATGCCATTATGCTCGTGTAATGCACAACATTGACGTAAATTATAATCTTGGAATTGTTTCTGGTGAGAATCAGTCACTTACTTGAATACAATGGCAGCATTTAAAAAATAAATAAAAAGAAGAAGCGAATAAACGAATTACAACAACAACACACGATGAACAAACAACCGCACTAAAGAATGTTTCTAATAACGGCGGATTTGTTCCCACTGATATGACACATTTTTGCGCTTCGTTTGATTAAATCGAATTAAGTAAAACCGCAAATGCGTTTCAGGCCATGCATTCCAAACCAAACCAAAAAAATGAAGAAAAAAAAGCACACATTCAAAAAGCCGAGCAGTGTGATTTTTGCGTGCCTGAATGAACATCAACCATATTGAGAGTGGTTGAAAAGTTCATCGAAATTGATGCCACACACACAAGTTGTTTATTGTTGATTTTGTGGTTCAGAGCACTAAATAATCGAATGGTACAGTAGAAAGCGGTAATTTGTTATTGTTGCTGTTGTCAAATGCTGTGTGACAAACACAATCTCATACACATTGTAACATTGGGTTTGGCTTAATGTTCGTTCAACTGTGTATAAATGCGATGATTGAATGCCACCGATGTACTACACACATTTTTTAATCAAATTGACAAGCAAACGATGCGTGAAAACTTGATTACCTTTAAAACCCATTAAAATCACATTAAAAAATCATTGTTTAGTTAGTAACATCAATAAAACAAACAGATAATCATCGTCAGTTTATAACTTCATAACCAATTGTATATCATACTTAAATTGATAATATTTTTTGCATTTTGTTTTTTTTACATACGATCATTCTAATTTTCTAATTAAACGAATAGACTTCTACAAACACTATACTTTGTTTCTCTTTCAGGAAAAAAAAAAATGAATTATTTAGTAATAAATAAATATCGAGTTTACGTTTCAAATATTCGATGATAGAGTTTTTGTGTAAAAAAAAATGTTCATTTTTCTTTTATGGCGCTGTCTCGTCAATATCAGCAGCTAAGGTTTTTTTTTATAACAAAATAGTATAACAATAGAAAATAAAGATGATGAATGCGATAATAAATAGATTTTAGGTCAGTGCAAATGTTTGTTTTGTTGTTTTTTTTTTTTTGTTCGCTCATTGATCGACAATTATTATGCCGATGACTTATTCGATATAATAGCTCTCTACACGTTTGAATTTTTTTTTTTTTTCAAATTATATACAATAGACACAAAAACAAAATATAAAAGCTCTTGAAGGGATTCGATGAAATTGAATATGAAATGCCGATTTTCAATCGGACTGGCTATCACTAAGTCAGGCGCAATTTGATTTTTATTTTGTTTGTTTCGTGTTTGTTTATAAATTATTTCTTTAGGAATTTGGGTGAGGTCCTAGTTTCTGGCATACATGCGAGGATTTGGTGTATATGTTGACATTGGCACTCGGGGTGCATTTGACAGGCTATACAATGGTCCACCATTATCTAAATTGGATTGTAACGTTGAACTTCCATGCTGTTGATCGGACGATTCACAGTCAACGTCATAGTATATACCAGTCGGACTCTGAAATGTGAAATTATCAATTGAGCTTTATTAGAAACAACATGTTGAATAGTGAAAATCATCATTATTCAGTGAATTTTTAATTGACCACAATGATTCAAATAATCAAATAACATTGGCCCATTTTTTGTCTTTTTGAATAGTTGTGTATTAGTTTTGAGATGCAATCTATGAAATAAATTTACCTGATAGGTGTTACCAAGCAAATCCACCAAATCGTCTTCCTCACTTGAGCTCGTATTCTCATGTCTTCGCATTTTTGATGTTGATTCCATTCCCATTCTAAGTAACAAACAATCAAATTATATTGATTTGAAGTTCAAATGTTGAACATTGAATTGGTTTGATTTAAGGAGGGATGATACTAGCAAGATCGCCAGTAGCGATTAGATTTAAAACCGTAAATTTACCTTGATACTGGAACTGAAAGCTCGCTCATTCCGTGATTACGCACCGGAAGTGTTCCAGCCATTGATAGACTAGTATTTGGATGATGCATATTTTGGTACACGTACATTGGAGCTGGCTGTACACGTTGCGGTGCAACTGGTTCCACCTAGCGAACATATTCCATACCGAATTTTGATTGATTAGTTTCGCATTTTAAATAAAATTTTGTTTTAGTTAACATACCGCATAATGATTGGATTGTGCCATAACATCGGCAATTTGTGCCCATCGCATTCGATCTTCTAGTGCCGCTTGATATGTTTTCGATTGCATCGTTTTCATGTGTGAATCTAAATTGGCGCGTGTGATATAGTTGAAAATTGGGCTGCCAACCATTTCTTTTTGCTCTTGATTCCATCGTCGGCCCCACATCACCAGACAAACCAATGTCAACGATATTATTAATACGGCTATAATTGATGCACCAACCGAAACGGCTAAAATGTCACCGTCAATTTCACATTGGCTGCCATAGAAACTGTTCACACACACGCACACCATTTGATTACCACTCTCATCATACTGGCACGTTCCACGATTGTTGCAATAGGAATTTGAACATGAAATACATTCACGTCCAGATCGTTGTCTCTGATCCGACCAGGGATCTCGTAATCCAGGCGAACATCTACATTCGAATCCACCCCAAGTATTTGTACAGTTTGCATTTGCATGGCAATCGTTTAGCTCGACCGATGAACATTCATCCATATCTTGAATTACAACGAGAACAAACAAAAAAACACAACAAAATAAATTAATTGCTTCACGAATAAATAAAATTTCAAATTAAATTCGGAATCCAAGGAAACAAGGGCTTGAAATTTGCAATCGTATTTTTTGAAAATAATGTCTCAGGTTCGATCAGGATTATAGAAAAACCTCTCTCTTCAACAAACTGATCTTCTTTCGCACAAATTATCGTTTTAAATTCTGATTTACATAAATTTTCACTGAAATTTGGACTCGATGAAAATGAATCTTCTCAAATATGAGAGAAATCTACGTCAATCAGTAGGGAGTCAAAAGATCAGGTATCAGCCGATGTGTTTGGAAAAAGAGCATTTGCAAAAGGGAGTCGTTTTTCTTAAACATTTGAATCAATTGAATCTTACCTTGAAGACTGGATATCGAACCAGCTGGTTTTTCAACATACAGTGCTGAATTTCCAATATTATTATTTCGACGATGAATAACGGCAATCAATTCTTTTTGTAAATCGGATTGAATATGTCTTCGTGCACTTTCTGTGTTACCATCAAGTTGAATCGTTATATTCACGTAAACACCTGGTGAACCTTGGCTCGCATTACCCGTATAAATGTTGTGCACACGTGCGCTGATGAAGTCATCCGAAAACGGCGTCATCGACATCACCGAATCAACCTAACGAATTTAGAAAGTCTTTTTTTTTTAGTGTGTTGTGACATTTAACGAGAGATGCAAGAATGAAAAAAAAACCAACAACCACACACATACATGTTGTCGTGTTTACGGATATTAAACCGTTTAGCATGCGGTATAATTTGCGTATCTAAAATCTTATAAAACTTACCGCTCGCATAGTTTCATAGCTCATATGCTCAAACTGTTCGCTGTTGGTGTCGGCAAACACTTTATCCCAAACAATTGGTTTGTCATAGTATTTGTCGATTCGCATTGACATCAACAACGATACAACACGACGGCATGGATCTCGATACTTGCGACGAGAGTAACCTAAGCATATGCCAAAAATGAATTGAATCATTTAATTTAAAAGATATCAGAGATAAAAGATCAAGCTCAAACATGGAAAGACTTTGAAATTCCGTATATATTTTCATTTGAAATTCGCAGTATCAAAAGTAGCGTTTAATGTTTTTTTTTTGTTACCTGGTCTGCAATGGCAACTTGACACACCAAGATCGGTCTTACACATTTCATTCTGTGCAATATCGCAGGTGGAATCATCACCAACGATACAAGTATCGATTCGGACGGCATTTTGTTGTGGCCTACGGTAAATCATCGATGGCGGCAGATGTGGTCTTGATGTATGATTTGCACCTGGTTTTCCATTCAATGCTGGTTTTCGATGCATCGGAATTGAATTGGTCTTTTCGGGGAATGGTGTTATCTTCAAAAGCAAATGAACACATTAAGACAAGTTGAACGAATTTCTTTGCAAACAAAAAAACACAAAACAAAAATTCAAAATGCAAATTTACCGTTTTCGTAGATTGTTGATAAACACGATGGTCATGTTGTGTTTTCAGTGGATTTTTCAAGTGTTCCGTTTCGGCGGTTTCGCCAAACAAATTTATGTACGTTCGCTTGCCATCGATCGATACAAAACTGTTATCATCTGAAGCTGATACAATAATATCATTACCTTCGGCTCCATATTTCGTTGCAATCACCTGTGGTCCATTTTCAGTGTTTCCAATTTCAATTAAATCGACCACTTTATGATGACCACCCGGTTGACCCTGGATCGCTGACAATGTCACATCAAAAATTTCCGCATAAATGTTTGAAAGTGTTGCTGACGACTGGGCGCCGCCGGTGTTTCGATGGATGTGATGATGGAATACGGGTGTTGATGGTTCCAGAGCACCATGTCCAGGTGTGTAATCGGTATCATCAAGTACAATGCCGGGCCGTGCATAAAATGACTTGAAATCCGTTGATTCGATTTGTTGACTTGGCTTTGTTACACGTGATGGTGAAATTGAACTCTTCACTATCGAATGCGGTATTTCGGTGGTTTTGATTTCTAACACTGGAGGATCTTGTGTATTTTGTGTCAATGATGGAATTAAATTTGGCGTTTCCACCGTTTCTTCCGTGGTTGTTGATGGTTGAGATATTTGTGAAACTGGAACCGATGGAACAACTTCGGTTGTTTGTTCCAAAGTTACTGTCGCAGATGCAGACGTGTGTACGTTGACAGGCTGTACAGGCGCATCGTTCGTACTTTCGACAATCGATGATGTGATCGATGGTGTAAGCTTAGACGATTTCTTTGGGCTTTCAACTTTTCGCATTGGTTCTTTGACGGCTTGTTCCAGCTGAATGTTTGGATTAGCCGATTCCATTACACTTGAAACTGGTTTCTCACTGGAATACACCTCAGGAGCTTTATTCACCTCTGGAATTCGTGTACTGTATGCAGTCATTTGATTAACGGTTTTACTCGGCGCTCGATAATCTTGTGATGGTTGATGCGGCAAACGAGTTGGCATTTGCATGCGATTTGTATTTGTTATTTGAATCGGTGGTCTTGTTCGTGATCCATGCCATGGCGGTCGATTTGGTTGCATCGGTTTTTGATTATGCACCAACATCGTATGCTCATTGCGCAGTGGCTTTTCCGGCGGTGGCAAATCAAATGGATATGGAACGGTTGGTGGTTTTCGAACACCAGATGGATACGGTGTTGTTTTCATATTACCAAATTTTTCTTCCACCGGCATTTTAATTGGAAAATCGGAAACACGTGGCGGACCACGATTATTGATACGTGTCGCAAATCGACGTAGTGTTGTTGGCGGTGGATACTGTGTATTTGCATGCACATTTACATTTCCATTTAATAATTTAACAATGCCCGTGATAATGTCTTGAATATCGGCATTTTGATTATTTTGTCGTTCTTCGGCGACAGCACTTGTGGCTGTTGCATGTTTTGGATCAAAATTCAGTACATTTGTTGGTACAATTTCGGACGTTTTCTCGGAACGTGGCATTCGTAGTGACGAAGAACCATCAAAATCATTTAACACTGGTGCGCCAATATTCGGTGTTGGCACCGGTGAATGTTCATTTCCATTGAATGTGACGGTTGGTGTGATTGACGCACGCGTTAAGGCGAATGCTGTTTCCGAAACATTTTCATCACAATCATCGCTTGCAATAAATTCATAATAAACATCATTGATGTGTGGTGGTTTATTTGAATTTTTGCATACCACTTTACGTTCAATCGCTATTTCAAAGAGAAATTTATGTTTTTATTCACTCGTGTGGTAATTTTTGTTGTTGTTGCATGCAAACATAAAATGAAAGTAATATAGTATCAACATGAGATAACTCAGTGGTGTGTACTTACCATCAATGTGAATTGTCAAGAGAACCAGATCAAGTGAAAATATAATCCAAAAGCTAAACGCTTTTCTTTTAAAAAATGTCATCTTTCTTTTGATCACCATCAGATTGTATGGTTGAATACGTTCACAGTAAAATACATTTAAGTTGCAACAGCAAAGTGTTTTTTTTATTCATTTATTTTGCAGCAGGTTTTTCCAACAGCCAATTCTGCAATGAAGTAAATGGTAAAACTCGATTAAAGTGTTTCAATGTAAATTAAGCGAATCAATTGGCGAGACAGAAATATTGTCTGTGGATACAAAGAGAGAAGAAACAACAACAACAACAGCAACAAAGAAAGAGCAGAAAATCCATGAGTCAGAGTCAGGAGAAAAAAAGGTCATCACTGACCTAAGTCTAATGTATACGCGTGAATATGTGCGGATTTAAATTGGAGTAATGAATTTCGGCTTCGGTTGCGCAACTAATTGCACATTGGTGACTAAATTGTAACACTAATTAAGCGGTGTGATTTATGGATGTCAAAATGCTCAACATCAGCACTTTCATCGGGTATTTTCACCCGAAGTTAAAAAGAAATAACAACAAAATAAAAATGATTTGTTGGCTTGTTGAATAAGAATTGTAAGGCTTTTGTTCCGCTCCGGAATTACGTAAAACAAAAGTGATTTAGTATCGAAGTTTGAAGTAAAAAATCAAAAAAACTAACACGACCGATCGCGTATGTGGCTTTAGGTACTTTGGTTATAATTATGTAAATTAAATCCATGGACAATATTTGATTAAGTTGACTTTCTTATTGAAATGTCCTCGCACAAGTGAGGTAAAAACCAACCAAATGATGACGATGCACGATGACGAACGAGATGTGTATGGTTGATGTCGCAATATCACAAGATCGCAAAATTTTTGGATAGCGGTTGTTTTTTTTTTCTCTCTATTTTGTGTGTGTTTTGTGACATCAAACATTACAATTCGTTGCGTTGAATTTGCGACTTTGTGCCTAGCTTTGTGTGTCTTTAAGCGCTTCAAAGACACAAACAAAAAAGAGCTTAAGTGTTTCTTTTTTTTAAAATTATTTATTGTTATATTCATTTGACAAAATTGTTTCGTTTTCTCGTGTGTGTGTGTGAACACAGTATTTGGCTAGGCAAATGTAAACAAAAAATATATGCGACGATGTGCGACGAATAAATAATCATAGGACGTTGCATAACGTGAACATTTTTAAAATCATAGGTGTGACTAATATTTGGGAATGACAAAAAAAACGAATCCCCATTGTTACAGTTTCACATTTGACGATTTTTAAATTTCACGTTGCACACCCAACTGCCATTTATTTCCGAGTATATCGATAAAAGACAACACATACGAAAGAAAATAACAAATGCCAGCAGCGATATTGTGACTTCACTTCATTCGACAATTGACAAAAAAAAACAGTTTTCTCTTTGAGTCTCACTTTTTCCATGCAACAACAACACCACTTTGTTTCATAGCCAAATATGCCCGCATCAATGGAATTTCTGGTTCTACAAAACAGAAAATTGATCGGAACATTTCAAGCACACAAAAAAACCTTTTTAACAAACAACAACAACAACGAAAAAAAGAGAAAGAAACACAGAAAAATGCTAAATGGCATAATTTTGCACCATCCTGCCCAAAGTGTGTACACTCAACACGATCGCCACTACATTGGCGGATGACATACATAAAGCGCTTAACCGCACCGATCTTGGATGTGTATAATTTTTTTTTTTTAATTTTATTATAGGTCGGTAATCAAATCGATCTTTCAACGCATTCTTAATTAAACAATACGAAAACTGTGTTCGCTCGATCTCTTGTACTTGTAGCACCGTTCACTAAACATTTGCCCAAAAAAGGAATGTATAATATAATAACAAGCGCAACAGAATCTTTCTGTTTCGTTGTCGTTGTTGTTGCTGTTGTTGGTTTATATTTCTTTTTATATAGAGAGATTTTGTTGTTGTTGTATATTCACCGATTCTCTCTATTCAACACCAGAAATTAACTGTTACTGCAGCATTTTTTGTTGTATTTTCATTTTATGTCAAAACTTGGAACAACATTCTTGTTGGTTTTTTATACACTCAAGCACTTTCAAAAGCCAATACGAAACCTAATTTCTTACAAGAAACGAAGAAACAGCGCACACACACACACACATCACACACGGGTACATACATTCACTGAATTTCCCATTCCGAAAGAATGCAACCAAAACCAAAAAAAAAAGTGTGTGTTTTTTTTCTGTTACCTTTAGTTTTTAAAGTAAAATGTGAGATTTTATTTTTGCTGTTTTCAAAAATGTCGTCGATTTTTTGTTTTTTATTTTTACTACAAAACTGTTTAAAAATCACTGTCATTTAAAATCTAAAACATCACTTCAATGAGAAAACTAACGAAATTTAATGGAATATTATATATTATAAATATTTTGTGGTGTCTTGTCTTGTCTTGTCTATTCCAAAGCTTTCAACATCGACTGCAGAGTCGTTCACGAATGCGTATGCGATGAAAAAAAAAAAACTTTTCATTTGATATGTTTGTATATCGGTTTCGATGTGTGTACGTATGAATGGGTTTTGTGGAGAAAGAGTAAAAGAAATTTTTTCGTGTTGCGTACTGTGTGTGTGACTTGGAGCTACCTCAAGCGTTGCGATGAATGTGACGTTGTCGCTTTCTTCAACTCTTTCATTTCTTCTGTTTGGCTGGGCGATGTAAAAAAAAGTGTGCTGCCTGAGCCAGCGTACACAGCCAGCGGTGAGAAAGAAGGGGGCAAGCAATACACTGACGTAAAGAGAAAAGATACCAACTGCAACTTAGTGTAATATACATGTGCGATTTGGAAATGAAAAACGGTGCTCATTGAAACCTGCCACAGCTTTATGTACCACGCGATCATTTTCACCACGCGCGCACACTCACACACACACACACACAACGTAAATACACAGACGTGAACGCATCAGATTGCGATCTACCGAAGAGTGCTATGACACGCCTGATGCTTCTTGACATCTTGCAACTGATGCTTCAGTTTGATACGCGTAGATATTGCAATTTACGCTGACATTTCACTTTGCTGAAGATCAATTAAAAGTTGTAGACTCGTTTAATTTCAATAAATGATTGATGGCATCTAAACTGCATTCACAAATCTGGTTGGGATTTTTCATTCTTTCCCTTTACGAAATACATCATTTTCTATTTGTATTTTCGAATGAAATATTCAAGTTTTCAAGTTTTTCAAAATAAAAAAAACGCCGTTTAACATCATTTTCGATCGATTTGTGTGGCGTCTCCACTTCAAAAGTTCACTTATTAAACCGTTAAACTTTGATAATTTCGGAAGAAATTGAAGGAATTGCGTGTTTTAAAAAGTTTTTTTCGTCGGGTGTTTTTCTTTTTAAAACTATTATTTAAGTGATACTAAACTATTTGGAAGGAAAATTGTACCAAACAACCAAATATTTTTTTTAGTAGCGATTATGTGCACAGAATGTCAATTGAAATGAATCATTTTCGATGTGAAAAATGAAAATTGCAGCATAGCACCAAACATAGATGACATCTGGTGTCGCCGCCATGCAAACATGCATACACACACGATATGAGTCATGGAGTCGCCAAATTATCGTACGATATTCTACATAAGCCAATATGATTTCATTTGAATGTCAGTAACAATCCAAGCCTTGAGTAATAAACACGTACTTAACATTTGTAAGCCGACATAAAAACTGAATCGTATCACATACAACACAAAAAAAAAAAACATGTTGACATGTAGTGCCTAAAAACAATTTTTTTTATTATTTTTATTTCCTTTCGCAATTGATTTCGGGCAAAAAAAAATTCGTGTTTTCATATTTATTATTGATGTGTTTTATTTCAACAATCAATTTTTTTGCTGTTGCGGTTTGTTATTTTGTAGTAAGTTTCATTTGCCGATTGCAGAATTCCATTGGAATTTGATGTGTATGTGTGTTCAAAATAGAAGGGCAAATTGAAACCGAAAATCAAAACCAACGAAAAAAAAAGAGAAGCAAGCAATAATTGCTGCATTTCCGTGGTGGTTTAGTTCTCGCGTGGCCCAGTTAACCGAATTCCGAATTTGGTTACTCGATTTTTTTTCTTCTTGGTGACAGAGAAAGGGAGAAAAAAAGAGACGAGAAGGGAAAAAACAGTGTTGAAAATCGAAGAATCAGAAAAGAAAAACTTGATTGACCGTCATTCACATACACGTGCATGGGCAATGGATGTCAAATCACTTAAATATTGATTGACCATCGATGATTCGGTTATGCACGCATATCAACAACTACAACAAAAATCGCTATCAAAGTCATTCAACAACAGCAACAACGAACGATTTTTTTTTTTCATTTATCGGCATCAGTTAGTCAAAATCACGCGATTTACTTTTTTACTCAAGTGTTTATTACGGTACAGGAATAAGTAGTGTGTTTATATGACTAAAAAGAAAATAAGAGGTGTAAATACTCAAACAGTTGCTCAGTAGGCACGGCGAGTCGTACGATTCTAAATTGTTTGTTAGTGTGTGTTGTGTGCGTGTGTGTACGTGTGTGTTTACCAAAGCCGACGAAAATTATAGACGAGCAAAGAAAGAAGTAAAATAGAACTAAACCAAAAACCAAAAAAAAAAAATTGTAATAATAATAACAGAGACACACACATAAAAACAACACAAATTAGAACGATAGCCTGATTCGAAGCAGTATTTATATTTATTACAAAGAAAGAAAGTAGCCTGTAGAAAGAAATTTGTTGGATTCTTTTTTTCGTGTGTATTGGGATGTCGTGTGATTTGAATGAATTTTATATTTGAATACGCCCTTCACCAAACACTTTGGCTCACTTTGCAACGTACGTCTTCACAACTCCAATAAAGAAAATAAAAAAAAAAAAAAAACAATCCAAATCCAACAGTCATCCATCGTATTTACCAAAACGTAACACCAATCGCACACTCGCTCACAAATCACAATCGAGGTGCGAATTCATTTTTAGCTCAAGAAACAAAACAACTACAACAAAAAAAACTCAATCGCATAATCGTTCGATCAAATAGGATTTATAACCAAACAAAAAACAAAAATGGCCGGTAGAAATTTTACATCAACAAATTCATCGCAACAATTAATGAATGCGGACACGGAAAGTGTCAATGCAACCGGCAGTGTGATGTCAATTGATGGTGAAGTCGATGATGGCAAACGCCCAAGCTCAAGGAATTCACATCAATACGATGGCCTATCGTCGGTCACATATGTTGAATGGTTTTCCGTGGCAGTGCTATGCTTCGTAAATCTTATCAATTATATGGATCGATTTACAATAGCCGGTAAGTGTATAATCTCAAGTGTGCATTTTTTTTAAAATCTCAATACTCGTATTCTCTTTGGGTTTGTCTTGCGTTTCTGTTGTTGTCGGCTTGACTCAAAATTCATTAAACAAACACGTCATAAAGTTTACTTTTTACACATATGTTAAAACTTTAACCGGCCCCGGTATTATAGACATTTGTTGTGTGTTATCGTTTTCACTCTCGCTCTCGCTGTAATAAATTAGCTATTTATTTCTAGTCGAATTTCAATATAAACAAAAAATTCAAATGCATTGGCTGGAGACGAATTCATTCTCCATTAAAATAAACAAAACAAAAAATGGTTTCATGTTTAACGGATGCCTGTTATCGAGTTGTGATGAGATATTTATACCAGATGCACGACTGCTGCAAATTACGTGTCAATTGACAATTTCAAAACGTGAAAACCCAACTTGAAATGGCTTTTTTATTTCAATTGAAATTTCGAATGAATATATTGTCCATATAAAACAGATTTAACAATTTCAAGGATTTCAAACGATTTTAACCATTTACACCCAATTTCTCCTAGCCTAGGAGTCCTAGGGACGTATACCTAAATTGGTACGTTATTTAACAAATTTGAACAAATTTTCATTCGAAAATCTTTCGTAACCGTAAAGGAAATTGGAATCATTCAATGAAGAATGTTTATTTGTTTTTCTCTCGATATTGAAGTGAATGTCAATGAAGTCAACAGTTCAACATTTTCAAACAGTATTGTTTCAAGACAAGTTACAAGTGGCATTCTCTCTTTCTCTCTCTCTCTCATCTCTTTTGCTTACGTTTACTTAATTTTCAAGTCGATTCATTCATACTGTTGATTTTAATCGTAAAATAGTTGATTTGCTAAACGGAAATTGCTATCGAAATTTGTCATTTTATTTCGTTTTTTTTTGACATCATAAATTTTTCGTGAAGTCTTTTGTAATCTTTGGAATATGAAATAACCAACAACGAAAAAACAGCACGTGTCTATTTGCAAAAAAACAAAATAAAAATTCACTTGAATTATTGTTCAATGATTCAAAGTAAAGCGAAATTCATGTTGAAATAAATTAGAAACTAAGAAAAAATAAAAACGGTATATACTTTTAAAGCGATGTAAACAAATAAGAAAAAAAAGATGAACGTATATTTCAAATGGCCACTTGTATCACATAATCGAGCTGCTTAACGAGCAGCGCTTATGATTTTTTGAGTTTGCGCTAAACTGAGCTAAGAGCTGAGCTGAGCTGCTTGAAAAATGTTGAAGAATTTCAAACGAGAGAGTTTCACTAAAAGGAAACACACAAATCGTTCGATTTGTTGTTGCCGTAGAGACGGTCAATTTTATTATATAATTAGCTATTACAAAATGCATTTCAAAGATGAATGGTTTGTGGCCGAGTTGTATGCATGCATTTGTATATGATATAGATATGTACTAAAGAAATGTGAACGAATGATCATCATCAATGGTTAAAAAAAAAACAAACAAACAACAAATTGTGACAAAGATACGGGCATACACAAATATGTACGACACATCGACGCAGTGCTGCGATGAAAATGACTTTTCACTCAATTCAAAAGAAGAAAAAAAAAACACAACAAAAATATAAATAAACGTAACAACGACGAACCAAATGAAATAAGCTGCCACTAAGCAGAGCGTCGATTTCTCTCGATGCGTCTCGAATTTGTGTGATTCATTTATAATTACATTCAATTGCAACCACATCGTATGATTACGTTATTTAGATCAACAAATGTGATTGTCGTAACAATAAAAAGTTGTCTAGTCAGCGGGAAATCGCATCTTTTTGATAATGTGTCTGTCTCTGTGTGTGTGGTTTTTTTTCGTGTAGGTCATGTTCTTAATCGAATCTAAGCAATTTTGAGATTCGTTTAGAAATTCGAATATAGACAGATGAAAAATTGATTTATCGAATCAATGAAATAAAAAAAAACGATCTCTTGTTATTTCCATATAATATTAATCAGAGTATTTAGATACGGGACATCTAAATTTTATTTAATAGCCATTTAATAATATTAACCTTTGTCAATATGATTTTATTGATATCAATTAAATTAAAATTGATTCCCGGCAGTTGCCGCCATCGATTC
This sequence comes from Aphidoletes aphidimyza, assembly GCA_030463065.1. Classification (NCBI taxonomy): domain Eukaryota; kingdom Metazoa; phylum Arthropoda; class Insecta; order Diptera; family Cecidomyiidae; genus Aphidoletes; species Aphidoletes aphidimyza. Next base: position 4,839,930 of record CM059997.1, on the reverse strand, counting down.
AAACCTCCCCCCAGGGATAAAATATATGCAAGTGGTTCCAATGGGTTTTTTTTTTCTCTTCACCGAGAAAAGAAAGTCCGTCAATTGACCGCGGCCACAGCGCCATAAATCAAGTAGAAAATATTTATTCAGCAACAACAACAACAAAAAAGCATTAAGTTAGCAAATTCGTGAGAGAGAAAAAATCGGTTTTGTCTATAGATCTGAGACAGTAGTCATCATGACAAAGGTCATTTAAGTGTGAATGCCAATTGGAGATAAATCGCAACAGGCAATCAAATGCAGCGAAATAATTGAATTTAATAAGGGAGAGAAACTATACAAAAAAGAAAAAAAAATTGAGGAAAACAATTAAATCAGATAAAGAAGATGAATCGAGCAAAGAAGGGGAAAAAAAACAGATTGTCAAGTTGACGGTGACAAAATATGCCAATGAAAAATCTAATATTGAAATCGACATTTTATTGAGAATGTGCGATAAAATAACAATTATTGCTATGTTGCTTATTGACATTGTTTAAGGGACTTTTTTTTCCGTTCGACAAGTTGTCAAGGCTCACATGATTGGCATGATAAAAAGCGAAAAGAAAATCAAAATACGCACACATGTGAAAATGGTTGCCAATTTTAACAACTTTAACCGGATTGCCGAAATGTGTAACGCTAAATTATCACTTGGTGTCGCACTTTTTATTTTGAGTCTCGTGTGAGAGTGGGGTTGGATTTGAAATCATTTAGCATATTTCCGTAAAAATCACACAACAATTTTATTTTTTTTTAAAGAATTATGATCAATACGAATTAACGTCAAATCGTGCAATATGTAAATAAATAAAACATTTGCTGTCAATTACATCACATTCGCTTAATCATTTACTTAAATTAACATCGTACGATTTGTGATGAGTCTTGCCGTCCGTTTCATTTCGGGCGTAAACACATATTTGAAGAATGTTATTTTAAGACGACAATGCGTGTGAGTGAAAGATGTGCGGATTTGTGATGTATTTTGTGGTACAATTTACAACCGCTGTTTTGTTTTTTTTTGCTACTGCAGGGTTTTTACTCTCGGGTTTTTTTTGTGTTTTCGTTTGATTTGGCGTTCGAGGGGAAAAAATGAACTATTTTATCCATTTCATCAACAAATTCAACGAATTTTGATATAATTCTAAGTAAATGACATCACTTTCGCTTGAAAATCGCGGATAACATGAGAGCATTCAAATGATTCGCATTAAATTTGCAGTATTATGACGAATCGAATAGAGATTTAGATTTGGCCACTCATTGAATCGCAAAATGATTACAACATTTCGTTCATTTTACCCGAATTCTTATCAAAATAACACATTTTTTAAAAGAAAAATGAAGCGATAAAATTATATACCCCTAGTGCTCCACACGTCATATGTGGGTTTCGACGCCTTCTTTTGCCTATCTTACTGAATTATTTCGTGTTTTTTTTCTAGAGAGAATCTAAGAAATGAACAAAAGAATTTTACTGCAAATGAAATGACTATGACATGGATTAAATTGAAAATAATGTTACTTAGCCATTGACCTTATCACATGTTGATGTTGGATTAGATATTTGTTTAGAATTATAGTCATAATTTCGGTGAATTTTGGTTTCGATGGAAAAATGCCATGTAATGCAATGTTGTTGACGTAATCAAAAAAAAAATTCGGTTTGATTAGGTGGCACCTTACAATATGACGTCAAATGCACCATTGTAACAGGTCTGTGATCGCTTAATAATCGTGTGTTCAAATGACACGGTATTTCTATGAATAAACACACATTAATATAGGCTATTTCGAAAATTGGAAATGTCACGCTTGATAAAGTGTGCAATATGAAACTGTGCGGCTGAGAAATAACAAAAAAAAAAAAAAAAAAATTGCGATGTGTAAACATTAAATATTAGCCCAATTATCTCACATTCTCACCCGATTTCCTCCATGTTCAATGTCATAATGTAACAATACAATTTGTTATCAAATCAATATTATCTCTCTCTCTCTCTCTCTCTGTTTTGTTGTTGTTGTGTGTATTGAATTGTACCGGAAACAGTAGAAATCCAATTGAATATGCCATTTTATTTGATTTTGGGTGGATTTTTATGGATGGATTTGGTAAATTTGTTAATAAATGTGTTCTGTTCTGTTTGGTTCAATTTTGCAGGTGTTCTTCCCGATATACAAAATGAATTTGATATTGATGATGGCCAGGGCGGTCTCTTACAAACCACATTCGTGATATCGTACATGATATGGGCGCCGGTATTTGGATATTTAGGCGATCGATATTCGCGACGATGGAACATGATCTCGGGTGTCACATTATGGAGTGCCACCACATTGATTGGATCATTTATGCCTTCATATGGTTCATTTGCTGTGTTTCGTGCAATGGTTGGCATTGGAGAGGCTTCCTACAGTACAATCGCACCAACAATCATTTCCGATTTATTTATCAATGACGTTCGCTCAAAAATGTTAGCATTATTCTACTTTGCCATACCGGTTGGATCGGGCTTTGGGTAAGTCAATATATACCTCTCCTCATCAAATAACGAATATATTATTTCACATTCCAGGCATGTCGTTTTGATTGAGACATGGTAGTTTATTGATCTTAATTGTATTTTCTGTCACTTAAGTGACAATTGTCACTCAAAAATCATTGGAAAATCGATTGGAAATTCCAAAACACTTTTTATTTTTTTTTTTGAAATTATATCATCAACACAGATCAAACAAAAACATTAATTTATTTACAAACATAACACACAAAAAACCCCATGTAATCGATTCACACGTAAACATGCTATAGTTTACTTATTTTCCTGTAGTTTTGTTTTGTTTTGTTTCTTTTTTTTTCGTCGTGTCGTCTCCCATTTATTTTGTGTTTGTTTTGTATTCACATTTTGATAAACCTTTTGAACTGAGTGTTTAGACTTGGAATCGAATCAATTTGTCGGGTTTGGCAGAATGCCGTATGATTGTGTATGATTTATTAAAACAACAAAACAACCCATTTACACAATAACGAATAAGACACCCAAGGTTTCTGATTTATAATTTTCACTTTCAAATAGATATATTGTCGGTTCAAAGACCGCATATTGGCTGGGCGGTTGGAGATGGGCACTGCGTGTCACACCAATTCTTGGCTTGATTGCAATCGTTTTAATTTACTTTACACGGGAACCAGAACGTGGCCAACATGAAGGCAGTAGTCATACCACATCATATAAAGAAGATTTAAGAGGTGACGAAGTCAAATTGCATTGTTTTATTGAATACGGCATAATTTATCATATTTATCAAATATGATATTAAATTCCATTTGAATTGCGTTTTGTTTTTACAGATATTTCGAAGAATACATCATTTATGTTATCAACACTGGGTTTCACATGTGTAGCATTTGTAACAGGTGCCTTAGCTTGGTGGGGACCAAAATTCATGTGGTATGGCCTTAAATTGCAGCCAGGCCGCGAAAATATCGGTTTGGATGAGTAAGTATTTTGGACAATTATTTATCCAAAACAAATTCAAATATTCTTCTTTAGGTGACACAATCAGCAGCTTAGCCTCATACACACATACACACACGAACACACAAATGCAATTGTATGCGCCTCCCCCCGAACAATTGACATACTCATATCACCAACAACCAGATGATTTTAATTTTTAAAGCACCCAGCTTATTTCTGTATGATTTTTCAATCAATGCTTAAATGTGTCCACACAAAAAAAAACAATAAGCTTCTGGTACACACATTAAAATTAAAATCCCATATCACGAGATATCGACGCAAGGGGACAGAGACAGCGGACAAAAATATTTCGTCAATTTTTCCGTTCGATTTCAAATTTATAGTAGATTTTGTTGTTGTTGTTGTTGTATTTGTCATTTGTTGAACTGGACTAAGTTTCGAATATTTTAATCATGAAATCCAATTTTGCAATTTGTGCCATATATTTAGTGTATCATACAAATTTGGAATAGTGGCAATGTTGTCTGGGCTGATTGGTGTTCCGCTTGGTTCATTTTTGGCCCAGCATTTTCGTCAAACGCATCAACAAACCGATCCAATAATTTGCGCATGGGGATTATTCATATCAGCACCATTGGTTTACATCGCATTATTATTGGCACGCTATAGCGATAATTGGTGCTTTTTCGTGATTTTCTTAGCGGAACTATTTCTCAACTTATGTTGGTCCATTGTTGCTGATATACTTTTGGTAAGCAATACAGAGATTTGAGAGGGCGAGAGAGAGAGAGAGAGAGAGAGATTGAAAATTGAAAGTGATATATAATCGAACAACGCGGCAAATTGACAATAATAATGATTGCAATCATCCAAAAGAAAAGGTCAAACGAAGAGATATGGCAGTTGAATCTGCCGAATAATAACACATTGGGCTGATTTTTACTACTTGTTTTTTATTTTTTGTTTTTTTTTCTGTTGTAAAAAGAAACTATTGTAGCCACTAAGTTTTTCTTTTTTTTTAGATTTATTACTTTTTACGTTTTTTTCACTTTCTAACATTTTTACATTCACCCAACAAAAAAAAATCACATTTCGATATAAAGAAAGAAAACCAGTTGTGTGGTCGTTGTCATTGTTTTTTTTTCACCGAATCGCTTCTGAATTGTGAATAATGTGGTTAAGTTAAGTCATCGAATTGTCTGCGCAAGGGACCCCTTTTTTTCATTTTTTCTGCTAGATCGAACATTCGCTCCATTTCAACGCAAAATAAATATGTTGCTCAACCCAAATGTTGTATTCTCTCTCATTGCTTCGATTTTGTGTGTGAACCAGACAAACAACCCATTTATCAGTCGCTTGGCTTGAAATGCATTGATAACTGCAATTATGAAATCGGAGAGCAAAAGAAAAACACGATGAATTTTGGCGAATCACCAAGCAAATGCTGCATTTTGTTTAGTTACATATGCGTAACTTACAGCAAAATACACCAAAGTCAAAATCCAAAAACGCTTCAATTTGCTTCTCAATAATAAAACCAAAAACAAAAACAGCTGCTTTTTTTTTAAATATTTGCTTATTGAACATTTTAATCCGTATAAAAACAAACAAACAAGCATAAAAAAAAACAATGTTATTATTATTCCACACATCTCCCATATTTTTACAGTGTGTCGTTTCGGTTTGGTGCGATAACAATGATAGCTGGCATTATTGGAGTTCCATTAGGTACTTATTTAACGCAAAAGCTAAAACGAAAAGACTCAAGTCGAAATGATCCGATTGTATGCGCTTGTGGTCTATTTATAAGTGCACCGCTATTAGCCGGCGGTATGATAATGATTACCCAAAATGAAATGATTGCCTATGTATTAGTATTTTTCGGAGAGGTTGCACTTAATTTGAATTGGGCAATCGTCGCTGATATTTTATTGGTAAGATTTACGTTTTATTTCCATTTTTTTCTTTACCGAAACCGATTTTGCTCTCAACTCTTCAAATTGTACAATTTTTTTTCCCGTTTCGTTTGTTGTTGTTTAAATTGGTTTGTTTAAATTAAATTTTTGTTGTTGTTGTTGTTGATAGTATTGTTGTTTGCTATTGTTACATTCAGCAGATTATAAATCTTCTCATGTTGATATTCCAAATCGAAACAAAATTGAATAATCTGCAAGTGTTTGTCTTATTTTGTTTTTTTTTCTTGGTGCATTTTGTGGTGGATGGTACATTTTCACACATAACTCAAAAATTGGAACATTTTTTGTTGTTGGTTCAATTTTTTGTTTGTTTGCACAAATGAATGCCAAATTAACTGAACACTGGAAATCCTCCATTTTCAATTACTCCTAACTAAAATTGATAATATTTTCCTGTCTATTTAAAGAGAATTCTCTTCTCACATATTTATGGTGTGACCAATTTTCCTCTCTTCGATATAATAGCTGGTGAATGGTATTTGCCAAATTCACAAAACCGCAACAATCTGAATAAAAAAAAAATACAATTATGATTAGAGTGATTGCATTAATGGATCATGAATTTCAATCTAAACATGAATTTACTAAAAAAAAACTCGTCTCTTGTTGAATGCAGTTAACAAAAACTCATCATTCCTAACCATTCATTTTGTTTGCAATTAACCGCTTTTGCTCTTACATTTTCTATCACCTTTCACCAAATCTCATTCTAATTTCATGACATTTTTTTCATTTTGGTGGGTGAAAAAAAATAAAAAAATGTTTCTTTAAAAAAAAAAAAACCTTCCATATTATGGGTTATGGGTATTTTGGGCCATGTTTATTCAATTTGTTTTGGGTAAATTGTCTTTATATCTAATGTTCGAATTTCAACACCATCATAGAACAAAAATTGGAGAAAAAAAAATAAAGAAAAAAATGCAAATAAAAATTGTTGCAATTTTTTCAGGAAATTCACATTTTTGTCCACAAAAAAATGTTTTTCACATACACACACTGTACGTGAAATAGCTAAATAGCGACCTAGGTCTCTACAGAGAAGAAATCACGTTAAGATTCTAGATAAAAAATAAAATTCAGAAAAAACAATGAGAATGAAAAATGCTGTTTGGTTCGATTGATTAGGATCAAAACGAGTAATTTGCGCATAAATTGTGCATTGTTCAGTGGATAGAATGTCATTTGGCACGCAAAATTTGTGCAATCCACAAAAAATATTTCAATAATTCATAAGAAATAATCATTCCATAGGAATTTCCACTAAAAGCCGTGTAAAAATCTAGCTCCGCAAATATTTAAAAAATAGGTTATTCTATTCTATATTTTATTATAAAATGAATAAATAATAATATGATGTCTCACACATTTTGCGTGACGTTAACTAGATTTACTTAATATCCTCAATTCCCTCGCGATTCATTCAAATCGGCTTAGAAAAGGAAAATAACACACAACACAAATTTGCAATTCAATATTTATAATTGTGGCGTGACGTTCAACAAGTTCTAACAAGTTCATACATTCATAATGAATTGGATGATGTCGTTTTTTTTTTTTTTTTTGCTAAAATGTTCGACATTTTAACACGTTAGTTGCGTTAAAAGCTAATTATGACAACAAATTGACAAAAAACTGAATGATGATAATCGAGGTTTTCCTAGACATTATTGAAATATGCTAAATACAAAATGAATCTCATTGAAATTGACAGAAGAGAAGAAAACAAAAAAAACAAACAACAGCACAACATGTTTTAGCACAATTTTACCAGCTCATGCGACGCAATGAATATTCAATTGGAAGAGATTTCAAGTGTGTTTACTGGAGCAATTTTTCTATTTTCCTAACAAACACGAACATGCAACGACCGTATTTAAATTAGACGCATTAGATAATCATTATGGTATGGTTGGAATTGGTGTTGGTTTTGTTTATTATTTTGTTTAAATTTTAATGGTTGAGGTTAGTATGATTGACAACAGCTCACAAAAAACTGAAAAAAACATGAACGTAAGCAAGAAAATATTACGCGCCTAACAAAACACTCAATGTTTGTACAATGTTACACTGTTTCTAATACAATAATTAACACCAGCTAATTGCTATTGTTTACAACACAAAAAAAAGAGCACTAAATAACAGGATTTAAATCAGATGTGATATTTGTTTCATGACTTGTTCGTTTTTTTTTTTGAAATTAAAACCGTGTATTTAAAAATTCCAAATTTAAACACAGAAAAAAAATCAGTTTTTCTTTTGGCAGATACTTGAAAGCCCCGAATTGTCAAATTTTTTAACCAATTTGTTTCGAAAATTAAATTGTCAAATTGCCGTATGATGTTAGAGAGCAATTCAATTGAATTTAACCAAGTTTGGATGGTTCTAATGGTTATTTATATGTTCACAGTATGTTGTGCTGCCAACGAGACGATCAACAGCTGAAGCCTTTCAGATTCTAATATCGCATGCATTCGGTGATGCAGGAAGCCCATACCTTATCGGTTTGGTAAGTTTAAAATAAATGTTCAAATTCATTTACGAAAATTGACCATTCAAATTCAAATTCAAATTCGATTTATGAGTTTCCTAACTGACAAGTGTCTTACCTCAATCTTTTTTCTATTCCGATGTAGGTGTCTGAATACCTGAAAACTGTGTTACATTCACGATCTAGCATGGGCGAAAGTGGTCTTTTTGATCATGGAAATTCGACTGCCGTACCATTGCAACCACTTGAACTGAAAACTACTGATGTAAGTGATTGTAGCCACCGGACGATTTCGTCATTAAATGTTCCAAAGATTCACCATTATCATTTCATATTTTACAGGATAATTTGGTTCAGTTCCAATCGCTGCAATATTCATTGTTCGTTACCTGTTTCGTAGAAATAATTGGGGGAGTGTTCTTCTTGATCACTTCAATATACATATTAAATGATAAGAGAAAAGTGGAGGAAGCAATTTCTGGTGAGTCATTTGTTTTTGTGTGTATTTTTTGTTCATTCTTAATTACACGTTAAATTCATTGAATTGTATTTTTTTTGTTTGTTCTCTAAAATAATTGCAGGTAGTCAAATAAACGATGCCATTTCTAGTCAGTCCACATCACATGACCAATCGAATAGAGAGAGTCAATATGCTCCATCAACTGAAAATTTAAGTGATTCAATAAGAGATTAGGTGTCGTTTTTGGGTTTAAATAAAACAATACGAATGAAAACAAAAAGAAAAAAACAAAATAAAAAAAAAACAACAAATCAAAAACAACACACTTTGGAAAGAGTAACAAAAAAATTTAAGTTTAGTGAAAATGCAAAAGAAAATAAATTGCAAAAAAAACAAATTCCTTACGAAACGCGATGTTCATTTTAAGCCGCTTCTCGAAAACAAAAACAAGCATGAATAATGTGTTTAAGCAAATATCATGATTTTCATCTTTATTATTATTCATTTCACTTGGCATGCAAAAGTCTTTTTTTTTGTATTTTGACATCTTTTTTGATTCAATTTTCATCATATACAATTTTTTTTAAAACAATTAAAATATTAAAACTACTTAGAGCGTAAACAAGCGAAATTGCTAAATTAAAGAAAAAAACAAACAAACAAAACAAAACAATTGATTTGGAAGAAACCAAATTTAGTAATTGAATAAAATGGTTTTTTTTGCATAAAATTAAAACAATTGGATTTTTAATTTAAACTTCACCCTGGCAGCAGCTAGTTACCTAGGTTACCTATTCCAAATGTGCACTTCTGATAAGGCAAGTAAAAACATTCAAATAAATCTCAATGGATAATTAATGGCGGTTAAATGATCTGCAAATGAGCATTTTAAGCAACAGAAGTTATTGCTTATTATTTGACCTGTGAATTGAAATCATTCCAATTGAAATGTTTTTCTCAAAGGCCCTTCACACATGAAAAAAAATCCGTTTTACGACCAAATATGTCTCAAACATGATTATTTCTTTATTTCTTTAATTTTTTTTAAACATCTATGAGGGTGACAAATACTTCTATGTCAGAATTATGCTATTTGCCGATTATTTGAAATAATCTTCTCACAAAAAAACAATGAAAAAAGCTGTTTTTTCATTTTAATTTTTAAGAATGGTGAACAGAGATTAAATCAGATAAATTAATCGATTATATTTCTTTAATCATTTTATTCTCTTAAAGTAAAAATATATAATGTTTAAAATAATTGTCCGAATCTAGTTTGTGCTTTCAAAAAAAAAAAAACTACTTGAACTAATCAATTTTGAAGTGGTGTGAATCACGTTAATTTTATTTCTGGCTTGTCCTTGTCCATTAATAGTTGTTACCAGACACACAAATTTCATATCTAATCTAATCAATTAATTCATTATATTATTTGATCAAAAATTAAACATCTACCTCTAATCAATTGTTTCAATTAGTCACTAGCTACCAAAACGGTGTTATCACTCAAAATGATTTGGTTTCTTCATGTGGTTTTGTTGGTGGACTATCACCGTCGTTCATAAAGTAAAATGTTGTTTCCAACGCGATTGTCCGCATACTCCGTATGATTCCGCGTTTCAATTAATTTAAATGGTTTAAGGAATTCTTCGATTTTAGGTTGAAGTATATCGAATATGATTGTGTGCGTTGGCATCATTGATTTTGGTACATGCGACCGTAACCATGTGGCTGGATTTGCATAAAATTGATCTGCTTCATCCGTGTAATTAGCTTGATTGCTCAAATTGGGTTCGCATGTTAAAAATCGTAGCGTGACATTTTGATGAATGTGACTGTAGAGTGGTGTTGAATGGCACGGCAGTAAAAATAGGAAATTTGCTCGATTTCCGTTTGCATCACGATATTCGCGTGCAATACGTTCAATTGGATGCATAATATCAATGGTGCCACGTTGATGTATCCAACTCAAGTACATTGCAGGGATGGCATTGAAAATGAGCAATGCCAATGCTACACACCAAATGGTTGATCGTGATGTGTGTCGGCTCCAAATTTTCAGCGAATCGGTTGTGATGTGCAGGCAAATTGGCAGCAATGGTAAAATAAATCGAAATTCTTTATGCGCCAGGCAACTGTATATGATGAGCGTGAATAGTATTGCAATTAGTAAAATAAATCGGTCTGGATAGACTCGCGGATTCCTGAGGGTTTGACCGATCGCAATGAGAAATGGGATGGTGAACGGGCCCAAAATGGTTGGCAATCCAATGGTAAAATACCAATTCCATGGATGCGTACCATATGTACTGCCCACACTCTCGAGTACATTAACTTTGAAAAACTCATATGGTGTCACGATGATACGGCCATACGCATACGAATCCACTGTGACAGCAATTCCACCAACAATTAATGCAATTAATAAATAACGCTTAATCAATAGCTCAGCAACCGAATGAATGGATTTTTGCATATGAATGATGCATAATGGAAACCATAATATAGCAGCGGTTGGACGTATAAAGCATGTCACCGCCACGATCCATAGAAATTTATTCGAATCAGCCTCATAGTAGCGTGGATACAGGCTGAGTGCAATTGTTGTTAAACATGTTTCGAGTGTATTGAGTAGCGTTCGGGTGGCGGTGTAAAACCAAAACCATGATATTGCTATCAAAAATATCGACCATTTGCTGTTTTTGTTCCATCGAAAAAAACAATAATCGCTGACCGCGGATAGCAGTGCCTGTTGAATGCGTGGCACTAACACCAAATATTCCACATGATCCAGACCAAAGAACTCCAATGCACGGTACAATGCAGCAATGCTCAACGGATGAATATAACTGCGTATGCCTTTTGACCATTCCCATGTCATGTTACCATATCCAAATGCTAATTTATGGCCCACTTCGAAACTTTGCCAATATTCATCCGGCACATACCATGTTCGCACCACAAACACCGATAATAGACGAAGCACCAGAAATGTCGCAAAAACAATGAACTGCACCATTTTTTGTTTTGTTTTGAGTTCTATTTCATTATTGAATTTATAATATGTAAATGACAATCAATTCAATTGTTTAGTTCAATGTGTGCTTTTCTATTGGATAATTTCGATCCAATAATACTTCACAAATTGAATACACTTTCAAAGAGTTGAGGTTGATTTTTAAAAACAAAACCAACCACCAAACAAAACAAACCCAACTGCATTCAACTAACCGGTAAATCACATGTTATCATCCCCGGAATACCGCGTAACTATGACATTTCACAACATGAAAATAAAAAACCTCATATTAGTAGTGTTGTCCGATGTAATCACTATCAATGCCCGATTGCGTTTTTTTTTTATTTTTGTTGTCGTTAAACAAAATCATCTGTCACGCAAAAACTCTGCTGTAAACAATCATTTTCCAAAACAACATATCATTGTGCCCCTACTGTAAATTAAGAACAATAGCATCATTTACATTGTGTGTGAACCGATTGCAACGAAAGACAAAAAATATATTTAAAAAAGATGGAACGCTCGTACAGGCTTTGTGTTAAGGTTTTGAGTGATAAAGAACCAAGTTATTTTCGTATCAGTGTTGACCCGACCAATTATGATGATTTCATGACGAAAATTAAAAATACTGTGTCGCTGTTGACAAATGAAAATTTCCGTATTGATTATACAGGTATGTGAACCAAATCGTGAGTCAGTGGTTAGGTCTGTTTACAAGCCATTGGAATCGGCTTCTGGTACGCTCGTTTCGTATGATTTATCCATATTTTACTTTAGTCTTACGAGTTTTCTGTTAAGGTTTTGACTAGGGGCATTTATCTCTCACGAATGCGTACTTTTTGTGCACATTTTTGTGGCATTCGCACGCATTCGCACGAATTCGTATCAGTCAACGTATAAAAACAATACACAAACTCGCCTTATATTCGCGAATGTTTACGAATGCCGGCGAATGTTGGTGTATACACTCAAGCAAATACATTCTTTCATGTTCGTGTCCAGTTAAAATGTCATAACAAACTACCACAGTACAATCATGTTTAAATAAACATATATTAAAAATTATCACTAAATCAGGTTTTGATACTGATAGTTCCAATTCATCAATTAATTCAAAAAGAATATTAAAAATCGAGTCATATACCAACGAAATTAACATTATTTTAGAAAACACACAAAATTGCAACACACAAATTAAATGTCAACACGAGAGCTATTTGATTTTCAGCTTTGTATACATAATCATATAACAGAACCACCTCCTTGTAATATGAGCGCAATTTCATTGAGAATTGATTACCCGAAAATAGAACAATTTTCATTTTATTTGGAATTATGTGTACCAATATATTATAACTAAACATTTTTCACCGAACGAACTTCGAATATTCACTTTGGGTAGTGTGAAATGTCATTTTTTCAATCACAACATACACAACAACAGCTGGCATTCGCTGTATACACATAATTCGTTCTTTATGCATCTATTCGTCCATTTGAAATGATATTCGTGCGCATTTGTCGGCATTCGCAGGCATTTGCACGAATGTGTGCAACATTCGCACGTATTCGCGAGAGATAAATGCCCCTAGGGTTTTGAGTGAAAACAAACCAAGTTATTTTCGTATCAGTGTTGACCCGAACAATTATGATGATTTCATGATCAAGTCTCTCTCTCTCCTTCTCTCTCTCTCTTTCTCTCTTTGTGATGTTCATCTTTCTACTTTCTTCAGATACAAATGGCCAAAAATACCGCATACTGCATCGGGATCACTTTCAACAATTTGTCAACGAAGAAGTTGAGGAGGTAATCGCCGAAGAAATTGAACGGCCAGCTCTGCCAGCCCAGCCAACTCCACCAGCTAAGATATCGTGTCGGGAATTTTGGTACCGCGCGATAGGTCTGTTTTTGCTGTATACTTTTTGCTAGCTATCGATTCATTTTTGCAATAGCTGCACCACACTAGCCGATTATATTGATTTCTTAAATAGGCACATTCAGTTCATTGCATACAATCTCGGATTTTTCATCTTCATGAATGATATCTGGAAGAAAAATCAAAAACACTTATTTCGAATTCATTTGGTTGTTACCGTGTAAAAATTCTTAAATTTCGATCAATTTTTACAAAGTGGAATCCATACACCATTCATTCATCGCCATTGCCACTTTAGAAATTTTGCGTCTAATTGATTTATTTTTTAATTTGATCAATCGTTTGTAAATTCGGTATTCAATGATGTAGTGCGAATTTCAAATTTATTCACATTTGGTAATGGTGCAGTCCTGTTTACATTTGAATTTAATTTAATTAAAAAAGTAAATTGCACTTCCATTTCAATTTTATTGGTTTATTTATTTTATTCATTTATTTCGATTTGGATTTTTGAGTAGTTTGCTGCTAAAATAATTTTGAATAACAGAGCTCAAATAATCATGAAATTGAACTGTTTAAATGAATCAATAGGAATATTCAAACACTGACATAATTTATTTGAAAGTCACACGTTTCTTGTCACAAAATGAATCAAAACATAAATCATGATTATATGATTCATACTCATATTTGACAATATTATTTGTGATTATGATTTATGATTCAGTGAATCAAATAAATTCAATTGAATTAGTTTTTGTGTTTCAAACAATCGTAAATCTAATCAAATAGCATAATTGTACTTATTTTGAGCAGGGCAACAAGGGGTACAATTTCCGGTACAGTTCCGGTACATTTTTTTGTACAAAATTGCTTAATTGTACCGGTACAAAAGATGATTTCGGTACGAGTTCTTGAAATTGTACCGGTACAAAGTTCAAATTTTTTGTACCGACTAAAAGTTTGTACCTCATAATTATTGTACCGGTACAAAGAATGATGAACACTTTGGAATCATTTTACAAATATATGAGAAATACATAAGTGTTGCCACTGTTTTTACATAGTGTTTGTACATGAACTGTCAAATGATTCCAATTTCGGCTAAAAATTGAACAGTATTATTTGTACCGATTCATCGTACCGATACTCAAATTTTGTGTTTTCAAAAGATAATTTTTTTTTATTTAGATTGATATGAGATAAACACAAAAAATGAAAAACATTATCTAGATAGATATTAGATATTATCTTACTTGAGATATCTTGCAGATATCTTCGAGATAAATTATCTTTTGAAAACACTGTTGTGTAATAAGTTTTATGTGAAATGAAACAATTTCGCCCGTAAAATAATTTAAATGTAATATTTTTTGTTCAGGTTTCTTCGTTCCACAATCCCATCACAAAATAGATTAGAATTATCTGTGCGTCATCTGTTTATGGTGCAGGCAGTTTTCGATAGCGTCACGTCAAACGAAATGAAAACAGTGTGTATGGCGTAGCTAGTTGTTCACAACTTCTGCTACTATTATTAGTATTCACTGGTTGGAAACAAATAAATAAAATCATTTGCAGAGGAAAAAAATTAAATAAATATGTAAAGAAGCTCGATGTAAGTATGAAGTTTCATCCAATGCATTTTATGAGAGAGAGAGAGAGAGAGTGTGTAATTTTAATACTACTTGTGTGTGTTCTACTTAGTTCGAATGGTTTTGTTTGCATCGCGTTGTTACATTTTTGGGGCGATTTTTTTCAAGCACTAGCAACATTGGTTGAATTGTGAAAAATGCAATCCGTAGGGTAACTTAGATCATCATGAACGTAAATATTTTGGACAAAGAGATTTGAAACACACAAATGCTGAAACGGAGATAATTTACTTTGGGTTGAACATTTACTCTTTCTCTGCCACACAAAACTAAAATTCAATTCAATTCAAATACTAAGCGCTGAAGCGCTGAAGCTTAATAAAATAAAACGCATCAATTTATTTGCTAATAATGAAATAAAATTTATTTATATTCTTTTTATAACAATCAATAATACAATATATTTGGATAACCTTACACGAAGAAAGATCATTGGGATTCGTGTGCATAAAACATGATTTGTTTTTTGGTTTGAAAAAAAAAAAAACACAAAAACGTTTCACATCATCGAATCATTTTCGTCAAAATTCCATGCTCTCAAAGCAAACGTCTGAAAATCGGCAGAGCCAATGAATATGTGGCCAGTTGAATTGACTTGCAAAATGTTGTCCAAATCGTTGTAGCCTCTTCTTCATACAAAAATATGTGTTTCATATAAATAAAATTGACTTAAAAATTAAAATAAATTAAAAAAATAGATATTGACTTTCTTGTTTTATGTGATAAAAATATAATTCTGTGTATGATTTTTGTTTTGTTGTTGTTTTTATTGTTGCACAATACGTTGAAACACCCGCACGAATTGACGCTAATCTCGTTTTTAAAATACTCTCGGATTTTGGACGATTTTAAAGAAATTTTTAATTTTTTTTTTTCTAATTTTTGCATCAAAATCCACATGGATTGATACCGTCGATGAGATAAAGAAAGGATGTGCACATTATCCTTATGCACATTTGAATCATGCATAAGAGGTGTTTGGACATCAGTTAACTTAAGATAAAACACTGATTTTGATGTTTTTGTTGTAGTTTGAATTTTGTTTTTTTTTGTTTGTTTGATTTTTTTTTTTGAAAATTTTGCCTCACTTACTATCGAAATTTGTTCACTGCCACCATCAACATTGGTTTTACATCGACACAAAAAAAAAGCAATCACGTTTGTAACTAACACCAACACAATTGATCGATTGGCAAATCAAATCACGTTGCCATCGTCTGGCAGTATTTTGTTTGATAAAATTCTGTGATGTACGAAAGTAGCAAATCAAATGTGTATTATTCATCTGTTTTTTTTTTTTTTTGGCTTTAAATCAATTTTCTTTCCTTCAGATTCTATATGCAATAAATATTTGATTAGTATTTTGAATTTTATAAATTATGTGTATTTGCAAGAGATAGTCTTCTTGTAGCTGCATTTAATGCAGACGTTTAATTTGGTTTTTTTTGTTTGTTTTGTTTGTTTGATTTAGATAACATTTGCATCGCTGGCACATTCTTCTTCGACTGTGATGTACATTCCTTCTTCTTCGTAAGTTGAATCATGTTTGGCTAAAATACGAAGCAATGGACGCAATTTCAACCACCATTGATGTTTTGGTATGCGTTGTCTGTAATTGGCGATAAAAATGAAAACAAAAACAAAAAATCAGAATTAAATCAACAAGTTCATGAATGAAATGAATGACAAAGTTATCACAAAAGCACAAGGCCAATTTTATCACATTATATCTTATGCTTACTTAATTGCCATTGCTTATTCAAATGTCAGTCTTTAAACACTTACTGGAAATTGGTTTCTGGGATCAACTCTTTGACTGGTGTAAAACGATATTGACGTCTAACCAAACCCAACAAACATGCGCTCTCTGATCCGGTTGCATTAACGATGCCATCATCGCCTGTGGATGCTTTTAATTGTTCGGCCAACCATTCAGAGCATTTGGCGGCCATTTTTGTGCCCATATTACGATCGAATGGTGTTGGTGAACCACCTTGTTGCATGTGTCCCAACACATTCATTCTCGATGAGAATAGGCCACGCCCTTCTTCGGTGTACAAACGATGAATAAATTCGGTATTGTAACTTTCGGATGCTTTTTCATTACGTAAAATTAAGCCTCGTTGAACGCCTTCGGACATTTTTGATGCCATATGTTGAACATCTTGTTGTAAATCTTTTATTGAGAATTTCTCTTCAAAAATGTATGCAGCATCAGCACCGCCAGCCAAACCAGCCAATGTTGCCAAATAACCACAATAACCGCCCATCGTTTCAATCACGAATACACGTCGTTTTGTACCTTGAGCCGATTGACGAATGCGATCGCAAATCTCAGTGATTTCATTTAAACCGGTGTCACAGCCGAGTGAAAACTCAGTGCCGGGCACATTATTTGATATGGTCGATGGAATAACAACCATTGGAATACAAAATTCCTTGAATGTTTCACGTTGATCGGCCAATTGACCGCATGCGTGATATGCTTCAAAACCGCCAATAATCAACAATCCTTGAATATTAAATTCACGCAATTTGGCAGCAATCTTTTCGAATTTGCCTTCAGGTAGTGTACGCTTGGTGCCAAGGAATGCACCACCTTGTCCAACCCAACCAGTTACATCGGACCTAAAAAAAAAGAAGATTCATTTGGTCTTTGTTAAATATCCACCCAAAAATGACAATAATAACGACACACAATTTCAATTGAAATTCATACCAATTCATTTGCTTGACATTGCCAGCCATCAAACCTTCAATACCATCGTGAATACCGAAGACAGTGTCACCACGGTAGATACAATTACGAACAAACGATCGAACGGCTGCATTCATACCGCAAGCCGGTGCTCCAATGTGCATAACAGCCAATCTGTAGCCCACCTATTTCGAAAAAAAAAACACCAAACGATTAACCATTTGTTCTCGTCAAGTTTTTTTCGAGTTTTTTTCCGGATTCTTTGAACTTTTCGAATTTGAACCAGAAATTTTGTTCGAGATGGAAAAATTGTTTTGTTGGAAATTGTCCAAAATGTTCAGAAAAATATTTCTACTCGAAATTCCGAAGAAAAATTGGTTCAAACTGTTCTTTTTGGTGTCAAGAACTTGACAACTTTAAACTTACATATGGTTTTCCATCGATGATAGCAGCTTCCTTTGGTGGCTTCAAACGTGTCAACATTTTGTATGTTTCCAGATTTCTGGCAAATGAACGGCCACGCAATTCAACAGCCAATTCAAATTGTTTCTCTTCCATGGCTTTTGCAACAGCTTTTGTGCGTTCAACACACTCCATCAATGGCACACGAATGGCCTACAAAAAATTCAAATTAATTAATTAATTAATTATTTACTTTATTTATCGTGGTATTTATAATTCACCAAAAATAAATGAAAATTTTTATTAAAATTCGAAACACATTGGTATTTATTTTTAACAAATATAAAATAGTTGGAAAAAACATACTTGATTGCCATCCAATGACACCACACATGGTGGTTCGGACTCATCGGCCTCCATCAACGCCATGACTGCTTCAGCTCCCATACGACATCCCTAAAAGAGGCGCCCCAAATGAATGCGATTTAATTTTCGATTTATTAAAACCAAAACAACAACAAAAAACAGATGCAAATTTGCAATTTTCGACCTACCAAAACACGATCGAAAGCGCTTGGATTTCCACCACGTTGAACATGACCCAACACAGTGATACGTGTGTCTTGATTCAATTGGGAGACAACTGTTTGGCGAACAAGTTCAGCCGTAATTGGATTTCCATCACGATCAATGGCACCCTCAGCAACGATAATAATATTTAAACGTTGGCCAGCATTTCGTTCCTGAATTGTTGGTTCGATTGAGAAAAAAAAGAAAATTCAATTTTATTTATTGATAAAAGTTTGTTTGAATACAAAAAAAATGATAATGTGATCAAAAAATAGTTAATGGTAAGAAACAAAGGTAAATATACGAGGATATCTTCAATTAGTTTGATATTTGATTTTTTTTCTTGAAGTTGAGTCCAAATCATTCATGTGTTAAATTTGGTACAATTTGGTTTTAGCAATTTTCAATTTTCTAGTACATTGTCCTTTTTATGTTTTGAGGTACACACACACACATACACACAGGTAGTGGCGCTTCATCAAAATTACATCAAATTGAATTTGAAAATGTCATCAAACTAAAAATACATCTGATGATGCAGATAAATTAGTTTGCTAATTTTAAAACGATGATATTTGAATGAACATTTTGCGTACGAAAAGAGAGAGAGAGAGAGAGAGAGGGGAGAGAGAGGAGAGAATACGAAATCAGTTGAAGGAAATAGAGGGCAACGGATTCAATTCAATTTCGAAACGAATTTGCAATTTGTATACTTAGGAAGATGTTTAAAAGTGGGAAATTATAAGGAATAACAACGTAAACATAATAATATGATTGTTTGATATGAAAGGCGTTTTACTGAAATGGAAATTGATGAGATTTAAAGCGACAAAAACGAAGCGAACAAAAAACAGAAAAAAAAAATGTTTGCCAATTTTATTTGGGTTCATTCAATTTCACATGAACTGAATTTGAATTTGTGAATTAATTGAATTAGAATAAATGTTTGATTGAATTGAAGAAACAATTATGGTATGTGTCTACTGTGTCTGTTGTGTGTGTGCTGTGTGTGTGTGTATTTGTGCATGTGTAAATTGTTGTTTAGGAATTTTACAGAAAGAAAAAACAATTTAAAGAAGAAAATCAAACACGAGAATGCAAGTATCAACTGTCGAAATAATGACAGCGATGAAATATTCGACCTCTATTTTGTAATAGTGATTATCTCGATTTAGAGCTCCCATCAATTGCAATAAATAAATATCATTGTTTCGATTGTACGGAATAAATAACAAAATTCAACAAAAAAAAAAACGTTGATCATTAACATGATGAAAATTGAAATCAAGAAAAAGCAAATTTAAAAAAAAAAAAACACCTCATACAACGTGAGAGATTCATGCAATTTTGCTTTACATAAAGTTGTCGAAGCGTCGTGTAAACGTGGTGATTTCAATCTTGCATCATTGATTAAAAGTCAAAATAAAAT
The DNA here is from genome assembly GCA_030463065.1 of Aphidoletes aphidimyza. Classification (NCBI taxonomy): domain Eukaryota; kingdom Metazoa; phylum Arthropoda; class Insecta; order Diptera; family Cecidomyiidae; genus Aphidoletes; species Aphidoletes aphidimyza. The sequence goes on along the minus strand of CM059997.1, from coordinate 4,819,850 downwards.
CCAATAATCATTAATTATTCAAACTTCAAAAGAACAAGATAGAGAAATACGACAAAAAAAGCAAAGAAAAAAAAATAGTAACAATAATAATAATAAATTGTAACGTATGTTAGTGGAAATGAATTGGTTCTTGCCTGTGACAATTGTTTACATAAACGTTGCGGCCAATCAGCAGATGGTGGATCCTCTGGGATAAATATATAATCGGCTTCACCACACAAGCCCGCGACAACGGCCAAATAACTGTAATTGTTTTGGGGGGGTGAGGGGTTATTTACGAACAAAATGGTTGGTTTTTGGTTGGTTTTAATCATGTTGTCGAATTCTTAATATTTCGGTTTATTTTTATTGTTTTTATTTCTTCAAATTTCGTGTTGTGTTTCTTGTGTATTAGCGTGTTAATTTATATAAATATATGCTACAGAGAAATTCCAAAGAAACTATTGTAGCTGCGTTTTGTTTGGTTGGATGGTGGGAAACGATAGCGCGTCTCTAGCGATAATACGAAATTCGAAAATGGCAATGAAATACATTTGTGTGGTTGATTGATTTTCGGTTGGATTGAAATTGGATACAAAAAAAAAAATGAATAAATGTGGCGAAATTCAGAATTAGTCAGTGGTAATCAACAACGGATTTATCGGATTAAAAAACACATTTGCTCAACAACAACAAAAAACATCAGTTGAAAATCAAAATTCCAAATGAAAATCAACATTCAACTCTTGCCTGAATCAATTTATTGCAGAGTCTTTCTGGCCAATCACTGGGTGGCGGAGACTCCGGACAGAATATGTAGTCAGCTTCTGATATTACACCACTAACCACTGCCAAGTAGCTGTACAACACATTTTACGCGCAACAATAGGTTCGTTTGTTTGTTTTTTTAAAGTCGGAATTTAGTTTGATAAAGATAATTGTGTGTGTTTTTTTTTTAAACATTGTGCCGATCTTAAGAAGCTACATTTTTGTCTGACGAAATTCGTGACGATGTGTGTCAAATTTTCAAAATATTGTGCATTTATTTTCCATTCAATGGATTTTTGATTTAAATTTCGTTAGATGTGCAAATGGAATTATTAAATTATTCACACCCTCGTCATTTCATCAATCGCATTCCAAGTTGCAGCAGAATTAAGATCGATCAAACAAAAAAATCGTGAATTTCATAATTCCAGTTGATTTCAGATTTTTTTTTTATTAAAATGCGATTTTCTTGCGATTCAACTGAAAATGTCTAAAAATTGAATTGAACTTACCCACAATGTCTGCCCATGACTTCCATGATAAATGTTCTTTGATGTGAGTATGCAGTACTAACAATAGCATCAATGGCCTCAATAATACGATGCAACGCTGAATCCGTACCGATGGTCATGTCAGTGCCGCAAAAATCGTTATCGATTGAACCAACCATTCCGGCAATATGTAAAACTCCATACTTTTTACGTTGGTCTTCATCGATTTTCTTTGCTTTATGCAGTTCATCCAGTAAACTGGCCCATTCTAGACGGAATAAATTGGCGCCGGTCAATGAACCATCACCACCAATAACAACCTAATGGATTTGATGTGTTTTTTCGTGATGATAATTGATAAAAAAATTAACCTCAATCAATAAATAAATAAATCGTAACTGAATTATTGTCATTTTAAGGAGACGATAAATGTGATTGGCGACGATAAATGTGATCATAAAATTGAATTTGCACAGCCAACTTCAATTATTGCCAATTTAAAATCCACTGTCACTGATTTTGAATCAATCAATGTCAAATCGTTCAAACAAAAATTCAACTCATTTTGTCCGAAATGACGAAATAAACGAAAACGCACAAAAAAAAAATCATTTACTACACACCGCGATTAATTAACATTCCATTCATGAATTGCACCGTACCGTTGACGCATCAAATAAATATCAAAACAAAAGCACAAAAAAAAAAACCGAAGTAAAACTTGAATCACATTTTTGCCATTTCAGAATTTCCATTGATTTGACACGTAAAAAATGTTTGTTGTTGTTCAATTTACCAAATTTGTAATGCCACGTGAGATGAGATTGTTAGCTGCCTCCAAACGACCTTCACGGGTGCGGAATGAAGAACATCGAGCTGAACCAATGACAGTGCCTCTATTTTATATTTATTATAAAATAAGAAATTACACAAGAGAAAGAGAGAAAAGAGACAAATCACAATTGTGATAATGCAAACACCAAAAAAAAGAACAAAAAAAACGAATCATGTTATTGTTTTGTCAATTGTATGTTGTCACTGTGTGTGTGTTTTTTTTTTGTTCAAATGCTCTATTTTTACCCGCGATGAATAATGCTTGACACTGATGCCCAATTTGCTTCTTCGATGTTATCGCCACCATCCACCATGCCTTGGTAGCCTTCGCGTATAAAGTATACCTAAGTGAATGAATGAATTGTACGGTTACGAACAATCAACGGGTCAATTGCATCATACTGGTGAAATTTCGGTGGTGAACGTGACCAAAATCATATGATGCGTGTGTGTGTATGTGTTTGGTGTGAATATGAAATGAGTGATGTGTGATGTGTGATGTGTTTTATTACCTTGCATCCTAAATAGATGCCCATACGCACAACAGCACGTACAGCTGCATTCATGCCCTGTGAATCACCGCCACTTGTTAGCACGGCCAAGCCCTTGCCCTTGTGCGAGCCACGGGCAATAAAGCGGTGATTTCTTAATTCAGCCATCGGTTTTTTCTTAAACTGTGTATTCTTTTTGTGGGATTTTTTTTCGGTTTTCAAGGAAGGGTTTTGTTTTTTTTTTTTGGTTGTTGGGGAAAATCAAATCAAAATATTCACCTTTTTAAAAACTTATAAAATTCATTTTCAGCCAATTCGATTTCAATCAATTGTTTAGAAGCATTTTGAAATTAATTGCAGTTTTTTTTTTGTTTTGTTTTGTTAAATTTTATCAAAATCGTTATATAACGATATATACATCAATCAAAATCCAATTTAAAAGAAACGCAATTAAAAAAAATTTGTCAAATTAAACGGAACAAAAAGAAAAGCTATCGAGATTTAAAAAAAAAAAACAAACAATTGGCAAAAAGTTAATAGGAAAAAGAATAGGAAAAATTAGTTGGCAAGCAAATTTAAACAGATTTATAACAATTGTTGGTTGTTTATTTTGTAAGAAAACAATTGTTTTGTAATTCATTCAAAATGAACCAGAAAATAGGACCATTGAGAGAAAAGAAAAAGAACGAAAAAAAATAAGAATTTAAAGAAAGAAAGAAAAAAAAAACGAACATTATTTAAAAGTTGATATAAGAGATAGAAGCACATATACATGCACGTAATTCACTAGTTCATTTATTTATTTGCGTTCGATAAAACGAGAAAGCTTACCATTTTTAAATCAATGATTAAACAACTTCACAAACACACACACAAAAACACTTTTCAATTTTTCAAAAAAAAAAAACAAAAACAACTTGAAATAAAACTTCCGAATGACAGAGATAGAGATTTTGTTATTTCCAAAATGGGATTTCTTTGCAATTGATAAAAACGAAATGACAATTCGTCCGAAAGACGTCTTACTTGCAGCAATCACGAAATTGGTTTCGCTTATGGACCGGAGTGTGAATACACGGAGTGTGAACTTTTTTATGAAATCTAAACGTTAATACACCAGCGGAACGGAGCAGCGAATCAACTGATCTTCAATTATGCAAAAATGAGGTAACAAGGTGACATATTTTTGACACTTCAAGGTGACCTTATGTACACAAACATTGGATAAATCAACTGGTAACGCCATCTTTTGGTGTCATTTGGAGTTGTGTTTTGTTATCACAGTTCATCCAATCAAATTACGCATACATTTTGAACATTGTATTTATGGCAATGCATGCAATTGTTGAATTATTCTCATCAAAACGGATAACGAAAATATTGGAATTTATTGAATTTCATGGGATAACTTTGTGATTATGGATTTCAATACTTTACAATAAGCCTCCAAATAGACCGATTTTTAAAACGGTAAAATTGGCGCGCAAAGCTCACTCTCTCTCTCGTAACACTATGGCCGTGTTGATTTGACAGTTGTTTTGTGTTGTACTTCATGGCAATTGAATGTGTCAACAGCGGTGATATCGAAATCGTTTTAGTTTGAGCTAAACACACGTGGTCGCCACAACGTGAATTTCATAGAAAAAAAAAAAAACGTGAAAATAATCTCAATTGAATCCATTTCATTTCAATTTTTAAATCGAATTTTAAAATGGCAACAGTTAATCCAACCGATGATGTAGTTGAGCAACCAGAAGCAAAGAAACCAAAATTGGATATTGCCGAAGAAGTAGCCGTCGTTGAACCGGTCACAGAAGCAGCCACAGAGGCAGCTACAGAAGCAGCACCAACTGAAGGCAATGGTACATCAGCATCAGCATCAGCATCAGACATTACAAAATCCGAACGTGAAATCATCGATCAAGTGGAATACTATTTTGGTGATTCGAATTTATTCCGTGATAAATTTTTGCAAGCTGAAACAGCAAAAAATGAAGGTTGGATTCCAATAACCACATTGATTACATTCAAACGTTTGGCAGCGTTGAGCACTGACACAAAGGTAATTGTTGATGCATTGGATAAATCCGATTCGGGTTTATTGGAAATTCATGCCGATCGTCAAAGTGTTCGTCGTCATCCCGAACGTCCATTACCCGAAAAAGATGAAGCAACACGACAAGAAATCATTTCACGTACCGCATACGTGAAAGGTTTCCCAAAAGAATTGGAAATGGCCGCTCTATTGGAATATTTTAAAGATTATCCAAAAGTATCGCACATTGTGATTCGTAAATATTTGGATAAACCAACGAAAACCTACAAATCCAAAGGCAGTGTATTTGTAACATTCAGTACACGTGATCAATGTGCCGCATTTTTAACACAAGACATCAAATACAAGGAAGCTGAATTGATTTCCAAATGGCAATCCGATTATTATGCCGGCAAAAAGACGGAACGCCAAGAAAAAGCCGCCAAATCAGATCCAAAAATTGAATTGGCCAAAGGTGCTGTTTTGTTGATCACTGACATCAAACCGGATGCAACACGTGAAATAATCAAAGCCAAAATTGAAGGTATGGACCAGGAAGTGGCATTTGTGGATTTTGCCAAAGGTGATGAAAAAGCATACGTTCGTTTGACAAAAGAAAATGCAGCAAAAGAAGTGTTGACCAAATTGGACAATGGAAAAATTAAATTGAATGATGAACATGAATCACCAATCAGCGTGCTCGAAGGTGAAGATGAAGACAAATATCTAACCGATTGTGTGGAAAAAATCAAACAACGGCGCCAAGGAAGCAACAACAAGAAGAAATTTAATAACCGAAAACGATTTACAAGAGATTAAAAACACTCCGCTCAAATGCGCTGCAATTCAGTTTTGTTTTTCTTTTTCACTTACTACTTAATTGTATAAGAGAACAAAAAAAGAATCATATTTCAAATACAAAATAAAAAATTTGTATAATTTGCTAAAAAAAAACAACAACAACAAACAATTTCAAAACAATCAAATTCCATACACTTTGTAATAATATTATAAATAAACTGATGAAACTCATTCACTGACGCATCAAAATCAATTGCGTTTTAATTCGATGACTCATTTTTTGCGATGCGATGTTTTTTTTTCTTTTTGCAGCAGCAATTGCAACCGCGAAACCGGGAAGGGGACAAAATTCAAGTAAAAATGGTAAAATGAAAACACTTGAGAACACAGTGTGTTTGATAATTCATTTTCAACAATAAATTGTTTTTTTTTAAAATATATTTTATTAGTTTTAGTATTGGAATCGCTATTCAGAGCATTTGTGATATTTTGACAACATAGACAGCACTCTGTTGTGGTTGTGTTGTATGTATTCTGGGTAAATTTTTGTTTTGTTTTTGTTTTGTAAAATGTTCTTTATTTTGTGTGGAAAAAATACAATCTATTTATCAAAAAATAATAACGTTATTTTTTGTTTCCTCTATCGTTCATCATCGTAATCTATGATGTTTCATTTTGAGTTCAAAATAATAAAAAAAAAATCAAAAATGAATATGGTTCTTAATATTTTGTTGTTGTAAAATTATGTTTGTATACAATCTAGGCTGCTCTAAAATAATTTCTCTTCAATTAAATTTTGATATGGTCAAAAGCTTAATTTTGTGTAGTTTTTTTTTCATGTTTTTTGTTTTTTTGTTTAGATTACCACTTTTCGGTTTCGATTTCCGTTTGCTCCATATGATTCAATCGGTTTATTTCATTTTCACGTTGTGGAGATTACAATAATTATTATGAAATCGTCGAACATGTTTTTTTTCTTATTTTAAATTTGTATTTCCTTTTCATTTCTTTTCCACGAATAGAACAGTAAAATGTACAATTTGTTGTTTGTTAAATTTTTTTCGTCTAAATAACTGTTTGTTTGTTTTTTTTTAGATCTTCACGTCTTTGCTAGATCTTACATCACATCGATTAGATTTACAATTATGCGCTATTACAGAATTGGAACGATTTTTTTTATTGTATTTTATTTTAAATGTGTTTTTTTCTTCTTCATTTCTTTTTAAACGTTTTTTTTTTGTTTGTTTGTTTGTTTGTTTTAAATTTAAATTTCAATTTTAAAATCAACTAATAACTAGAAAAAAAAAATTCTGATCAGAACATAAATTTGGCACGATGTAGTTAAATTTATTATCATAAATAAATTGTTAAATTCTCTTTCATTGTTTTTTTTTTCTTCTTCTCGTTTCATTCTGTTTGTTTGTCTTCATTTATCTTCTTTTATATGTTTAGGTCTTGATTATTCGATTTTGATGTAGATATAAAAAAAAGGTATATGAACGAAGAAAAAAAAATATATATATATATTGTTAATCAGTGAGAAATGTTAACACGTGAGGATTTGTTTTGTGGGTGTGTGTGTGGTCAATTTTCGTCATCCTCGTTGATTGTCAGTGTTTCTTTGCATCCATCGTTGAGTTTTCGCTTTTTTATCAAGCAACCGGTATTTTTATCGGTATTTATATCATTCGGTGACTGTAACTGATCCGTTGTATCATCATTAATGCCGGTTGATGAAGGTGATTCATAATTATCGGTGGCCATTTTTCGTTTATCCGGTGAACTTGATTCGACTTTTAATTTTTCGGCGAGCGCTTTCAGACTGGCCAATGAATTATCACAATCCGTTGTATCGATATCGGTTAAATTAATGCGAGCCTCTTCAATCATTGCATAAGTACCAAATGGCAATTTTTGTAGGCATTCCAATTTTTGTACATGGGTTTTTGAGCGTAAATGTTTTGCCAAATGGCCATGTATACGAAATGCTCGATTACAATCCGAACATTCAAATGGCCGAGGATTTTTTGATGTTGAATTACCTTGCGTTTCAACCATATTCACTTTGGAATTATGCGTTTCGGAGCGCATATGCTTTTGCAGGCGTCCTTGCGTATGGAAATTGATGCCACATGAATTACAGCGGAATTTTCGCTCGGGATTCATGTAATGAATGTTCATGTGTAATACTAATTGATGACTCTTTGGAAAACTGGCCGAGCACATTGTACATCGCGATGGGCCACCGTCTTCTTGAATGAATGCAACATTTGTGCGCGATGTATTATTTGTGGAGCTACCACGTGGCAATGCAACCATTGGTAAATCACCCGCATTTAATGATTTACTTTTGAAACCATCTTCACCAACAACAACGGTACGAGCTGATATCAATACATCGGGGCCAAGTGACAACATTGACGAACGCCGTACATGTTTACTTTCACCATCGCCGGTCACATCCGAATCAGACGAGGCACTGCTGTCGTCAACCGTTGCTGCTGCCGCGGCCGCTGCCGCCGCCGCCGCTGCTGCTGCTACTGTTGCTGCACTGTCTTGTTCATTGGCTAATTTTAGATATTCGGAAGCAATATTTTTGGCACTAATCTCTTTTTGCGATACAATTTCAGTCGGCAACGTTGGTTTTGGTGATGGTTTACCAGCAGCAGTAAATGATGCATTCGTGGAATTTGGTGTATCTCGGCTCGGTAAAGCCACCGGAACAGCAGACGCTTCAGTCATTTTCGTTGCATCCAATTTCATTGAATTGGCCGCTATTTCAGCCAACGTCTCCATACCGGATTGATCAGTAATTACCTTCGTTACATCGAGCGTTTCGTCTGTTGATTTAGCAATATGTAGCTCAATTTTAACCGCATCTTTATCGCTCGTTTCGGTTATTTGACTCACACATTTGTCCGGTACACATTTGTCATTGACTTCTTCTTTCATTGATTGTTCATCGACAACCATTATTTCTGGCACATTTTGTTCATGTTTCGGTTTTGTGTCCGTGATGATTTTGGCATCGTTTCGTGGTAGATCTTGATTGGCGGCCATAATCACTGAACGTGGTTTTGGACTAATTTTTATGTGATCCAATTTTTTCGAGAGCATTGAAAAGAATGCGCTACTTCTGGATTCTTTGAATATTTTATGGCCAGGTTTTTCATCGAATGCATTCAACGTATGCACTTGGCTGAGTTTCATTTTTGACTTTTGAAGTGCACGTTCGGTTAAATAGGTTTGAAGTAGCTGATTATTGGATAGATTTGATTGTTGTCCGTTACAACTAACCGGACTTAAATTCAAATCGAATGCTGGCGGTGACATGGCCGGCACTTTATCGCTTAGTGTCATTAGCGATTTCAATAGTTCGGCGGCACCAGCATACGAACTTGAACCCGATGTTGTTGATTTGCTATCGGACTCTCTCGGTTCGGATGATACCGATGTACTTCGTGGTTTACTCAAATCTATAACATCTGCCGTCATGTTGATACGCTTTTGTTGTTTTGGATCTGTCAATGTTTTACTGGTAGCTGCTATACTTGGTTCAATTGATAGGCTGACGCCCATCTTCGATATGATTGAATCGTTTTTGATATAAGCATCATGTTGGGTCGGGTTAAATTCGGATGGGTTTGATTGAACTTTTGGCGTAGCGATTAAATCACTCTGAACATATGGATATGTGGTGGGTTGGCGCGGGACCAGCAATTTTGGCGATATATTTAATTCTTCACATGGCGATCGCTGTGACAACGATAATAGGCAGTGGGCAGCTTCATGATCAGGCAATTTTGCATCTTCATTATCTGTGGAGAAATCACTTTTTATTAGATTTATGAACTCAAATGGACAAAATAACATTGAAAATTCATACAAAATTATAAAACCACATTTTATAGAGAAAATTTGAAAATTCGTAGAATTTTTTGAGACAAAAATGAATGAAATAAGAACAATCGAATTTGGTCGTCGAAACAACAATTCTATCCAAATTTGGACTAATCCACATTTTCATTGAATCATAAAAAAAACACAATGAAATACACACAAAAAGTAATCGAATGCTATTGTTTACCACTGCTTTCCATATCGATTTCCAAATCATCACCGTCCGAATATTCATTGGAATTGGTGTCACCATCTTTGGCTCCTTGTGGAAGATTGAAGCCAGTGGTTGTCGTTGCTGAACGATCTTCTTCGGAACTAACACCGTCTTCGATTGGTGTATGCGGATTGATGCCTTTTTCAACGCATTTTTTATAGTGTGCCTTTGACTCCATGTGCTTGGTGAGATTGCCTTTCGTCTTAAAACTGTGCAACGAACAAAAAAAAAAAAACAAACAAACAAAGCGGAGAGATAGAAGACAATTAAAATAAATTGATTAAATTGACAGACAGACGAAATGAATACAATCAATCGTTTTGGAGATACGGTACCTAAACATGCAATGTCGACAAGTGTACGGTCGAACATCACTGTGCACAGTTCGAATGTGTTTTTTCAGTGTGCATGGTTTGATGCATCGCATTCCGCATTCAATGCAAACATATCGTCCTTTGCCTCTGCCACGAACATACGTGTAATCTTCGTTGGTTTTGTAGCCACCGGGAACTGTCGATAGATTTTGTACGTTGCTCACTTTTGTTAGTATATCGTCTAGACTTTTGGACACCTTCTCCGTGGGATCGCCCGACACATAAATGCTGTCTGAATCTAAATTTTGTTGAACATTTTCCTTTGTGTCGAACACTTTCAGTGAGTCTTGTGTCTTATCGGATGGTGCACACACCAGCACCAGTTTATTTGATGTGGTGTATTTGCTACCTTGATGATTGTTATGCGTGCGCTGTCTTGAATCATACAATGACATCACTTCCTTCGGTGAAAAACCCAACGGATGTGGATTATTTTCGGCACATGTTTGCCAATTACTGTACATCGAAAGCTCCGGACGTCCAGCAAATACCGCATAAACGGGTTGTGGTCGATTTACAGTACAGTAAAATGGTTTTGTACTACATTTTAAACCAAGATATGTATAGGCGTGACCATTTAAATACAATTGCACGCAATGTTTTGACGGTCGTGGTGTTTCCGGTGAAATGAGTGGCAATGTGTTTGCGGTTGGTGTGATACCATGATGTTTTTTCGGTGTAAATGTGCCCGGTTTCAGTGGTAAACTGCACGGGCGTAGAAATTTGGGCGGTGGTTTTGATAGTGACATTGTATTCGTTTTGTCGGTTTCCGTCACATTTTGTGGCACTTTAAGTTTGTCCGGTGTCATTTCATGTGGATTACTACGTACATTCATTTGACCCGTTTCGGTGGCAACTGATTCAATATTTATATGAAGTGGTGTCACCTCTGGCACTTGAATTAATGGTTTTGGTCTGGGTTTTAATTTATCTAAATTGGTTGCGCTCACTTCTAAATTGCCCAGGCATTTGACTGTCTCCAAACGGATTTTCGGTGGGCTCAAATTGTCAGCGATTCGCATAAAATTAAATGGTTTTTCGCTAATCGGTTGTGTGGTGGTGTCACGATTTTGTGATGCCACCCACGCATGATGCGGTGTCATACTTAAATTATGTGGATGATTTACAGTAGACGGTGTGTCGCTACATTCGGAAGACGATTGTGCTTTATTCGTTGACAATTTTGGCGGTGATTCGGGTGATTTTGAGCGCTTGATTGGATGCTGTTGTTGCACCGTATTACATACGACCGGTGATGATATTGGCAAATTTATTGATCGATATGACAATGTAACGTGTGCCATACTGCTCGCATACAGACTAGCACTTTGACTTGGACTATAAATTCGATCTGAGCATTTTTCAGGTGGCATTGACGAGATTAACGGTGAAAGTGGAGCATTTGCTGATAGAGAGTTTGGTCCGGGGATACCAGGAACAAATGGAATGATTTTGCCTAAAATCAAAAAAAAAATATTATTATTTATTTTCATCAGAATTAATTAGAGCTCAACAATAGCTTTATTGGCAAAGCTTGATCGAATCATTCAACTCCACTTACCTCCATGCACAATTTTGGTAGCTTCAATTGCGGCCGGTAGATCCGAATTGAATTCCGGCTGCTTTGGCGGCAGAGTCAATGGATTATATGCCGTGATTGAATTGATTGGTGTTGGAAATTGGAAGTAATTGGCCATCATACTTTGTGTTTTGTTTAAGCGTGTTACATTTGGTAGTATATGAGGTACGGAACCTGCCGGGCTGCTCGGTATACTCGATACACTGGCCGTACTTGATTTACGTTTGGCTGGAATTGCTTCAATAATCGAACCGCCGGACAATAAACCACTTCGAATACTGAGCGGACTATTCTCCGGTATTGAATCGGGTGTTGTTGAAATTGATACAATTGAACCGCCGGATGATCCGAAACGTGCAACTTTTTCTTCAGTTTTTTCAACAATTGTCACCTCACCACCGCACATTTGCAATAATTTATGGGTTCTTGGTGTGAATGGTTCGTCGGTCATCGATAAATTCGTTGGTTCCTTGGTGGGTGTAACTTTATTTGAATCGATTAACGATAAGGCGCTTTCGGTTGGTGTGACTATGGTTTCCGTTTTGTTCAAATTATTGACCAATTCTTTTGGTTTTTTTGTTGCACGTGGTGCATTATAATGGTCGACAAGTCGCGTTTTACCGAGCAATGGACCCGGCGATGGAAGTGAAGCGTCCATTAGTTGTTTTGTAATTTGTACACATTGTGATGACACCGATTGTGCTTCGGTAGCAATAACATTACCGAATGAAGATGGTGACGTTGAACAATTACTGGCACTTGGTTTAAAATTATCTAATCCACTACGACTACTCGATGCACCGCTACTACCAGCTGCAACGGCAGCGGCCGCAGCAGCCACTGCAGCCGCTGGATACAGTGTGGCTGAATTTGGAGATGCTTTATTTAAATAATTTAAATAACCGGGCGTTTGTTGGGCGGCTAATTTGGCTAAAGACAATGGTGTCCGATGATGTCTTAAAGTCGAGCTGGCCAATTTCGCCAGCGTGTTTGGACTATACTTTTCAGGGCGATAAATATTAAATGAATTTGATCGAAAGTATTTATGCGATGGTGAACCGACGGGGCTAATTGGTGCACTGTGCGGACTACCATTGGCTTGGGCCGGCAACGGTAAAGACACTTGTGGTGTTCCTTGGCAGTAGCATTTTGTGTGATATTGAAGATTATCCGCACTTCGAAAAGATATATTGCACAATGGGCAAGTGTAAACAGCATCTTCACCTTCACCGGCCGTTGGAACAGCCAAACCACGTGAATTCAGTAGCAATGATTTGATTATCGAACGTTCTGGATTTTGTGGATGATGATTTTCATAGAATGTATTCGGTGGTGCAGCAGTTGAATCAGTGAGATTTGATGTTGACGCAACTGGGCTGTTTGCATGCATTGAATCATTTGCCGTTGATTTGTTACGTTGCGCTTCAATTGATGAATTTGTTAAATTCAATGGCTGTGAATCGGCTGACAAATTGAGTGCCGTATAACTTTTTACTGGACTTGATTTTTTTAGCGCCTGTTGAGCTTGCTGTTGCAACGTTGGAAACGGTCGATGGCTATTTTTCAGTGATTCAAGTGAATTTGGCTCGCTAGGATACTCGCTAATTTTCAATAGCATATCATCAGAGCCTTTTTTGACCGGTTGCATTGTTGATGCATGCGATTGGATTTGCACTTCTGGACCTGCATTCGCATTGGAACTGCTGCCACGAGGTATTCCGGTTATTTTGTGGTATTTTTTTTGTAGTGCAGGCTCCACACCCTCCATAATTGCCGCATTTTGTGATATGATTTTCGAAATATGCTCTTTTAAATACTCGACACTTGGAGTTGACTACAAATGAAAGAGAAAAAAAAAGAGAAGAACAAAAAGATGAATACACACAGGCAAAGTGTAGGTAAACATAAGTGTTTCAATCACAATGTAAACAAAAAATGGTCTTCAAGATGATGATTCACAAAAGCCACGAGCAAAACGATCAACAAAACAAAAACCAGAACGCTTTGATCATTGTTTGCGTGAAATCAATAAAATATAAAATATTTCGCAATGGAATCAATCGAAGCGCATTTTAAGTGTGAAGCATTCAAGTTGATTTTGATATGAGAATATCGGGGCTTCTTACCAGTTGTGGATGTGACATCGTTGTGTTATCATTAATCACTTCATCGTGCTTATTTTTGATGCAAGCTCTTAACTTTGAATCATCGCCTTGTGATATGGAATTGGTATTGTTGTTGATATTCGTGTTGCTCTGATAATAAACGGCTTTATGAAACTTGGGCTTGTACGGTCGATCTGGTGCGGTTAATGCAGCTATTGAATGTACTGCACCAGATGATCCTTGAGATGATGTCGAATAGTCTAACACTGAATGTGGCACAGAAGAAGTTCCCGGTGCTTCTTCCAATGGTGTTGTCGATCTACTTATCTGCAGGATGTCGTGTCATTTAACCAAAAAAGATGAAGCAAAAATGGCAGAAAAAAAATGTTTATTTCCCAAGTCAAGATTAGATGAGCTATGAGCACATAGCTAGGTATCGATGCAATCGAAATGATGAAATGCAAAAACTTACAACATCAGAATTGGTAGTTGTGCTACAGCTACTCAATTCGAGATCAGAACTAGTACTTTGTGATATGTCGAGATCTACGTCTTCACTTGGCAGCTGAGAGTTATAGTTTCCGCTCTTCATTCCATGGTTCGCAGACCTAAGCGTTATCAATGCAAACAGAGAATAAAAAAAAAACCAAGATCGAAACAAATATGAATATAAAGGCGAAGAGAATGCAAACAAATGCAAAACAAAAAGGAGCAAACATTATCAATGCTGAGTTGGAATATCTCAGAAATTCAGAGTGTGTGCAAAGTTCAAAAGTGCAAACGCAACAAACCTGCAATGTTTGTAGTATTGGCTGCGGCTTTTAAATTCAATGCCGCACGTGGCACATGGATATGGCCGATTGCAATTTCGTCGTGATGCTGCTGGTGCTGCTGGTGCTGTTGCTGTAGTTTTAATGGCAACGCTAGCGCCGCCGCCGCCGCTACTACCAGCACAGTTGATTGCATTCTTAGCGCTTGTACTTGCATTTAATGTTTGTACAGTTAGGTCAATTTGTGTGGCACGTAATAAATTTTCTTTGAAATTGTGCGGCCCACTACCACTCGCAATTGGATTGGTTTTCGTTCGAAAATCCTCAATTTGTGTTTCATATTCATAGTTTGTCTTTTGTTGTAACGGTGATACCGTCATTATCCTATTCGAACTATGCTCATTTTTACATTTATTACTTAAATTATCTAACAAATCCGTTTCGTATTGTTGTTTGGGCGCGGTATGCTGCACGGTTGCCGGTATTTGACTGCTGCCACCGCTGACGCCGACACCGCCACCACGATGCTCACCAACCATAACATTTTGTTTACTATTAAATTCATTTCGTAGCACACCGTGACCATACTTTGCTGACGCATTTATAAGCTCGGGGTTACATTCATTGTAGAATTTGTGTTGCCGTTGTTCATCCAATGACTTTCGGCATTGTGACATACATTTCGCGATAAAATCTTGACTATTCGTTTCACTTTCATTGATATGCGATTGCACGGTGACAACGGCAACGGCCGTGCCGGTGTCACAATTTAAATTATGTATCGCGGTTGTACCGGTGCTTAAATCATATTTTAATGCACTGTCTGTTGATGCCGTTTGATTGATTTTGACTTTATCGCAAATGTCTTCAATGACAGCGCTTGCAACACGTTTGAACTTTTTATGTAAATATTTTAAACTACTAGAATTGTTGAATATATTTGGAGGACTGGATTCCTTGTGTGTGATTTTTTGGCACTCAACATCGGAAATTGTATGGCTATTTTGCGACGATATGGTCGACGACACATTCGTTTCCATTTCATTAGCTAACATTTTTCGGGTGTGAGCCTCATTCTGTCGATGACGATTCCTCCATCCTTGATCTGAATCATCTGAAATCATCCAACAAACACAATGAAACCAAAAAAAAGAACAGAAACAGATAAAAATTTACAATCAAAATCACCATTTGAATATTTATATTTGATTAATTTTCATAATTCATAATACAAAACAACAATATCCCATGCAATTATTTTCCATTCATTCGTTTTCTTTCATTTGAATTTAAATGAAATTAGCTTTTCAATGAGGCCGAACTTTGACCTATTCTATCTCTATCTCTATCGGTGTTTCTTCTATTAATTTTTTTTTCTTTGCTACTTCGGATTTCAGTTCCATCTGATCAATGTTCAGTGTTGTTCACTGACAACAGTATTATTCATTTCGCGATTATGTTATTCCATTTTTCAACCGAAGAGTTGTTAAATTGCACGGAAATGATAACATCTCAAGTAGCAAAACTCTATAATACTCAACATTATTCATATACTGAATACACAACTGAATTGGTGTGTTCGTGTGTGTGTGTGTGCTTCTGAAAGCCACCAACAAAGGCTCTCAAATCTCAACAATGGAGAGGAACAGAAATACAAATTATTATTAAATGAATTTTGCGTCGACGGAAACTTGACGGAAATAGAATTGGAATTTTCATTCGCGTGAAATTCTCAATTTCGTGTTTCTTTTATTTGCTTTTTCTTTTAATTCGCCTTCGTAATGTTAAATTGTCATGAATTGTTGCTAAAAATATTTGCAATTCATTTTGTGAAATGACAATTTTCTCTTGAGTGTTGCGGGGAGGCGGAGGAGGAAATTTGTTTAAATTGTTTCTAGCTCTCTATCTTTAGAATGTTGAACAACTGTTTCGAGGGGTTGTTTGCACCTTGAAATGCATTCGTTTCAGCAACAAAAAAAAAACGCTGAGAAAAAAAACACGTTATCTATTTTACCCAATCTATGTACGTATGATTTTGATATGTCATGCATTCGTTTTGAACATTTATCACTCATTTATCTGTTGCTTT
This sequence comes from Aphidoletes aphidimyza, assembly GCA_030463065.1. Classification (NCBI taxonomy): domain Eukaryota; kingdom Metazoa; phylum Arthropoda; class Insecta; order Diptera; family Cecidomyiidae; genus Aphidoletes; species Aphidoletes aphidimyza. The sequence continues at coordinate 4,803,420 of CM059997.1, read as the reverse complement.
TTTTCGCACACCATTCCAACAGAGCACAGAGGCTATGCTGTTGAATCTCCATTCTCTCAGACGCACACACATACACACACACACACACACACACACACTCAATTCAACCAACCAGCAACACACACAAATTTATGCTTCAGTCGAGTTGGTTTTTTTTTGTCAGCAAAAAAGCATCACCATCAATGGAATTGTTTCACGCCAGGCCACTCGGTGTGTTGCTTCACATCATGTCTCTCTTTTTACATTTGTTTTGTTGTTGTTGTTGTTGTTGTTGTTGGTGTAATATTCCGTGCCTTCTCAGTTTGTTTTCTGTCTCATTTCTGCGCGCCTTCATCGTCATTCGGTGCCATTGCATTTTGATGTTGTTGCTTCTCTTATCTTGTTTTCATATCACTTTCCTCGCGTCAAGTTGGCGCCACGCAAACGAATTACAAGTGTGTGCGTGTTCCTCTCTGACTGCTCTTCGGGTCTCTCTCTATCGGTATTTTGCATTTGTATGTGGTGCTGCACATCACACAGGGCATTACTTAGAATTTTCGTTCTCGACTGATTTTTCCATTATTCCCATTTTTCTAGACGTTTAGACGATTCAACACATTCGGACTCTCTCTCTTCTTCAATCTAACACTAGCATACACTCGCTCGCTCTCTCGCTCACTGGCCCCGGCTCTCATTTTCTCTTTGCTCCCTACCGTCCATGACTATTGTTTGAATGAACATTGTGTTCAAAGATCACACACACATTGTCGTTTCTATGAAATTGTGTTTTGCAAAATGCAAATTAATGTTAAAGGACTGAAACCATTAGTTGGAAAGTCATTATAGCGATGGAGATTTGTGACAGAAACAAGAGAGACGAGAATGTTTTGTATGTGCATTGAGAGCACCAATGATACCAGCTACATCAATATGCTCGTTGAATAGATACTTAAGTGTCAAGTGTTTGGCTAAGAAAAGTAAATTCCGTTGAAAGAAAACGTTTGAATGGACATTTGAATTCATTTGAATTTATAGAAAACACGCTTAACCATTTAGAATGTATAACAAAACACCCAAACACATGAATCATTTAAATAAAATGTCAAATTACTTGATTTTGATGCTCCTTTTCGCCGTGCCATCCTTCGAATTATCGGCCCGTTTGAATTGTTTAGTGACAGTCATAAAACGGGACTTGTGCCGCTACGATCGAGGGTTAAAGAACCAATTTGAATGTTTACAAACATAAATTGTTTTCTCTCGTTGTACCTGCAAATATGTGTGTTTACCCGAAAAAGAGAAGAAGGAAAGGAGAAAATATCAGTAATAATAATAAATTTCGCTCAATTTTTGTTACATCTTTTCTCTGTTTGTTTCTATTTCTTTTGTTTGTTTGCTAAATTGACACACACACACACGCACACACCAAGTGAGAGGAAGAGAGTGTGAGAGTGAGAGAGAGAGAGAGAGAGTGAGAAAAGGAGAGAGAGAACAAGTACATGCATACACACCAATATTTAAATTATTATCTATCTTCTTCAAACTGTCAAAGTTCAACAACAAGTGCTTTGAATTATTTTTGTGGTTTTTTTTTGTTTGGTTCTTACTCTCGGGCACAAATAAACGTAAATATAATTAATAAAAGTGTGCGTCTGGCACACACACCGGTTTCCGACCTTTCTCAAAGTAAGAAAATACGAAAATAATTTAAAAGAAGAAGAAGAACAGCGCTCACACTAATGGGAGAATCCCTCGAATCTGACGGCCAATCACTGAGCCATACGCGCTTACTCATCGGAAAACGACTACGTGTGTTTTTGCCACACAATATTTCTCTTCTTGATGTTGCTATTGTTGTTGTTGTTGCTTTTGATTCTTTCTGTTGATTCTTTATTTATTTTCAACAAAACGTATATGTATCACCGGGCGCAATACGTAAACAACAAACACATTTGTAAATCAGGTGATACATATATATTTTGGAAAATGCAATGGAGATGATTTTTTTTGTGTACATTGCGGCATTTTATCGATTTAATTTCGAAATAAACAACAACAAAAAAACAAATCAAATCAATCTGCGAAATTGTGATTTTTTTATTGGTTGTGAATTACACAAGCAAAATTACAAAGAATGCGCGATTTTTATTTGAATTTCAAAATTAATTTTTCAATAAAAAAGAAAAAAAAAAGAAAAGCAAAAAATAATGAAAAAATTCATCTAGAATCACACGGATTTCGTTCATTCGTTACGAAAATATTTGCACTAAAAATAAACACACATTTTCACCAATAGAAATTACTAAGTATCGAGTGAATTTGATAGAAATAATACACAAAATAGATTTAAATGACGGTATTAGCAAAGCTATTCATTTAAAGTGAATTAAAAAAAAACGTTTTTTCCGTCAATTCATTGCTGCTTTTTTTTACAAAAATAGCTTTGATATGTGCGTGAAATGTCAACTCTCGATTCAATCATTTCGGCCAATACGACACACAAAAATAAAAAAAAATAAAACAACAACAACAACCACAAAAACATGAACGAGAAAGAAAATTGAGTGAAAAAAAAGTAAATCATACAAAACGAGAGAATGAAACAACACAGAGAAATAATCTACTTGTATGAATAGATAAAGGCAACTGACAACCCAAGCGAATCAATTGAAAACGACGATGAAATTGCAATTGAAAAACGTTTTTGTTTTTGTTTTTTTTTTTTCAAATCTAATTTGGTGGCCACTTCATTGAAAGGTTCGTGTGACTAAAACGACAAAATAAAGAAGAATTTAAAATTTGTTGTTGTTGTTATTTATTAAATGAGGCGATAAAGGCGATTGTGAATCGACAGTTTGTGATCAAAATTTTTCATTTAATAATGTTTTTAATTTTTTTTTTGATGTGTTGATTTTTAAGTGGCTTTTTGTATTTCGTGTTTCTCTTCAACAGCAACAACAACAACAAAAAAATGCTTTTTTGTGTTTGTGTGTTGTTTCTCTCCCTTTAAACTTCTTCTTCATCGTTTTTCATCAAGTAATTTACTTTAGTAATCAATTTTGTGATAAAACGTTATGTAGTTGTAAAGAGTAAAACGGGCTATATATAGCAATTCACTATACATACTGCTACTACAACACAATAAATATACACAATGGTATTTTGCGTATGGAATGAATAATGCTGAATAATACGAACACGATGAACAACCGAATGAATGTGTGTATTGCACTTCGGTGCGATTTTTTTCTCTCTTTCTCTCTCTCTCTCTCTAGCTCTCTCTCTTGCTCGTTCCGATTTATTTATAACACATGCTTATGTATTTATGAATTCGTTACACTTGCAAATGATTGGTGCTGCTGTTGGTGTTTGCTCGGATTGCCCGTTTTTTTTTTATTTGTTGTTGCTATCTCTCTCGCTCGACACTCTGTGGTGAGTGCGCTCGAGATCGCGCGCGCGGCAAATTTCGCGAGAGCGAGAAAGATTCAACAATGAAAAATTGTTTCGATTTTGTACCAAAAATCGTGGGAAGCAACAGGAAGAGTGAATGAGATGGCTGAGAAGAGTGGCAAGGGACTAGGGCCAACAATTTTGTTGATACCCAAAATACACATTTCGGCTACCACACAACCGAAACATAATTATGTTGAAATTCACTTCCGAAATTCACTTTTTTACAATTTTCTTTTTCGGTTTTCTTGATTTGAGCCTCTTGTGAATTCGCGATTTGGTTGTTGTTGTTGTTTTAATTTTATTGTAAATTCATTTCGGTGAGCTTCGAAGGCAAACTGATTACGGTTTGTTGTTGTTTTGAATGAAGCAACAACAACAGCAACAACAGTAACAAAAATGTGTAACCGAACCGTATACTTCACGCTCTTAATGACTATTTATACATGAGTGTTTTGCACGGTGTGCACACGTATGCGTGTGTATAAAATGAAACTGAAGAGAGAGAGAGAGAGAGCGAGAGAGAGAAATAAAATAGTGATCATTTTGTTGTTGGTCCGTTCGTCATCGCTGCTGTGCATGTGTTGAAAAATGCACGTAAGCTACGGTTAAGGTGGACCTCCACCATCGCATTGCATCATATTTGATTGTTTCGGTGCTGCCTGTTTGCTTCACTTTCTAAAACTGAGCTGATTTTAGTCGCCCATTTATTTCGACGCCATCGAATTACAAAAACATATCAAACAAATTCATGGTTAATATGCAACAACACCCAAAAAAGCGGCACACATCTTGGCTATGGATATGAGATTCAAGCAAATCAATTGGCCCATATATGTTCAAATGCACCAAACAAAACATACACACGAGAAAACAAAAAACAACAAAATGTTAAACCGATTATCGACCCGAAGTGCGCTATTCGATGTTGTCGTCGTGTTATGTTGTTGTTGTTTTTAGTTTTTGCTCTCGGTGATTTGGCCATTTCGTTTCCTGTTCCAGGCACCATAATTTTTCCATATATCAGTCAGCTGTTGCTTATGACATGAGCTTAAAAGAGTCCAAATTTCATTTCAATTCCATTTCATTTGTAGGCTCATTTTAGTTCATTTAAACCGATTTATTTGTATGTCAGTCTCTCTCTCTCTCTCTCTCTCTCTCTCTTCCTCACTCTATCTCTTTCTCTCTCTAGCACTCAATTTCCGACAACACATGTGAAAGTGTTTAGTTGGATGGTTCAAGTCATTTTTGTACTTAAGACGTTGGCATATCAACAAGCCGCTTTTATCACACTCACAAATTCTCAGTTGTTATGTGTTTTAAAAACAACAACAACAACAACAACAACTAAAAAACCGAACAGAAAAATAATATAATACGCACACACATCGAACTACAATAACACCAACAACAACACAAAAAATCCGAAAATATGTTGGGCATTTGTGAAACAGACATAAAGTCAGACATATTTACTTGTTGCCCAGCACTATTACATGATGACAGAGGCATTCGCATTCACATTCGCATTCGCATTCTCTTGCTAAACTCACTCACAACACAGCACTTCAACTGAAATATACACAGACACAGACACACACCAACACCATCGCACATGCACTGCGGCGCCGTCTGTTCTTTGTTCAGGCCACCTTAATCACTATACACCAAAAAAAAAAGAAGAAAAAAACAACAACAACAGCACACAGCACACACCAACAACAACAACGAAGCGTGTTGTGCCGCTCACACTCACTCACTTGACTTGAAATCGACAGGCTCTCTCACAACCGAATGTGCACATATTTATAGAGTATAGATATAAAAATCAGACGTAGAGACTTCTGCCTTCTCTATCAGCCACGTTATTTTATTTACCTTCACCTCTCACCGTTCCTTTCTCTGCACTCTCAATATTTTTATGTACTCGCGCTATGGTGTCTTCGCTTAAATAATTTTTTTTTTATCTATACAGAAATAATGATTCTCTTTCTCTGTCTGATTTGCTGTGTGTCTCTTTATTGGCCGTGTGTCGTGTGTGGTTTTGTTTGTATATGTTGTCAAAAAAAAAAAAAATAACGTAGTACAATTCTTCGTTTTTTTTTCTCTCTTCTACTGATACACAAACGTACAAATTCAATTCGAATCCATGACAAATTTGCCTTTTTTTGCCATTTTCGACACATTTGATTGGTCAAATGCATCTGCTTTTTTACACATTTTGTTGCATTTTTCTACATTTTCGATTACATCAAATGAAGTGTGAATGATTTTTTTTTTTGGTTTTTGTTTTTTCATTTATTTTCAACACCAAGAACTCAATCAGTAACCATGCAAAAGAGTCACCGATCTGTGTTTGCGACACATCAATCGTATCGGAATGAACGAAAACCGAATCAACGAACGAGCAGCAAAAAAAAAAAATAAACAGAATTTATTGAAAATCAACAACAAAACCGAAAATTTAACAAAACAAAAAAAAAACGAAAAAATGAAATCCACCAGGCTCAATAAATTTCAAAGCCAATTTTTTTATATTTCACTTTTCACTGCCACACTTGAGATGAAATGACGATGTCATGACGGATCAAATCGATTTTTGAATATTTTGTACACATATTGTCTGTTGCGTCAGTAATTCTTAGTGTTTTTTTTTTGTTATTTCGTTGCTTTCAAACACCAGAGCCGATGAACGAACAACTAAATTTACTCCGTAACGTCATAACACAACGCGTAACGAAAACATTCAAGGAAATACACACTTATTGATAATTAAGAGTTACTCTATTACAATTATACGTATATATATCTCTCTCTCCTTTTCGTGCGATATATAGCGAACGAACGATGAGTATATATATATATATATATATATTTATTTCGATTGGACATCTCACTCTCCGTACACTATCATCCAAATGTCTCTATGGTCAATCAAACGTACGTACAAACGACCGAATGATCGCAAAATTTAAAGTCGTCAAAAGTAATAGTAAAACTAGAGTATGATTTAAATAGAGAATCAAACAACAACAAAAAAAAGTATAACCACACACCGATTTAAATGTTTTCAAAATGAATAACAGAATAAAAACAGAACGGGCAGAGAATTACGACCAACGAAAAAAAAAACAACAAAAATTATAATAATAATATCGTTGTTGTTGTTGTTGTTGCTTTTTTATACTGTGCAGTGTAAATGTACAATGTATAGCAAGCGAAAAACAAAAACTACAAAAAGGAAAATGAATTATGTGAACATTGTCGAAGAACAGTCGCCGTTCAACTTAAACACTTAGACAAAAGTTGAAGCTGGGAAACACCACCTTACATGTATACAGCAGACATTCTTCACTAATACACCGACCGCAACGAATTCAATCCGCATAAAATGCTCTATAGCATATTTTCTTGTGTTTCATCGACGTTTGCCGTTCGGAGTTGCCGTTGTCGTCGTCGTTGGTGTGTCGTCGTCGTCGTCGTCGTCATTTGACTGCTTGTGTGTTTTTTTTTCTTGCTTCCCTCTGCTCTTCTCTTCTCTTTCTCTTTTCAATTTTTATTTTATTTCGGTTGTTTGGTGCTGTTGCTACTGCTGTTATTGTTGTTGTTGTAGATTTATTATTATTATTTGGTGCGCTCTTTTTCCTGTTTACTGTGAGAACGTATGAGCCGTACACACATACCAGAGGATCCAACACCGACCGAAACCGACCGACCGACCGACCGACCAACCAAACCAAAATCTATATGTATGTATAGATATTTTATGTGCAAAGTCTCCTTTGAATCAGCTTCAACTTAATAAACACACACACAGAGAGACTAACTCAATCACTTACTCACTGACACTCGTGGAACACACTAACGCACATGCAATCGAAATGAATCGACAATTTGACTCGATTTACGTCGAAACTCAAAATGAGAAACAGAAGAAGAAGGCAGAAAATTCAAATGGAAATAACAACAACAACAAAAAAACAACAAATCACACACTCCCAGCCCGTACACCAATACGTGTGTGTGTGTGTGTGTGTGTGTGTGTGTAATCACGGCGGAGCCTCGGCTGCGGCAAGAGACCAGTGCCTATGAAAATGTATTTTGTACTAATAATATCACGTACCGATTACATATTTACATACGTATATGGATGAAAAAAAAACTTGTTATCATATTTAATTCGACAGAGTTCCAATATAGCCGAACGAAATAACAACAACAACAACAATAACAACAACAGCAACAAATTTCTGCCATCGTCGCTTATTTTTTTTTTCTTTTAATTTTCTTGCTTTATTCGTTGCGCTCATTTTGCCTTTTCTTTTCCATTTATTGGCATTTATAAAAATGAGCTGTTTGGCGCAACAAATTGCGAACTTCGTTCCAATATTATTTTATTTTTTTTTTTATCATTCAATTCCTTTGTTCGCCCTCGCTCGCTCTATTTCATTTAGGTATTCGAGCAAAAATTTACGTCGTTAAAGTATCTCAAACGACAGCAACAACAATAATAACGACGACGACGACGACAAAAAAAAAACCATGTGATACTTTATCAATGGTCAAATGCGAGCTATTGCCAATATCATTCATAATCAAGAATCAAGCAAAGCACCACTTGATGGGTGAATTTGCAGTGGTGTGTCGTTTTGCATCAACTGGTATGATTTCATATTTCTTCGTTGTTGTTTTTTTTCCTTTACATTTCGCCCAATCAGCGCTCAAAAATGCGAACGGCAAACGGACAAAGAAGAAGTAAAAAAAAAAAATAAACAAGTTTAAAAACATGTGTTTTCATTACTCATCGCACGATCCCACACACATAAGCTATACCAGCAAGTAGCAGCAGCGGCGACGGTGACGGTGACGGTGATGGTGACGACGACTACGACAACGACGGCGACAGCGGCAGCGGCACCAGCAACACCGTGCTAAGCGTTTGAGTATTCTCCGCATTTACTGCGAATGACAGATAATCAAATACTCCATTCATAACAATTGTTGATTTATTTTGCAATGCTCTTGTTTTAGTTCAGCTGACTTCCACCAGAGTGGTGAAATCACCGCCGTGTCTATATACTGTTCACTGGCTGCTGTTGCTGCGGCTGCACATTTTTTTTTTCGTTTTCAAATTTTCGGTTGCATTTCATCATAAATATCGTAGCCATTGAAATAATTTTCAATGCAAACCCCTTCATAATTCAACATCCATGGAAAAAATGAGAGAAGAAAAAAAAAACGAATGAACAATTAAAACACATGACATGATTTTGTTGATACCAAATGAAAATCATATGCAACGACAATAAAAAAATAGCTTTTAATGACAACCGGCGCTGCTTTTGACAGTTCCATTTCACTAGATCCATTCTTCCATACAGTTCTATTTGATGTGTTTGTTTCTTACTGTTTTTATTTAATATAGTTGATGTATGTGAAGTCACTTGTCATACACGGATTTATTGCAACAATTAAACGGGAATAAAGTAGTAGTAAACACATAATTTAAGCTGAGATTGAGTGTTGAAAATCGTAATTTAAAGTGTAAACGGAGGCAAATCACACGCGATAACTTTTTGGTCGTATAGAATGGTGGACAACGTGAAGCATATCATTTTGGTAAAGTCGGTAAAGGGCGGCGTTGGAAAATCAACAGTCAGCACACAATTGGCCTTATCACTATGGGAGTCTGGCTATCGGGTAAGTTAGTTAACATTATTAGCTCATTTCAACATCCTTTGAATTTACTCGGTTTATTTCACAAATTAAAATGTTTTTATCATTTGAAAAACAACAAAAAAAAACTGATACCCAACAACAACAAATAGGTTGGCATTTTGGATACAGACATTTGCGGTCCGAGCATTCCATACTTACTAAATGTGGAAAACAACAGCGGTACGGAAATAATATTATGACTTATCAAAAAAAACGAAATTTAGCATACGAAATTGACTGAATGTGTGTTCTTTTTATTTTTCTTTGGTTTTGCTCTATTTTGGTTCTTATATTTTAGTATATCAAAGTGAATCCGGTAAATGGGTACCAATTTACAAAGGCGATGGTAATCGTTTTGCAATCATGTCCATAGCATTTTTGCTCAATTCACGTGATGATCCGATTATTTGGCGTGGACCAAAAAAAACATCAATGATTCGACAATTTGTCAATGACATTGAATGGGGTGAATTGGATTATTTAATCATTGATACACCACCGGGCACATCCGATGAACACATCACCATTATGGAATGCATGAATGAAATTACGGATAAATGTGATGGAGCGTTGATTGTAACAACACCACAAGAGGTTGCATTGGAAGATGTTCGCAAAGAGATTACATTTTGCCGTAAAACTAATATCAATATACTCGGTATCATTGAAAATATGAACGGATTTGTTTGTCCAAATTGCTCCGAATGTACACCCATATTCTCTTCAGATGGTAAAAACTTTATGTTGTGTTCGATCAATTTTTCAATGCCAATACACAATTTTTTACAATTCAATATACATATGAATCCTATTTATGTTGATTAGGTGGGAAAGCGCTTGCAAATTATGCCAACATTCCAATCTGGGGAACACTTCCGATTGATCCAAGAGTGGCCACATTGGCACGTAATTTTCAATCGGTTCTTAGCGGACTTCCCGATACCACATTTGCCGATGTATTTAATGACATAGTGAAAAATAAAATTGTTGTTAAAACATAATGTTTAAACATAAATGCTGATTTATTACAAAATATTTGAGTCAGAATAGAGAATGGAGTTTTTTTTTTGTTTGTTAAGAATACAATGGATTGTTGTTGTTTTTTCTTCCTAATACAATGATAGAAAATGAACAAAAATGATTGCGTTTTTTTCGTTATATTTTGTGAATTTCAAAATAAATGGTTTTATTTTTGTTTTTGTTTTTTTTTTTCGTTTTCGTTTTTATTCAGTTTTTGTGTTGTTTGCATTGTCCTTAATTTTTCGTCGCCATTGAATCCATTCTTCGCTGCCCGGTGAATTTGATGTTTCAACCAATTGATAGTACGCCTCACGTATAATTTTTAACGCTTGAATATTACGATATGGAAGTTTTGTAAGTGGATCGATATATTTGGCTGGTAATTTGGTGAGCGGACAAATTAAATCGGTTTTTCGTTTTGCACACGGTTTATTAAATACTTTTTTAAAGTATTCATCATTTAAATCATTTTCGAATGTGATAAATGTTCGTTCGGCTCGTTTGTCGGTTGTTAAAATGTCATTGTTGGTTGTGGTGGTGGATTTTGTGGTGTCACCTTTGTTCATTGGTTCAATATCCATATCGATATCGATGGGCACTTCACCATTCATATTAGTTGAACTGCTTGCTGTTCGTCTCTTTTGTGCGGCGGCGACGGCGGTGGTGGCGGTCATTTTTGTTACGGCTATGGTTGGCATACTAAGGGAATGGTATCGAATGATTGGGCCCGGATTTACACGTTTTGTTGGTCGTACTTTTTTCTTTTCGATTTCCATTTTTTTAAATCGTTCCAATGATGCTAAATTCTCTTTGGCCGTTGTTTCAGCTTCGGCCAATAGCTCTTTTTGTGTTGGCATCACATCAACAATACGATATGATTTCGGACGTTTTCGCATCGCTTCTTTACGTTCTTTCACCCGATGCTGTGTGGCGGCCGACTTCAGTGCGGTCGAATGCCGTAACGATATTTTACCGGAATCCAATACTGTAAACGATGATCGATGCATACGTTTGGTTTTAAGCCGTTTTGTTACCTGTTTTTTAACCGTTTTGGTTGGACTTTGTCGTGCTTTGTTGACAGTGGTTGGTTTTTTTGCTTTCAGGTCTTTGTATACCTTGGTGGTTTGTTTTGCACGTCGTTCGGGCACTTCATCGGTATCGGAAATTAGCTCATCATTTTCATCAATCGAAAAATCCGAATCGACTGAATCGTCATCATCATCTTGTTTGGCTTGAATATAGTCTCTGTCATCTTCAATCTCTTGAAATCCACCGTATAGCGTTTTATAAATCTCTTCTTCTTCCTCTTCATTTAATAAATTACTTATCCGATTTCCAGCATTCGCTCGACGTTCACGAGTTGCCGCCATTTTGCTTTTGTCGGCTAAATACACAATCAAAAATGTTTATTTTATTTTATTTTATTACACTCAACATTTTCACATCACAATCATTTGCATTTTAAGTTTTAATGCATCTGCATCGAATATAAGTTTAACTTACCTTCTTAAATCAAAATGCGAATCAATCAATTTTATTTGGAAATTTGTTTTGTTTCGATGCCGATGTTTCAAGTCTGTTGTGTACTGAATAGTTTATCGAATAAATGTTTTCAGTTTGACAGCCGCCGTCAAATGGTTTAATGGCAATTTTTGTTTTTGTATGGTTTAATGATTTGATGTGTGTGTGTGTGAGTGTACGCAATGTCACGTACAACGCCATCTATTGATTGCTTGAGGTAAATAAATCAAATAAAACTTCAACAACAACAAAAATATGTTCGACCAGTTTTTATTTTTATTCGAATAAAATTCGGTAAAAAAGAATATTTTAGGGTAAGTCAAAAAGCAGTGCGAAACAACCAATGATGGCTATCAGCTGAAATGGAATTTGTTACTCTTTTTTTTGTTGGTGTATTTAAATTTTTCAAATTCTGTCTATTAAATGTCCGTGGTGTTGGAAGCGTTTGACACTATTTGATACGATATTACACGAAACTCATCTACATCAAACACCTTTTTCAGTTGTCTCTCTTTTGTACTTGTATCAAGTGCTTGTTAAGAAGTCGAAAACTTATAGAAAGTTTCACTTTGAGTTCGTGTAATTTAAGTGGCGTTGAGAGGCGATAATTACGAAGAATATGAGCAGCGACCAATTTCATTGTGTAAATGGCGTAACTGTAACCTATTTGAAAGTAAGGAATGAGAATGAGACAGAGAGAGAGAAATGAATAGTGTGAAAAGGATGTGGTAGAATTGAAGAGATTCGTTTTTCTCTGGTATTTTCACCATTCGGTGAGCGCTTTTTTTTTTCTTTCGTCCCTCCCCCGTTCTCACAATGAGTTGTAAAGTTCTTGTAAAACAATAGCACTTACCGATGCAATTCCGTGGTCCCAAACTGAATGGTAAGTACATTCCTTGCAGATCTTTGTTTGGATGATGTTCGTTGGGCTTAAAACGATCCGGATTATACAAATGTGCGGTCGCACCATAATAGTCTTCACGTCGATGAATTTGTCTGATGCCCATGAATATTGGTATATTTGGTGGAATATCATATCCATTTAGATTGATTGTTTCATTGGCCGCGCGTCCAATCAATGGAACCGTTGGAAATAGACGTTGAGCTTCGCGCAAGCATTGATCCAAATAAACCATTTTATTAATATGGATTGGCGTTAGATCGACATCTGTATTTGGCATTATATCTAAGAGCTCTTCATATACACGTTCTTGACAAACCGGATGCATGGCCAACATTAATAGTAATGTGGATAAGCTGACGGCTGTCGTATCGCTTGCCTGGTTTGGTTTTTTTCCAACCGTTTTTTTGGGGTTGTTGGTGTGGTTCAATAGGAATCGAAAAGAAGACGATGCCGATGATGGCGATGGAGCCAGAAGGTGAAAGAGGAAATACGAAAGGCGAAAGGAAAACAAACATTTTGCTGTTTTAATCGAAAAATTAAATATTGCAATGAATTGACGATAATTCGAAACTTACGCCGATTAAGAGAGTGTGAGCCTCGACTTTGATGTCCTGAAGCGTAAAGTTTTTGTTTTGGTGCGATACCGTAATCAGCTTATCGAGAAAGGTATTGCCGTTCGATCCATTTTCCAATGACCGTTTAATTATCTGAAATTATTCAAAAGTGAATAAATAAATGTTTCGGAAGGGAGCCATAGAGAGAGAGAGAGAGCGCGCAAGGGAGTGAACTGGCATGAGTGAGAAAAAGCAGGGTGAGTTTTACTCCTTTTGAAATGGCAATTTTCGAAAACACTTTCATCAAAACTACACGAACACTGGTAATTCGTAAGTGCACGCTCAACGGAGCAGCATAATTGACAATTTTTGTGCTGTGGCGCGCGCGTTTCGCGACTAATGAGCATAAAAGCGATAGAGAATCGAACGAAAGCGGTTGAGTGCCAGAGCATGAGCGAGCAAATGAATGAATGAATGAATGAATGAAATGAATGAGAACGAAGAGTGGATGAGAGTGAAAAAGAGAAACAAAATAGCATTACCCCGTCCATAACTTCGTCACTAAACTTTTGAAAGAACACAAGTTTCTTTTGGTAGTTTGTGATTTTGCGGAACCATTCAAGTTGCAACCATGGACGAAACATCCTCTGTATTACCGCCGAAATTGCACTGCGAAAATTATGGAAAAAGGATTTATGTACTTAATTAAAAATCGATATTTGATGTGAAAAAGCTTTAAGTCGATATTACAAAAGTTCGAAAATGGTTCATTAAAATTGTGATATTGAATGAGTATCGATAGTTCAAGTGAACTGGCGAACGGGGCAAATCGATTACGAATGATATGGGCGACAACGACGACGACGAATGACGCGTTTTGGGATGGGTGGGTTGGGCGGTAATGAGACATACTGTTTCATACAAAACATGCCATCATAAAACTGGCCACCGTTCCGTCTCATTCCCGCTTTATGCAACGACCAAAAACCGTTTGCCATGTTGCCAAATTCAAAAGCAAAATTGCAAAGGCAATTGCTAAATGAAAATGAACATGAACGTGAACATGAAACATGTAAATGGAAAAGTTTTTCGAAGAGCAATTTAAAACTGAAGGTGCGGATGGGAGAATGAGGGATCCAGTGTTGAATGAGGGTGAAAACAAGTGAGTGTGAGCGATCGAGAGAGAGAGAGGTGAAGATGGAGATGAAGATGGAGATGGAGCCCCAGAGAAATATTGTTAAAACAAAAACAACGGTCCAAAACATTTACTTACTCAGTGAAGAAATTTGCGTACGCCGTTTTCTGATGCCATTCAATGCCAAGCGTTGCATCCAAGTACATCGAAAGCAGTACAACATTCAATGGCAACATCATATCAAATGGTTTGCCATGTTTAGCCTCTTCGTCAAGTTTTGTATTACAAAATTCACGTATATAAAAGTTGAATATGGACAAATGACTGAATACGGTTGAATCTTTTAACGATGGACTCATAAGTTTGCGATGCAATTTCCAAGTTTCACCTTCAAAATTCAAACATACACGAAGAAAATGCGCCAACAGCCAAAAGCCAAACCAGCCAGCCAGCCAGCCACACGCGTCGCAACACACAAAACATCAAATGAACAAAAGTGAGTCAAGCCAAATCGAATGAAAGGATGTTAAAATTATGTTCGTGTGTGCGACTTATGTTATTTAACACAAAACCAAAATCAAAACCAAAAAAAATGAAACAAAAGAAAATTACCGTTGCTTGAAAATAATCCGTCGCCTCCGAGTACATCGGTAATAGCTAAAACGTAAACTTAATGTTAGTAACCTTCATATACTAACTAACCAGTTAAACAATCAATTAGCAACCTTCATATACAGTCGGTTTACTTAATGTTGTTCGACTCTTTAGCACTTGCTCTGCACCCTCGGCATCATGAACGAAAATATATAAATTTGGTCCCATCCATACACGCACTGGGCTCGGATACTTTTGACTGATTTCATCTAAAAACTTTGAATTTTCTATCGGACAAAAGACATATCGGTGTTGTTAAGACACAGAAAAAAAATTGGAATAAAATGTAAAACGAAAGGAAAATATAAGGTAGCCGTGTGCCCCCCGCCCCCGATTCACCGCACAATAGATATTGGTGACGGTGGCCCAATGGTAGTGGCGACGGTGATTGATGTGCCTCAACAAACCTTCCTCGTTCCACATGGACAGGATATTTCCAACGATTGGTATGTAACACGGTGGACCGGCCATTTTCCATGATAATATGTAGAGGTGACGTCGTGTCCATAAAATGTACAACCACAAAACGGATAAAATTACGTATAAAATGAACATGGTTTCACCGTGATCTCAATTAATTTTCCCACATTCACTTGAAAACAGAATGGAGCAAAAAAAAACAACATGAAAAAAATACCCCGAGTTAACCAACTCTCCCTCTCACACCGACACCAACTGAGAGCAAGAGCAAAGCACACAGAGAGAGAGAGAGAGCGAGACACACCACCAGATTACCACCGGATTTATTCACAGAGCACTGACTTGTTTAAGGTCCCGATTTGATGTGTTCACCGATTAATTTTCCTGATGAAATAATATGTGCATCGACGTTAATGCAAGCGTAATGCTATGCTGTGTTGTTAATGGAATGCTTAAATATAGACCTTTCTAGAAATGAAATTATCAAAACCGATAGCCAAGAGTTGATGATGATTATAGAAAATAATTTAGAATGCGGCACAACACACCAACAACAACAATGACAACAACAACTAAAACCAAATAACACAAATAGAAAAATGAAAAGAAATTGAGATGCAATGTTATCAAACGAAGTCGCACATTATTAAAATAGGTTAAGGCAAATGGCAAATTCGCATTTGAATGATTTGCATTCGTATTCGATGAATGCAAACGAAATTGATACGAAGTTCATTCAAAACTTATACGCACTGATCGCATTGTGAAATGAATGTGTGCTCCCGTTTCATAGCTCAATGTGCATGTGAAAAATTGTGACCAGAAATCAAACAAAACCAAAATCAAATAGAAGATGATGCAAAGAGCAGCTTAGACACGCTTAGTAACGACGATGGGAAAGAAAAAAGAAGGGAAAAAAAGGACAACACACAAATCGATGTTCCAGAATCTAGGCAGGGATTACGACAAAAGGTCAAGATTAAATGCATATCATTGTTATCACGATTCTGATCTTTGCAATAATCAACTATTGTTTACAAATGGATTGATTGTGGCTGTTCATTGACGACGATCGAAACCGTTTTGCACAGAATCAATTCATTTATTCCGTAAGTACATGCGATTAATTATTTGAAAAGGAGACACATTAAAAGCAACTGCTACTGAAGCTACTGCTGTTGCCGTTTGATGCTCCGCTGCTGCTGCTGCTGCTACTACTACTCCGGCTGTTAGTGCTACAGCCACTGTGCTTTTCTTGGGGCTCAGTCAACTGATGCACACACATTGCATGGAAAAGCGTGAGCGACTTTTCGAGTGGTTGGTAACAACACAATGCGATTTGTATATGTGTATAATGTCTCTTCTATTCATGACTTTCTCGCAATGTAGCCTATGTAAACAATTGGTTTTGTATGAAGTGAAAACGGCATTGTGAAGCAAGATGAAGTGTATTTTGAGAGGCTAATGAAACCGATTCCTTTTATTATCAAACGACGTCCAAAGAACATAATCTGCCTATGTGTGTGTGCGTGTGTTTCCATTCATTTCGAAAGCGCTCACCCCTTTCGCCACCCCCTGAACTCCCCGCGCGCACATTTTGCTTCTTGATTCTCAGCCGTATTCAGTTCGGTTTGAGATTGGCTCACTCAAGCACATTCACACACACACACCAATTTATCATGTTTGGTGTAAATTTCGCTACGCCAATCACTCACACTCTTAGCATGAGAGAATTTTACCAAATTGATAACGATGCCATTGCAAGTGGTATCGACACAAAATGAGCAAACAAAAACAAAAAACCATAAAACAAAAACGGAACAAGACACCAAGCATATAAAGTGCATTACATTTTCCATACAGTCACACACACACACAACACACAAACGCACAGCCTTTTCTCCAGTGAATTATGATTAGTCAATTTGCATCTAATGTAACATCGTTTATGTCGTTGGTTCAGTGTTCGAGAGCCTAAGATTGTTGTTTCTGCTATGTTTTTTTTTTAATACACTTGTAACACAGCTTCGAACAACAGCTCAAAAAAGACCTCAAATTCTATCAAACCCAATAGAGTCGACAATAGCTTCTCATGATCTATTCATTGTACAAGCCCTTTCTCGCTCTTATACGCTCATTCATTTTACTTCGCCATTCTTCGTGTCACCCCTCGTTTTGTTTGCCAATTTTCGCTTGCAGCTAGAGACCGACATTCAATGGACGTTATTCTTCATTTATTGAAGCTTTACTTACTCACTCTCTCAACCACCACACTTTCTGTCTCGTTCATGCGTTCAGTTGGCCCATTCGTTTCCGTTTTCATTTGCTCACAATGCATTAGATGAAACCGTCTCCACTGCTGCATTTTGTAAAATGCTATTCATTATTTTCATCGGTCTCAGCACAAAATCCAACCCGTTGGCAATGTGCACAATGTTTGCTTTTAGCAAAATATACAAGTACAGACGTTTGTTCGTTGTTCATCCAATTTCTCTTCGCACATACTGTTGCTAGAGAGAGACACACACACACACAGAGAGAGAGAGAGAGGGCGAGATCATTTGCAATGAGAATGCACTTTATTATTCTTAGAGCTTGAGCTTGTTTTGCCTCATAAAATATCGTTAGCAGTTAGCAGATCCACATACAAAATACGATAACAATTGCCCGCTTTTTGTGTTGTTGTCCGTTGTTTTAGTTTCATAAAATTGTGTTGACGTTTGGTAGAGGCCACCACAAACGCCCCATTTCTCAAATGTCATGTCAAATATTTAAATAATATGCTGTACGTAACAAAACACACACACGCTTTCTAGTTTATGTAAATAGATTTGTCGCCGTGCTTGTTTAGAGACTATAAAATTTGTGAATAGCGGCAACTTTTTCTTTTCCGAATTATCCCATTTCATTCGAATAAATTCCCATTGCAAATTCACAATAAATGAGTGTCTTTCAGTGCAGTATTTTACAATAGTTTACGGTGTTATTATTTGCTTCTTATTTTTGTTGTTGTTGTTGTGTGCTGTGCTACTTCGAATTTGTTTTCCATTTCTTATCAAACTTCCATTGCGGTTCAACCTTAGTTGGCATCAATTTGTTGTTGTTGCTGTTGTTCGGTTCATATTTCTTCGGGATTTTCGTTTATTACTCCCAAAATCCATTCATCCATCGTAATGTCAATGCGACAATTTGTGATATTTGGCTCGAAATGTAACAATTTGTGGTGGACTGCATCAGCAGGTAGTCAAAGTGCCTATAATTTGCAGAAATTGCGCAACTTATCCACCAATCAAACGGATCCGGTGCCGCCAAAAATCTGTGTGATTGGAGCTGGGCCAGCCGGATTTTATGCATCACAGCACATTCTAAAAACATTACCCAACGCACAAATCGATATTATCGAAAAATTACCTGTACCTTTTGGATTGGTTAGGCATGTAATTGCAAAAGTATTGTGTGTGTGTGTGTGTGTGCATAGCACATTCCACCGGAAGATTTTATCCGTAAACTTTATGTTTCGATTCGTTCAATTGTTTGTTATTGTTTGTTTTTTTTTCTCTTTCTCTCTTTCTCGTTCTCACTCTTGGTCTCTCTCTCTCTCTCTCTCTCTCCCCCCCCTCAAACAGATTTGGCGTTGCGCCCGATCATCCAGAAGTGAAAAATGTCATCAATACATTTACAAAAGTCGCAGAAAATGCGCGTGTTCGATTCATTGGGAATTTATCGTTAGGAAAAGATGTATCGTTGCGGGAGCTTCGTAACGCATACAATGCCGTTTTATTGGTGAGTAGAGAAAAAAAAACTTGTTGTAATTTAAGCGCAACAGAGAAAAAAAAACAAGTGGATGAGAAATAGAATGGTTGTGGTTTTTGTTGTTATTGTTTTTGTTGTTGTTGTTTTCTTTAATAAAGCAATGTTTATCGATTTGAATCGGTGTGTATGTGTGTGTTTCATTTGTATTTTATTCTCTTCTTCATTTCTGTTGGCAGTGTTATGGTGCTGAACAGGATCGCAAAATGTGTATTAATGATGAAGATGTGAATGTGATTTCAGCCCGTGAATTTGTTGCATGGTACAATGGATTGCCGGATTGTGATAAAACTTATGAGCTGATTGAACGGCAACTGCGTCAATGTGAAACGGTCACAATCATTGGACAGGGTAATGTTGCTGTCGATGTATCGCGTATTCTACTGTCGCCAATTGATTTACTTGCAAAAACTGACATCACCAGCCGGTCACTGTCAACACTTGCCGAATGCAATATACGAAACGTGCATATGATTGGACGACGTGGACCACTTCAAGCTGCTTTTACCATTAAAGAATTGCGTGAAATGCTCAATTTACCAAATGTTGCAACAATCTGGCGTAAAAATGACTTTTCAAACATTGACGAGCACACCGTTTCACAACTACCACGCCCCAAGAAACGAATCATCGAGCTTATGTTAAAACATGTCAACACATCAAATGATTTAACAACAACGAAAAAACACTTTTCGCCAATATTTTTTCGTAGTCCAAAACTAGTGCGAAATAGTCATTCCAACGAAAAACAACTTGAGCTCAACGTAAACCGATTATCCGATTCCGAGGCAGCAATTTCAACCAGCGAAACTGAAACAATCACAACCGATTTGATATTAAGAAGTATTGGCTATAAGAGTGTAAATGTCACGCACGCAACTGATTTACCGAATTTTAATGCATCCAAAGGTTTAATACCGAACGAACAAGGTCGTGTACTTAAGTCACACGAACGAAATGATGTCGATGCATGCAGCGAACAAAATAAATATGAACGGGGACTTTATGTCAGCGGGTGGCTGGGAACTGGACCAACTGGTGTTATACTGACCACCATGAACAATTCATTTCTGGTGGCAAAAAATCTTTGCCATGACATTCAAACACAGACCATTGACTGCACACTCCGGCCCGGTTTGGATACCACAACATACACTCAGGCTATAACATGGCAAGACTGGCTTAAAATCGACAAATACGAAACTGAACGGGGAGCATCAAGTGGAAAACCACGCGAAAAATTTTTACAGACATCTCAAATGTTACAAATTCTTAAATAATTTCTTTACGTTCTGTTTTTGTTTTTTTTTCATGATGTTGTTGTTATTGTCGGCGTTTATCATGAAACGGACTGTTGCATCGAATCCCACATCATAATTCGTCTATCTTTTTGAACGATGTATATTATTATTTGATTCATTCATTCATGACTTTTTTTCTTGTTTGGCTGATACTTTCTCTCGAAAATGTTGAAAAATACTTAAAAGTTGCAAGTTTTTCTATGTCAAGTGAAGAAAATAAAATACAATAAAATTAATGATGTTTTTGCTCATTTATGTTGCTTGAGTCGGCAAAATGTCGAAATTCCCACGATACCACCGGATGAACAGATTCTAATGCCGTCAATGTCGACATCAGATTTGTATAGATTTTTTGTTCTATATTTGGTATGTGTTCTTTCGCACTTTTTCTTTGCTCTCTCTCTCTCTCTCTCACTCACTCACTGACTCTCAAACAACGACTACTAAATCCTTAGTGGAACAAACAGTAATCCACTTTACTGAAATGCGATAAATTCGGTGGCATTTGCTATAAAAAGTCAAGATAATTTTTAAAGGTTTCGTCCCACGGCGAGTCATTTTTGTTCACTCTCTCGTTCGCTACATCGTTTTGTTTTGTTCGAGATGCGTTCACGTGCTTTCAGTCCGTCTCCCTCAATCTGTCTGTCTCATTCTCGTGCTTTCACTCAAAACAACATGATTTACTCAAGATCCATGTCTGTAAAGGCGGAATTTTGGCTCTTCGGTTTCAATGTCGCTCACCTCTCAAACGAGAATATTCACGGGTTTTATTTTCCTTTTTTTTTTCTTTTTTTTCATATTTCTTTTGTTCATCATCCGGTGAGGAGAGACTCAATCATCACCGTTCATATTCCGTTGGCATAAGTCAAAATACAATTTTCTTGGAAAATATCACAATAACGACTTACCTCATTAAAACGAAGTCAGCAGCCAACATACATATAAAAAAAAAAGAGAAGTAGGCAGTTGAACAATGTACATACCATGCACATAAATTCAACAACAACAGCACACGAACACACAGCTGAATAACAAAAAAAAAATTGTTGTTTTTTATGTCTTTTTTTATAACTTTATTTTGTAACTTGTTTCTTTTTATTCTCTATGCTTCTGTATGTACATTCGTCATTATTCTTAATGTTCCCCTGAATTCGCATTTCGAAGTGTTTGCTTGCTGTATTTGGTTGTTGTTGTTCTTCTTCTTCTTCTTCTGTGTGTCAAATACTAGAAAATGCGTCACAGGGAAAACCATTCGCATGTCCGAGCAACACAATCATGCACTGCACACATACACATATACTAGACGCATGGAAAATTGGCGCGCAACCACTTGCACTTTTCCGAATTCGAGTTTTTTTTTCTATGTGTTTATCGCACGCTGCTTTTGCAACTGTTCCAAGTTTGTCGTTTGTTTTTTTCTTTGAAAAATACCATTTCGGCTCATGGTCTCTCTCTCTCTCTCTCAACAAAAAGGATGCCAAACCAAATTATCAAATGGTTGCAGCGTCAAACCCGAATGCAAAGCTATTTTGTGTAATGTGTAACATAAAATTCATGTTGTCGATTCTCGTGCGCACGATCTAGATGCTTATTATTTAATACAAGGAGATGTCGCTTATAAAATTACAACACATTTATAGATATTTTTTGTTGTTGTTTTGGTTGGTTGTGTGTGTGTTTTTGTTATTTGGTTAGTTTTTGGTTTCATTTCTATTGATTACTGTATTAAATAATATAAAACTTTCTACACTGACTCTGAATTTGTTAAATTACAATGAAGGATTATTCGTTCAGTTATTATCAATTTTTGTTGTTGTTGTTCATTTGATTTTTTTCAATATTTCTATGATGAATGAGCTCATAAATTTCGTCACTTCTTTTCAAATTATTGAAATTTCTTGATTTCTTCATTTTTTGTTGTTGCATATTTTTAGTGTGTGTGTTTTTTTTTGGTATTGAGATTGAATGAGAGCATAAACGGGCATGAAATGGAAAAAAGTTCCTTTTTTGATTTTAAGTTGTTGTTGGTTTTTTTTGGTTGTTTAAATTTCAAATATACATATATATATCATTTTTTTTATTGAATTTTTTTATGATTTTCTTTTTTTTGGCAATTAGTCAAATTTGTTGTTGTATTCAATTACTACGATCAATAGACTATTCAATGATACACAATCGTTAAAAAATAGATATTATTTTGGTTTTTTTTTGGCTTCGATTTTTTTATGTTTTTTTTTATTTTTCTTTTCATTTGTTTGTGTGTGTGTGGGTGTTTTCTTTTGTGTGTGTGTATTACAAACGGATTTTCATTTAATGTGGTGTTGAAGATTTGCTTGCATTTGGCTAAGCTTTTATATGGTTTTTTGTTCACTTGTAATGTGAAAATGTTGGTTCAATGCATCTGAAATCAGCATAACAATAGGATACGTCATAAAAGTCCTCGTTAATATACTTCGATGACGTTTCATATTCAATTTCGTGTGTGTGTGTGTGTGGACTTAACGGAGGTTGTTTTTGTACAGGTGCCATTTGTTTTTAGCTTTTGCCACAAGAAATGTTTAGATTTTTTGTTGTTGTTGTTTCATCTCTCTCTCTCTCTCGCTTTTTCTCTTCTTTGGTTCGTACTTCTGCACAATATCATAAAATTGTTCGGTTTTTTTGTTATTTTCGGGTGTTTTGTTGTTGTTGTTGTTGTTGTTTTTCACCATATTTTTATGATTTATAATCAAAGTCATGCCATCAATTGGATTTCGCTTTTCATTGTTGTGTGTGTGTGTATTACATTTTGATGGATTGATAACGACAATCGTTCTATGTTTTTGATTGTAAATTCCAATTGAAGATGACATCAACGTTTTTTTTTTTCTTCTGGAGGTTGGATTTTTTTTTTTATTTGAACATTCTTTTGGGTGTTGTTTTTCACCAACGATGATGTGATACACACGAACACGAATAACGGAACGAACAATAATAAACAAATATGCAAAAGAAACAGCAACAACAACAAAAAAAAAACAACACATCTAATAAATTCTTTAATCAGCATTTAAAATGTCGTCGCACGCGCTCATGGATGTAATTTCGAAAATGTTGCATAAAACATTGAATACGAGAGTATAATTTACAATAAACGACAACATAGCAACGAACGAAAAATGAAGAGAAAAAAAAAACAACAACAACAACAACAAAATAACAACAAAATTTTAAATGAAAATGAAACAGTTACAACAACAACAACGTAATAACGTAGCAGATGAAAATGAGGAGATAGATATTGAGAGTAGATAGAGAATGAAAGAAAGAGTGAGAGCAAGTGTGAGAAAGCGAGAGAGTATACCGTATAATCAAGTCACTCTTATGAATTGCTAATTACGTCGATGAGCGCCTGCAAAAATACTTCACAACGGAAATATCTACACAATGGGATGGCTTGAAAATTTCACCCTTTTCGCCGCAACAATTATTTCCGAAATCCGGTACTGATTGCGTGTGTGTGTGTGTGTTGTACAATGAAACAACAGCGAACGAAAAACGCGATGTGAAACCCAACGAAACGAACACAAATTTCAAATTATATAAAGAAAAAGGAAAAAAGAAAAAAAAAACGGGCTGAAAAGGAATTTTTCCAATTCCACTCGAGTGAGAGAGTTAACAACCGCATACAACCCGCTATGTGTGAATGCGGTTGTTTGGTGATGCTGATGCAGGCGCATTGAGTGATTCGGTGCATATGGGGCAATAATATGCTTCACTGGATTCAGCTACATGGAGCTCTGTATGGAAGTCATACAATTTCTAAGAAGACTGTTTGCAGGCTCCATCTAGATCCATGCATGCAATTGCATTCCACCCACACTTGTTTTCCGTTTGTTTTATTTCTTTTCATATGCATTTTGGCATATTTTGTTTGTTTGTTTTTTTTTTGTTCTTAGTGTCTAACCTAAATTAACATGCGCATTTCATGCAATTTCAAATGCGAATGTGAAATGCATTGAGTGATGCATCAATCTGAGCTGCGATATATCATCAATTGTTCACTCCTCCCAAGGGCAATCATGTCTTTGGATTTTTTTTCTTTTTTTTTGTATTTTCATTCATTTTTTTTAGTTTCATATACATTTTGTTTTTATTTTCTATATACTTGATTTGGTTTCATTTTTTCAAATGACTTTACATGCTTCATTGTTTGTTTGTTAAATTTATAATTTTTTTTTTATGCTAAAAAATATAAACATTCCAAAATCTTGGAAATTAAGAACCTTTCCAACTTTTTTACTTTTGGTCATTAAGTCGAATAAAACGTTATCAATGTTCAACAGATAAAATTGGTTATCTAAAGGTGTATTTTTTTGTAATTCATTTTTGTTTTCTTGTTTGTCTTGTTTTTTCAACTAGGTGGATCAAAATGTTATTGGATTTATTTGATTTCGTGTGGCGCTCGATAAATAAGTTTCGATCTATTTATTTACGTATTAGCTTGTCGGCGGGGCGCACACTGGCAATTCCTTGCGAAAATAAAATGTATTTCTTTACTTTAACTCAATTGTGTGTGTGTGTGTGTGTTTTGATTTTTTTTTCTTTTTTAAATTTTTGATCCATTAAAATATCACGTATAACTCGAACTACTCACGATTCATTCATAAAATGAAAGAAAAAACAAAGAAGAAGAAATAAACGAAAGAAAAACAACGAGAAAAAAAATCATCAGATGGTAAAAACGGTTTCGGAAATAGCGATCGCTTAATCGTGTCACTCATTCTCTCTTCAGCTGCTGAATAAAAATTAATGAAGAAATTCGCATCGAAAATAAGAAACAGGAAAATAGAGATAAAGTGTAGAGCAGAGAGAGAAAGAGCGAGAGAGAGAGAGAGTGAGAGAGAGTCATAGGGGAAAAAAAGCTAAAGTGGACTCTTAAATGAAGTTCAAAACGAGTAGAAAATTATTCATAATTATTCAAACATTCATAGACACACACGCACGCACACATAAATGCAAATGCATACACCACGGGTGATGTGCTCGCATTTATCCAGTTTAAAAGTCCATTTATAACG
This sequence comes from Aphidoletes aphidimyza, assembly GCA_030463065.1. Taxonomy (NCBI): domain Eukaryota; kingdom Metazoa; phylum Arthropoda; class Insecta; order Diptera; family Cecidomyiidae; genus Aphidoletes; species Aphidoletes aphidimyza. Next base: position 4,777,897 of record CM059997.1, on the reverse strand, counting down.
GATTCACAGAAAAACTCAATACTCAATTTTCTTGCAATTGCAATGCATATGTGTGGATGTGTGTGTGGGTGTGTGTGTGTGTGGGTGCGCTCGCGAGTGCAGCGTATGTCTCAAGTGTAATTGGCGAAAACTGGGTGAGTCTCTCTGTCAACAAATAATGATAATAGATATGTTCCTTTTCAACACGTCACACGACAAAACGAACAAAGATGAAAAAAAAACACCAGCTCAACGATACCGATCTGATCAGAAATTACGTATTTGAAGAAAATGAGCGAAGGAGCAACAGAGCGAGAGGGCGAGAGGGCGAGACAGAGAGAAAGAAAAATCGTGTGATGGGAAGAAGTTAGCACAGCAATGTAACGACAATTCGCGTATTTTAAGAAGAATAAAAGAACAGAACAAAAAAACAACTGAACCAAACGCATGGACAAAACTGAAACAAAACATCTATTCCTTATGAACTATGAGCTATTTATTCCATATGAACTGGGGCGCAGCCATTGTCTTCAATGGTCTCTTTATCCAAAATACTAAACTTTACTTCCATTTACGACACTACATATTAACACATCTCTTTTTCTTATGCTTGGTATTTGTTTCGGTTTGTTTTTTTGTGTGTGTATGTGTGTTTTGTGTTGTGTTGTTGGCAGAGTTTTGTTTCTCTTTGCTATTTAAGCTTTCTCGTTTTTTGTTTTGTGATTGTAGACAGTTCAAATGGAAGTCTGGAAATTATTTGGCAACTTAACCACACACATACACACAAGAAACGTCAAACCAAACTCACATTATTTCGAATTCAAGAGCGCAAACCAATTGAAATTTGTGGTCAACGATTGCACCAAACAATGAGACTCTATGGGAATTTTAGTAATGTGCATGCGCAAATTGTTAATAAAAGAGCAAAGAATATATAGACTTTCGAGGGCCGATGAGCCTAATGAAAAAGTTTTCATTGAAAATATGAACACAGCTTTTTTTTGTTGTTGTCTAGAATAATATTAAGTAGTTTTTTTTTTCGAGTCAACCATTTGTAGAATTCATTTGATGTGTGTGTGTTTGCGCGTGGATGGAAACGAGAGAAAAAAAAGCATCAAATTGAAACAAAAATATAGCCTTAAGTGGTCGAGTGAAGTGCCTTCTGATTCCACCATCTCTTGAAAGTTTTCTCCTCAATTGGACTCAGATCACAAAGTGTTTTGGATGTTTAACAACAACAACAACAAAAAAAATCTTCTATTTTATACATCTAATATTTATAAATTGTTCTTAAGATTTGCTTCATTTTTATTATTATTTTTTTTCCCCGGAAACATTTGATTCGCATAAGAACCTTATGATAAGAATGTAATTTTTTTTTTTTTGGTTTTTGTTGCTGTGTGAGATTTTGAGCTCTTAGAAAGAATGCATAGAATAAATCATTGTCGTTTCGGTATTTTTGTTTTGTTTCTTATTTGTTTGTTTTGTTTGCAACCAGGTACATCAAGCTAAAGAAACTTAATCAATTTTCTTTTACTTAATTCAGTAAAAACCACATTCCACATTCTCTTTTTTTGTTATTTTCTTGTGTGTGTATGTGACGTCATCTGCTTAGTAATATTTCTTACGAAAACTAAATCGAATAACAGAAAACAACGAAAAAAAAACTGTAATAAAAAAGAGAAAATATGAACGGTAAACAATGTTTCACATTTATTCATTCCGATTAAGTAGTACGAACGACGAATAGATTGGTGTGTCGTTAGTCTTTTGCGTGTTTATAGATTAATTAAAATCAGTTGACTTACTCAGATCATAAGAAGACGAGGGAGAATTCCAATCGAAACAATTTTCCGATTCGTTTGTGTTTTGTGTGTGTGTGTGTGTGTTTTATTCTTTTTTTGTGTGTATACAATTTGTTGTTTGTTGTGTTTACTTCATAAGTAGGCAAAATGCGTGAAAATTGTTGTGAAAACCAATGCACGCACTCTCCAGCATCATATCTCGATAATATAATGAATTCAAGGGAAATGAAGTGCGTGTATTTGAATGCGTGTGTGTGTGCTATTTTGTGTGTTGGATGTTTATATGCAGCGAAATGCTGATTGTTCCCATACCAAAATAAATTTTCAAGTGGCTGTGGTTACCACCGTACGGCCTATGCCAATCTGTACGGTATAATAGAGCAGTTCAAATGTTGGTATTCGCCACATCAAACGTTCACCAGCCAAAGTAAGAACGTTAAATTATTGTTTTTGTTGTTGTTGTTATTTCGCCGTTCGCTGTACAAGTGGTTTCTTTCATTCTCTGCTTTGGCAGCTTTATTGCTCGAGCGTGCGTGGAAATACCGATTGCGCGTGTCACATATTTAAAATATAGCCAGCAATATACAAGTGCGAGAATTTTTGCGATGACATCTCATGCATGTGCGAGGAAAGAATTTCGAAAAATAAACGCCTTTTTTTTTGGACATGAAAATTCAAGCAAAAAATGTTCATAATGAAATGAGTAAATTTCATTGACTTTTGAATCATTTTTCACCCTCAAATGCTTTTATTACGCAATTTTGTGGATTTTTTCCGATTTGGAGTGATTTTTTTTGTTTGGTTTTGCGCAAATTGCAACCTTAAATCGTTTTTCCTCAAAATTCAGCATTAAATCCGTACTCTGGTGAAAATTATGGCAAACACGAGCTTCACAACAGTTGATTGGGTCGTTTGCTCTTCAATTCACACACACACAACAAAACTGGGCTTAAGGCTGATTGGGCAAGATCTTTTAATTGGTTTAACTATCTCTCAAATAATTTTTTTTTTTTTTTTTTTCAAAAAAAGAAATCGAGTACGTTAGTTGAGCTAACATTTTATTCAAAAAAGGTGAAAATTTAAATGTTTTCTTTAGCGAGCAAAATGTGTATTTTTGGAAGTCCTTCTAAGATTTTTGTTTTCTTACATTGGCGAACAATTGTTCGAAAAATAATAAATTAAAAAAAAAGAACACACAACATTCCATGGACTATAAGCGAATAACAAATTGTCAAAGGAGCACATTCCTTTGGGAAAAAAGTGCGCGAGTCCATTTTTCTTATGATTTAGTTGCAGCGCCACCGAACTGATGATAGACGGTTTTCATTTGGTATACATTAATAAATGAATAAATTTGTGTGTGTTTGGGCATTTTCCGAACGTGTGACTGCGAAAAAGACTAATCCGAAAATTGGCCAATGTTTAATTTCTCATTGGGAGCATTTCATTTACAAATTTCATGATTTGAAATTTGGAGGGTTGGGGGGGTGGCAGCAGGCAGGGAACAAAAACCATTTCAAAAATGGAAATCATAAAAAATGCAAAGCTAAATCAACAACATTCCGATTGGATGTCTTCAAGAAAACTGAATCACAAGTGAGAAAAAACATTTCAACCGTAATATGTTTGAATGCTTATCTTGTATTTTTGTGTTTCTTGCCAAAAAAAAAACAACAACAACACACGAAACGAAGAGATTCACATCACAATTGTTTTCGCGTGTTTTTTTTCTGTGTCTCTGGCTGTATTTTCATTTCTTTGAATTTTTTGTTTTTTTTTTGCTTGTATTTTCGAATCATTTCGTTGTTATACGCTGTTCTTTTCCTATTCAATGTCAGCCCCCACCAGTTTCATGAATGTGATATAAATGTTGCTTAAAACGAAGATACCGACAATTTGGCAGCGTGTGATAAGAAAATAAAACTGATGACAACAACACAATTGAATTGGCCTGGCACAATGAAAATGTCAGTTGTATTTTCAATTGCTGAGCACTTTATTTCTAATTCATAATCAGTTTCTGTTTGAATTCGGTTATTTTTTTTTTTGTTCTTTGTTTTTGCTTCTTTTTTTTGGACATTACATTTTATTCCCCAATCGAAATTGCCAAACATTGTCGCGTATTGTCGAAGATTTGTTTTGGTGTGTGTGTGTGTGTTTTTTGTTGGGGGATTGGAAATCGTAGCTACTTAAATGCTGATGATGATAATTTCACAGACTTTCATTACTAGTGGTTGTATGGAAACCGTTAAAAAAAAGCAACATTCATCGATTCCATGTCAATGTTATTTGTTTTGTTGTTTGTTTGTTTGTTTGTTCAATGTTCATCTTCTTATTTTGTGTTTGTGTATGTGTTTTTCTCATTTCAATACTAAAAACAAAACGCTCACGTATACAATTTATCGTCAAGCAGTGCTATTTTTTTTTTTTTTTTTTTTTTTTTCGACAAATATTGCCCCAAATACAAGTAACAGTAAATCATTGTCATAAGCTAATTACTAGACTAATCAATTTTTTTTTTATTTCGAAATCCCACGAGCCAATCGAACTGCTACGCAGCGCGTACTCTAAATGGATATACAACACCATCGTGCACTGCGTCGCATCCATTGGTTCGCGAATTTTATAGACATTATTGTGTTCCAATTATTATTATTATTATTATTATTATTATTCATTATTATTATTTAATATTTATTATTAAAGATTATCATTAATCATTTATTTTTTTTTTCACAAAATTTCTATGCTCTAATTTTATTAGATTCGTTTATTCTCTGGTTTTTTTGTTGTTGTGTGTTTCCTTCTCTTACTCTGTGTGTGTTGTGTTTGTGAATGCGTTAGTGTTTGAATGAAATTTATCATTTTTGTTGGTTTAGTATACTACATATATGTTGTTCGTATTTTGATTCAATTTTGTTGTTGGTTTTTGCTTTTTGTGTGTATGTGTGTGAGTATTGGTGTAATTTTTTTTTTTGCTTGTTTGTTTGTGATGATTTCAATGTTTCAGAATAATAAACTTAGTAATAAGTAAAACCAACTAGCTACTAGAGCTTACCACCCCGATAGTATCCGGTTCGATGGGATCCAAACAAAATTCGTTTAAATGCTTGTCTAAACTCAGGACTAAATATTGTATAAATAACAGGATTCAATGTTGAATTAAAGTAGCCCAACCACAAAAACAGTGAAGCGACTTTATCGTTTAAGGAACAAGTTTCACCACACAGTGGCAATAGCAATGCCATTAAAAAAAATGGCAGCCAGCACACAACGAATGCGCCCGTAATGATGGCCAACGTTTTTGCCGCTTTTCGTTCACGCTTCGTTTCGATCGTTTCCTTGCGAGATTTTGTCGACTGTAATTAAAAAAAGAAGAAAACACATGGAAAAAGAGAAGAAGAAAAACGGAGAAAAAAAAAATCATTTAGTATTCACAAAAAAAAAACAAAATAGCAAAAGTGAAAGAGATTTGGTGTACGCATTATATATTGATTGAATAATATTGAAATCGGTTTGAAATCGGGAAAAAAATGTTAAGAGGGTTTAATAACCATCCAGGTGCCTAAAGTAAGCATCTTAAGCATATATGCTATCTCTTCTAATACATTTATTAGCTGAGATTGAATATATACTATATGCGAAACGACAAATTTTAACGGGTGTTGTCATCGTCTATTTGATTTTGTAGTTCCTTTCGGAATTGTGCTATGAAGCCACTTAAGTGCTTGGGCACACCATATAAAGGGAAGTAGTAACTACCGTAATATAAAAGACTTATCGTTGTACCAGCGCAATATCGGTTCAATGATTATAAATTTTTCATTTCCAAAAAAAAAAAAACACACACACACACATCGATACAAACACCCGCATCAAATATTTAAGCATGTATCGACATTTATAGGTTTATAACGTTATGCCTATGTCTGATAACGACCAACAACAACAAAAAAACCCAGCAACAACAACAACGATGTAACTTTTTGTTGCGCTTTCTTTTTCTTTCTTTACCATTTAATATATTAAAACGGGTCTTTATAGAAATTTACTGATTGATTGTCTCTAAGATATAGAAAGCGTATTTCTTATCGTTTTGTGTGTGTGTGTGTGTTGTTCATCTTCGTTGATTCCGCATTTATTATGGGCGCACAACGCATCGATGCTAAAATACGCATCAAGGGATTGTTGAAATGATATGAATTTGAAGCATTTTATGCATTGTCAAAGGAAGATGAGAGACAAAACAACAACCAGAAGAAGAAGAAGAAAAAAAACAACCAGCAGAGCCCATGTCGATTCTTTTTTGTTCGTTCATTGTGTGTAAGTTTGAGCGAGTATTTGTTCTTTTGCTATATTTATATTCCTTAACCGATATTACGAATAAGCAGTAACAAAAAAAAAGAGAGAAGAAAATATAATGTGTTTGCGTATGGCTTCGTTTCCAATTTGACGCAGATTGAATTACCTACGAGCGCATATTATCTTCACTGCATATATTCTGGAGGGTGCTCATGTTTGCGGAAATTATAGAACCCACTATCGTTCCTGACAATTGATATCACTTCCATATTTTTCGATATTTTTTTTTCGTCTCTCTCTCTCCCTCTCTCTCTCTTTACGATCGCCTCCCTTTTTGTTCGCCTACTGTGTGCTTATTGTTGCTCTGCAATTCATTTTATTTGGTTGTTTTTCGTTCATTCGGTTCGATGTTCGCATGCATTTGTAACAAATTTGATAGCAAATAGATCTTTCACATTCTATTTCTTATTGTTTCTTCTTCTTCTTCTTCTGTTGTTTTCTGTGCCAACACGACCAATACAAATAGCTTAAGATGAATTCTATACATATCTTGAACGCAGTGGCGTACAAGGGATTTATATTAAATGAATTCCAAAGATTGCTTGATACTTCGTCGCTCTTTTTTTTCTTCATTCTTACTTCGTTCCTCTATCTCTTTTTTTTTCGTTTGCTGCTAGCCAGCCTGCTGTTCAAGCATTTGTACTGGCAGAAAAAGAAAAATGTGTGTGTGCCAAGAACGAAAGAAAGAAAATGCATGCTACAATGATTCTATTTTCTTCAAGTACAAATCTAATAACAGCATCCATCATACACTATCATGTTTATTTCGTTGTGATACTGGTGTGTTTTTTTTATCGTTGCAGATGAGCAAGAGAAAGGGGCAGAAATGAGAAATGTAACGTTTTCCCAATCATATAATATGATGAAAGACTTGGGCAAATTTAAAAGCATTTTTTTTTCTTCTTCTTCTTTTATTTCGAGCACACAAGCTATTTTAACCATTCAATTTCTATAAGACTGAAAAGAATATGACATTTGCATTTCTTATTTTTTATATTCTAATGATAGAGAGAAGAGAAGAAGAAGAAAAAAAGAAAAGAAAGAGTCATGAAGAGAAGAGCTTCTTTGATGAGAAGCGAGAAGAACAACAGCAACAAGAAATAGAATGATATCAACCATATCCGCTTAGTTCTGGTGCTTGCGCATTACTCCCCGAAACAAACCGATGCTAAACATATTCTCTCTGTTCTGTGTGCGTGTTTTTTTTTTATTCATCTCCCTTATTTGCTCATGTAACCTTTTCCTGGTATAGTTCAAATTCTAATGTACGGGAAGTTGATACACTTTTTTATGAGCTATTTAGAATTAAGAAAATGCGAAGTCAGTGAGCTTTTATTCAAAGAGGCGGCGGCAAGCTCTTAACTGTTAATTGGATCTTTTTCTTATAAAAATGAGTTGCAAGAGGCAAACAAGAGAGAGAGAGAGAGAGAGAGATGGAGGGAGGGAGTGGGGGTAGAAGGAGAGAGAGAGAGAGTGAACAAAAAAAAATAAATAAAAACCATCCATTTGATGAAAGCACGTCAGCTTAATGCGCATACAATAATTATAGCCCATGCTTATCATGGATTTGGATTTAAAAATAAACACTTGAAATTTGTTGAAGCATTCTTCAATAAAATTGACCGAAAATTGGTCTCTTATATACCAAATCTCTGTAGATTGTTGATTTTATGTTGTTGTTGTTGTTGTTGCTGCTGCTGTTGTTGGTTCATTCATTCTTTTCTTTCAATGGTTTGATTTTTATCGAAATATTTTACGAGCGAAAAAGAAAAGAAAGAGAAAAATACCTCGATGGAAATGGAAAAGATCTAGATCAATACCAATCAAATGTTAAGGCACATTTCAGCTCAAGTACAAATAGCTAAACAAAAAAAAAAGCAAAAACGAAAATTCAAAATATACTACATGTTGAGTATGTGTGTGTGTGTGTGTGTTCGCATAGTTTGTCATGAATTTTCTTTTACATTAATTGAATATATCCCATGCCATTCGATCGGCTTCAGAGTTTTACTGGATGTAAAGCGAACCACCAAACATTTGGTATTGGTATAAATTTTCTTTGTGAGAATATATTCCCTAATACGCTTGCGAAGTTTTCATAATGATGCGAAAACGTGACAGTATCGAGAATTCTCTATTGAGTTGAGGTTCTCATTGCGTATGCCATTCGCCATGACGTTGCCAAACACACACACACACACACAATCACAAGTACGGTTTGTTATTTACGACGAGATGAACAAAAACAAAATTGCGACACAGACACACTCAAACAATCGATAGTCCAACTCAATTGGGAGACGATTCTGTGTAAATCAGTACTTTATGCAATCAGTACCGAAACGAAAAATTTACACACACGCACGAGAGAGAATCTGTATTTTAGATAAACAAGAGAAAAATGTAGGGCGAATGAATTTGTTTATATAGTCCTTGAATCCCCGAGAACTGTTTTTTTTCCGCTGGCTTCAAATCGAAATTCGATACAAAACCATTACACTAGATTTACGTTGAAGTGGCCACAGGATGGAAAATATTGTTTAACACAGATTGAATATTTTAATTTTTTATATTTCGTTTTGTCGAATCGGAAATGGACGTATTTATATCAGGCCGTTTTATTGATCTAATCTGCATATTTATTGTAACGAAAATTTCAACATTTTAAGAATTTGCTAATAATATGTAATTTTGAGAAAAAAAAAAACGAACTGAATTCCGCTTAAAAATGAATGCCTCATTGAAATCCATGGACATTTTCCCAGAAAATGAACAACACTTAAAAGTGAAACGGGACTGCCACGAACACAAGCTCACACACACACACACACACACACACCAAATATTTACCACTGCCATCCATCAAGACACTAAATTTCATATGGTGTAAATTAAGCAGCAGCGCATTTTATGCGTCGCATATTTTATCCATTGGCAATGTTTCCGGTGCCAATATTATTGAAAGTGAGCGGAGAGAAAGAGAATGAGCGAAGAAGGGACGCTGCATATTTCATATTGGAACCGGGTATGGTTCATTTAAAGAATTTGTGTTATGTGTGTGTGTGTGTTTTTTTGAATTTTCAAGTGCGGTACAAATGATATGAAAGAATAAAACGAAAGAATGTAATTTTTCCGGTTACATTGAAAACGAAAAATAAGAAAATGTTGTTGTCGATTTACATGAATCGCTGTTACAAAATACATTGTAAATTTATTGTCGACCCACGTTTCGAAAATCGACAGGAGTTGACATTATGAAATTCAGAAAATGTTTCACTTCACATGAAACACCCCCCACTCCCTCCACCTCACCTCGCCTCGACGCCTCTTTTTTTCTCCCAAAAACCGTTTCTTGACTGAGAAATGGTGCAAAAATCGAACGAACACAGACACACGCTCAATTGAACGAATCGCTTTTGCACTTCACTGTAGCCATTTCATATTTTGAAGAGCCTTTTATGCCCTCCAATTTCCAACATATTCAACAAGACATCATTCATTGGTATTCATCGGTATTGTATCGATTCCCATAGATATCCATTGAGAAGATCTTACACATGTTCCGAAAACCGAGTGGGAGAGAGAGAGAGAGAGAGAGTGAAAAAAACACAAATTATACACAGAAACATGGACTTAAACGCATTCGATCGGCCCCGGCACGGTTGCTCGTGTGTAAACATGAATGCCCGTATATTTTTGGGAAAATTAGTAATTTAAACAGTCGGATGTGATGTGCAGATTTAGGCAGTGTCCGAAACCATTTATTGCGAATGAAGACAGAATGTATGTGTGTGCTTTTTCTTCTTCTTCTTCTTCTTCTTCTGCTTTTGAACATAATACAATAGCAACAAAAAAAAAAATTATGGTTGGGGATGTCTGTTCCAAAAATACGAATAAGTTTCCGTGTTTTGGTATACAATTTTCGTATTATATCGAAGTATCCATGTTGATATTTTTCGTTTTGTTTTTGTTTAAATGGAGTGTGAGAGTTGGATTTAACCAAAAACCACATTACAAAAAACAGTTTCCAGAGAAAAATCAGCAAAATAGCCACTTGTAGAACAAATATCAAGAGGTAGTACTACACAACAACAACAACAAAAATCCAAAACTTTATAAACAACTTGATACAGTAATAAATAATAAAGAAGAATGAAAAGACAGAAAAAAATAACCACACACACATAAAGTGGCAAAACATTTTTATTCGCAAAATAAATGAAAATAGCTTGTGAATTTTATGAGTTAGAGGTAGATGCACGTATACATACTAAAAAAAATTATGAAGAGGAGTAAAAAAACACACACACAGAAGTGAAATGATGGTGAAGTGAAACATGCAGACCGTGTACGAGAGAGAGATTTAGAGAGAGGAGGGTAGAGGGAGGAAGGTAGAGAAGATAGAAAAGTAGATTTCAATTACGCAGCTCAAAGAACAAAGGCTATGATTGTCATGGAATTTTTCAAGTAATCTCTTTGTTACGTGCTGATTGAAGAAGACAGAAACGATCCCCAGCTCTAAAGAGAAACCAAAGAACCAAGAACGGATGCAGACACACACACAGAGAGAGAGACACTCAAAAATAGAAGAGGGAATTTGATAAAAAAAAAGAAATCGTGCTTCTTGGATGAAATGAGAAATTAAATTTTCATAGAGAATCAACGCAACAAGTGATAAAAGTGATGCTTTATAATGTTGAACTGTTGAAACTTTGCAATTCGAAATGAAATCGTATATTCAACTGCAAATTGTGCACTGAGAGACGCAAACACGCAAACACACACACACACACACACACACTTGTACACAAATCCTCAAATTGTGTGAATGCATTTGTCGTCTTCCGTGTAGCAACAATAAAATCTTACAGTTACTTAACAACTTTTTCCCGATGACCACTTTTCGTGTCTCAGGTACGGTAATATTTATAGCAATTTGAAATTCAAGTTATACCACTGAATTGTGTATCCAATTAGCCGGGCGATGATTGGACACCAGTTAGTATCAGTATTTTCGTATATAAAATTTGTTGGAACAGTGAAACAAACTGGAAAATGGATGCTCACTTTTAAAGCAAAATGCAGTCTCTCCCACACCATCACCTCCAGCCACATAACACTCAGTAAGTGGAAAATTTGTTTCGGTCGAATTTATTCATCTCGTCTGTTTTTTTTTTTCATTTCAAAATTCTATATGCAAAAACTGTCCACTTCAATAAAACATTTTAGTTTTGACTCGAGCGGTATATCTTTCTCTCTTGAAAATTTAACGAAGAAAATCGTTTGCTCACTTTGGGCAATTCATCTCATGGGCATGAGACTCATGCCGTTCGTTCGCTATAATTCAAATCGAATTTACCACTTTTACAATTGAGTACTCAAAAGCACACGAAATACTGTTCAGTGAAGTGCATGACATAAGCCATATGTACACACCGAATAACGTTGTCCTCAGTGCACAAGAGACTGAGCGAGAAAGCGAGAGACAGAGAGAGAGAGAGAGAGAGAAAATGAGAGCAAATTCGAAAATGAAAAGTAACACCCACACTTTATTACTTGAAAATGAAACCCAATCTTTGGATTAAGTCCGTAAATAGGCTAAAATTAATTTTCGCACACCAAAATACAGCCGTAAGAGAGAAAGAGCGAATAAAAAAAAAAATAACAGTAAACCGTTTCGAATTGTTCGTTATTTGTCGTTTTTTTTTAAATTTTATTTTTGTTCTAAATTTAACATAAAATTTAGACACGTTTTGCGTATTACTTTCCATTTATTGTGCCTATGCATCTCATTAAATTTACGATTATATTTTTCCATTTCGTCGAAAATATATTATATTATCTTCACTTTTTTTGTTGTTTCCTCCTTTCAAAACATCAAACTTTTCTTTCGATACACATACCAAAATTCGCTCTTTTCTCGCTCTCTCTCTCGTCCTCTCCGTCTATTGAAACGGTGTTCCCGATTTTCGAACCACCATTTTCATGCTTATACGACGGGAAAAATCGTGAACAACAACAACAACAACAACAAAATTGATATCTAAATTTAATTTTGTGTCAACAAATCGTGAAGAGAGTGTAATGCATCGCTTTCTTATTCACATTTACCAGAAGAAGAAAAAGAAGAAAAAAAGCACGAAAACGGCGTAAAAAGTTTTGGGGGCTCACGACTAAAAAGTTTCTACTCTTATTTTACATATTTTAGAAAATTGATTTTGCGAATGAACTTCAACACACACACACACGCACGCACACAACTTTCTATCAATTAAATTCTATATTCTTTGTTACTTTTGTTTATTGTTGTTGTTTTTCAATCGACTAATATAATGTACACGCACAGCGAGTAACACAAACGGTTTCGTTTCATTATTCGAACCTCCCACTTCCTACATCGTTTTGGGTGCTGCATGAATGTTTGCTTGTGTTCGAAGCCGCACACCGGTTTTCTAAATTTTGTTGTGCTAAAAAAAAGAAGAATGCGGAAAAGTTGAAACACGATTGATATCAGAATTTTCCGTCGCGTGTACCAAATTTAAAAAAAAAACAACAAAAAACAAAAAACAATTCAATGCTGAACAAATTCATTGCCGTTATGCTTTCATGGTTTTGTGCGTATCGAACAACATATTTTGTACGCCGTACACACGATATACCAACACACATAATTGTGTGTGTGTGTGTGTGTGTGTGTGTTGAATGTTATATGAAATCAAACTGCGCCCAGAAGGTATCGAACTAACTACTTCAGGCAGCCAGCCGCATTCAAGCGTAATGTGTGTATGGGTCACTTAAATCCGTTTAGCATGACAGATGTTCGCTTTCATGAATTAAAAAAAAAAAAAATAGTCGCTATTGTGATAATAAATACTCAAAAGAAAAGAGGCGCCCACATATCATATTAGTGGAAAATTTCCAATATTTATCTTATTTTTTGTCATTTTTCATTCTCAATTCTCTCCTCCAGGGATAGAAGCATATGCTCAAGAAGAAGAAGAAAAGAAAATATGGCAAATGTTGAGTCAACAGCCGAATAGAAAAGAAGAAAAAAAAAAACTAAATGCAAAATGTAAATTCCAATGGGAGAGAAAGAGATTGTCTACGAAACAAATGTATAAAATTGGCATTGTTCTTTTTGTGCGTTGATATGATGGATCGAAATACACGTATGAAGACATTTTCGGGCGTTATAAAGCAGAAGGAGAAGAAGCAAAAAAAAAAAAACGCCAGCACGAGAAAACGGTTTCGATTTATAGGGTTGAAGATGTATCCAAAACGAATTATGGTCGATTTAGAAGTGGCTGTCGTAAAACCCATAGACAAATATTTGTTCAAGGCGGAAATACAAAGCTGTTTCGTTTTTCATCTTTCGCAAACAGTGCCTGATGCTTGAGCGTGTGTGTGTGTGTGTGTGTGTGTTGTGCGAATGTTCGTTGGTTTGGTCTGTCTCATCGCATAGGAACCTCAAAATATAATCTTTCAAATACATTTATGATGAGAACTATAATACTTGCATTGGCTTTTGGTGCGTTCGCAATATGTTACGGTATGAAATCGATTCGTCTCGCCCCCGACCATCGTCCCCCCATCCCCCTTTCCCCCAACCACTTCCGTTTTTCTATCGCTATTTGAAAAGTGAAAATGCCGCTATGATAATGATGAGAAACGGTGAAATTGATATCCATTCTTTATCTTTTCCACTAATATAGGCAATGATATCCATTGCGTGTCGCAATTTGCGACTAATATAAGTTTCTTGAATCTTTATGATAAATTGGTCAAATGCTGTTGAAGTAGCAAAGATGAAGAGAAAGAAAAACACACACACACAAACAAATCGTTTCACAAGATGCGTGAGTGTGTTGATATGTGAAAAAGAAAACACATAAGAATCCAAAAAAAAAAACAACTCAAATATCTCGTGGGAAAAGTGTGTGTGGTGCGAAGCAAATGTAGCTGAAAAACCGCGTTGACGATGTTTTCTATATTCACTTTCGGTTTTTGAGCCCTTGTACATTTTTGAATTTTAAATTTAGAAATTTTGTCAGATTTGAGCCACTAGTTATCCTCTCTTCATTTCGTGGTAACACTAACGCATTTCGATATATTCTAATCCAAGTTGAGTTAGCATTGCAAATGTGGCAAAAACTCGAAAAGCTGTATTAAAGCAGTGTCGATGAGCCCCAATGCCATAGGGGGAAAAGAATAAAGCATTTTTTTTTGTTTTGGTTTTTTGAAACCAACAGAAGAACACACACACACACACACACACACACACACACACACACACACACACACACACACACACACCAAAGTGAAACCGAGATGAAACATTGTAAAATCAGCACATGTACGAGACATGCAAATATTTTACATTTTGTTAGGATTTATTCGTGGCAACGAGCTAGCTTAATGATTGCTACTCTGGGACATACCACACAGCACGCGCGCGCGCACACACATGCAAGTTAATACAACTGCTGTCATAGCAGTTAAGCAACTTTTCTACAATTAATGATAATTGTGAGCCGCATAAAGCTAATGCAATAAATGGCATTTTTTGCGCATGTCATTGTGAATAGCAGCATGATTTTTCAATCCGTCCGTTACATCATTTGATGTAACATCAATGCTGCAACAGCAATACCATAAAGAAATGGTAATAAGCACATGAGCTTCAACACCACCACCACCACCAGCAACAGAAACTGAAGAGAGAGAAAAATTACTATACTAGGCAACATCAATATCAAACAATGTATTTGATTCACACAAAAGAGTATTGTAAAATCTTTTGATATTATAGAAGAAAAACCAAAAATAATGCGCCTTCAAATATTGCATCGTAATGTGACACAGACATAAAAAAAAAACATTGCCTATAATGAGTAAATGCTGAGTTGATACTGCTTAATATCTGAAAATAGCGCGATAAGCTCGCTCGTATCGCATTTTAAAGCTACGTTTTATAATATCTGCCGTAAGGCTCTATAACGGCATCCAATAAAAAATAGATCTAGATGAATAAAGATTTGGCTTATCAAGATGTGTTTATGTGTGTACGATGTACGTGTGTGTTCGTGTGTGTATGCGTTTTTTGTTTTGTTCTTTCAAATTACCGTTTAAGTGCCAATTAATTTGTTGTGGTGTTATTTAGTTTTAACAATCAATTGCCACAATCGATAATTATTTTAACCATTATTATTCTCCGTGTTTTGTTTGAACCCATTTTTTCCTCGTTTAATGGGTTATTTGAAATTTGAATACATCCGATTTTAATTGGTTGTTTTGAAAAGATTTGATCATTTATTCATTTTTGTGTTTTTTTTTTTCTTTTTAAATGGTCGGTTGAATGGAACAAAATTGTGTAGATGAAGGGACATGACATATCGAATACACTAGTATTCAACAACAGTCTGCAACAACAATATGTAGCATTCGTCGGATATGATTTTGTGTGTGTGTGTGCGTGAAAAATGGGTTGAGTTTGACCTTTCAGCAACCAAAGTAATTTGGTCAGTCTCAAACGCTTTGGGACTAGTTAGATCATACTGAATCTGTATTGACATAAGCTCTTTAGTCACACTTTTTTTTGTTGTTGTTACAGTGTACACACGGTTTTAGAGAGGTGGCTAAAATCTAATCTCCTTTAAAATGTCTCACGTATAAGAAAATGGACATTAAATGATGTCAACTGTGTATGATAATAATAAAAGCACATGGATGCATGGCACGTAAAAGAAAATTGAACGCTGTGTGTTAAAATATACACGGATGTGTGTGTATCATCAACAGATTTACCTATTCCACCTTCTGGCTATTTCATTAAAATTACACAAAAATTAACACGAACCGAAAATGATCCCGATTCATGAGAGGGGGCACAATTTTCACTAGTTGTTAATACATTTTTGAATTTAACCGTAGTTAATTTATCAGATGTTATTTACACAAACACATACACACATTTTTTTTGTAATGTCTAATACGTATCATCCCAATCGGATAACAAGGATGCCTAGCATATTCGTGATCGACACCATTTTCGAAAAACCAGAAAGAGAGACAAGAGCAGAGTAGAGCAGAGAGAGAGAGAGAGAGAGAGAGAAAGAGAAAGAGAAAAGAAGATACACGAAATGTAAAGGGAGCTCAAATTTATGGCACTTGTGGTTAAAATCGACAAAAACAATGTAATGTATCTCCACAACGAAAATGCTCATACCCGAAAATTCTCTGTGGAAACATGTACAAAATATATTGTATCGGTTAGATGTGAAACGCAATGTGTAACGTTTCGGCGCAATTTGTGCGTAATGTAGCTCCAATTCATCTCAACCTATTTAGTGACTCTGAAAACGAGAGCCAATGTGTTTTCGGGTTTTATATGAACAACCAAACAACAACAACAACAACAACATCAACAAAAAACTGCTGAAAAATGTATGCAGAGACAATGCGTGTGAAATACCCAGAGTTTTTACAGAGTGAAAATGTTTGGTCAAATTAATGTGAATGGTTTTATTTTCGAATTTAGCTAAAAAAAACACAACACAACACAACAATAAAAAAAGCTCTTCCGAAAATTCAATTGCATTTGACAAGCAAATCTTGAATATCAAATAATAAAACATGCAAAAATGGTTGATTTTCTGCATGATTTCAATTTGTCAATGATTCAATTTTTCCATGATGACAATTTATTTCTCGATTCAGGCCGCTCAAATATGTAAACATTGATCAGGTCAGCAAAAAAAAAAACGAAACTATATGCGCCCAACTGCCTGTTAGTAAATATGACAAATAAAATCAAATACAAAAAAACGCAAATAACTATGACACAAAAAATATGGCATAATATATATGGCCATGCTCGATATTTTGGACCAATCAAATGGGGGGACAAAAAATGGTGTACGTGTAAAGTGGTATATTTTATACTGAATGAGGTTAGCGCATTTATCAGTCGTCACTGACGATTCGTCAGCAACCAACCAATATTACTAATCGAACTACTGAGCACTGACTTAATCGGGTTTAATCATTATCCCTCATTTTTGTATTGAATGCGGATATATATAGAGAACAACAAATATGTATAATATCAATTTTTTTTTAAGCAATCATAAAAAAGTATGGCGTCATCTAAATATCGAAACATTTACATAGCACACGCAGACGAATTGACGATAAATTTTTTGTTTTTGTTTTGTTTTGTTTTTTTTTTTTTTTGCTCAAACCAAGCAATTTCCGAAATTCATGAATCGATTTCTTTTACCAAGCGTATTTCTAACGAAATGGCAAATTCTATCCATTTGAATGAAAATCAATTGTGGCCCAACAAATGAAAACGATGCAAGAAAATGTTTGCATAGATGACTTTTGTTCTACATTTTCAAAATGTGTACCAAAAGATACGACATCTTCATGGTAACTAGAATTCTATAGAATTTATACAAAGCACGTTTTATTCTTCTATGCAATTGTGTTAAAATGTGTTACTCAACAAAACGAAACCTGGGCCCTGTTTCACCAAACAAGATAATTTCGTACGCGAAAACATTCCTCATTCAATTGCAGTAAGTCAAAAATTACGTTCATTTTTAAGACTGAATTCCGAATGCCAGAGAAAAGGAATTTTTAAGTAGCAATTTTTTGATGTAAATGTTTTTGGTTGGAAGTTAATTTAGCTATTTATAAAAGGTATTGAATTGAAGAAAAAAAAAACACATTTTTAGAGCAAATTAACATTCTTGTTCACATTATGTGAATCACATATGTGCCATTATCTTATCATCAAAGAATAAAAATATGAAAAAAATGAAAAAAAAATGAAGTAAATGTGGTAAATGAGTTCAAAAAGGCAACCCTAAAGCAAAAGTATCTCTAGAAAATGCAACATTCAGCAACATTACAACGTCTGAAAATCGACAAAAAAAAACGTTGTTTTAAAAGGTTAAAATCGCACGAAAGACGGTTTATTGTCTGAACGATGCAGTAATTCATGTGAAAATTAAATATTTTGCGAGACAAATTGCAACGTAGAATCTGTGCCCAGGTGTCTCATTCTAAAAGTATTAATGATAGTTATTGCATTTTTTTTTGCCACTGTTTTCGTCGTTGTTCTTCGTACGCAGTATGGCCGCAGCAATATGATTTTCTTAAAAGCTTAGAAAATTGACATTCTTTTTTCATTGCTGTTCTTTGTGAACACACATCAAATAAAGAGCGCATTCCATTCTATTTTCGAAAGTGAGAAAAGTATGTTTTCTGCCCTCAAATTTGTAACTTCTTTCGAAAAACTTTTATTATTTATTTCGGTCGAAATGAACGTAAGAAAACTGTCCAGCATACTAAAAGTATTTTTATATGAACGTTAAAAGTGCTCTTTCGCTTGGTTTTTGTTGTTGTTGTTATTGCTTTTCCTCTTTCTGGGTGAAGACACACACATACAAAACAAAAAGTATTTTCACATCACGAAAATTTTTTCGTCTTTCATTTTATGTCGATAAATCATGGAAAGCAAATTTTCGGGTGTTGCGTCGTAGTCATCATCTAAGTATCATGTCTGTTGATATGATAGCTTCGATTTGCTTTCAAAACTTGAGCTGAAAAATGAGAGAATTTTCGTTTCGGTGGGATAGGGTTGGGAAACTCCCTCCCCCCGCTCAAGCGCCTTCCAAACCATCGAAAATCGCTGAGCTTCCACGGAGAAAAAAAAAACGAGCAATTTTTTTGTTATTTGGTATACTGGCTTCTCACTGGCTTGGCTATATTGGTGATGCGGTGAAAGAAGACTTACAGCAACAGCAATAACATATAATTATGTTTTTCCTGAAAATATGTCAACCGAATTATCTACATGGAATGCACAATACCATGGAAACTGAATGCTTCATTCGGAAATGTTTGGTGGATTTTTGTTTTTTTTTTTCTTTTCTAAATTTGTCTCTCGCTCTCATTTAGCATAGCTCCCTGAATATTTAAAGAGGGCCCTGCCGTACAGTTGTCAAAAATGAACAGTATAAAGGATGACATTGTGCCTTTCATAATTACATTTAGAATACTTGGCTGAACCAAGTTGATTCAGTTTAATAGGGTTTTGAATATGCAAAAAAAAAGAAGAAAAAAAAAATTAGACAGTTTTCATCACGACGATATTGAGCGTGGTACGGTTTGGTTTCTGTTGTTGAACATACAACCAGATAAGGATATTCATATGCGTCTAGACTGGTGTGCGTGCTCTGTTTCGCTAAAAAAATGTGGTGGATTTTAATCATGATTTTCGATTCATAGCAATTCAATCGAATTCGATTGAGATTATATTTCAGTATCAGACAATGTGCAACTAGTTTTACCATGGAATGAATCCAAATAGCATTTATACCATGAGCAATGGATCCAAAAGCATTGAGAGTCTTAATATTATGTGATACATTTTGGATTTGAAATTTGAGTAGCCTACTTCTTCTTTTTTTTTTCCTTCAGAATACACACAATTTATTTACTGATATACACGAAGTTATCAGCTTATAATTACAATCTTACCATACATCAAATGTGTGTGTGTGTGTGTATCCATGAAGGTGATGTATCTAGATTTTAGCCGATTTTCAATTAAGCTTACACGAAGCATGAATTAAGGACATAAGAAAAATGTGGTTTCCATTTTCATACGTTGATGGGGAGGAAAAACAACACCAACAACAACATTGTACACAGTGTACACACAGTGCATTAGCACTTTTGGTGATATCATATCTGTTTCACTTATGAAATAATTATGGTATAAGCTTAGCCCATGGTTGCGCATTTAAGGCTTAATTCGACAAAATCTTCCTCGATGGAATTTTCTATCATTCAAAGTTTGTTGTTAATTTGTGTGGGGAGGCGAAATGAATGTCATGCAACTTCATCTGAAGCTACAGTGTGTTTGCGTGTGTGTGTGTGTGTTTATACAGTACCCGTTTCACAAGATGAGAGAAGAGACAGAGAGAGCATCTAGAGCATTTACAATTGTAATGAGCTGCTTCAGATACATCGCAAAACATTGCCATACGTTTAATGCTATATGCTAAGGGGAAAAAAAAAACCATTTAGCTTTTGTGTGTGTGTGTGTGTGTGTGATATTCGCACAAAATGCCGTGTGACTCAACATGTGTGAGCATGCGTTGTACGCTCTGGCTAAACAGTGCATTGTCATGATGGGTATATCCGCATTGATGATATTGTTAAGCGAGCAAAAAAAAAAACACACACACACACACAAACTTCTTTATTCCAATTCACAATTTTCCAAATACTGAAAATATTTTCATATATTCTCAACAAAAACCACTCGCCCACCCACTCCAACCACTCCCTCAACAACAACAACAACACAAAACAACAACACAAAACAACAACATATTTCTCTGTATCCAGATTTGATCGCGGAAAAATTCATTCTCTCTAAAGCATCCCATATTCATTCAATTTATACATATGCTGTCGTATACAAAGTAGTTGACTGAAAATGGCTTCAAATTACTGGCAATTTCATATCTGAATTGAGTTTTTGGTTGTGACACATCAAATTTTAACTTAATTTTTCCTTAATGTTAAAACGCTTTTCAATTCATCTTCAAAGTTCATTCATGTGTTTTATAATTAAACTCTGTGTTGCCGTATTCAAAGGTTTTGTGTGTGTGTGTGTGTGCTTTTTTTGCTGGCTGACTGTTTCTGTTGTTGTCTGTTTGCTCACTGATGGAAATGGATGAGAATAATAAACGTTAATATATAATTTGCATGCCGTGTTTTAACGGTATGTAAAAAGCTTTGGCAAAACAAAGTGTTCCGTAACAATTTTTGCCATTTTATGAGCGCAAACTGATAAGAAAGATAGGTGATTGGTGGCTCAAGACAAAAGTTCGACAAATTATTTTTCTTCGTGTTTTTTTGTTGTTGATAAACTGAAACAGCCTATCGACCATCTCTATCTTATCAGTTACTGTACGATGACTTGATGCGAAGTTTGTTAATTTGTTTTCAACTTTGTTTTTTTTTTTGCGTCCACGGACACAGCTTGCAAATGATATTCCGTTTCATTATTATTGTCACCAATTCATATGAGACATTCCACCGAAAAAGGTAAACGCCATATTTCAGTACATTTGATTTATATAACTTATTTGTATAGAATCGTCGACAAATTGTACGTCTCAAATATATATTTGATTGTAATCATAATTGAACAAACCGTTTCATTAAATAAAAAATAAATTGTTTTGTATTCGAAAAATGACATTTTCATGTCACGCAAAAAAAAAACATTTGTCAAACATTTTCTATGGGATTTCCATTGTAATTGTGCTTATGAAATATTATCATTATTTAAAATGATGAAAAAGGGGGAACGCCATCCATACAAATGATATACCATTGAAATTATGTGGCAATTTAAATCTTATTCCAGGTCAATGCCCATTGACAAAACGATAAGATTGATTCGCAGTGATGTTGATGTTATTGTTCGTCAATGCTTAATGATATTCATATATATTTTCCCATTTTAAATCACAGTATTCATTACTTGATTTCAACTTCGCCTATCCGTATGGTAAGAATGCATAGAAACTTTCATTCAACTGCCAACATAGCTGCCTATATAGGCTTATATGTGTTTTTCAAGTTTAATAATGATATGCAACACGCCCAAGGGGTGAACGACTATTAATTTTACTAAACAAACGTCAAATGTATCGGATAGTATCGCAACAGTACCTACTGACGTAAGAGAAGCGATTCTTTCGTTTTGATAGAAGCGCTTCTCACAATCTACTCTGTTTGACCGATTTTTCTTGGGAGGAAGATGCGAGCTGGTTGATTGTGCGTCAGTAAATACAGATATTGTATC
Source organism: Aphidoletes aphidimyza (assembly GCA_030463065.1). Classification (NCBI taxonomy): domain Eukaryota; kingdom Metazoa; phylum Arthropoda; class Insecta; order Diptera; family Cecidomyiidae; genus Aphidoletes; species Aphidoletes aphidimyza. The sequence goes on along the minus strand of CM059997.1, from coordinate 4,755,856 downwards.
AATATTATTTCCGGTATTGGTAATCGTTTGCCCTGCAAGCATATCACAAATACTAAACAACACCTAAATGTCATCGAACCACAAAAATTACGATCCACCAATTAATTCGATAATTATCGAAACTTTCGGATCGTCATGTGAGATAGAGGACAGAGAATAAAAATTGTCATACACTTACTTTGCTAACTTGACTTTGCTGGTGTGTCGTTCCCAGCGTTGATGACGGTGTTTTTTGAATTTCGTCGTGTTTTTGTTGATGGTTGGGATGCGATGGAGATGATGAAACCATTAATGGATTCGCATTAACGTTTCCGCTGCTTTGATCACTTATTGCGATACAACTCTCACTCTCTTTACTTTGGCCCTCTTTTTGTGATTGTGTCGTCACTTGTTGTGATACTGTTATTATTGCTTCAGATGATGGTGACGTCGTTACCTATTGCAAATTTAAGAATAAAAAAAAAACACATATCGAATTCACTCTTTATTGCCTATTTGATCACTTTTAGTATCTATCAATCTTAAGAACTGAGTAGTATTGGAGAAGATAGAAGGAATTCAGGTGACAATAATGAAACTAAATTAACCAAAAGCACAAATTTTGATAAAATGATCTAATTTCCATGTACACACGATCCTTCAAGTTCTGGAAGCGACTAATGACAATTGCATCATCGAATCAATTATTAGAAGTATTTCTATCACAAAAATCGGATCATAGATATATCTTGAAGGTTGCGATTAAATTTTGGAAAACACATTTTTGTTTTGTGTGTTGGCCGAGTTGGCATTTTAGGCGCCAAAAACCGCCCTATATTAATATAGGACGAAAGCCTAGGCGCTCATCCAAATCCAATGCATTGACCATATACACCAAAGAGCCTAGGCGCTCAAAATTCTCTAGAAGTTCAATATTCTCGTGTTGTTTTTGATGAGCAACTAAGCTTTCGCCCTATATTAATATACTGATTTTATATCGAACGCCCAAAATGCCAACGGGAGATTGAACCAAATTGAAACCAAAATATATATTGAAAATGTCCATCCACAAATTGGAGCTTTCCAGCTAGAAAATACATTTTGAAATTGTCTTGCTACAGAACAATGGTAAAACTGAAAACTCCGATATGGCGAAATAAATTCCAATTCAACTTATTTCAATCTCTCGATATTACAACGAAAAATCATTGAGAGAAATTTTTTTTTTTCTAGTAGAACAAACCAACATTTAATGCGCTTTTAAGCTTAACAATTGGCAAATGTCTTGCAACCTATGAATACGTTATCAATTTAATATGAAATGTTTGGGAATGACGTTAATTTTGGAGGTACAGAACAAAAAAAAAAAAAAATCGAAGCCAAAAACAGATATCAAAAGAGCGCATCATATGTGTAACGGCACGAATAAAATTCTTTTTGCTCTGTGATTTGTGTATCAAATATTCGTGGCATGTAGCAATCCAAGCCTATTTGTTTCATCGTATGCAAATGATGTCAGCAAAATGGAGGGTAATTGATTCTCGTACATTTTCTCTCTCGTACATGTGGTACATGCCGTGTCATTGAATATCAGATTTTCATTCGTTAACGAGTTAAAATTAGAGCCTCAACCGCTGAAAATTTGACGTTTGAAATGTTTTGCATATAAATAAGCATTAAATTTAACTGTCAATGCGGTGGAAAGCGAAAATGTTCAGCTGTGATTACATTGACAGTACAGGGAATGCCAGAATATCAAAATATATATGTAACACGAAATTTTGGGTGTGATTTTGAATGCGCTTTGTATAAAATTCAACACGAAATTAATGACGACATTCAAACAGTTCATCATGTGATTGCTTTGTAACTTAAATCAAATAACAGAGAGTTGGCATTTGCCATCCAATTGATGATGGTGATTGCTGCACATGTGCAGCTAGTACAAATTTATAGAAAAAAAAAATCAAGAAAAAGGTTTGAACCTTAATTTTGGAATCATGTTGTTAGGTTGTTCTTTGTAATCATCAATCACTTACCTCTTTTGTTGTATCGTTGAATGTGGTTGTAATGATATCAATTCCTGCTTTTTTATCTGTACTACTTTCATCTGTGTCACCCACTGTATTGACTGTGATTGTTGAGTTACCTTCAACTAAACCTAAAGATGAAACGGCTGATTTTTCGTGATTGGCGAAGTTTGATGTTAGACGAAATCGTAATCGAGGATTGGACTTCTTCATTGTTTTATTAACCTGTGAATGAAATTCACAGAAAAAAAATAAAGACAAAAAGCCACATTTAGGTGCTTTATAAGAACTGGGTTGTATGGGGGTTCACATCCCATTTTTTATGAGATGGTCACAAATGTGTAAAATATGACACCATTTACAGATGAAGAACAACTGACTTCATTCAACTGGTAAAAAAAAAATATAACTAACCTGATTATTGTTGGCAGAAAGTATCTGTTTTGGACGTCTTCTATGAATTCGTTTTCGCGCTGTTTGATAAATTTTCCAATACAAAATTAAAATGATCAGCAGTGGTACATAAAATGTACTGCATGTGGCAAATATCTGAAAGAACAAAACACAAATAGAAATAAATAGTTTTTTTGTTGTTGTTTCTATTTATATTCCCATTCACGTGTTCATGTTCCGAACAATTCCGATGAAAATCTAATATTTAATTACTATAATTCATAATCCAAATTATATACCTGATAGCCGATGTCTTGCGATACCATGCACTTTTGTTGTTCTATTCGCTCCATGTATTCGGGATCTTTCCAACCAAATTGTGGAGCCAATGAGACTATAACGGCTGATATCCACACGAAAAATATCATCAGAGAAACTCGACCAGTTGTTCTCGAATGAATATAATCAACATTTGTGACCGCCCAATACCTACAATTTAATTTAATCGATTGAATTCCATCATTCACTATAAATTTTTTTTTTTAGGAGAATTACTATGATTTGGAGCCTTAAATGAGTTTGAATGTATATACTAAATCTATAGAGTTGCATTTTGCATAAATGATACAAATTTATTTGTTTGGGGGTTTTTGTGTTTCCACTTTCTGTTTGTCATGACCTTCTGGAGCCAATTAACACGTGTTGATTATTAGAGTTCTCGTATACGAAAGATATTCAAAGTTAAATTTAAGACGCATTTGTTCACTCAATTCGACGTGAAAACATGTTGATTATGTTATGTTATTTAGTGTTTTATGACCAGGTTATAATAATAGGGTTTCATTTGTATCACAATAAAATACAAACTCTCGACTATTTTATACTCTCTCTCTCTCTCTCTCTCTCCGTCCCCCTTATACTTTAGTGCATGGCTTATGCTGGTGTAAGCTGTGCGTGAGTATATTCGCTGAGTATATGCTGAACACTGTAATAGTTCTCTACTGAATATGTGCACAGTAGACATCTTGCACCAGCGTAAACCATGCTCGATTTATACAAAAGAGAGAGAGAGAGAGAGAGAGAGAGAGAGAGAGAGAGTTGAAAAGTTGACACCTGAGATTCATGTAGAGTAGCTGTGGGTACTTTTGACGTTTGAAAGGCAAAAGAAGGCTCTTCGGATATTATATAACACACGATATCACTGGCATTCAGTGAATACTATTCACATGTTTCATGATATCACAATATTCAAAAGATTTAATCTTGGGTACCAAACAACTTATAAGTTTTTACTTGAAATTCCTCTACATGTTCATATCACTCGAATGAAAAACTTTTACTATTTCACTAAACTAAGTCAAAGTAAAAAAAAACTTCCGAAATGTAAAATAAAATTGTTGGAAATCGTAGATTTTCTGACATGTATTCCCGATAAACTTACCGATCGGCAGCTATGGCAACCAGATGTAATATCGATGCAGTACAACAAAGAACATCGCATGATGTCCATATATCACAAAGCTCCGGTCCAAGTATCCAACCCTCACTTATCTATAAGAATAGAGATGACAGGTTGTTGTTGTTGTTTTTTTTGTCTGTGCTTCAGATGAAGATTTAACCATTTAAGGAAGCTTTAAAAAAGCTTCAAACATGCCAATACTCTATTATTTCGAATATCTACTTTTGTTTGGTAGCATTATAATGATATAATCGCCATAAATATTGGTTGGCCATTAAATCATTGAAAAAATGTCTATTTATGTGAAACGGCTTCAAATGAGAAGTGATAATCTTACCCGTGACCATCGTGAATAAAAAAAAAAAAAATAATACCGACTCAGAAGTGCCGTAACCATCAATGGTTTACAGTTGAATTTGTATCATAATACAATCATGCCTAGCATGTTATGCTACTTGATGCGGCTTACGACACAATGTTATAAAATGTTGATTTTCACTGCAAATTTGAAATTGAGCCCATTGAACAGACCCCCGTTTCACATAAACAACCGTTGAATATGAGATTTTTCCCGCGAATCTTCTGAATTACAGAAACAATGTGTCAGAATGAGATACAAATCTATAAAAAAAAACCAAGCGTAAAATTCTCATAAATTCTTGAAGCAGCTCTCTATGTAGAGAAGAATTAAACGTGAATTCCTTAAGAATTAAACGTGAATTTTGTGTGCTGTCAGAAAGAAGCAAAAAACACATACACAAAACTTTTGTGCAAGCTTAGTGAGAATTTATTCGATTTTCTCATATTTAATACGAACAAAACAAAAAATTGAATAAAAATCGAAACAAAAAATAGCACAGATTTTTCTTGGGAATTTCTGAAATTCTCATTTATTTATGAAATAGCGAACCAAGGTGAAAATGCATACAGGAGTATTGGAGCGTACATGACTATTATGACATTGTCTGTATCACACAAATTCTTGTTAATTCCATTTTGATTATTGCAGCATTCGGCGAGAAAAAAACCAAAAAAAAAAAACAAAACTGTCAGAGGTAATTTCAATAAAATCTTACCTCATAAACGGCTCCTAATGGCATCACCAGGCAAGCCACAAATAAATCAGCAACGGCTAACGACGCTACCAAATAATTTGCAACATTTTGTAGATTTCGTTCCAGTATAATTGCAGCTATAACAAATACATTTCCTGTTGTTTTCAAGGAAAACGAATAATGGATTTAAAACCAAAACAACAACAACAACAAAAATGAAACGAAAAAACGAAGCAAAAAAAGGTGAGATTATGTTTAATGCATACAAAAAAAAACAACAACAACAACACCGAAACCACTGAAGGCAAACATTTTCAACTTTGGATTGTGTGTTTGAGAAGTTGAAAATGAAAACATATAAGAACCCGCAGCCTGAACCAAACTTTCCGAAAGAGTATTATTTATTTAACTTCATGTTATTATGCTTTTGCTTATCTAAACTCTGACAAAAAATTACATATTTTCCCACATAACAAGCTAAAAACTTTATGGAAGAGAAGGAAAAAAACACACACACACACACAGATCAACAAATTTGTTCGGTTTTTGGATTTTGAAAGAGTGTGTTCCATACATGCCACTCATCGAATTCATACTCATATCGGAAAAGGGCAATGTGTCAGAACCCCACGCATTCATATACACCGACAACACACATATTTTTACACATTGCAACTATGGATGCTTATGGTGTGTGTGTGTGTGTGTGTGTGTCTCTATGAAAAAGAGAGTCGATTCTCAAATGTTTCAACAAATTTGTTTCCGTCTTTCTTTTATTACAAATCCTGTAATTCAATTTTCAGATTCATGTGTTACTCTGTGTTTCTTTTTTTTTGGGTGTGTGTGGTTTTAAAGAAGACGATAAATAAAAAAAAAAAACGTAGAATTTAATAAAAATAAATACAGCTAAACATAAATGGCATATAATAGAGTTGAGATTGAAAATTGGATTTCATGTAGTACCCTTCAGGTAAATTTCAGTTCCCTTGGTTCATTCAATTCACGGTACATTGAATTCCGCTTCGATGAAAATTATTGGTTCAGAGTGCGGGACTTTTGGAATTTGATTGATTTGATTGGATTGATTTTATGTGTTTCGGTTATATGTTTTTTTTCTCGCCTTTTCTCTTTCTCGCTCTGTCTTGCATTTTTCGCTCTCGGTTTGTTTTTTTTTTCGCTTCGTTCTTTCATTCTTTCTTTCTTTTTCTCTCGTAAGCATATTTACCGATAACTGTTATTAATATCACAAGTCCTAATATTATAGACGTAACAGCCATAATCACAAGCTCAGTAACATCTTCGCCTGTTGAGTTATTTATTTCGCTAGTATTTTTATGGATGATATTGCTTTGAGTTAAGATGGATGTGCTGTTCAAATTCCCATCAAATGACCCGTTGAAGTAAAACGAATTATTAAAAATTTTATTAAAATCCGGTGATAAATATGTGTCGGGACTTCTGCCATCAATAAATATGTCATAAGCGTCTGCAAAGGAAATGAAACAATAACCAACAACAAAAAGTGTATCAGTCATTAACTGTTATCGTGTGACAATCGGATTAGGTTTAAATATATATAGTATATAATGTATTTGTATGTATATTTGTGTTTGTGTGTATAAAAAATTGAACGAAAAAAAAAACAAAACAAAATGTGAAATGATTGAATGAATGGATGAAGTGAAAACCTCCTCTTGTTCCATACATTTTGGAATCCTTACAACACCTTTTCATATTCAAAACTGTCAACTTTGTTCTCTTTCAACTGCACGAACGAATAACGAAAAACAAACATATGATATCAAAGACCCCCAAGTGTAAACAACCATTTCGAATTGAAAGGGAGAATAAAAAAAAATATCGCCTTATTTAAATTTTATTCCAAATGGTTTGGTGTGCAAAATTAAAGACATTGCGGTAGACTTAAATCAGTATTTTCGAGTGCAAAGCGTGTGAAACCACAGAACTCTATCCAGATTCTGGATGTGTACGCAAATTGGTACCATCTAAAAACGAAAATGTATGTTTGGGGCGGACAAAGAAAAAAATACTCGATCCATTTGTTGCAACACCATCGAACACACGCAACAAAACCAGAGTTGGTATTCTGTTTGCTTGTTTGGTCGAAACTTTACTAGCCAAATCGCTTGGAAAATAGCTCACAGTATTTTTTTTGCTGCTCTCTCTCTCAATTTCGCTCTCTCTCTCTCTCTCTCTCTCTCTCTCTGGGTATTTTAGAAAATATTCACACGCACATTGTAATTCTCGGTAGGTGAAAAACTTGGTGAATAAAATTGTCAACAAATTGCCTTCTGTTGATATTCATCATGCTAAATGGGTTAAAACTGAAAGGGGATCCAATCGTAATAAATTACAGTGATTATATGAGTTTCGGTAACGTGTTTTGTAACAATCAAATCGTGTTTGGCATTTATTTGTTGTTGTACCATTGAATAAAAAACACACTCTCAAACACACACACACACAAAAGCAGCAGTTTTGGAATTTCCTGACATTCACTCCGGTGGGGATTTTTCCCGAAACGAAAATATATGCATGCTTTCAACAAATCAAATCAATTCTGTAATTGGATTATGCATGCGTTGGCTGAACGTTGCTCATTAAACACTAAAAGTGTTCTTTAATAAGGTTATATATATTGTTGTTGGTGTTGTTGTATTAAGAGCGATGTGGAAATTGTGCAGGAAAAAAAACCGTTGGGAAAACCATTTTATTGGCTGTATTTAAAATTGTGATAGGACAGCAAAATACTATTTCGATGTAAAAACGCATACAACAAAAAATTAATAATAAAAACCAAATGCGCACACAGGGCGTGGACACAAACAACAACAACAACTACAACCAAATTCATATAACTAAAAGAATGATTTAAATGGTTTATTTGGAACCCAAAATCTAATAATAAAGCTTTAAATGAAAAGCAAATGGATCAACAGCTAAAGCGTTCCCCATTTTGACAATTCAAAATAACTATATAATATTCATTCAAAGTGAATTATAAATTCATTAAATATCCGCGCATTTAATTTGATTTCCGCGAGCAAATAAATAGCTTTGAAAATGTTGTGTGTGTGTGTGTGTTCAAAGTTAAATCGCTGTTTAATTAAATGTTATTATATTTGGTTGATTTGAATACCTTTAACCCATCATACAAAATGAAACGATGATTGAAAGAAATTACAGGATTCCCACATTTGGCGTGTGTGTGTGTGCCAACATTACATTTCGGTGTGCAAAAACATGTTGTGTGTGAAAGGCAACGCGCTTTCGTCGAGTGAAAAATATCAACACATCGAATAGAAACGAAAAAAAGCATAACCGAACCAACCACGGTACCCACACACACACACTCAAACACACATGCAGAGTCCGTAGCACGGATGCTGTATGTGATACAACCGTATGCGTAATGGATTGTATGCGTTATGCATATAGTTAAGTGAGAACGCATCAAAAATCTTTGTACTTGCCACAAGCATGGTAAATCATGCATGCGCGACAGTGCTTTGCACATTCATTCGTTATCTCTCTATATCGGTCTCGAGTCATCGCGCGAATCGACTCAAAATCAAGCCCTTTCTCTCTCTCTCCCGCCTCGCCCCCGGACTATAGGGTGCTATCGCAAAAAATTAGCATCAAAGTCGCCAGACACACACATACATTTGTCTGGATGGGATTTAAGAATGCTTCCTGTCATATGAATTTATTGCACACAAATCTAAAAATGTTGACACTTCATTAGGTTCGAATAAAATTTCTATATATCAAAATGCAATCAACGTATAGTTTGAATATCTAATGATGTCATATATCAATGGATGGAAATAAAGAAAAAAAAACGAAGAAGATGTATCTGTATGACACAACAGCATTTGGCATTTTCAAAAACCATCAATGTTAATGCTTCGTCTAATTTTTCATCGGTAAATATTCGTCGGAATGAAGTGAGAGAGAGAGAGAGAGCGAGAGAGAGAGAGAGAGCGAGAATAATACAAGATAGAAGAATTCAAAGTCATGCCAATACGAACAAAGTGATACTGTGTGAATTTTTCTCATTTTTATGTTTTCCTTTTTCATCCATTCTTTCGCCACATACATAACTCGTCTCATTGCATTGGATTTGGCATTGGGAGTATGGAACGGGGTACCGGATAGAAAACAAGCTCTATGTTTGTCAAGCATGGAAAAGCGCACAACTAGAGAGAAATTTCACTTCTATTAATATAAAACGCTTTTTATGATGTGCGTACACTTGTCACGTGTTCTGTTCATTTGGTTTCATGACTATGCGCACACACACACACACACGCTCACACTCGATTGGCATTGTGTGCTATGGTTCAAGTAGAAATGCAAAGATCGTTGTGCAAAAAAAAAAAAAACGAACACGATGGAAGCATCCAAAAATGATTCTTTGTTGAAAACCTTATTGAGGAATAATGCTGCGGAAGAAAAAGTGTCTGAGTTTTTTTTGTGTGTGTTCAAATCCATTTGAATGATTATTTGCTGAAATTGGTGGAAACCCCACCTGAATTGAAAACACATGAATCACTTCGGGTAACCTTTTTTTTCGCGCTCTTCCTCAATCGTTAAAAAAATACAATAAAATTTTTGAGGAATTATATTTTTTTTTCACCCCAAATCAACTTGTTTCCAATTTTTCTATTTCTGTTGTTGTTATGTTTAGTACCACAAAAGAGAGAGAGGGAGAAAGAGAGAGAGAGAGAGAGAGAGCGAGAGCGAGTAAGGGTCTGGTTTCGTCAAAAACACTGACCTGTGTGCAGTCGTCAAAAATTCATGGCAATGTGTTTCTTAAAAGGTAGAGGATAATAAAATAAACAGTTCCTTTTGAATAATTGTATTGAATGAAATGCGAGCATTATGGGTGAGAATGAGAGATGTAAAAAAAACACATCATAAAAAATATGATGTAAATCACAAGTCAAGTAACACTTTGGTGAAAAGTTCATTTCATGCGAAATAAATTGGAATTCTCATTTGGCGAAACGAAACAACAACAACAACAACAACAACAACAGCAACAAAATAGCAGATGAACCAAAAAAAACGATACAAAAAAAACCGAAATATTATGAGTATACATTATGAAAATGTCAGTACGAATTGAAGTGTGCTGCCATAAATTAATGTTCCTTTAAATACAATAGAGTGCGCATGAGCCAAACTCGTATTGGATTAACTAATTTCCATTTTTTTTCCATTTACTGCAATTTATCTATTAGGTAGAGCTTTTTGCTTTTGCTATCATTTGAGTATGTGTATGTATTTTTCTTGTTGTTGTTATTTTTTTTTTTTAATAGGAAAAAGGTTGCTATTTTTGAAACAGTTCCATATCTCGACAATCAATTCCACGAATGGGTTGTTTACATTTATTTTGCAATTTGAAACGCACCGAAAATACGCGGTAAAATTTGACGTAGAAGCAGAAGAAATAACACGAAGACGATTAAACATTTTACATCACTGTCAATTTCAAGCATTTTATCCAGCCTCAATACACAGCACGAACCACCAAATTCACCTGATTCCGTGAAAAATCCCCACTGATTTTTCTACTTCTGTTGCCGTTTCTTTTGTGTCATATTATATTTGTTCGTACATTTTACTTAAGAGATGAAGGCGTTTACCATTAACATGTACATTGTTTGGGTCTGTACAATAGCCAGAAAGTCCGGAGTCTGTCTGCAACTCGTATTTCCTGGAAACAACCCCCTGAAAAGACACACACACACACACAAATACACACAAACACACCGAAGAAACCGAGAGAACTCATCATTCATTGAGACATTCATTCATTCAATTGAATGTTCTTTCTTCACTGTTATGACGCAAGTCAACACGCAATTTCATTTAGATTATGTCACAAAAGTATAATATTGCATGACGAATACTTTCTTCTTCGTCGCCTTCTTCTTCTTTCTTTTTCATTTTATTTTTTTGCCACAACACAAATGGATATTTCAATTGGTAAAATGCTTGGTGCAAAAACTCAGTCGTGGTTGTATGGTTGATACCTGCTTTTCACAATTTCTTATTTTTTTCACAAGAAACTGATATTTTTCCCTTGCAATAGATTATGTAGAATTTTTTTTTCTTTCGTTTTTCTTTTTATATGTGTGTCATAATAATGACGGTCTGCGTGATGAGAAGATGAAGAAAATAAAACGCATTCAACTTTTAGAATAACGGTAAGAAGTCTACGAGAAAATCATCGGTTTCCGAGAAAAGATAAGAGATAAAAAAGAACAAAAAAAAAACAGAAAAAACTTTAAAAAGAAAAGAAGAAGAAAAATGCAATGAAGGGAAACGGTGTCTCGTTTTACACACATAATATTGAATGTACCGATATCGGCTACTTCGTCACGTTGTGAAGCCATCAAGTGAATCGTTCTATTCGACATTAAATGATGTGCGTGTCTCTGTGCAGTGTATCCGTACGCTATTTCATCAATAATACAAACATTCTAACCAATCGAAGAAGAAGTTGAAAAAAACGCGTATGTATAGATTTTGTAAGCAAAACTCATCCCATCAGTGATTAACATCAAAGAAAGCAATTTGGTTAAAATTCTTACGCACGACAATCAACTGAATTATTTAAAGATTTAATGGTTAAAGCAAACAGGACGTACGTTTCTCTCTCTCTCTCTCTCTCTCTCTCTCTCTCTCTCTTTGTCTCACTCACTTTTTGTCTTGTTTCCAAGTGTAATCAAAAAGTTTCAAGCATTATTTCAGATGGAACAAAAATGTGTTCGTTATTACACTCACAACACATCCAATCATTGCATATCCTTCTATAATGAGGCTAGTTTGAAAGGATAAAAAAAGAAGCAACGGAAAATTGTGGACGAATTTAAATTTATCGATGATTAGAAAAGCATGGCAATGGAAAATTTGACAGTACTTGTTTTTTGGATCGGAAATACTGTTATGTGTTCAATGAATTCATTAACATTTTTATTGGAATTTTGAACTTTTCGATGAGCAACAACAGACACCACAAATGGATATCCATGGTATACCAATATCGGTGGCAAAAGTTTTTTAGGTAAAATATATATTAGCCGAATAAACTGTGACTAGGCGTATGTTTAACATATATCAAATTTACATGTGCTTCGTTTTTTCCCCCTCGATTCGTTGTCGCTCTACCGAATATATTCATGTTTACACACAATTTTACGAATGCCATTAATTAGCTGCGCCATGCGATTACCATTCAATACACTTGATAGCACATATTCGATATATATTAGCACTAGATTATGTGTGAATCAGATATATTTTTTTTTTATTTCACTCTAACCAAATTGTTTGTAAATTTTAAAGTAAGTGAGCAATTTAGAAAAAAAAACACACACATCAAAATTCGATTTTGAATGATTTGATCCATAAATAAATTTTACAAATTTGATGCGCATGTGAGAGTTTCTTACGCTTCGTTAACGGATGAATGTTGCTATCAAACGCAAATTCGCTCTCTCTCTCTCTCTCTCTCTCTGTGCCAATCAATTTTGCTTAGATTTTTTGGCGGGCGTATTTTGTATTTTCGTTTTTCTTCGAATTTTCTGGGTTTTTCTTTGATGCTTTACTGCAAAAATAAAAACACAAAACCAGAAATAGACGAATGGAAGAAATTGCTTGTTTTAATGCAGCCAGCAAATAGTTCCTAAGGAATACAAAATAAAAAAAAAGAAGAAGAAGAAACAAAAAAATAAAAACGAATCAAAGAAAAAAAGACCACACTCCAAATTTCTATAGTTCAAAGAAACTTGGCAGAAGATTTGCCGAAACACAATTTTGTTTCAGTGCTTTTATGGGTTGTGTGTGTGTGGGTGTGTGAGTATGTACAGGTATAACAAAAACTTCCCGGTCCTGATGATATTCAAGCACAAAATCATTTCGATAATGTTGTTGTTCGATGTATTTTCACAATATTGTCATTCTGAACGAATTGAGACGCACTATTTTTACCCATCAAAGCCATTGGTTGTGTTGATTCATGCTGAAAACCATTACGCAAATATTTCTTCGTCGTTTTTTTTGCCTCTACCCATATATAAATGGCAGCTTTGATTTTCAAAGTCATTGTATGTTGGTTGAAGATCAAAGGTGAACGGTTACGGGCTTGAAACATAGTTTAGATATTTCCACCCGTATTTTCTATACTTTTTCTATACACATATGAGAGTTATTCAATAGCAATTTTTTAAACGGACAAATTGTTATACAAGAAGAAGAACAAAATTGGAGATAAAATTAAATCAAAGAATGAAATGTTCAATCTAATCGATGGATGTGACAATCGATAAAAATACCATCTATCGAAATATGTTTTCAGTATAAAATGTTTCAAAGTGCATTTTTTTTCGTGGGATATTGTGAAGGGTTTGTTTGGTGAGATGTTCTAGATTAGCTGTTTTAGTTCACAGATGCCAACTTGATTCTTTTTTTCTTCTTTTTTTTCGCTTTGTCACTCTAAATGAGGGGTTCACTCTTCAAAGACAACACAAGAATAAACAGATATGCTGAGATGCAAACATTTAGATATACCTGTATACTGTAGCTCAAATAAATTCATGTAAAAAAATCGCGCCCAATTTTCCATTTTCTCACTTTTTCTAGTTAAGTGTACATTTGGCGTCTATTTCCCTGATTTTATCATAATAAAGCATTTTTTCGATGTTGTTGCAATTGGCTCTTTTGATGTTCTAGCTACTTATGCAACTGGCATTGTTCTGAGGTAGATGTCTGCAGTTTGATTTTTATATGACCCAAATTAGCCGTTTCGCATTGAAGCAAAATGTGTATATGTTAATGTAGAATGCACACTTTTTTTTTCAACTGAACCATAATCAAAACGATTACACTTTTCTTAATGATTCTTTGATTTTATTTTTGACTTTGTGTGTGTCAACTCATTTGATGAGTGGCCTAATAGGAAAGGCGACGCGAACAAACGTACAAAACATGAAGTCAGGCTTAATGCACACACACAAATGGCAGTGAGTGTGTGTGTGTGTGTGAGAGAGAGAAAGATCAAAACCGCTAAGTGTGTGTGTGTGTGTGGATGTGTGCAAAACCTGGGTAAAGGATGCGCTCTTTTGTAAAATCGTTGTGATTGAAAAATATTGAATATGATATGAAATTGTCATTGAAGGAATAGAAAATAAAAAGTAGACGCTTTCAACTGTTTGAAGTATGTTGAAACATTAGAGAAGATGCTTTTGTGCAAAGTATTCGAAACAAACAGTTGAGATTTGACATCGTTTTTTGTGTATGTGTTTGTGTGTGTGTGTGTGTGTGTGTTGATATCACAAATACACTCAAATAAAGACAATAGATTTTGTGTCTGTGCACTAGTTTGATTGTTCGCATTGTATTAGATGTTGCTTGCCAAACAAACAAAGAAAATCTGGGTAATGTAAGTTTGAATATCAGCTCAGAGAGCGGCAAACAGATGAGAGATGCCAACAGACGATGGAAGACACGAACACAGACGGGAAATGTGAAACCATTTGGTAATTGACAATATCTAATGGGAAAAAATTTGCATAGAATATTACATGGTATAAAAGCCCTGGGTGAATGGTTAATGGTGAGAAGGGGGATGGATTTTATAGCGTATAAATACATATACATTGGGGCGCGTTTGAGCCATCCGATTGAGTATGGTAATGCCGTTTTGCTGCTGCTGCTGTTGTTGTTGCCGCTACCGTTGATGCTGACGGAAATACCCATGCAACAACACACAGAGCATAAAGCGTTAACTGGATAAACGCTGAAGAGAACATTTAAATATAAATGTTAAGCCTATAGGTTAAGCAAGTGCGTGTTTCCAATCAATCGTAATCCATATACCATGCTCAATTTGGACACCAATTGATAACAAACAACATCCCATAACACTGAATCGAATCTGATTTATACACTGATTTCGAATGGACAACATTCTCTCTCTCTTTCTCTTTCGATCTCTTCTTCGCTCACAAGCGATTTTCCACTTGAGTTTTAAGACCATATCGAGAGGCCAAACGGTGCGCGCAAAGGCAAAATAGTCTATTTAACGCTCTTTAAGCCCAGCTTTTGACGGTACGTGAAAAAAATGTGCAAAGAAGAAAAAACAGCCAACCACTTAAACTGATGCAGATTGCGCAGAGTTTCTATATGTTTTTAAAGGTTGTGATACACACACACACACTCACGATTTCGCATCCGAATGTACGAATCCTTTTTGAACTTAAACCCATTTACATGTTCAACTGTAAGCAATGTGTAGTACAATACCGAGAAAAAGCATTAAATAAACGGCATATAACACCAAAAAGCAGTTTTCTTTGAAACACGTTTTAAGGCAACCTCCTCACCCCCGTTCATTATAAAGTTTCATCAACTTAATATATATCTTTTCATGCATCCACGTTCTCACATAGGCTATACATGTGAGTGTGTGTGTGTGTATGTGTGTATGACGCTAACGGTATAAAAGGTATCTCGAAAGGCTCAAATTCCATTGTAAATTTGGTAAAAATTTAAACTTGCTTAAAAATTTAACACAAACGTGCAATATGAAAATTTAATTTTAAAAGCTCCCACTACAATCATTTCCTGCTATACGAGACAAAAGCAACAACAACATCATCAGCAACAACAACGAAAAAATTAACATGGTTTTCGTCTTTCCTGTGCATGGCATCTAGATAAATCATGAAATATAAGTATTAAGCATATTCTTTAATGTTATCTTGGTGTAGGAGGATAGGTTTTATTTTATCAGTGCAAGTGTTGGAAAATTGGTGCACATATGCACAAAACTGTTGTGTCAAAACATTGTTGTTTTTTTTTACAACCAAGCACTTCTGACTTATGATATAGTAGTGTCATTTTTGTAGGCGTTTCCTGTAGTAATTGAGTTTTTTTCTGGTTATTATTTTTTTTTTGGAAAAGGAAAACAAAATCGAGAATAAAAATGACATAAACTGCTTTATTGTGCACACAATTTTTCCGGAGTTTGTAAGCATTGCGTTATGCGTTCTCTTACACATACACACGCACACACACATACACAACGACACCAGCCAGTACAAAAGCATGTTAGTAAGTGTGTCGAGAAAAAACGAAACCACCGAAAAGAAGACACACTATGAACCTCATACACACCAACTCTTACTATTTATCTCGCTAATAAAAATGGATTTCATACTGAAAACGATGCAGCGACGAGCTCTATATATAGATATTTATATGTATTACACTTTCTTTCATTCGTTATTTGCGTCTATGTTTTATGAACACCAGAGACAATTTTGATGGTGGTTTGAGGAGGGGTAGTGAAACCTCTAACAAAAAAAAACACTCCCTATAAAATGTTATAAATATAATTTTTCCGCACACATAATATTCAGTAACGCGCTTTTTCATATTCGAATCCTTTTTTTCCCGCTCTCTCTCTCTCTCCCTCTCTCTCTCTCTCTCTCTCTCTCTCTCTCTCTGTATGTGGATGTGATACTGTCGTGACTGCAAAAATCATTACAATTTCACAGCATTGTGTCTTACGTAATAAGATGGTTTGATGGGTATGAATAGTTCGCGCGTTGTGTATCATTTTTAGCATATTTGATTTTTGCGTGCGTGTTTGTGTGTGTGTGTGTGTGAATGAGTGAGTGATTTCGTGTGTTATATCTAACGGATTTATATATACGTGACCATTTCATGAATGTCCTTTGACACTGGACTATTTTCAAATGGGCGCATTTCAAATGAATGATATAAGTGATTGTTAGTTGCCAATATCTTTTAATACAAAAGGCAAAACGAAAACGAGAGAGAGAAAGAGAGAAAAAAAAATCATCGGAATTTTGTATTGACCGAAACGTCGATATGTCAAAATAACCAATCAATAACACGAAAATGCGACATATAATATTTTTTTTACTTTGACTCCATCTCCCTCTTTCTCTTTCTCTTTCTCTCTCTCTCTCTCTCTATCTCTATTTCGTTCACTGGCATGGAGAAACAATTCCATAGCATAAAGCCATTTTTCACTTACTTAGCACTATCCCTTAAACGTTTAAACAAAAATTTTAGATTGATTTGATTTGATTTCGTTCACAATGATTTTTTTGCTTGATTGCACTCGGTAAAAAAGTGAAGAGTTTTGGTTTTCATGATTCAGCACCCTTATGAAGTGAATAACACCCTGAAATGTGTGTGTGTGTGTGAGTGTGTGTTATTTTTTCACTCTCCGATGACAAGATGCGGGCCACGTGGCGTATGGGTGAGCGATCTTTTCGGACATTTGATTCGTGAACCCTTTGCGAATGAGGGAGCGTAAATGATTTTATTTGACACACTTTCTACGATTCACTGAATTGAATTGACATACGAAAGCGAAAAATTGTAAAATCGTTTACGTATTTTAACTCCAACGATATCGTTTATTCCACCTAAATAAAAAAAAAAACGGGTGGGAGCACACGACACACGTCGCATGTGAGCGACATAGCCGTTTTCAAGGCAGCTTTCCACTCAATCAACAAAAAAAGCGCTCGAATATTAGAATTGTCAAACGTAGAAGTCTTAACACAAGCTCATGCCTTGCATTTCAATCTTTACCACTTTTTTCTCTCGTTTTATTTGTTGTTGTATTTTTGTCGCAAGTCGTTTTGTTGTTCTATCTATCGAAACATCCGTACAATCAGATGATGGCTACAAATAAAATCCAAAGCCCATCACCACCAGATTTTTAACACTTGAATTTTCACGGTTGATGCATTTTCCAGACACTTGAAAAAGCATTTTCTATCAATTTCTCCATCAAGATATTATATATTGCAAAATTTTCCAATTTCAACTGAAGCTATCAAATAAATTTCACTTAATAAACAACTCGGAATGAAAGATATTGTTTTTGTTGTTGTTGTTGTTGTTGCTTTTGAATGATTGCTATTTGTTTGTTAGCTTAGATGAGTTAGACGAGGTAGATGAGGAGCCACTTTTACTCTCAACCATTCATTTGAATACACACTGGAGCAGATTGTGTGCGTCATCCATTGTTTTTCAATACTCTGTGTGTTTGTGTGTGTGTGTGTGTGTGTGCGTATCAACGATTGCAACATAGTCCTGTACGTTGAAAATGAAAGCAAATCAAATTATACGCATGAAATCAGCACTGTAAAGATTAAGCAACGGCAAATATGTTGAAGACAAAGTGAATCGAGTTTATGGGGTGAACAACAACATCTCGTATTCTGTGTGGTCTTTAAGGTAAGTCGTCATATATCAATAGAACTCAGAAATTGTCAAACTAGGAAAAATATACGGTTTTGGCGCTCTCTGATAAGGCGCATTTATTCGTATTGCCAATACAGCTGGAAGCGACATCATTCAGCATAAATTAATACAAAATGAAGCCAAAAACCAGGATAAAACACAGTCATAAACTGAGCCTACCTACCAGTTAAAATGCTCCAATACGCATTGAAACTAAGCCAATGTAACTGGAGTATTTAATTCTATTGATACCGTGGTCGGCATAAATACAAGGTCGCATTTTGGTATGGCTGGTGCTAAGCACATTGTGATTCATATTACGAAAGACAGAAGAAGAATAAAAAAAAACACCAGCGCTGCGTTATGATAAATATGCATGAGGCGAACACCCGAAAAATGTCAATCAATTGGCCCCAAACATATTCCATCGACTATTTTTGTTCCACCGAATTTCGCCAGGTCGACGCGAACACTTTGGCCAAGCTCAGGGCCAAGACATTGAAATTCAACCTGCATCAAACAGCAACACAAATGACATTGGTTGCTCGACAACAACAAAAAAAAACCATGAAGATTTACTGGAATTGTTGTGACCCTTTTCCAGAATTTGTGTTTTTTTTTTCAAACGGTTTTTCCTCACTTTGTCATTTTTCCGATAGTTTGACTCTTTCACAAAGACAAAAAAAAAAAAAAATATCAATTCCCAATTTTTCCTCTGCTCAGCTCGAACATTTTCGAAACGAAAAAGTTCTGTGCTAGATGTAAACATAAATATTAATCCAAAGTTTTCCCGAATAGTTTTGATAATGTAATTTTTCGAAGTCAACAGAAATCAAACGTTCAATTTTGCATGGTGTAACGATTTGAAATGAAATTCTTCGTGGAAAACTTGAAACGAATATTTGAGGAAATAATTATGTTTTGATGTAACATTTTGAATTTCCGTTGAAAATTCAGCTCTTGAAATATGTTCGCTAATGTGTGTGTGTGTGTGTGTGTGTGTGTGTTTTTTAGCGCATAAAACGTAACGTTTTGTGTAATTGCTGATGGAATGTCAACAAAACTGTTCTACGAACTACTAAAACGCTTGCACACTTACTGGAAAACACTTGTCACCAATATCTTTATCAGCAAAATAAATATACCGCTCTAGCATAAATATGGTGTATGGGAATTGTAAAAAAAAACGGTTTTCCCAGTTGAAATGCATTTGTTTATTTCTCATTCGTAGAGATGTCTGTATGCTATCATTTTGTGTGTTTGTGCCCTTCCCCGAAATAAAAACCACCAACTTTTTATACTCAAGTTCTCTCTTGGTTGATGCATTAACCACACACATGTGTGTTTGGTTTGCTATTAAACTTACTGTATTTTATTTATTTTTTTGCTTGCTACTGCCAACTGTTTGTTTGTGTTTTTATAGTTTTATTTTTATTTTATTTTTTGTCGCTCACATGGTTTATAGAAAATTTGAAGTTTTGTGTTTAGCCCGCATGTATCTGGCATTTTATATGTTTCACACAGCCTGTCATGTTCAAATCCCCAACACAACATGAAAAAGTGCCAGCCTCAGAAAGCCTATATACGTCATATATATATTACACACACACACGTACGCATACAAAATACGTTACATGTGAATCGTTACATCGAAAAGAACAAAGCGAAAATGCTTGTGCATGGAGAGAGAGAGAGAGAGAGAGAGAGAGAGAGAGAGAGAGAGAGAGAGAGAGAAGAAGAAAAAAATTGTATGTGAAAACAAAAGCGAAACGAAGCGAAGTCAATTCATATCATTTTATTTCGAGACGTAGCGGGCCATTTTCGTTCATGCGCTCACACAAGATGCTTTTGCTTTTTCTTTTTAACGCGAAGGAACATTTTTTTGTTTTCGTGTGATTCTTTGCTCGTTCTGTCTCTCTTACTGTTGGCCAAAAACGTTTATGCTCTGTGTCGTTGGTGTTTTCTTTATTATTATTATTTTTTTGGTTGGTTGGTTGGTTGGTTGGTTGGTTGGTTTTGTTCGGCAGAGTTTCAGCCATGTAACGATTTTCGAAGCGATTTTTCATACATTGTAATTTTCATCTGAGTCTGTCACATAACGGTCTTTTTGTTCGAGCTTTATGAACACGTTAACATTTTCTGGTTTTTCTTAGTATTGTCATAATGTACCACTAATAATTTATACGTTTGAGTTTCGTAAACACAAGCTTTTAAGAGAAAAATTGTTTTGGTGTTTATGGTGAGTGTGTGTGTGTGTAGTATGTATGTGTTTTTTTTTTGTGTGTGTATGTGAATTTTACTTCGGTTATATTAATGTTGGCGAGAGGTCAGTTTCCGACTTCATCCATTCATTGTTTTTGTTAGTCTTCTTCGTCGGTTTCTATCTCTAGTTATTTTACTAGCTATTTTTTTTTAATTTTAAGTAACATGTACACTTTTTCTCTCTCGCTCTGTGTGTGTGTGTGTCTCTGGAGCAAATAAAAGTCACCACTTAAAGACGGTTTTGGACGAATGAAAAATAAATAAGCAGAAAAATGCAGAACGTGTTTAGTTCTGTAAATTGACAAGTGAACAGAGAGTAGTGATGATGTATGGTTCGAATGGTTGGTTGGTTGGTTGGCATGTGTGTGTGTACAATACACACATTAAAAACCAGCTGAGTGTAAAAGCTGTGAGTGGTAAATGCAAGTTCTTCAAGAGGAAATGTATCAACATGTCAAGTATCGAAAATGGTTTTCCATTCGCATTTTGAAATGGAGCATTGCATGTCTTAAAGTGAAACACAATTTCGACAGATGATGGGTGACAGTAATGAAAGTGAGTAAGTGAGTGAAATGAATGTATACATTACGGGGTTTTTATTTGTGTGTGTGTGTATAAATATGTTTGAAAACTTACCTTTAACCACTGCTGCCAAATCGGTGTCGATCGAGCTAGACGATGGTTTCATAGATGATTCGATATATTCCATGTTAAAGCTTTTTTCATTTGAACCGGTTCGAAATAATTTGTTTTTTTTGTTGTTGTTGTTGTTGTGTGGATGATTACTTCTTTTTTCTTCTTCTTTGTTATGTCGCTGGCTTTTCTATTTCTCACACTGAATCCGTTTCTTATTCTCTGTTGAATCGTGCTCAACCGTCCGTCGCCTTCTTCGGTCTATCTGTTTCTCTGTGGCTATTTACACACTGTCAGTCTCTTGTGTTATTTGCTTATGCTACTACAGATGTTGCTATTGTTGTTGTTGCTGCTGCTGCTGCTGCTGTTGTCGCTGCTGTTGTTGTGTTTGTTGTTGTTGTTGCTGTTGTTGTACGAAATGTTATTCATGCCGCTGTATGGTTGTCATGTGTATTTGTTGCATTCGTATTTATGTTCAAATTCATTGATGTGAAACTTTATCCGAACGATTAAAAGCGCGCACAAGCACCAAAAAACTTAATTCCTCCATTCTGAGTCTATCATTTATAAAATATTTATTCATTTTCATTACGTTCGTTTAAACAAAAAAATCAACAACAACAACAAAAAACAAATGTATATTTCGGTGGTTTTCACTAAGTTTTATAAAACGTTTCGCCTCCACTCTGTCATTCCCGGATTCTATAATATTTAAATGAGTATCATTTAAAATACATTATTCCATGTCACAATCAAAGGATAAAATTCACAGTTAAACACAGACAGAAAGTGAATGAGCATTAAAAAATATATAATAATAATAACAACAACAACAACAAACGCAACATTAACTAAAACATTTCGAATTAAAATGATAAAACCATTTTCACCGGAATAAAAGAAAAAAAAACATGGTGAACAAAAAATAAAATACAATATTCACAATGAATACCGAAAATTTGCTGGTGCTGCTGCTGCTGCAACAAAAAAATATGTTACGGAATTAACAGTAAAATGGAGCAGGTGGTGGATTGGACAAAAAGTGAGAGCATTGCAGTTGATTTATCATTGAAAGTCAGTTAATCATGCGCTTGAGCGTCAGTCATGCATCGTTCGTGTAAATTACAATTTTACATTGCATAATTTATTCGCTTCTATGTTTTATATAGATAAAATAACACTCTTATCTACTTATTTACACAATCTGCAAACACACACACACACACAGAGAGAGAGACACACGGCGTATGTGTGTGTGTGCTTGCGCGTGTATTACGCACGCGATCATATAACAAACAACTTATTACGCCCTCTGCAATACTTTTCTCGCAACAAGAGATAAAAGCTGTAGTTCACAATTATCTCAATGAGATAATTGAAAATCTTTCATTCTTTGTGTGCTTTTGGATTATTATGTTAATGAAACACTAACGAAAAATATGCACGTTGTCAACGCTCACCGCTGCAATAAAATACACAATTTTAAACTAGAACAAAAAAAAAGAAAAAAACGAGAGCAGGAGATGGTGAGCGGGTGGGAGTGGGGCGATGGTTGTGTGTGTGGTGGGAGATAGAGAGTGAGGAGATTGGTGTGTGAAATTGGAGTGAGTGATGCAAAGCAAAAAGAGCGATGGGTGAAAAATCCATTCACCGCAACGATTGCACGCTGTGGTCCATGGGTTTATGTATGTTTATTTTATGGAACCGTATTGCCGAGATATTTTAATTTGCGCACAGAATAGAATATAAATTGAAATCAACTGAAAACAAAATTGCATTAATTATATCTTTTAAAGTGGTTTTGTTTCTGCATTTGGCTGTTTTCGTACGCTTGCTTCTTTTTCTTCGTCTTCGATGTTGTTGTCGTCGTCGTCGTCGTCGTTTCGGTAGTTTTGTGTTGTTTGTTCGTTAGAGCTAGTTGGTAGTCAGTTGTTCGGTCTCATTTGTGTGTCCGTGTTTGGTTCGTTGATTCTCCCTTTTCGTTTTTTTTTGTCCCTTCTCTCTTTTATTCGTGTACGTTGCTTCCAGCGTACGTAGTCTTTGACCAGAGCCAGAAAGAGCAAACGGAAATGTGTGATGCGAGAGTGAATGAATGAGTGAGACTGAACTGGCACAAACACACACACACAAACACCAGAAAATCTCTATTGGGTGAACATTTTCATTTTCATGTTACGAAATACAAATAAAATGAGATACCAAGTGATTGCTACCATTTGGGTCATCTATAATTACTTTTAGAATCAAAGTTCTGTTTTCATCGTGTTTCGTTCATCTTTAAAATGTGTGAAAATAGTGAAATAGTGTGTTGTTATACGATAAATATTTTATACGTATAGATACGATAGATCGACTCTATGATCGGTAGCATAGGTTGAGGTGGTGGTGGTGTGCGGGTGTCGGTGTCGGTGAGTGGAATCGGTGAGGGAGGGGTGGGTGGCGACCAACCCTCGACTGCGATAAGTGTATTTCTATTTGATTGGTGTTGTCTTTTTTATTCATTACAACCTGAAATAAAATGAAACAATGCAAATTAGATTAGATGGAAGCTAGCGAGCAAGTGTATGTGAGTGAGTGAATGAGTGTGGTGTAAATTTATTTTAGCCTGTTTTCGGAACTAACACTCACACACACCCGTAATGTTTGTTACTGGTGCGGATGAGGCAAAGGTGTCAGAGAAACTAAATGAAGAAGAGCAATAGAAAGAGAGAGAGAGTGGGGCAACCAAGAGCTTTCACTTGCCGAGTCAAAGAGCACTGTACAAATTTGCGGTTCGAAAACCATTACACAAATTCGATTTGATTGAATGCACGGTACGTGAAAATGTGCTGTTTGTCGAAAATGACGTTATCAAGTACATGCGGATAGTGGGGAAAATGTGTGCGTGTGTATGTGTGTGTAAGTGTGTGCAAGTGTGTCTTTTTTTCGGCAAAAAGCACAAGCAATGCCTTGGCAATTGCAAAACTGTACGCTTCACTAGTTGGGTTTGGGATGATAATGCCAGGCAACAGCACGAGCACAACCACGGTGGCAATTGTAACAGCAGCAGCTGAAGCAGCAACAGTGGTGGCAGTAACCATCCAACCAGCCACTATGGGATTAACCAACTCCCTTTGTTTGTCATTAGACGCTTTCATTAGACACGTTCTCTTGCACGGGGCGTACGGTAATAACAACAATATTGCCAGTTCTTTGTTCGCATTGCTCACTTGATTTTTTTTTCTCTTTAATTTTTTGTTGCCTCAATTGTTCTATCACCATATTGTATTTGGCGAAAGAGATAGAGCGAGAGAGATCGAGAGGGAACGAGAGAGTTTTATTTTGAATTTAAGCTTGCGCTCGCGCATTCACGCGCTCGCATTACATTAAGCGACACATTTTACCGTTTTAGCCGATAGTGTGCATGTGTGAGTAGTGTACGCGTTATTATGTGAGTGTGTATAATGCAAACACACACACACACACACAAGTCCCTATTCAGAAAACAAATTAAACTATTTTGTTGTGCTAGAAAAGTGCCAATCAAAAGTTTTTATTGCTGGAAACGGGCCAACATCGTATGCTTTTCTATTCAGTCTATATCTAAAGCCAGGAAGTTTATATAAGTGTTCTGGGGGATTTTTTTATTTTCATCATCATCATCATCTCATCTTCTTTTTCACATCGCATCATTTTTTTCACTTACTCACAATCGCATTCTCTCTTTTCACTTCGTTTGCTTATCGCTTGTCGCGCGTTTGTTCGCTTGCGCTAAAGACGGAAAAATTGTTTTGCGATGCCATAAAGCGTTTCCATGTTGGAAATAAGTCAGTTTAATTCTCTTTCACAAAGTGATAAAATATCATCAAACCACAGGATTTTCGTTATTTGCATGGCATTTCTTATTTGCTGTCATTTCCGTCTTGTTTGGTTCGGTTTCGGTTCAATTTATGGACGATGTGTGTGTGTGTGTGTGTGTGTGTGTGTGTGTTATTTGCTTTTATGCACCGGGTTATTCTCAAAAGAGGGAATGCAGTGTTGTATAAAAAATGCAACTGATTTTGCATACCACAACGGTGGAAAATGTGTGCGATAAAGATAGAGATAGAGATAGAGAGAGAGGAGAGAGAGACAGGCGGAGGGAAAGTGAAATCGAATGGGGACCTAAGCAGACAGAGTGAAATTCCTTGAGACGTTGAGCTTGTACGACAAATGCATACGTTGTGTTGTGCAGTAGTAGACGATTAAAAATGAATGTGCATTTGAGCATTTGAGACAGCAATGTATTATTATTCGTCTTCTTTGGTTGTGAATTTCGCAGAGCCTAACAAAAAGGGAATTGCATGCATCGAGAATATGAAAGAGAAAAACCGATGAGAGATTTTCGGTCCTCGGTGTCAACGGCATCTCATCCACACACACACACACACACACACATACACAAAAAATAATAGACGGGGCACACTCTAGCTCTTGCTCTCTTCAATCTTAATACGTTTTGTGCATAAGCTCATATTCCCTCCCCGAAAAAGCATATTGGCAACACGCCAAATGTATTCTGATACATGGAAGCCCCTTCAAGCGATTGTTCCCTTGTGCTTTGCCGCTACTGCTGTTGCTGTTGCGGCTGCTGTCACAGTTGCTACTGTTGCGCTGTTATTATGCATGTGTACAATGTGTACATCCAGTTCGATACAAATATGTGTTGCGCTCTGTCGCTTTTACTCTTTCTCTTTCTCTTTCTCTCCCTCATTCACTTCCTCCATCCATGTCAATATGCGAGCAAACGACATTCAATGCAATGTATGTATGTGATGTGTTTTGTGTACTAATAAGAAAATAATTGACAAAAAGTTTTTGTCTATTGAAATCTATTGGCTTTGTATGAATAAGTTAAATGCTGAGTCGGTTGAGGGCGAACATTCATCACACACACACACACACACACACACACACACACACACACACACACACACACACACACACACACACACACACACACACACACACACACACACACACACACACATTTTAGTCACAAAAACACAACTGAATAAATTGTTCGGTACAATTTTTCTACGTTTCGTGTGCTTCTTCATCTACATCTTGCTGTTGCTTCGTGTTTAACGTATAGATTTTTATACTTGAAAAATCAAAAAAAAAACAACAACATAATAAAAAAATGTAAAATTTTAAACAACAAAACAAACAATCTAACTCTATAAAAGTTTCATGAAAATTCAGAAGTTGAACACAAAAGCAAGTAAATTTTCAAATTGTATTCAGTAGTTTTAGCATGATCATGACTTCATGAACCAATTCGAAATGAGGAACGATAACTTTTCCATATACGGATGCCTTGAATGTGTGTATATTGGTGTGTTTGCGAGTGAGAAGTAGCGCATTAGCACCATTTAAGTGAATATGCCAAATGTAGACATTTAAACGAACACACACACACACACACACACACACACACACTCGTATTCACACTCACGCACGCACATTATATCACATACTTTTACTGGCTGCATTTGGCTCAAATCCCAATGATATCAACTCATGCGATAGACTGCATCTTCAAAATTTCCCACTTCCATCTCATCATAATTCAATTCCATACAATTTAAGAAAGCGTTCTACGGAACGCGCGTACACTTTTTGAAAAACAAAGCTCATTTGTGTGAGCGTGTGTGTGATTTTTTGTTTTTTCTCTCTCTCTATCTCTGTTTCTGCAATTTGTTCGCTGCAGGCGATAGGCTTTCAACGTTCAGGTTTAAAGGTGCGTTTTGTGTGAGCGAAATGTGCGAACGCGGGCGCAATCAACTTTCTTATCGCTTAAATGTCGACTCTCTCTCTGGAACAAATGTTCCAATCTATTTCGATGTACGCACACTTCAGTGAAGTGAACGATAGAAATATATTTTATGGTTCGGTTCGGGGTGTTTTTTTTTCTTTCTCTCGTTATTGTTATTGTTTCGCTATGAAAAAAACCGATTGCAATGATTCCCATTGACAGAGAGAGAGAGAGAGAAAAAAACAAACTATATGAATGAAATAGCTCTTAATTGTTTTTTGCCATTAAAATAATTTTGTACAATGCAAAAAGCGCTTTATTGATTGCAATTTCCTTGGCACAAGAAAGGAACTTCCTGCCAACTTTACTTTATAATAAAAGCACTAGCGCATGACTGAATGTGTGCGAACCGATATTACATCTCGTATGCACTTGTGTGACATCCGTTTATCGTTTCATATCGTAAAATTCCTAACCGACACCAACCAGATTTGTCATCAGGCTTTTGCCTCATTCTCAGCCAACCTCCCCGCTCCCCTCCTCCAACCTCCTTTCAACCGTCTATTTCTCACATTCTCACTCATTCTCTTCGTTCCGCTTCTGTCTCTCTTTCTGTCAATGCTTTTCATGAAGCGTAATGAAGCTCCCGATCGGCTGATCCGCATCATGTGTGTGTGTGTGTGTGTGTGTGTATGTGATTTCGTGTCAAAAAAAAGCAACTCATTAGGAATTATTTATCGAACAATGTGCCGAAAAAAAGGGTCGATGTTTTAGCAATTATAAATTGCCGCTATATTCATGAATATGAATATGGATATAAAAAGTAAAAAATAAAACAAAAAAAAAGATAAAGAGAGAGAGAATGGAAAAAAAACTTTCAACAGATCAATCAAAATGATAATAACCCAGCTCAATATGTATATGGTGGCATTGGAAAACATTAAAGCCAGCTCCTTTCACCGCATCGCATATTTATCGAATTATGTTTTAACTTTTCGATGAAATTCTCTACTTTTTAAACTCTCACTCACACAATTTTATTCCTGTAAACTTTTTTTTTGGTTGTTGTTGCTCTCTCTCGTAAGTTCTTTCTTATTTTTTACTCTCAGCCATCGGTAAATCCGGAATCCAGATAAGTAAAATTGATTTCATTCACTGTCAAACTGTGAGAGTGCGATTGCGTGAGAACGTGGTAAACGATAGATACTTTTTTTTTGATTCTATATCGGTGGCTGTTGTTGGCTGTTGAGAGTTTTTTCTTTGCTTTTTTTTTGTTCAGTATGAATCGAAATGGAGTGAAGTGCCTTAACGTTATTTACTTCGGTTGTACCCTTTAAAAAATTGAGTGGGATTCAAAGGAACGTGGATTCGGACTGGTATTTTTTTTTTCGGTGTATATTGGCAAGCATTGGCATACACACATCCTCTGTCATTTCTTCCCATGGTCGGGATTTTTGGTGGTGTTGTTGTTGTTCTGTCTTTGGTACAGAGGCTTTGGTACAACTCACATTTGTAAGGAGTTTTTGAGAGGATCCAACTGAAATATTCGAACGGTTGGTTCAGCTTGAAATACATTCACTCAGTTTGCTCTTGCTATGGCGTTTTCTTGTTAAATTAGCTAATAAATTGAATGCTCATGCTTGGCACAGCCCGAGCGGAATGGAATTCGTATTTGATTTGATGTGCAGCATTCACATTCGGACTATTTGACATTAGGCGTTGGAATGTTTTTTTTTTATTCTTCTTCTTCTTCTTTTTATTTTTTATCGTGCTATCTCTCACAACTAGAAAAAGAAAATAAAATGAAAAAAAAAATGATGAAAAAAAAATATAATAAAAAATAAAATACACGAAGTGAACAACGCACACGTTCTTGAAATACGCATAATAAAATTGTGCACATACACGCGCGCTTCAAACACCCTCGGTATGGAAAGCGCTGAAGAAGTACAAAAAAAAACACAGAGAGAAAGAGAAAGAAAGAGAGAAAAATGTTTTGTATACCATGAATGGCGAATAGATGATGTGTACACACGTTTCACGTCCGTGGTGGGCCTTCGTTCAGCTTATCTCATGTTCAACTTAACACAAAATGCCATTTAAACGGCCTCAATCCCCCGGCATTCAAATATTAATAATATTGGTGCGTTATTTCATATTATTCTTTTTTTTTCTGTTTCTTTCACCATCTCTCTCCGTCTCTTGTTGGAAAATCAAAAACTCACATTCAAAAACTACTTTTGATCATATTTATGCCATGAAGATTTCAACCGCACTAATACCATGCCTTTTAAACGAGCCCAATTAGGGATTTCGATAGCAAATAGATTGAGCTTTCATTTTCTCTTCCTTTTTCGCTATTTCTCGTTCGTTCGCCAGTTTCTTTTTTCGGTTGTGCTTTCTTTCTCATTTGATTTTGAGCCAAGCATCTTTGGTTGAATGGAATGTGGCGAGCCAGAGCTATTTCTTTGCCGACAATCAAATATAGTGAGCGAGTGAAAGACACACACACACAGAGAGAGAGAGAGAGAGAGCAAGACCAACATAGAAAAAAAGGTCTATATTTTCCTCCACAAAATTATTTATCAAGCTAATCTTTTTTGAACACATACCTGAATCGTCTTTGCTCGGCGTTTTGCCCTCCGAAAATCCCTCAATTCAATTTCCATCAAATGAAAATGCATTGCACATTTGACTGTGTGCTTATGCTTGTGCCTCGTGCTTTCGCTTTCATTTAATGTGTGTGTGTGTGTGTGTGTGTGTGTGTGTGTGTGTGTGTTTGTGATTGTGATATTGTGTTTGTTTGTTTGTTCGTATGTTGCGATTGTCTGTCTCTCTGTATGTGTATGTGAGTGTTTGTCTCTTTTAGTCAGTCGGTGTGTCAGTCTCTGTATGTGCCATGGGTTTCGGTTACAATTTCGATTTCATTTTCGCGCTTGCCTTCAGCCTTATCAGCGTTTGGGTCAACATCTCATTTCGTCGACATACTATCGACAACAATTGCAAATGGTTTTGAACGCGTTTCACTTCGTTCATTCGTTTCGTTTCGTTTTATTCGCAAAACAGTAGCACACACACTACTTTTGTTCTCTCGTTCTTTGGCTCATTAATGTTGGCCTCGGTGTTTGGTTACCATTAACAAGCGACAAGAGAGCAGAGCAACACAAAAAAAGGATTCTTTGTTTGTATATGTTTTGAATGTATTAAGAGTTCGAGAGTGAAATGTGTTGCCTGGCTCAGTGGCTTGTGTACAGTTGGTTTTTTTCTCTCTGGTTCTGGTATGACCTGTGTGATAGCACGAGCGAGCGAGCGAGCAAGAGAAATGAGTGTGAGAGAGAGTCTGTGTTTGTAGATTGTTGTCTCATTGTCAAGAAAACCAAACAGTGCATCATCAGTAGGACGAAAACCGCAATATTTGTTTTAATTTCAGGACAAATATCAAAATAACAAATCACACACAATTCATAGTGACGATAGCGTTATATTAAATTACATGACAACAACAACAACAACAACAAAAAATAGATAGAATAGAATGAAGAAAAAAAGCACACGCTACGTACTCGCACTTCGCACTTTTGCCATTTCGCACTTGCACTCATTTCACAACACAATACACACCACACACAAAACACACATTCACACTCGCCTCTCGTTCACTCGCTCGCTCGCTCACGCCAAACACTCGCACTTCGTAACGACCGAAAATGAAAATAAAAATGAAAATGGAAATGGAAACGAAAAAGAATATACTTTGTTCACAATTTATTTTATTCTCGTGTTTTGTTATTTTTTCTCATTCTCGTTTTCTCTTGTGCAGCTTCTTCTTCTCGCTCGCTCTCAGTGCATATTTCTTTTTCTTTTTCTGTTTTTTTTTCTCTATTCTCTCGTCGTTTTGTTTGCATGAGTGTGTGTGTGTGTGTGTATATTTTCTTGGTGTTCCTTTTTGTCATGAGAAAATACGATTCGGTCTTGTATTCGAGTAATAAGAGTCACACTCTCGCTCACTCACTCGTATCACTCGCCTAGCTCACTCGATTCCTCAACGACAAACGGTGTGGTATAACGTATATATTTTTGTGTACTATTCATTTGGAGATGTTTATAGAAGATTAACAAGTAACCTTTCTGGATGCTATATTCGGTTCTCTATACTTTTGGGCAACAATGCTCTGTTGCTTTATCAATTTCGTTGCATCTGTTTTACGTGTGTTTTTTGTTGTTGTTGGTTACTTCTTCTTGATTCTCGACTACTTGTTCAGCTCCTGCTGTTGCTCTGCTTACTCAGTCTATTCCGTTGCTTGTTTGTTATGTTGTTTGTTTTTTTTGTTGTTGTCATTTTTATTTATTATTACTTCTTTTTTTTCTTCTCTTGTTTTGATTTTTGTCACCACCTCACACGGAGAGTAAATCGAAACGCGGAAAAACAATTCGTTTTACTCATATGATGAGAGACTCTGTCTCAGTTTCACACTGTTCTGCATAATTGAAACCAAATATAACGGACGAAACCGAAGAGAAGTTAGAGACGATAAAAACAACAATAACAACAAAAAAACCAAAAAATGATATGCAAACGTGCGACAAAAACCAGAAGTAACCCAAGCCAAAAATGCAAAAGTCCTTCTTCTCGCGCTGCTGTTATTTTTGTTTGTTTGTTTTTTTTTATATTCATGCATAAATAGAATTTACATAATTCTTGTGCTCATTCTATTTATTTGTATTGTTTTTTTTTTGTCTCTTCATTTCTTTTCATTCTTATGAAATCTGCGTTGCGTGTTTTTGTTCTGTTTGCTTTTCAATCTCGCTGTGTATCGCTGTGCTCTTACTTAATTTTTTATTCATTGATACAACAACAACCCCCCCGAAAAAAACGTACTTATTAAAACGACAACGAAAAATTATTAATCCCAATGTGTGTGTGTGTGTCAAAAACATGGAAAAAAACAAACCGATTTCCAGTGATTATGATAACGCAGAGATGGAAAACCAAAACCAAAGCAAACCAATAAAAAAAAAAGATATGCAAGAACAAAAAAAAATAAAACAATTTAATCGAACAACAACAGAATGTGTGTACGTGAAAAAGTTTACGATTTTTTTGTTTTGTTTTACTATTATTATTATTTTAAATTTGGTTCGACTATTACTTTCGGACCGTCTCGTTACTCTCGGCTTTTTTGTTTTTATTTTATTTTTATTCTTTTACATAAATGTGTTGTAATTTTTTTTTTCTGTTGGGTTTGTGTGGTTGTTTTACTTGTATTTTTATATATTTTATTATTTTGACTATTCGCCTCGTTCGACGTTGCCATCAACGGAATTTAAAACGAAAACAGTTTTATACTAACATACGAAAACGAATTGTGTTTTTTTGCTTATCTGAATAAACGGAACGAATTTACGGCCCATGTTCATGCTTGAAAAGCAACACCCCAACTGAAAATAAAGTGAATTGCTGACGGCAGCACGCCTGTGATATCAGTTCGTTTTGAAGGAAAAAATGTCTTTCGCTTTGCGAGCGAATGGATGAGCAAGTGAATACACCATATAGAAGTGTGTAGCGCTGGTCTTCGCTGTCGCACCTATGCTTTGTTTTCCACTTTTTTTTCTCTCTTCTCTCTGTGTTCCGAAAAGCACACTATAGAAAGCCATGCTCTCGGTGTGTGTATCTCGTATCGTATCGTATCGTATCGTATCGTGTCGTGTGTACACTCTGTATACGATGGCTTTCTGGTTGTGCTGGCTCTGTCTCTCCGTGTATTGCCTGCTGCTACTGCTGGCGATGATGATGATGATGCTGCTGCTGCTGCTGCTGCTGCTGCTGCTTGCTCTATATGTGCTTTTGTATATGCGAAATCCGTGTGTATTGAGCTCTCAGTACGGCTTTACAAATGAAAACCAAGCTATCGTCAGCATCAGCATGAGAAAACGTGCAATGGCAATGCCAAAGCTATAAGCTAAAGCCAATGCCAAAGCCAAAAGAGAAAGAAGCAAAAGTTCTGGAGATGGCAAAGGCATGCATAAGCGGGAGCGACACACACACACACAGTGGCACACACAATAGCTCATAACAAGTGATATTTGATGTGATTTACTTTTAGCTGTCGAAAATTTTATGTAAGGTTTCCATTCACGAAAACAATGCACTCATCGGGCTAATGGATGAGGTGACACACGTTCCGTTGAAGGGGGAGCAACGAACCGAGAGAGATAGAGAGTGAGTGAGTGAATGAGGAAGAGAGGGAACGAATGCGGATAAAACAGAGACAGAGAAACAGGGTGAGATCGAGTTAGCAGCAAAACCTGAAAAGGATACACACACCAAAAAGTTATAAATGGTCGACCTGTCGTTATTTAAAGTACACAATAAGCAATAAGCTAATGAATTGTGATACAAACTTGATTTTTAGATAGGTCGGTCATTTAATTTTATTTAATACGCTTAAATAACTGGCTGAACATCGAAAATGTAACAGCAACAACATCAATGAGCAGAGGTATACAGTCGCGCACCCAAAAACGAAAAGCGGCGGCAACGACGACGGCAGCGACGGCAGCAGCAGCAACAGCACCATCACTAGCACCAGCTACATCAGCCCGAAAAACACACTGAATACGTG
Source organism: Aphidoletes aphidimyza (assembly GCA_030463065.1). NCBI lineage: Eukaryota > Metazoa > Arthropoda > Insecta > Diptera > Cecidomyiidae > Aphidoletes > Aphidoletes aphidimyza. The sequence continues at coordinate 4,722,326 of CM059997.1, read as the reverse complement.
TGTTAGCCACTTGGAAATATTGAGATAATTCCAAACGCACATCATACCACATTGCCATATCATGATATCGCCACATCGCACACATATTCGGCCGCTACGATTTGTCTCGCCGTCATTTTACATTATTTCACGATCTATAGTCGAGATTCAACATTTCGACAATCGACATTCTATTTCAACATTGTGCATAAGCATATCATGCATATTATCGTACCATCGTGCCATCGTGCCATCCGTACATCGATGATTGTTTATGCGGCCGTGACAATGTTCATTTTAGGGCGAATGAATTTTCGCACAAAGCTTTTTATTTTCTCTCGTTCCTCTTGGTGTTTTGGTTGTTGTTGTTGTTGGTGTTGGTCGATGGCGGTTTTAACGATGAGGGGGGAGGGATACAATGATGCGACTTTTGACATGAGCCCCAAAAATGCTCAAAAGTTTTATTTGTTTTCGTGACACGTTGTATATGTTATTTTTTTTCTGCGTGCTTTCGATCCTCACTCATATCCAACAAGGGAAAATGCAAAACATCATTTTCCCAGATCCCGAAAGCCGTCGACCGTTCTTTTTGTTTTCTTTTTTTTTTTTTGGTTTCTCTCGAGAAACCATCATCGAAAATGGCACACCAACCGAACCGTACACCACAACACCAGCATCAGCATCGGCAGCCCTAGCCTAGGCTGTTAGCCAGCTTACTTTGTGTTATGTGTTCGCACATAAAAATCATATCTCGAATAATAGTTACATTTTCGGTGGCGTAAATGTTTCTTTAATAGAAATTTACTATCGGCAGTACGGTTGTCATCATCGCCTTTTCCATTTTCGAAATCGGTCCAAGGCAATTCGCCAGGCAACCCGAATACCAAAACATTATAGATCCTTCGCTTGTGAAAACCCCGCACGAAAAATAAACGTGCACTTATTGCCGAAAATGTAAACCATACTCGAATAAAAGAGTCCGTTTTTCTCATTCGCTCGTTCTCTTTTCTCTGGCATTGCAATGCCATTTCATTCCGATTCTTCTTTTCTTTTTTCTTTTTTTTTTTTTTTGTTCGGTGTTCGTTGGTTTTGGTTCGGTTCTGGTTCTGGTTCTCTGTGTGTGCAAAGTTAAAATTCACTTTTTTTCCCTTTGATTCACGCACTCTCCACATCCATGCGTTTCGTCTCTTGTATTCTTCTTCGTCTGATGATGATGCTAGTGCTGTTTCTGTTGCTATTGCTCTGCTGATGCTGCTACTGCTGCTTATTCTTACTTTCTGCTCTTTCTCTCTGTACGTGTTGGCCGTTCTGTCTCATTTTCGCGCGCAATTTCACATTCGGCATCGCCATACCTTTGGCTGGCTAGAGATGGAAAGATAGACCTGCTTTTGCGTGTGTACTTTTTGTTGTTGTTGTTGTTTTTGTTGTTTCTTCTGCTGCTGCACGTCCGTTGTGTGTATGTCGTCTCATCTCTCACTCTGTGGTGTGGTACTCAACGAATGTTCAGCATGTTTTTCCACCAGCCCTGAGTTTATAACTCATTTACACATTAATACGTGTGCTTTTATCGCTTTTATCTACATTCTATAAGCCAGGATGAAAGCAAATTGTAAACCTTTATTTCGAGAGGCACTGACAATTGCTTTTTCAGTTTCAGTTCCAATCTCATTCGTTCTGTCGCGCTTTTACTCGCTTTCCCATTCTATCTCTCTTTCTCTGGTTATTTTTGTTTTTTTTTTTGGTTTGCGCTCTACACTTTTCAGTACAGGTCTTCTCATCTCCTTTTTTCTGTCCTTCTCTTTCTCTTCTTTCTCTCTTCTCTCACTTTCCGTGTGATGGTATTCGAGTGTGATTTTTTTTTTACTTTTGAGCGGGACGTTCAGAGCGATTTTCTTTAAATGGTTGTAATAAATTAGACCGTACGCAATGAACAAGGCGCTCGGAATGCTTTTACAAATGTATCATTTTCTATCTGGCTCTGGAAATGCCGAAAAAAAATCGCACACGAAAAACAGAGGAAGTGACGATGAGAGAGAGAGAGAGAGAGAGAGAGAGAGAGAGAGAGAGAGAGAGAGAGAGAGAGAGAGAGAGAGAGAGAGAGAGAGAGAGAGAGAGAGAGAGAGAGAGAGAGAGAGAGAGAGAGAGAGAGAGAGAGAGAGAGAGAGAGAGAGAGAGAGAGAGAGAGAGAGAGAGAGAGAGAGAAACAGCCAAAGCCAAAGCCAATGCCAAAGCCACCGTGAGCGTTAGCGCCAGAGAGGTTTCAGAGACATTACACACACTGGAATAATGAAATGGAGACGAAAGATGTGAAAGACTACATGATCATTTAAAAAGGCGCCATTTAAAAATGTTTATCATCAGCATCAGCACACGGCTCAACAAACGGATTTTCGAATGTATCACGATTTTTAATATGGAACATTGAACCTTGTCGTCGGGCTTTCACTCCCAAGCGCATCCAAATCATCCACTCGAAAACTTATTAGATTACGGAATTTTTATGGAATACATTACTGTGTTTTCGGGCGGGGAGGAGGTGGGCAAGGCGGGAAAAAAACAGATTTGGTGATAAGTTTGAAGAATGTGTTTATTTTTGTTATTATTCGCTCTCATTCTCTTTTATTCCCTCTATTCGAATCTTTTTTTTTTTAATTTTAATTTCCAGACTGTGTGTGAGTGTGTGTGTGTGTGCTGGCACTCGCTGGCGACAATTAAATTGAATGTTCCCATGACAGCAGAGAATACAGTAGACATCAGCCACTTCAGATTACGGCCAAATTATCATCCGCACCAAACACACCTATACACACACACGCACACACGCACACAAACCACTTCGTCAGATTTTAATTCAATGGCTTAGCACGAGAAAATATCACTTTCTCTGTGATTTTCAAGCGCCACTTCGTTAAATCATGTCAACCCGGTTAACTGAACCGGACTGCGCACATCTCTTAAATCCCAACGTGTGCCAATTTCAACCGCCCCCTCACACCCTGTCGCCGTCCACACTATCTCGTCGGCGCTCTCTCAATTGAATTCAACGACCAGAGGCGCTATGGCATTTCAAGAATTTAGTTAATGAAAATTCCATGCATCCATGCCTACGACAAAATAATGAATTACCAAATTAACACATCGGTTAACAGTTTGGTCTGGATAAAAAGAATGCCAATTGGAATTTTTCAAACGAAACAATTTCAGAACAACCGTTATTGCACAACCCACAACAATCTGACACAAACACACACACACACAAAAAACGCAACGAAATCAATTTTCATTGATCCCCAATTTCAGTGGTTTTCTTTCTCTTTCGCTCGCTTGCTCTCGCCTTTTTTTGTTTTTTTTTTGTCTGCAGTGAATGTCAATTTTTTTCCATCATTATCGTTTGAAAATGAAATTATGCGCTCGTTCCACACTGCTATGCGCATCGTCATCGTTCAAACCAAAACAAACCAAACCAAAACAAACCAAACCAAAAAAAAAACAAAACGAGAACTGCATGCAAGTGATTGATACATTTCGAGAGTGGAAATGCGATACTTTGGCAAAGGAAATTGGAATAGACCCAGTGATAGAAATCGGAAATGCCTTATTATTGTTGTGAATCAATATTGTTTGAACGAGAGAGCTGGAACATTTTTGTTGTTTAACGCAGGAACTTCGAAAGATGGTCACGATCAAACAAGCTCAACCATCAAATCACGTGCAACGTAAATACGCTGATTTTTGGCAATGCCATGAATTGTTGAGGTTTCCTACAAAATTCGAGGACAAGCATAACCCCGCAGAATGCTCTGCATCAAGTTGATGCCATCAACTCTGTTATATGACATAGGCTTTCAAAAAAAAAAAAAAACCTTTTGCAAGCAACAAAAAATAAACTAACTGTCGAATTCAATTGGAAACTAGCTTGTAAATGTTTCGAATGTGAGGAAGACCAACAAAACGAAATAAAAAAAAGACGCTGGTTGTAAGAGACACATTGTGTATATCTTTTCGGTTTGTTCATGCAGAAAAACAGCCTTGGAATATTCTCTGTGTCGGAAACATAAGACACCAAACTTGCATGATGAGGGGCGGGAGAGTGATACAGATTTTCGTCCGAAACTTTTCCGATGGCAATAAAGTTACTGTGAAACTTGCCTAATTAGATTGGGACAATCGGTAATTCTATTTTCTCGACTTTTGTGATAGTTCTTCCGATCTAATTAAACTGTGTTAGTTGTTTTATGCACTGTCTCTCACTCTTTTATTCAGATTCCTTGTGTGTATCAGTTCCGTTTTGTGTATTCATTCGAATCTAAATCAAATGACATCGAAAATGAGTGTGTCACTTTGATTTTCGAAATGTAAAGTTTGGCGTGGCGCTCATTTTCTTTGACTCGGATCACATTTAATGTTTCTTTTTACGTATTTCTCTCTCTCGCTCTCTTTCTCTCGCTCTCTCACTCTCGTGTGTTGTGTTTGTGTTTTATATTCCTTCTTTTTTATGCGGCGCAACGTCTTTTTTTTCTACACACCGAATATATGTTACGTTTTTATATAGCAAATTTCACGTAACAAACTACAAAATGATGTGTTTTTTTTATACCACCGGGTGATTGATGCGAAAGTTAGTCTCCCATTTATATGAATAAAGAAGGAAAGTCGCGTGCTCATTTACATGCATCCCATGAAAGAAATCTGACGGATGTGTCTTGTTTTTATCCAGACAGACATACACACACACATACACACCTTGAATATTATTTTACATTGTGTGTGTGGCGTTTTTTTTTTCATCTTCTTCTCTTGCTCAACTTTTTAAAACAGTCCTCATAGCTGTTGTGTGGCCACAGGCTTGATATACTTGAAAGGTGTAGGGCAATTGCAGTTAGCACTCTGTCAAAATATATGTTGTTCCAGTGTAGATGTGTGTGTGTGTGTGTCTCTTAGTGTTTGATACGCAAGAGAGAAGTGTAAGAAGCACAACTCCCTGAAAATGTAAATCTTATTTAAAAGAATCAAATTAAAATCTTGCCATAAAAGACGATTGAATCGCGTTAACCTGCATCTTCAACATAAAACGACCATCGTTTTGAATCTCTTTAGATACGCTCGAGCACACATACACTCGGCTTCTATATCTTCACGTGATTCACTCTCTCTCTTTCTTTCTCTCTCTCTCACTTCATTTTGAATAAACAGCCATCGAAACCATTTATGTAAAATCCAGTCAATACTGTTTCAACTTTAATAAAGTAACCCCAGCTGACAATGAATATTTAAGTAGCAATTTGTGTGTGCGCTCTTCACGTACGCATTTAAGATTCCATGCTCAACGTTTTGGAATGTGTTCCGTTGGCTATCATTTGATTGTTGCATAAACTTCACATTCATCTTGTGGCGCACAAATAACAGCATCCAACACCACCACAGTACCAAACGGCAAAGAAACGAGAAGAAGAAGCAAAAGTAGAAAGAAGAAACAAAAAAATTAATAAAAATAACGAATTTTCGACTTTTGCCGTATACCGGTTGTAGAGCACACATGTAAAAGTGAAACACAGTGCTACATGTTCAGAAACTTTGCATGCGATCTTGCAAGCGCATATTCACTTCTTAACAAAGTGAATGACTCTCATACATCGTATGGCCTTATGACTAATATGTTCTTACACACGTAAGCAATATGTGTGCGAGAGTTTGAGAATATTCGAAAATATATCATATTGCCAAACGTACACACCAGGGAACCCAAAGAGTGCATCAACAACAACAACAACAACAACTAAAAAAAAAAGAAAAAATAATAATAATAAACAGAACATTGGTGAACAAGGCACATCACAAACAACAACACTATAGTCTCTCTCTCTCATTCTCTTTATGTCAGTATTGCATCTTCATTTTATTGCATTAAAATTATCTCGGGCAAGCTTCCAACAGCTGCATATATAGCTTTTAGTTCATCTAAAATCACAGAATATTACTCACAACGACCCAGCGCCAGGGCAAAAATGAATGATGCACTTGAAACCAAATGTGGTCTATTATGAGGAATGGTGCCAGATGAAGAAAGAAAAAAAAAATGAATGAAAAGACGAGAGAGTGAACGAGTGAGAGCAACACACACACACACACACACAAGAAGAAAAAAAAAATTATATATAAAACGTAAACGTGAAAATTGGATTAACGTCGACAGAGTACTTTAAGTAAAGTAAAGCAATGTGCGTCCGCTCTCTCTCGCTCTATCTCGCCACGGCAAGGCAAGGCTACTATATGCAGATGAATCATGGCAAACAAATATAACATCAAGTTAATTTAATGGAATAACTCACGTTCTCACACAATTTGCTTTGTATTATCACTCCATATTCATGAAGCGGAACATTATAGTGTTTGTTTGGGTCACTTTCAGCCGAAAGGCTGAAGCCTTGATTCAATGAAATGTGTGCTCGATTCACTCTTTTCTCTGTATGTACCCCACTCTCTTTGCCTCTTTGCCTCTTTGACTCTCGCTCTCTCTCTCTCTCTTTCTCTCTCAAACACAATGATACACACTCATTTAGTATCGAGACTTCATAAAGCTATGAAAAGTTAGTTCCAAAAATCATGCCACCATACACATGCCAACGCGAATCAAGTTAGCGACAAAGTGCAAGGGAAACAAGTACAAGTCGCCCAACAAACAAACAAACAAAAAAGCCTTTTTCGCTAACCTACAAGAAAAAGTTGGGAGAGAATATTTATCCAATAAAGAGCGATTCAGTTTTTTTTGCCACTTGATTTTTGTGATATGCTTTAAAGTCTTTGCCTCACAATGGGACTTCCTGGAAAAAAAAGACATCAAACCACAAGGCGAATAATACCGTCTATGCAATGTGATGAATAAATCGGCAAAAATATTGGTATGTGTATGGTGTGTGTGTGTGTGTATACTATTATGGTTAAGGAAGCCGAGAATATTTGGGCGTATTTCGAGCGAGATAACAAAGAATGCCCAATTCTTTCTTCACATCGCTTTTTCACTGTAATTCGTTTAATATAGCGGCTCGATGAATTCAAGGAATCAGTATTAAATAAAAATTGCATACATTTTTTGAAGAGGTCGTTAAAGGGAAAACAACAACAACAACAACAACAATAAGCGAAAGAGATAAAGAAGACGAAGAAAAAAAAGAGGAAGCAAAACGAAGAAAGAAACCATGCATAGAAAGTACGCAACTATGGACGTCTTTCTATTGTTCTATTCAGTGGGCTTAGGTGTTAAAGCTTAACAATTATTTTACACGCCCGCCAATGGTTTGCTTAATAATACACAAGAACACGACACCAATAACGGGCTATTCGGAGTAAAATACCGTGTGAAATTCAAATGCCCTAGATAATAAAAGATTAAAAGACCGGATATTGAAATTCTGCGTAAAAGCGTAAACTTTTCTTCTGTTAGCACACACACACAAACTCATATAAGCACATTCATTCATATACGCAGCGGATACAGAATACACAGAGAAAGCACTTTCGTTCGCTCATCGAAGCTCACGCTCATGCTCTCGATTAAATTAGTTGTTTTCATGTGTGAAAAGCGCATTCATTGAGCCAACCAACCGACCAAACAACCAACGAACCGACCAACTTCATGTAATTGATAAACTTCGGCTGAGTGTGTGTTTGTGCATGGATGTACTGGAAATTACAAATAGAATGATGCTAAAAGTAGATCAAAAAAGCCACGGATATTTGTGTATAAATCCATATCAATTTCAGTTTTCTGTACATTGAGGTCCTGTCGGTAAGCTTGTCGCAAATTGCACTGCATTAACATGAAATTCTCCGGTGATTCGTATTTCGTATCTCCCCGAGTAATAGAAGATGGAAGTGGATGCGTTTGGTTGGTATGGTCACCATACCACATTGGTCGCTTCTGCTCTTTTTCTCATGGAAACTAACATAGATAGAATATGACATCGTTGATGTCGTTGCTGGTGAATGTTAGAGGCTATTTTTGATGCATGACGTTTACCTTTATCATCAAATATAAAATAAAAAAAAGGAAAACACAACTCACACCATATTAGTTGTTTGGGTCCATCAAAGACTCTTGCTCGCTGTTTTCCTCGCTTTTCACATTCACTCACACACACACACATATGCGCGCACGCACACACACCTATACAGGCGTAATACAGAGTGAAGATAGAAACATAAACGGCAGCTAACTGCCTTACTGAAAGATTTTCAATGATATTTTTTTTTGTTGCTTTCATTCCTTTTTTTTCTTTTTGTTTCTCAACATATTAACCGAATGGGAAGAGCGATTTGAGAGATAAAATGCTTCAATTATAAGGCGCCCGCTCGGCATGAAAACCCTTGGAGACCGTGCTCAACAAAACTTGAGAGTGAACTTCTTCGCATTTTAAATAGACATATAAGCCAACAAACACTAACAGCCACCTGAGTCAATCCAATCGACAAACGGCATAGACACATACACATTTTGTGTGTATGAATGTGTGTGTGTATTATTTGTTGTTTCGTTGGGGGGATGGTGGGTTGATTTTGAAAATCAAAGCAAGCAAAAGAACTGAATTTGCCCGATTTAACATTTGCAATATATTGCTGTTTTGGGGAAAGAAACTCACTCACTCATTCACTCTTTCTCACACACACACACATTCCACATTTACGCTCTCACATCCACGTAACACAATTTTATTAATAGCTCTGAAAAAAAAACACACGAACAATTCGATAGTCATCGAAATGAAGCAGAACAACAACATATGTCACATGGTTTCGTATTTCTATGTCGTTCTTTTTCACTGTTGCTTTAAATGTAAACAGTTTTATTCCGTGTGTCGATTCGTTTTGTGTTCGATCATCACACTTTGTTTGACGAACTTCCGTGTTCTTCTTCATTTTAACCCGACAACTGTTGTTGTCCCGAAAAAAAGAAAGAAGACTGGCTTCAAACGAGCCACATTTTTCGCTTCACAATCACTTCGTTATGCTTCTTGACACTGTGTCAGCATCACAAATTCATATGAATACACACACATCCGCTAAGCAACTAAACGCCATCCAAAAATAAAAAAAAAACGCCACCCCCTCCTCGTTTTGCCTCTTTAAGATGCAAACACATTTGAAAATTGTTGCATAGAAAATGATTGTTGTGGAAGAAAAGGAGTGAATCAAAACCGCCGTAGCTTTTACGCTTGATTTTGTTTGACGATAAAAGATATCCTCTTTCTAATGAAGGCGCCAACGGCAAAGCAATATTCAATACCCCGAATTCTGAATGCCAGAAGAAATCAAGCAACAATTTGTCTGTTTTGTACGCTTTTGTTAAAGCTTTTAAATTTGATATTGCGCTTCTTCGCAAAAATGCCACCCTTCCCAAATTGAATGGCATACATACTTGCATGATGCTCTCGTTCGTCTTTACCTCTAACTGGCGTTAACAACACTATTTCGTATCGAGTAAGAGGGAAAAAACGACGACGACGACAACGAAGACGCCGATGACGACGACGAAGAAGAAGCAACGATCCATTCACTGTTCACAGAATCTGCTTTAGATTCACTGATATTGGAAATCTTATACTCTCGATCAATCGACGCATTGCAATAGCAGCAGCAGCAGCAGCAGCAGCAGCTAGCACATTTTCATCGTAAATGTCTGGTGCAGCTAAATAACATTGAGTGTTCAATTTCAGAGCGCCAAATCGCCAAATCACCAAATCGCCATCTAAAGTTTGGCTTGTATACTTTGTTTGTTAGTTTTTTTAAATATAAAGTGACACCGAAAACGAACAAGAGAGAAAGGAGTTAACTGATATGGAAACCGAATTCGAAACTCGATTGGATGCAGTTTAATTATTTTTTGATAGCTAGCGAGCTAGACAATCGATTATTTTCGATATTCAAGCACCAGTTCGCTACATTGTGCAAGTGTGCTCACAATTTCAATCTTTCTCGCTGCCTCTCTTTTTGGGTTTATTTCGGGTACACACAGAGAGAGAGAGAGAGAGAGAAAGAGAGAGAGAGAGAGAGAGAGAGAGAGAGAGCGAGAGAGAGAGAGAGAGAGAGGGGGGAGAGAGATAAAATGACTATTGCACACATTTCATAGGTAAAAGTAATAGATATGTGATTGAAATCTTATCCAAAGCAATCACAAAAACACCCGACAACTAAAACCAACAACAACACACAAAACAATCAACTGTCTACATTGGCAAAATATATATTTTTATGCTCCGAGAACAACAGCAACAAAAAACTGCCAGACACAGAAGAGAGTTCATCATTCAAGCATTCATCATTTTTGCAAAACATTTATTGGCGAACAAAATCCGAATGCGCACGCCGTAGACACAGCGATAGAGATAGAAGCAGAGCGAGAAAGAGAGTGTGTGTGTGAGAGAGAGAGAGACTGAATAAAAAAATGTGTGGGAAAAAATACAAATGAATTGATTTGCGATTGCACGAACGGTGCGATGTTCGAACGTTATTAGAATCTATTTTTGGTAGTTGTGTTTGTATGTGTTTTTATTCTTTTTTTCCGTTCGTACATTCAGTATCGTTTCTCGTTTAGGTCGCGGACTTTAAAAACCGGATTCAATCGTAACCGTCAAATGCAAGGCGTGAGATATGATCCACAGATTCAATTGCATTTGAATGAGCGTAACATGTAAAATCGATGCATATTAGCCAATTTATTTTGAGTTGCTTCACTGAAACTAGAACTTGAGAATCGAATTCAACTTGATTGAAAGTAAATATTCATTTTTTACGATTTTCAAGCGAGCGTTTCAATTTTCAAAGACATTGAGTAATTTTTCTCATTTAGAAGAAAAGGAAAAAAAAACAAAAACTATTTTACAAAAGAACAAACACTTTTAGATTGGTTTATTGAAATAAATTAGTTTCGACGAGGTAAAAGCTCATTTTTCTTTCGAAAACTTACGATATTTTTGTCGAAATTCCAAAACAATTTCAGCATTTTTAAACAAATAGTTAACCCAAAAGAAACAAGTTTTCTTTTTTTTTTCTTTTTCTTTATTCTTTTATACAATGGATTATTTCCGAACATACCTAATTTTCTATTTAAGCTTTTGAACTAAATAAATTGAAACCATCAATAGAGAGAGGGTCAAAAGAATAATGGCGAGAGAGAGAGAAAGAGAGAGTTTCCCTTTCTCCCACAGAGAAAGAAGAAAACCGATTGCCATAGTTTTGAATTTGATTGATACACATTTGGCTTAGAATGTGAAACGAAGACCCGTAAACATAATAGAAGGAAAGAAAAGGAGAGAAAAAGAAAATACAACAACAACAAAAGAAGAAAACTATATATGCAGTGTTTGTTATTCCAACGAAAAATATCTTAAGTGATTGAAGCGCCTCTTGACTGCTTGTATTATCGAATCGTATTGTGTGAATTAAATGCGACGCAACAAAAGAATTGAATGTGTTTGGTGCTACTTTTTGCAATATGCCATATGATACTGTGTGGCTTTTGCGAACCGCGCGCACCATATGACCACCAACACTATATGGTGCGTGTCCAATATCCATTTATTTATTCAGTGAAAATAAAAACTACAATACAGAGGCAAAAGCAGGAGACCTCTGTTTCTACAGATACAGAGAGAGAGAGCGAGAGCGAGAACGAATGAACAAGCGGCCCGAATAGTTGATGTACCAAAAGAACTGGTCAAGTGGATAGTAAATATAATATAAATACTAATATAAATATAGACGAATCATTTATTTTTAGTTAATATCGTAGTAAAAACTGGCCATTTGCAACATATTCAATAGAATATAAAATCCGTAGAGATAAATAGCCAGTATTGTTGTTATGCGCGTGTGCAAATTGTCTATGAAAATGCTATACGAATCCGGTATAGAATTTTCATCTGAAGAGCCTTCGACTTGTGGGAGAGCAGCAAGAGAGAGAAAGAGAGAGAGAGAGAGAATGGGGGAGAAATAAAAAAAAACACGAATGTCTGGAACCACTCACCTATATCTATTATTTTTGTATTCATTTAATTGGTGTCAGTGGCTCTTTATTAGTTTTGATTGACCATATCCTTAAATCACTTGTTGAATTGGCCATATAACGGTATTGTTCTCGATGCACCCCGTCCCGTCCCCTCACACTCTCACTCTTTCCCTATCTATATCTCTTTGGGTGTGTGTGTGTGCTGATCTGCTGGTATGTTGATTTCCATGTTAGGAAGCAGAGAGTTATGATAATTCCAACATAATTATTCGTGCATGCGGATGCGTTTGCCTGATAAAATACAACATTCAACCAACATGGTTTAAACAATTTTCAATATGACCATTTCACATTGGCCTGAAAATTGGTTTGGGTTGAAGAGTCCGTGTATGCGTGTGTGATATGTGTGTATGTGTGTGTCGTGCGTGTGTGTATCAACCTCGATGATTATATTTTAAACATAAATTTTGTGATGGTATCACCTTTCCTAGCCATTCTATCAACGTCATTGGCAAAGGTCTAGGATGTGACCTTCGGTTTTCAACCCCATAATTAGCTGAATGGCTATATTTTCAATTAAAAAACATTTCACTCTTTCACTCTCACACTCCCTTCAAATGATATTCGAAACGCAATTTTCACATTTGGTAAATTTGACGATAAATACTGTTTAATAAATAGTAGATCAACAACCTTCAATTACAGTTTCAAATTTTCGTGTTTTGTTTTTTCGTTTAAATGTATTTTAATAAGGGAAGAATGAATTGACATAAAATTGTTCAACCGAACAACAGCAACAACAATGACAACAACGACGACGACGACGACAACGACGAAAAAAAAAATACGAGAAATAATTTGGCGGTATCACAATGTTGACACTTTTAGGGTCATTATTTTGAATGGATACATTTGAATGGGAATATTTTTACAGTATCATTGAGTTGTTGGTTCTTTTTTGTTGTTGTTGTTGTTGTTCATTGTTTTCTCTCTCACCAAACTGTTGAATCGCTATCGCGTTTCGTTACCCAATGTGTTGAAATTATTTTGTCGTGGCTGAATCCATGTACGTGTGTGTGTATATTTTTTTTTTGTTATCAGCCTCACTTAATGAAAAATGGCAAAGATATTTCAGCAATATGCCATGAATCTGATGGCTACAGGCTAAACATTTGGTGGTACAAGTCTCTCGAATTGGTGAAATGTAAAAATGTGAGAACAATTGGTTGAAAAATGAATTGAGCCGGTTTGTATGTCGATGTTGGATGCGATGCTGTGAGGCTGTGTAAGGCAAGGCAAAAAAGGACACCAAAAGTACAGCCCTTTTTTTCGCTTTATTTGATCGAAAAGTACTCAACGAGAACAATTTATCCGTTGTTGTGTTTTACTCGAAAAAAAAAATTTCTCTCTCTCTCTATCTCTCCCTCCCTCTGATGTCTGTTCAAATAAACAGCTTATGTTTTTCCTATCAATCTGTTATAAGTATGCTTTTATGTTATATCGTTGTCTGTGAACAATGTGGAAATCAATTAACGAGCGCGTGAATTTTTTTTTTCATTCTCTGTTCAATCTCCATTTTTTCGCTGCTTGCTCGCTCATCGCCGATCCTCCTTTTACGCTTTTGTTCCGATTCTTGGATTCTCTATTTTTTGTCCTATCCTGTCGATGCCATCTTGACTTTTTAGTATCTGATTTTGTCGGTTGGTCTCTTCAAATAAACGAATTGTCATAAAAACCCCTTTGCTACATATCACAATTGACATTGAGCAGAGCCGTACACACACAGAGAGAGAGTGAGAATAGCATAGCAATTGTCTATTTCGAATCGATACTATCGATTCTTCGAGTAAATGCGTTTCAGTAGCGCGTGATTTGATTTATTAGGACAGAAGACGGTAATGTTTTTCTGATTTTTTTTTTTACTTTTTTTCTTCTCGTCTTTCGTTCTGCTAGTTCACTCGCTCACTCTGTTTCGTTGTGCTTGGTGTACTGTGCTGGTTCTGTGCTGTGTGTGACATGCGAGCGACCGAACGCAGTCAAAGAATAAGTTAAGAAGTCAAAGAATAAGTTTTAAGAAGTTAAATAACAGCAACGAGAAGAGAGAAGAAAAAAAAACGCACACCGTGCCCAAAATGACACAGCGATATAGATCCCTTTATCTCGGATTGATTGAGCATTTATTTTTCTTTCAAAAGTATAGTCCTTTCTTATATATATAGTATATCTATTTATTTATATATGATTTTTTTTTTACTTCACCCCGCTTTATTTTGCTTTCACTCACTCTGAGCTTAACTCTTCAGCCGTTTTCATTTAACTTGGAAATCCGCAATGTTTGTCTCATTTAACATGTGTATGAAGCGAATGGTTGGTGGAACGGGCACGTTAGGCATGGCGCAGTGAGGTAAAGATAGATATGTCCCGTGTAAAAAGGCATTGCACAGAACACGTTTCAACTGGTTAATGTTCACTTCGCTTTATTTGTTTTTTCTTGTTATCCTTCTCTTTCCTCAATCACTAGCTCTCTCTCTCTCTCTCTCTCTCTCTCTCTCTCTCTCTCTCTCTCTCTCTCTCTCTCCCTTGCTTCGAAATGGAGTGACATTGGCTGCAGGCGTTTATACGTTGCAGTGTAGCCACTCAAATACCGAATTGTTCAGCCTTTGCTTGAAAAAGTTTTTTTTTTTCTAAAAAGTTTACGTTTGATGATTCAACTGTCAAAGTAAACTTTTCTACCTCTCCCACTCAAACTCACACACAAATGAGGACACTGTTTTTTTACATTCTCTCACGATATATTTTGACGGCAAAACCATCATATTCGTATATTAACACTGCTCGCAACCACGAATACTCGGGTAATTAGTTCGGGAGAAGAGTGAGGAGAAAATTGGTTTGAAAAAAATAAAACAAACACAGGAAGACAAAGAGAGAGAGAGGGGGAGAAAGCTAATTTGATATAGGCACTCCATTTCAAACATCATTTTTCATAATGAGAAACGTGGTAATGTTGAATTTTTTAAACATTTTATCCAAATCATTGTTTGAACATTTAGCAAACATTTAACAAACATATTTAATTCGCAAAAGCTTTTAATATTTATATTTGAGCTTCTAGTCAAGAGTCAAGGAATGATGCCGTATGTGCGTGTGTGTCTGTTCACTGGTTTGTTATTTTTTTGGCATTGTGTTTTCTGTATAACAACAAAATGCCCCGTTGCCAACTCATAAAATTCAATCGTATTCGCTCATCGCACAAAATAATAAACAGAAAGCCACGCGTTACCCTTTCAAATGCAAATATTGACTGTCAGCTCATTGTGTTGGCTTAGCGGTAATTAAAATGTATATTTGTAATCTAATAGTTTTCAATTGTGGTTTGTTGGTGTGTTGAAATTGCTGTTGCTGCTGTTGTTGTTGTACTTTTTCGTAGTACACGAATATCTCGTGGCTAAATGTATTTGAGCCAGCGATATCACCGCTGCCGCCGCCACCACTCTTGGATTTACAGTAGAGTCGGTACATTGAGAATGATAACTGATGTAATTTAGTTTATAATTTTCGTGGTAGACACCACCCACAAGCTATCGCTATAATTGAATGAGTTCAATGTCATTTGATACGTAAGTTATATATATATATGCTGGATGTCGTCAATCAGTCAATCAGTTGGGCTCTCGTTGAAATGTATATATGGTACACAGTAAAACATATGTGTGAGTGAATGCGTGTTGTTTTATACACAGTCTCTGGCTAATCGGGCCAATTTTAAGTTGAAATTTAATTGCCAGTGTTGATTGACTGAATTCCAGTTATTAAAGCAGGATAATCACCAGCTTTAATGACAATATAATAAAACATATTCCATTGGTCTGTCTCCCATTCTTCCTCCCCCACATCTCTCTCTCTCTCTCTCTCTCTTTGGTTTGCCCATTCACTTCGTATGTGTTAATGAAATATTTTCTCTGAATGTAGTCATTTGTTATGGTCACACTGGATGCTCATTCATGGGACACAATAGATTTATTACATTTTATTAATGTATCTTTTTGATCCCACATAAATATTATTTGTGAGCGCATCGGAATACACAATTTTGCCCGTGATTTAGCGAGCTTGAGGTTTGTGTGTGTGTGTGTGTGTTTTGGAATCTTTCGATGTCTCTCTATCTCTCTGTCATTGGGTGAGTTTGTCTCTGGGTGAATTTTATGTTGTGTGTATGTGGTTGGTCGGCTTTCAACCCGCAGCCCACAGCCCGATTTATAACAATTGACATTTGTTGGTGCAAAAAAAAAACATCAACTAGGGTATTAAACTCATTCATCCGTGTACATAAAACGCGTTACAACGGAATTTTTTTGTTGTTGTTTTTGTTTTCGTGTGCCCTTGAAGCTTCATCGCACGATCACATAAACCACCAACAACCGAACCGAAAAGAAAAACCAACAAGGAGAAGTGAAAAAGACACACACAAAAAACAACAGCAACGCAGAAAAAATAAGATAGAAAAACAAAATCACAATTCGCTCATAATCAATCCAATGGTTGTTTGAATGCCTGATAATGAAAATGTGACTTAAACTTTAAATGTCATAAAGTGATTTTTATCGACGCAATGTGTGGCTGTGTGAATGTGATTTCTTTTTCTTCGCTTGCTTTATCCCTCTCTTTCTCTCTCTCTCTCTCTCTCTCTCTCTCTCTCTCTGCCGTTCAATGATTCATTTTTATTGTACACAGAAAAAGAAAATATATCATAAAATGCTTTATTTTCTATACGTAACCATATAAAATATCTCAGTGCCGCATATATGGTTTTTGTGCCGGAAGTTGTACATTTTTAAAGAGCTCAACAACTTTTTCGCAATTGCATCAAATCCCGTCTTTTATTACATTTACTAATGTTTCACCTTTTGTGAAAATGGCATGCGGGGCGAAGATCGTTATTGGAACAGGTACAAACATACAAACACACGCACGCACAGATTTATCTATCGAAAGGTTTTCCTTGCCAGTTGAAATGGCGCGAGAATAAACGACAAGAAACAACAACGACAACAACAACAACACGAGAATATTCAATATGCAATGTACGAAGACGAAGAGCGCAAGCAGAATCGCTTAAATCGGTTAAAAGATAGTACTTTCAAT
Source organism: Aphidoletes aphidimyza (assembly GCA_030463065.1). Classification (NCBI taxonomy): domain Eukaryota; kingdom Metazoa; phylum Arthropoda; class Insecta; order Diptera; family Cecidomyiidae; genus Aphidoletes; species Aphidoletes aphidimyza. Next base: position 4,705,201 of record CM059997.1, on the reverse strand, counting down.
GCTATTTGAATGTTGAGTATCATTTTTATTCTTCCTTAAATGGATATAAGGCAACAGACAAACGATTTTGGCCTTTTATTGAGTCATACTCAAGTGTAGTATCGTTTTTTTTGTTGTTGTTGTTCGTTTTCTTCTCGCTTGCGCTTTGTTTTGCAATTGTTTTCGCTTTGGTCGGTGTTTTTTTCTTGTTCGTTCTCTGGCGTTTGTTTCATTTCGATGGGGGCATCACATACTAAACCACATTCTGCCGACTAAGTTGGAAAATAAAGTGCCACGTTTCGGATACACCTCCTGAAACATTTCAAGTCAACACTAGAGGGTCGATAGCCGAAATGTTTGACGCGATATCGGAAATTACTTTGTTTTCATTATGTAATGGATTTCATCATGTAAAACAGCCATTTTTTTGTTGTTGTTGTTATTCGACTACACAATCAACAGCAATAAATGCCTGGCATTTGGGGCACAATTACAGTGTTCAATGTACATCACATTCATACAAAACACTCACTCAAGAAGTATTGGTCTTGATTTCCAATACAATGGATGAATTTGTATTTTATTTTACTGGGGATGAAGTGAAATGGAGCGCTTTTTGTGTGTGTGTGTGTCAGTCCTTCGAAGCAATTGAAATGACTTTTCGCGAGGCGTTTTACATCTTCGTCCAGAAAAAAAAGAGAAGTAAAATGAAGAGCAACAAAAACTAAATAGACACAGAAAGGATGGACAAAAAGACGATCGTTCGAAGTGTATTGTCCATTGCAATATGGCTAAAGCCCCATGATAAATACCAAGTATTAAAGCACTTGGTGCACGTACCACATTTATCGCATATTCATTTGCTTTAATCTCATTTCCAGCTAAAATTTTACTATTATCATACATTTTACACACACACACATACAAAACACCCGGGCTTAGATAAAACTATTTCGAACAGCAGCTTTCGAATTACTGATGTGGATTTGGGGGGGGGGGTGGAGGTGGGGAGGTCTGTTAAGGTCGTGGCATTTATTAAATACCATTTAATTCAGCTCGACATATTCCGAACTGTGTAAAAAGACAGTTGAAAGAGACTTGTAAAATGAACGTAACTGTTGGTCCAACTGTAGTCGATGAGCAAAATGCTTTGTGGCCAACAACCAGCATATTTTTTGCCATGCAATTTTTCGGCCATTGGAAATGAAAAGCTTTCCCATTGAATTGTTTCACCGAGTTGGGATGACTGAACAAAACAGTTATTGTGCGTAACATCCATTAGATGGTTTAAATGGATGCGTCTAATTTTCATGCCAATGCCAATTGTATAATCTATTCGTGTGTTGGGAATACACGTGTGTTGGTTATTCGGTATGGTAAAATGTTCGATATGCCGAACGAATACGTTATTTTTGGCTGTGGCAAAAAGGCAACCAATAGCAACAGCAACACCGAAATAGCAGAAGCTGCAGAAGAAAGCACACACATGAATATGAATGGAAAATGGAGAAAATATTTCACATTTTCTGCCGAAAAATATCCGGATAAATAATGCACGTGCAGTAAATGGCCGCCGAAATGACGCACACTTATTCGGCCGCGTCTGTGCCATTTTCTTTTGCTCGAGTTCGTTTTCTCTATTTCTCCCTCCCGTGCTCCCATCTCTCTGACACATTACATGTGTGCGTTCACTAAAGCAAAAAAAAAGAATACGCGCGTCCCACACAACCCGATGGCGCTTGTATGGCGTTTTAGACTTTTTTTTTGCGATGAATTCTTGTCAGCGCCATCGTATTTCACATTCACCAACTAAATTTAGTTCCAGTTCAACAAACAGAATTTTGACAACGACGGCAAAGTGAACACTTACACACAGTTACACTATTCACACGAATAGTGTACAAAGAGAGCACGCTTGATACACAACAGTTATGTATTCATGAGTGTGTGCGTATCGGTTTGTTTTTCGCTCTCTTTGTACACTATTCGTATAACGTATATTGATCGCTGTTGTCTTCATACAAGCACCATCTCCTTGGTCCCACAAATAGCTATCGAACAATATAAAATATTTGATATGTGATTTACTTACGGTTTATTTTCCATTCTGGAGTTAACATAAAAAAAAACAACAAGCTTTTGCATGAATGCAAACCAAAAATGGGAACAAATAAAGAGGGTAAAAATACATCAACAAAAGAAACAATTGCTGAAACAAGTGATTTTGGCTTTTGATCTGAGGATGTCACGTGCGATCTCCATGAATAAATGAGCATAAAACCATCTTTTGCAATTGGGAAAGAGAAAAGACATAGCCCAAAAAGGCCAGAGCTAGAGCAAGAGAGCAGCAGAGCAACAATGGAGCGCAACCAAGAGAAGAAGAAAAAGAAGCAGAAGAAGAAGAAGAAGAAAAACTTACTTCAATAAACATTGAGTTAGCGAAGCAAAGAGATGGCGAAACAATCCAAAATATTTTCCCATCAAAATAATATTTTTGTGTTGTTCATCAAACAAAAGGAAAAATTGTGGCAATATTCGTAGGCGTATGGTTTATATTGTTTTCAGTGTATACACGTGATGGGCGCCAAACACACAGTGATTCAAGTCTCTCGTGCTCGGTCTCGTTTCCCATTCCAAACCCCATTCCACAAAAATGAATGCTCCAAATACCAAAATCCTGCTATAATTGATAACGACACAATAAAATGTGCGAATCGATTAAAATATAAAAATTATTGGTAAAAGTACATACCTGCGCTCCGTTGCGTTTCTATGGTAACTGGGAATTACTCCGGTAAAAACGATAACGAAAGTAAAAAAAAAAAAAAAAAAACACACACACACACACACACACACACACACAATCTATCGCGAATGCGAAAACACTGTGTAATTATTACGTTCGGCAATCCCCCCAAAAAATGGTTTCAGAGTACACAGGTGACGAATGGAATAATAGTCATGATTATTTCTATCGATTTTATTCATTTTTGGTTGGCATTCTGTCTCATTCACACTTTTGTTATCGCCATCGCCCATGTCCCATCATTTTGAAATGTATTTTCCTCTATACGTAAAAAAAAAACACACTCACAGTCTTTTTTTCATATCGACGAGATATATTCACCTTTTTTTTTAAACGCATACATAGATAAAATTCAACGAAATGTACGCTTCTCATATGCGTATATGAGCTGTTCATTATTTTTCAATTTCATTCAAATCAGCTTTACCCAGAAATGTTTCCCAAAATCTACTTGACAGTGCTGTGATTGACTGTGTGCGTGTCTGTGCGATGGTTGGGGGGATAAAACTGAATGTGGGCTCCACATTTGCCAAAAAACGGTAACAATTCACGGAATGAAACAAGAAAATAAAAAAAAAACCAATTGATTTCACAGAGCACCATCACATTATTTTAAATATCTTTTAACTCGACAACAATAAAGAGCTTCTCGCTGTCTTTCTCATTTCACATTTGTTCCATTCACTCTCTTTCTCTCTCTCTCTCTGCTTCTATTCACTCACTCGATTCACTCGCCGCACATCTTCAATTTACTCGAACGAAAGTTTCGATCTTTTTCAATTTTGACCGAACATTCCGTGACTTCTTTATTACGTTCCTTTACAACAGCAATTTAAATCGACAACAACAAAAACTTTCTGCTTTAGAAGATTATCTTAAAGTCAGGCTTAAGGCACCTAATTGTTTCGCTTTGGAAATTAGCTGCCCTTCTCCCGATCTTCAATTCACTCCATTCCCCCTCCCCGCACATTAATACCTTCCCATTCCGACACAAGAGAAAAAAAAAACAAACTTTTCAATATAATCATTAACGAGAAAAACAATTTTGAGACAATTCGTGTAATCGTTATCTTGTAATTTTCTCGTCCATTTCTAGAGACAAACAAAAAACTCATATCATTATTTAGTTTTCGGCTGATAAAAATCGGTTCGCATCGATTTCAATGTTCGAAAATTAATGTGTCCAACAAACAAACAAAAAAGCCATAGAGAAAATGCTTCAATCCACCTCATCCTCCGCCCCCCCAAACGCCAGTTCGAATGCTTTCAATACATACACATCGTGTGCATGTGAATATTGTACATATAAAATGGGATTATACGATTACTTTTGAGATTTGGGGTTCCCACGCCGACTTTGAATACGCATATCAAATGGTTGGAAACATCGAAACAAATTGTTTTTCAAGCCAAAAGTTTCGCCACCTCAAATGTCGCGACATATCCGAAAAATTCGAAATGCGGAGTTTTTGGTGGTGATATTGAGCTGTGTATGTGGCGTGTGCCGTATTTTGAGCGCCTGCCGTTAATTAGAAGTGTTGTGATTTTCGAGTAAACGACACCTGATTAAAATTTTGTGTGTCGTATGATACTCATTATGAATATTGAATTTAATGCCATAGAGAATGGCTGGAAGAATGTGCTTCGATGTTTTTTCTCTTTCCTTCTCTCTTGCTCTCTCGCTCTCTTGTTTTTCGTCTAGCTCACACTGATTGTCTGCCGGAGTTTTGTGTGCTCTCGATGCATATGGAATGAATCCGCATGAATATTGTGTGGATATGATATATGATTCATATGATGGTAAATGAAATAATGAAACGTTTTCAATTGACATTTTGAATGAAATTTCATTTGTTTTGGTTTTGAGCTCGACAAATCCAACCGATTTTACGCAAATTTTACAACAAGCATAAGATCAACTCTTCTATTTGGCACGTATACACATGAGTACCCCGTACACACGTATACACAACAAAAACACGCCCGCCCGCCTTCCAAACAGTACACACACATTCTTGAAATACTTTAATGATGTGTCAAATAGAATGTTTGGTTCGGTTTTCTCAAGTGTTATTTTAATGTGAAATTTTCATATTTCTAATTTCATACTGAAATATGATGGTGTATCAAATGACACGCTCTCTATCATGCTCTTGCTGGTTCAATATCAATTTTCAAGTGTTGCGCTTTTCCATTTGAAGAATACTAGAAAAATTTCCCGAACAAACTTCTTAAATCTGATTCCTCCTATTTCCTTCATCGTTTGGCTTGCCTATCATTTTCCTCTTCATCTGTTTACTTGCTGCTTAAGTCAATTTGATCAAATACGCGCGCGGTGTTTTTTTTTTATTCGTTGTCGTCGTCGTCGTCGTCGTCTTCTCTTTACTATATTGAAATTGAAGTATAATGTAGGCGTTGATTAGTATCGTCGAACGAAATGAAAGCAAGACCGATTTTCGTTGGGTATTTCAAAGTGATTTTTATGTACCATCTCAAAGCACATTCATACCAAATCGCACACACACACCAAAATATAAAAATATAAAACGGAAAAACGAAAAACGGAACAAACAAATAAGCGAATTATTTTCTCAAAAAGCAATTTTTTTCATTCAACAAACATAAACAAACGATTTTCGTGCATGAACAGTTTCACTAGGCGTTAGGTGCCTTACCAGAGATTAAACAATGGCACACCACTTAATGCCTGTGTTTTATTTATTTTCAACGTTAAGTTGTATACTTTTGCTATATGAATATGGTGCCATATATGGCACTTCGAATGCCATGGGATTAAATCCCCCATCGGAATAACAACAACAACAACAACAACAACGACACCAACAAAAGTTACTTCATCGCACAAGCTACTTTCTATTGTTACTACTGCCTATTTCTTTTTATCCAGCCGCACCACAATCACCGCCAATGAAGTCCATATTTTGTATTATTTACCTGAATACACAGCAACAACAAACACCATGTGAAAATTATACACACACACGATAGAAAGAGAGAGAGAGAGAGAGAGAGAGAGAGAGAGAGAGAGAGAGAGAGAGAGAAGAGCAGAAAGAAAAATCCGACTTGAAAATCATGGAAAGAAATATGTGTGTGTTGTTCATTTTGCATGTGAATCAGTTTGTTCGTCTTTTTTTTTATTATCTGAATTTTTGCAAATCATCTACAGTTACACATCAATTGTGTTTTGTATGCGATGGTGTTGTAGAGTGAGTGTTTGCTAGGAATATCAACACACACAGAAAAGAGAACTTGCAGACACCAGTTGATACTACTGAAGTGTTGAATGGCGTCTATTTAAAGAGCTGTCGTGCATATGAATAGCATAAATCCATCGCGAGGTGTCCAAAAAGTGTTCGTTTTTTTTTGTAGTTGTTGTTGTGGTTGTTATTGCCATTCTTTTTGGGGCCTCTTTTCTCGAGTCGCAAGTTTTCAGAGCTTTAAGCAACTTTTCTCTCTTTCATCCGCTATCCAGTTTTGTTTGGGGGAAAAAAATCGACGTATTCAGTGCATAAATAAAAAAAAAATTAAACGTCAATGAATAACGAAAAAGACAAACTTATGAAAGGGAACAAAATATAACAACAACACCAACATTGGCCAGTTGTGAGAATCAAGGAAGGTTTTTATTCATGATAAAGCTATTTTTACCCTCACCACCCCTGGAAATGCACAGACCAAAATCTCGAAGAAAAAAAAAACTAAACATTGTAGACATTTTATGTTTCGATGAAAATATCCTCACCAAATCAAAAAGTCACAAATTTGCTGAGAGTATCACATTTGGATCACATAAAAAAAAGACTCGACGTGCTCAACATCGCATGATGAGTAGAGGGTGAGTTAAGGGAACAAGACGAAGAAAAATGAAGAGAGAGAAAGAGAGAGATGAAGAAAAAAAAATTGCACGAAACAGAGAGGTCAAGTGTTAATTAAATTTAAGTTCAAAATAAGAGGAGTAAATTTTCCACATATATAAATACATACATGTCAAATATTCGAAATGGATCGCTTCGAAGTAGTAAAAATAAGGGAAAAAATTGAAGCAAGTAGTAGCAGTAGCAGCGGCAACGGTGACGACGACGACGATGTCGGCAAAAAAGAAAAAAAAACATAGTGAAAAGTCGTCCTAGATAGCAAAACAACTGTGAAAAATGGCAATTTAACACACTTTAAGGAATTCAGACCGTTATGCAGTGTATGCGAATGTGTGTTATACGTATGTCTGAAGCTGTTGTGTGCAGTTCAGTGTATAAACTTTGTTTCACTTGTGTTATTTGGCGGGTAGTAGCAAGCATTTTCGTGAATTCCATACGACAACAAAGTGTTTGCGCTCACTGGTTTTGTTCAATAGAATGGATTGTTTGGGAAGAGCGAAATATCCGTGTGTATGTCGTGTGCAAACTGAAAACTGAAACACACCAGTCAAAATAACTAACCGTTTGAAATAGCAGTGAAAACAAAGCGAAAAAATCAACCAAGAAAATAAAAGCTCCGAGAGAAATGCTATGCTATGCTCAATGGTGTAGCTGTGTAGCTGTGCGTGGTGAGTGAGAGAGAGAGAGGGAGAGAGTACGTAAAATCAGCCTCCGTTTTGCTGCATGACTGAACCTAGTGGAAGCGAATGAAAACTAACGTAAAATCTCTTCCATCTCACTCTCTTCTTTCTCTCTATCTCTCTCTCGCTCTTGTTATTTTTTTTCACTTAAACGAATCGTAAGCTTGCACACGTTCATTTCCCTTAAGTAAACACACTCATACAAACACATTCCGAAAATGCTTCTTTTTGCAAAATGCAAACGGCCAAATTATCATGATGACGGCGGCGCCGTTTGTCCGAAATTTTTTCCTCTGTATATTTTTTTTTCGCTGTTGCTCGTTTGTATATAAATTTTTGTTTTTGTTTTTGATGCTGTTGTTGTTGGGCGGTTTAATGGTCGGTTTTCGCTGTATTTTCCAACCATAGCCATTTAGTATTATTATATGGGAAAAGCCACAAGCCATTGAAAATGCCATATTTGAATGGGCGAGGGTAAATACTGCAGAAAAGATTAAGTACCATGTTACATTGGCATTTGAAGTACACATACACACACACACACTAACACACACGCACACCCAATACACACACATCGAACGGGCGCAATGACGATGAAGCAATGACCATTGCTGGAGCGTGTGCTACAGCAGCAGCAGCAACATTTGTCAGTCGGGGGTATACATATTCTGATTCTCATTATAGTTTGAAATCACATTGGAAAATTTCAATAATTCGCTAAATCTGTTCGTCGACGTTAATAGCTTTGGCTTGTGAGTGCTGGTTCGACGGCCGAAGCGAAAAGTTAAGAGCGTGCAAACAAGAGATCGACCATTCACGATGTAACATTGGATGAGGCGAGCGAATGAGGCGAATAAATGAACCAGAGCAAGAGCAAGAGCAAGAGAGAGAGACAGAGATGGAGAATGGGGCATGTCAAGAGAGAAAGAGCACACGATAAAACAAAGCAACAGCTCGTTCGAATAGACGATTATAATACGCGTGAAATTCGCATTGTTGTTCGTTCAATGCGGCCCGACATTCCTTTTCAATCGTTGTGGCATGTAAAAAATGTGTCGAACGTGAGCACTATTGAGGCGATTGTCGCAGTGCGCGTGCACTCTGCTGTTCTGTGCGTGCGAAAAACAATAAGATGAAAAGTGTTTTGTCTTTTTTCTTTTGGTGGTTTTTTGAGAATCTGTCGTGGTTGTTGTTCGCGATCACACAATATATACAACGAACTGCAAAGAATGAACACAAGAGAATAGCAACAACAACAAAAAATATGCCAAACAAACCGAGAAGCGAAAGAATGAACATAAGCAAGATAGTTGCTTTTGGTAGATATGAGCGAATTGTTATTATTATTAATAATCCCAAGATCTGCGATTTCACATGCTTTCTCATCCATGTTTGTTACTTTGGCTCTGGCCTTCCATTTGCTTACACTACTTCTGCTGATGTCGCATCTCTTGTGCTCTGACCATAGCCATGCCCTTTAGTGATCCTGTGTCATTGATTGTGTGTGTGTGTGTGTGTTTGCTTGCTTGGTTGTATACTTGTGAGCGCGGCAGGGGAGGCAAAACAACGGAATGGCTTACAGAAGGCATTGTCGAAATTGATTGCCCATGAATCGAAACAATCAAATTGTTGAAGCATGAAGCGAACATTTGAGACCAATTGCGAAACACTGGATTTAAGCGCCTAACCTGTGTTAGTCCCATGCCCATTGCCGATTTTGCTTGTTGGATTTTGTTTTCGGATATACATTTTTTTTCTGTTTTGTCTGTCTTAGCGATTTTGTGCGATAAATAATCGAAAAAGAGAATGAAAAAAAAGTATAGAGAGAGAGAGAGAGAGAAAGAGAAAAGGCGAGAAAAAGAGAAAAGCTCATGTATTATATAATTGGGTGCAATGGTATTAATTACATTCGATTGAGTTAAGTCTATTACAATGATTTTAAGCCTATAAAAATTGGAAGCCACCGACAAATAACATCGTCGTTGTCGTCTTCGACGTTGGATTCTTAAGATACACAGCAATGCAGATTCATTGCGTTTCATTTTGGCGTATTGTTTTTGTTTCGGATGTTCGGTACCTACGCGCTAAGCGACAACAACCACCACCACCATCACCATCACCACCACCAACCGCCAACCACCACCATAATGTAATACGGTGCACGTGATACTCAGCCACACGAGTACGTTAAAATCGGCGGATATCCTTCTGAAATTGTAACGATTTTATCATTCAATGAGCCTAAGCCATGCAATCGATTCTCTTGTTCACAATATACTTGTTCCCACACTTCTCTTTCTCTCACTCAATATATCTCTTCCCTCCTCATCAGCCGTTCATTCACAACATCTCCCTCTCTCTCCTTCTCTCTCTCTCGTTCTCTCGCTCTCTATTTCGTTCTATGCACCATTTATTTACGTTAAGCCGCGTAAGTGAATCAACTGCCAAAACTAATGACGGAACTGCGCCTAGCTGATGAATAGCCGAAAGAGTGAGCAAGATGGCACACCGAATGAGCACACGAATTAACCGAAATGAACGTTTTGCTTGAGTGAGAGTGGAAATCCAAAATATATCGACAATTTATGAATATTCTTGTCTCCTCTTAAATCCCCAAAAACCAGTTCCCATATTAAATGGAATTTCACATCAGCCAACAACAACAACAACCAACCAACCAACCAAACAAAAAAAAAACACTCGTGCTTTCAGTTTTCGGTTATACATTTCATTGTCAGATGCTGTTTCGGGTAGCTCTTCTTTTCACTCTGTTCGCAAAATTCCGTAAAGTTGCATATTTGTGGCTACTCAATTTTCGAGAGACGAGAGGAAGAACGCACGTTTTATCATATGCCTTTCCAACTCATTTTCGTTGAAACTCATTCAATTCGAGTTACTTCGAGTTCGCTTTTCGCCACTCGAAATTCCAAACGGCATTCAACAACATTAATGTAAAGATAGCGGTTAACTGAATGTGACATGAACAATCCACCATCAAAGCAATACGCCAAACTTTTTTGGATGACGTCAAAAAACCGAAGCAAACGGAATACGAATACATTAGGATCAAATTACATACGCAATGGTTCGAAATCAGTTTTGTGAAACGAACTTTGACACATGGCGGCCAAACTTTTGAGTTTGAATTTGAATTTCAATAAAAAAAAAGACACACACACACACGCGCGCAAATGAACAAAGGGAGAGAGCGAATGAATGGGAAACAGTGAAGAATTAGCAAACAAGCCACCAAATAGAAAACCCAATTTTTGTGAGTGATGGCGGGGAGGGAGGGGGAAAGCTCATGAGCTTAACAATTAATTTTGTAGTGATGATTTGTGCTGCACAATTTCCAAAGCCACATACATACGATATGTATTTTACAAATGACAACTGTCGCCTCTCTGTAGATGGTGGTTTTTTTGGCTTGTGTATGCTGCATACCGCATGCATTAAGTGAAGTGTTTGTGCTTGAAAAGGCGTCAGCAATGGGTAAATGGCATCAGATCACCCAGAGGAGTGCGGCACATATGAAAAATGTTATGGCACTTCATTTGGCACAAAATTTCGAATTTTCGTAAATGGAATAGTTTTCGCCGAATTCGGTGCAGATTACGTTTAATTATTGTTGATTATCTACGTTAAGATGATTATACAATTCCGTTTAAACAATTTTACATTTTTCCTCTCGTTGTTTTTGTTGTTGTTGTTGTAAGCGAAAATGTGCCACGTGCTTGTTCGAATTTCCATTAGAGTGAAGCCTAAGTGCGATTATTGAATGGTGCAAATAATAGAGACTTCCGATTGAGATTAAATTATCGGAAGAGAGCGATAAAAAAAAACATCAACAACACCAACAACAACAACGTGAACGTTCAACACGCACCGCCAACAAGTACACAAAACAGCAATACCACCTAACAGCACACATAACACACAATGTGCATACATTCGCAATGGCAAATAAGGGCAAAAAGCAATAACAGCGTCACGCAAATTTTCTCGCTCTATCAAGAAATTGTCGTCATTGCTCTGAACGAGAGCTGTTAATTTGAATACAATAAGAACACACACACATACAGTGGAATGAAGTGGAAATTTCGAGCGTTCGTTTCGCTTTTCAAATTGTTGTTGGTGTTGAAAGTTGTGAAAATGGGAAAGGGCGACGGCGACTTCATTGAATGCTATAGAAAACTAATCACGTGAAATAGCTAATTGAACACTGCAAGGCATTTATGAGCCAAGCTCAGCGCACACACTTACTTACACACACACACACACACACACATACACCCAGAGAGAGAAACACGCCACTCATAAGCGCACTCACATATTCCGAACGATCGAGCCAACGGATGTGCAAAGAGTGAGAGTCAAGGAGGCGAGAAAGCGAACGAACGCCAATGCCTGATGCTGATACAATGAGAACTTATAATTCGGTTCCATTAGATATTTTATTTCAGACGTATCAATGCACACGTAATCGCTTAACCGATAATTTAAATCGCTTTGCACGCGTTTTGAAATGCGTTCTTCGATAGTATATGGTAATGGGCTCGAATGGTGGTGGTTGCTGGAATGGAATGGGATGGAGGATGACGGGAATAACGGGATATGACGAGTAATGGTGAATGTGTTGTTTTTCGTATTCGTTCGAGAAAATATAAGGTGAAAAGAGAACGAGTAATAATGGCAGTGGCTGTTGTGGCAAATGCCATCGCCAATGCCGTCTTCGATGCTCGGAAATTATGATATGGCCCTGGTTATTCGACTCGTTTGTGTGCTAATTTATGTAAATTCGTTTTGTTCCGTTCATCTGCATACGATTGCTTTGCCGCTGACAATTACATAATTTAGAAATTAGTTTTCAATTTTTGACTATTATGATCTCGTTTACTTTGCATTATAAACTGGATGCTGACATCGGCAGCAAAACCTCCCCCGGTTCCCTTGCCTCCGTTTTTGGGGTTTTTCAGCTAGGTTTTTGAATTGCGCGTGAGCGCTCGTGCATTCAACTATATGTTCATACCGTAATATGCGACGCCAACCAACAAGCCAACAAGATTTAATACTTTGGCAAATGCAATCGACACGCCACCAATTTTCCTCTATTCGCCTTCTCATCGTAATCAGCAATCGCTTAATAGAATTTTGTACAAACGATAAAATGCCTGCGGTTAGCACATCTATTTTTAAAATTACATCTCATTATATAGCATCAACAACATTTTCGGTGGAAAATTTATTTGCCTAATCCATTGAATTTTCGATACGATTATGCGAGCCGAAATGTGTCTGTGTCCCGTGTATGTGTGTATGTGTCTGTGTATGTGTGACTAAATGTAAAGCATGCGATAAAGCCAACAACAAGATGAAAAATTGTGCGATGAAGAATTGAGCTGAAGAAAGCAAATCCGTTACAGTTTTTGGTAGCATTTGGTAATATAGTAAACAATAGCGGTAATGCATTGAGTTTCCCACGCATATAAACTATAGGCTGTAAAATGCGTAACACTTGATGGATAGCAACATGTTGGTATTTTCAGTCTAACTCATGTCAAACTCGAAAGTCGGCAACTGTGATATAAAACGTGCGATTCTCAGGCCAACTGAATTTATGGATTAATATACACAACAAGCACAAAACACGCACACACTCACATTCACACGCAACTCTTGGCCACTGTTATGCCATTTCGCATTGTGCGTACTATTTTCAGTTCGCTTGGTTTTTAGTTTCAGCTTTTTGTTATTGGTTGACGTGTTCGTTCGGACGTCTATTCCATTTTCATTCTGTCTTTTTTTTTCTGTGTGCCTCAAATTCAACTTGCTGTTGCCTCGTTTTCTCTATTAAAATGATAGCTTCGGGAATTTTAGGTGGTTTTGTTGATGGTATACTCATAGTTGTAGTCTCTTCTTCACTCTCTCTCTCTCTCCTTCTGTTCTCTCTGAGTTTATTTCGTTTTTGTTGTTGGAATGTCTGTGTCACGCAACGCCACAACGGGCTTTATTCTGAGGACTTTAATTCGAACCAATTACGACCAGAGAGAAGAGAAGAGAAAAAAAAATCGCCCATAAATATTTCACCTGAGACTTACTCGAAACGGCGCAATTCCATTGTGATTGACGATAAAGTTAATGTACGTTGTGTGTTTTTACGTTACGAATATTGAAAATAGAGTGGAAAAAAATAGTTATTTTGTCTTGAACAAACGGTTTATTTTTGGGTTGTTCTTGTATTTGACCAGTTTTTGGGTTACATTAGTCAAATGCAAAAGATCAGGCGCCACACACACATCCAAAAACTAAATGTGTGTCTTTTTTGTTGGGCGTGCCACTGAATTCCGTCACTAGACGCATTTATGGCTAAAAAAAGCAGCATTCCAACAATCATTAAACAATCTCATTTCAATTTAGCTCTTGGGCTACAAATAAATGCAATTCGACTATCGAGAGCGTTTGCCGCAAAGTGCAATTTTGGGGAAACATTCTCGACCCGAATGTGAAATAGACGGAAAACCCACTTCTTATTCACCATTTTCATTTACTGCGTGCATAAGTACACATGCACACATAAACACATCCGAAACTGATTGTCTAAAGCAGTTGATGCTCTCTATAAATTCATTGACAATGAAGGAATGCGGACAAAAAACGATAACGTGTTGGAAAAAAAGTGAATAACAAAAAATAAAGAATATGCACATCAAAATGTCGTTGCGTAGTTTTGATGGCTTTTGAAAGCATTTTCTGCTCTTCATTATTTAGATTATTTTAGTTGGAAGGAACGTTTAGCATGGTCGATGGCAGCCACTGTGATGAACTGAGAAAATTGCACAATACGTAGTATTGATGATTTTGAATGATGCTGCTGTTCCTACTGCTGATGCTGTGGTTCTCTGTGCATGCCAAACAACAACAACAACCAAACCAATATTACGCTTCACCCCCGTCCGTTTTCTCAATTGTGTAGTCACGCATAAATACCATGGCACAGAGACAGAGCAGCAGCAGCAGCAGAACACACAAAAAAAACGGTCCATTTAGCAAAAGCTCGCCAACCATCATCGCATTCGGTTTGCGTCGTCCGAACGTAACGCATAAAACCACAAATCAAAGTGATGAGTCGCAAAACTCGAGTCCATTTCGTGTATCAAAATTTCAATAAAACTCATAAAAAAAAATATCCGTCCGTAATGCGAGAACAAGCAAAATGAAGAAGATGATGATGAAGAAAGATAGACAAAGTGAGAAAGAGCGAAAGAGGGCGAGCAATAATAACAACAACAAAAAGTTTTATATTGCTATTTCATTACGTGACAAAAAGGGCTCAGATATTACACGGAGGCGACCTCTACACACAGTTTATGCACACTTTAAGAAATGAGTTTTCCCATAAATATGCAAAGTTAGTGGAATTTTTGCGAGAGCCCAAGTTTTAGCAACAGAAACTTTTGAAAAAGTTGAAAAAGTTGTTGTTCAGCTATGCTGCGAATATAAAAACATACACAGGAAAACGAGGGAGCGAGCGAGAGAGAGGCACACACACACACACACACACACATATCTCAACCACTTGCCTCTGGTACGCTTTTGTTTTTTTTTCTTTCTTCTCTCATCTTCTCTCCCTTTTTCTCTCATTCTAATTGTATGTCCCGGTTTTTCACTTCCGTTGGGCTTTTCTTTTTTTCCCCTCGTCAAAAGTTCTAAATTGAATTAATTTTCTGTGGAAAATATTCATCGGCTTTTGATACACATGGAATTTACTATCGTTTAGCAAATAAATGCCTTTACCCGGAATTCATGTCTATTGGATTGGTATTCGGTTCGTTCGTTTCGATGAAGCGTGTTGTAGTATATTGTACGATGGATGGTGCTACTGTTGCTGTTGTTGGCTTTTGTTTAAATCGTTCGGTCTATTGACCGTTTTGTATATTTAAAATGATGACTCAAGAAATTTTACATGTGACAAAATCCAATGGACAGCAAGAAGAGGCACCAACAACAACAACAGCAACAACAAAAAACTGCTCTGCGCTCGACGAGAGAGAGAGACCAACGATGACAACGACAATGTCGACAACAATGGCAAAATGAAAGGCGACAAGGCAAAAGGCATAGGGGAGTAAAATAATAAGCAACGTATGTTTAAATGTGAAAAGGAAACATGCCTTAGCTGCCGTCTTTTTTGCCAATAATATGTTTTTTTTTCTTTCTATTTTCAGAGTAAATTGAATCGCTTAAAAAGGAAACTAAAGCGGAAAATCAGGAGGGGTTGAGCAATTTACAGGCGCAGTAGCACTAATAATCTTCTTCTTCTTTTTCGACGTCGCAATCGTCTCTTTTTTCTCTCTTCACTCTCTCTCTCTCTCTCTCTTTCTTTCTCTCGCTCTCGCTCTCCAATTTTTATCGGCTTCACTCTTACAGTCTCGAATCTCTCACGCGCTCGCTTTGGCTGCTGATGTCTGCTTGTGCTGTATATGGACGTTTTTCCTTTCGTTTGTTGGCCGATTTGTGTTTAGCACGCGTGTTCCTTTTGCAATGTTTGTGTAGAGAATCAAATATATCCAATACATTGGCGTTGCGATGGGGAAATACAATCTCACAGTGAAAGAGAGTAAACCGAAAATGGTCCACAAACCAACATGGTGTGTGTGCACCATACATTATTCTCTTTTACTCGAATGAGACGCTCTCTCTTTACTATGGAAATGCCTTAGCGTGGTCACAATAACAACAACACCAACATCACAAGCACAGCACAGCACACACAGCATGGTGCCATAGCACAGTTACAATATCAGCTCACACAAGCACCACGAACGAGCCAACCAACCAACACCACCACCAACAACAACAACAACAGCAGCAACTGCTGTGCTGTGCTGTGTGTTGCTGCGTTACTGTGTGCTGTGTATGCTGTGTGTGAGCGAAAAGCTGCTGTGCTCTGTTTATGCAAGCGTAAAAAATTCCTTCTCTCTCCCGATAGGGTGAAATAAACGATGACTTACAATACAGTTCATTCGCAATAAAACAGACTGTGGTATCACTGAGGCAATACTTTCCAAAATATTAGTGTTATATTTTCTACCTTAGTGTGCAATGTGTATATTAAATGTAGTTGTTGTTATTTAAAATTATTATTACTATTATTATTATTAGTAAACCATTATCGGCAGCATGTGTAAATAAAGTTTTGTTTTTCGCTCTGTAATCGACCACAACGCGTTGCGGACCAACAACAACATAACAAATTTAATCAAAAGAGAGAAGGAACAAACACACACCAAAAAGAACACAAAAAAAAACTACACGAGAAAATTAATACACAGAATTAACACGACAGAAAAAAAGCAAAAACAACAACAAAAATAGAAAAAAAAAATATTAAAAGAACAGCACACACAACAACAAAAAAATCGACGGAACGAAGATAGAGCAAGAGCGAGATTGTGAGCGTTATCGAGCTGCCCCCCAAAAAACTTGCTACCAACAACAGGAAAATGAACAATTTACCAAATGTGATGGCGATTCAAACGCTTTTAAAAAACGCTTAGTCGCTTAACGCATCTCACAGTATAATGCAATTTGTTTGTTATTTTTTCTTCCGTTTCTCTGGTTAATTTTTTGCATCATTTGTTCGGTTTCGGTGCCCGAACATCATTTAATCAATCATGTACGCTTTTTTTGTTTTGAAGTGTTAATTTTGTTTGTTGTTGTTGTTTTTTTTTTTAAATCAAACACATTTAAACCAAAATCGCTTTTGAAATGATGCGTGTTACGTGATATCTCTTTTATCAATTTGATATGTGATTTTGCAGTGAATTATTTCGGATAAATAAATATTTTATCGAATTTCGATCGAAACAATAACAACATCAAAAATAAAATTAAAGTTTAATTAAATAGAAAAGAGATTTATATAGAAAAAAACGGTTTTTGTTACCAACAAAAAAAAGGGTCAGTAAAAGCGTGCGCAAAAAAATATAATCGAAATATTACAAACAACCAAATGATAAACCCGTAGATAAAAAACAAACAGTACCCTAAAATAGATACCCAAAAACAAAATATTCGAAAAAACGAAATACGAAAGCAACAAAAAAAAAGCACATCGCAATCGAAGCAAACAGTCGGAAAGGCAGATGATGAAATTCCTTTGAAGAGGCGACGCGATTACAGCGTTTGATGCCCCGAGTACCCCACACGAGAGGAAAACACACAAAACTCTTGGTGTATGTATCCAATTCATTTGACTGTATATTTGGCACAATTTCTGATGCTGTGTGTTTACATGTTGTTGTACACATTGGCAGAAACTGCATTAAGGTTCCTCTGGTTGGCTTCGGCTGTTGTTTTTGTTGTTATGTTTCCATTCCATCTCTTTTGCTCTCGAACGCTGCTGGGTTGGTTGTACGTGTGTGTGTGTAAGTGTGTTTTATTCCTGATGCTGATGATGATGGTGATGATGTAGTTCAGCGTTCATCAAATAGATTTATATTAGAGTCATATTATGACGAAGATGATGCAGTTAAAATCATCGTTATATAATGTGATAATCAGATCGGAAATAATCAGGGCAATGAATTTGCGTTGGAAAATTTAGGTTTATGTTTATGGTGATAATTTTTTGGATCGGAATCGCAGCACACGAAGGAATTGAAAATACAAAAGCTCAAATTGTGTATTGACGCCGTGCAGCGTCGAGTGTGTGTGTGTGTGTGTGTGTAGCTGTGTATGTTTGGCTGTGCCATGGCATTGCTCTCCCGTGCTCTGTCTCTCTTTCATTCGATACACAAAAAGCACATGGAGATAATTGTGTTGTGTGTGGATGCATAAACCCATCGTCGCTCAGCGTGTCCATTAGGGTGATTCGGTGTTTTTTTTTCTCTCTCTTCTCTTCTCTTCTTTTCTTCTTTCTTCTCTCTTCTCGGTCGTCGTTAGTTTTTGTTGTTGTTTTTTTTTCTGTTGCATTTTTCAGAGAGCATTGGTAGTTGCAAAAGCAATTCCTTGGTTACCATTGCTGTTGTTGCCATCATGCTACACACAAGCTACTATAATTGCTGTTGCTGCTGCAGGGCGTTCTCTAGTGAACGCTTGAACGCCGCAACCAATTATCGACTTTTGCTGCATTTACATATTAATAAATTTTCAGGAACATTTCATATTAAAGCTGTACCCCGTTTTATGTCAACGCTAGTGTGTGGACTTGGGTTTCACATGTGTGCCTTCGTACAAGTTGGGCTTTGCCAATTTATTGGCACTGGCAAACGGGACAACATTACGCCGCACCGCACCGCATTCGGAAAAATGAGTTCAAGCAACAACAACAACAACAGCAACGAAAAAAAGAATTTTGTTTGCTGGCCATACAAGGATCGGGCTGCAAGAATGACGAGAGAGAGAGAGAAAGAGAGAGAAAGAGAGTGAAAGAGAGTGAAAGAGAGAGAAAGAGAGTGAAAGAGAGTGAAAGAGAGAGAAAGAGAGAGAAAGAGAGAGGGAGAGAGAAAAAAAGCGAAATGAAACGAACGAAAAGAAAAGAAGTAATCTATTATTGTGTACAGTTGAAAGACATCAATGAGTGTTGTTTTGCAAAATGAATATGCGTGTAATTCAAAGCGACAGATAATCGATATATGTTATATTATATGCATATTGCATACTGAACACTGCACACATAACGGTTGTGCAACGGCGCGTGATTTTGAATATAGGGAAAATCTGTCCCCCCGCTCGTCGCCACACACCAGCGTGAACTGTGTGTTCGTTCTGCTGCTGCTGCTTTTTTTCGTTGTTGTTGCTGTTGCTGTTTTCTCTGGCCATTGTTTTTGCATTTGATTGCAAAAATGACACGCCGCTTTTCGTTGCCGAGTATTGTATGAGTGTGTGTGTGTGTGTGTGCATTGCAATGGTCGAACATGATAGTGCATACAGTCAATCTGTTCGTATAATCCAAAGCGGCTCATTGTTCTGTTTCTCATTCGGTTGAGGATTTCGAAAAACCGATTTTAGTTGTGCTTCAACAATCAGTTTTTGTTGAAACTTAGCTGGACCAACACAAAGTAACCTGCAGTTAGTCTGTTCAATTGGACAGCCATCATTTGTCAAGCGACGCGAATCAAATTTGCCATTAAAAGCTTGCCCACAAATTACACACACACACACACACATACAAACAACATTTCTTGGTTCTCTTGATTTTCATTTGTTTACCTTTTTATTGCAGAGTCACGCGAATTCAATCAAAATCATCGAGCCGATGAACATCTCAATGTGACAACACAGACAACAGACCAAAATAACACGACAGAGAATCAAAACACATTATTATCAGTAATACGAATACAAATCAACACGTGACCCAACTAATCCTGCCTACTTCAGGAACCTGATGAACTGAGCGCGCTCGATTCAAACAATTCAATAAATATCAACTTGGCAATTCATTTCTCTCCCTTTTTTTTCTCATCACCACCACCCATAAAACGAAACGCATTACGTGCTATCATATTTCATAATCCGTTTTTTTTTCGCTGGCTGGAGCTGGATATAAAAACGACAAGCAAAAGTGAATCAAACAACAACAAAAAAAAATCAACGCAACAAAATAAACGACTACGAAGAGTCCAGCGTAACAATTTAGTATCTTGATTCGAGTCACGCTATTTTGGTGAGGTTTTTTTTGTTTATTGTTGTTGTCGGATTTGTTGCCGGGTGTGAGACGTCGTCGTCGTCGTAGTTGTTGAAGAAAGAATGTCAGATTTGGAGCGTTTGAGACTTGTCATACTTGGTGGGCCAGGTGTTGGAAAATCATGTATCGTCAAACGATTTCTATTCAAAAGCTATTCGGATAAATATCGAGCGACCATCGAAGATCTTTACAATCGGGAATATGATTTTGGCAATGTCACACTAAAGGTATGTTAATTTTGACACAACTCACCTCCTCCTCCTCCGCCTGTCCAAAAAATTGCATGGCAACTGACAGTTGCATGAAAGAGAAATCATTGAAAATGATACAGTTGAATGATGAATTGAATATCGTATTTGCAATAAATGCAACTTCCTGCATGAAAATAACAAATAAAAAGAAAAAACGGAATAAATGGTTCGGTGAATTTCGAATGAAATCAAGCGACCTGTTTTCCTTTTCAAATGTTTGAGGTAGGAAGTTCCTATTCCATTCGATTTTCAATGTTGTTTAAATCAAGTGATTTTATTTCTCAATGTCTCTAGTTTTATTATTTCTGTTTCAGTTATTTTCAATTTTTTTTGGTTCGGTTGTATTCCGTTCATTGTTCGTGTGAATGTGTGTTTTTGGATACAGATGACAAGTACACACACATACACACAGGATACAGAATTCAAACTACGTTTACCCCGATCCCGTTTTGGATCGGTTGTAGTCAAAGTTTTCCTGTCGCACCGAAAATTGGATTTGCGAAAAATCTTTTTTTTGCTTTTGCTTTCTCTGCTTAATAGACGAGAATAGACGAGAGAATTCAAGAGAGAGAGAGAGAGAGAGAGAAAAAAAAGCAACACCGAAATGCCAGAAAATTCAACGTTGAACATTGAATGGCATGACATGGAAATACGATGTTTTCCAAATCATAGCCGAAGATCTTTTTGCAAATATGCTTCCATAATGGCAGTGAATGCTTACAGTGAGTTTTGCCACAGTGTTTCATCGTTTCTCTTTCGTAACGTAAATTGATTACAATAATTCAATTTTACCTCAGATACACTCGACGAACTCGAAGTTCGACGATACGGATTTGCGTTATTTTCACCATGCAACCAAGTGTCTAAAAGCGAACGCTATTTCTCTACTCTTCCCTTCTCTTTCTCCCCTTCTCTCTTCCTCTTTTGTGTTCTGTTCATCTCGAATCTATGTGTGTGTCTCTGTTATTCTAGGTCGATATATTAGATACATCCGGGGACGCGCAATTTCCCGCAATGAGACGCCTATCTATTGCGACGGCACATGCATTTTTGCTTGTCTATGCAGCGACATCGGCACCAAGCTTTTTAAGCGTCAAAAAGTGTTTTGAAGAGATTAGAGAACAAAGAGCCGATTATCAGGTATCTTCTTCTCTTTTTTTTTATAGTGTTTGTTGTTGTTGTCTATTCGTATACAAATGAATGCACACATTTGCACCTTAAACTGATTATCAGGCATTGCTCAGCGCACACAGCATCAAGATAGATAGACAGTGCGAGTGAGCTGATGCAGGGGGACCCAATTGGGTCTCATTTTGCAACAGCAACTATCTTGATAATGTGTGCTCTCTTGTGACAAAAAAAAAACACAACAAAATATAAAACAATAAAATGGTAGCTCCCAGAGAGAAAAAAAAACGATCAAAACTGAAACACGCCCGGTTTTCGGTTGTTTTTTTTCTCTTCTGCTCACCACCCTCGTTTCCGTGTTGTTTTGATGGCTACCGCTTCTTTCATATTTCGTGTTTTGCGTGTTTTTTTTCGTTTTTTTCGTTTCTTTCTTCTCTTTTTGTGTATGCATAGGAAATACCGATTGTCGTCGCCGGTAATAAATTGGACCTAGCATCAACTCATCGAGAAGTTCAGATTGAAGATGTTTCCGAGTGGGTTTTTTGTGAGCTACCAAAATTGAGGTCAGTTAAATTGAAAATGTAATTTTATTATGGCATTTTATAGACAGAAGCCATCGAAAAAGCAAACTGATCTAAATAAAAATAAAAATGGATAAATAAATTGAATGAGAATGAGACGATGAAAAACAGAACAGTAAAAAAAAATCCAAAATTGAATATTGCTTCCGATTATAGAGTTAAGGTGTTGGAATGTTCGGCTAAGGATGATGTTAATGTAACGGAACTATTTCGGACGATAGTTTCATTATCACGTGTACTGCAGATCGATGGCACTGAGGATGGTACATCGGGCTTGAAAAGACGCTCATCAGCATACGTTAGTGCAACTAGCAAAGGTTAGTATTTGTCACAAAACGAAGAATAAAAAATGTGTAAAGTTTTTTTTTTTGGGGTGAGGGGGCAGCATTTCCCAACAGAGAAAATCCATATTTTTATATTATATAATGTGAAAAAGCTCAAACTTCTCACGAATCCTAATTTAACACAAAGATATACACCAACAACATACTACTATATATCACAAAATTTTCATTCGATTCGATCGAACAGAAGAGAAATAGCAAACGGTATCATTTTATTTATATCCTCCAGTAAACACATCTATAAACACACAACAAACACACTAGCACAGACGAACATACCAACACACACACACACACACACTCCCACACAATCGCTACTTTGATAGATGATGAAATATGCATTTATTTTCGGTATATCTCAATAAGTTTTCTCTTTGAACATCAAAATCGTATTTATTTATAGAACTAATTCAATTTCGTTGGAAATATGTGTATAAATAACGGGAAAATTCAAAGCGATTGGATAGTTTTTGGCACATATAAGCGCCCAAAGCGTGTGTTTGTTGTTACTCAGCATTCCGTTGAGCAATGAATCCCTTGAGCAATGATATATCATGAATGCAATGAAAATGGTCTCGTTTGCTCCATTTCTCTCTCGCTCTCTCTCTCTTACTCTCTTTCTGTTTTGTCTGAGTGTGTTATTGTATGTGATGCCTGTATATTCAATCGATTTTCATATGTTTGTTGTTGTTGTTTTTATGAAATTCAATTTTTGCAGCAAGGGGCCGTCTGAGTCATTCGACTGTTGGTGATAAATCACAGGTACAACAAGATACAGGAACTGGAGCTGGCGCTGGATCATGCGATGCCGTAACAGAGAGTAGAATTAAGCCAAGATCGAGGTAACGTACACCGATTGCTCAATTCACAATTAATTAAATCTCGTATACTATTATCCGATTGCGTGCATCCACATCGTTTCACATTATGCATAACACAACAAAACCATTTTAATTGGTCACTTGGCTATTTTGGCCAATCTATTTCTTCTTTTTTCTTTGTGTGTTTCTCAATTCATTGTAGATCATTAATACGGCGATCATCACGAAAGACCAAACAACAAATCCGCAATACATCCGAGGATTGTCAAATCCAGTAAACAACAATTTAAAAGTCTGAAGGAGGAAGCTCATTAACTAAAAACACACACACACACTTTAAAACTTTACCACACACATTACAGAGGCAAAACCAAAAAAAAAAAACAATTTAAAAAGATTAATAATCATTTAACAAAATAATAATAAAAAAAAATGAAGCAAACACATGTGTCCAATTTACCCTACAGAAGCTTACTAAGTCCTGAACATGTTCCATATAATAATGAATTTTGTGATTTTACATTTAACAAACCAAAAAAAAAGAAGAAATGAACAAAAAACCAAAAACCAAAAAAATCAACCAAAAAAACAAAAATGATCAAACTCCGCCGAGGGTTTCAACCAAAAAATCTAAAAAAATTTTAAAAAACGTTACACAATTTTTATAGCCGCATCAGGCTAATTTTTTTCGATGAACTGTTATATCATTATGTAGTATTTGAAACAAACAAGTGAAAAACGTCCGTCATAATCATAAACAATTTATTGCATATTAAACAATTGACTAGTACGAGTTTTAAATAATTTGAAAGATTAAAAGAACAAAAAAAAAAAAAAACAAATGCAAGAAGATGAGAAATGAAAATAAGTATTAACCCGATCATCATTATTCTATTTAAAGAAGACTAAGATTTAAAGCAACAACTACAAAACGCGAAACGGCTCAATGCAATGATTTGTTCAATTGATTAGAGGTTTTTATGAGTGGCTTTAGAGAGTGGCTTTTGAGCCAGTACAGTTATGGCTTATGGATTGATGTGTATTGTGTGTGAGTGAATGTGTTCATCTGTTCAATAGAGATACAGAGTGAAAAGGAGCGGCTGCAGGCTGTTTCTTAGATGATGTCATATGAATGGCATGCCACTAAATGTGCTCTGTGCGTCAAACAATGACTCTTCATAACACTTTTCAGACATACACACCAACACACGCACACACACACACACACACACATTAAATGTCTGAGCATTTCTGAATCAAATTACTAGCGCGTTATTTATTAGAATTTATTAGCAATTTATCGACGGCATTCGGTTGAAATCATGCAATTGTGTTGAGAGCCGCCGTAACATACACACTCACTCTACCCATCCCACTCCGAATCTATAAATTCATAATAATCATACTCATATTGTGTCTCACTCTCATCCCGGCTTCCTAACCGACCACCCGCCCGCTCACCCCTCATACACCATTTCAATTGTCTCGAATTTAATTCCCATTGACCGATGGTCCGAGAGTTGAACGGTGTTTTTGTTCTCTCATCCAATTGCACAAATTAATTGCATTGCAGCACAATTCACAATTTGTTATTCATTTTATCGTTTTAAGAAACAAATACACACACACACACACAAATCATGAATGCAACTCTTGATGCAACTAAACTATAAACTATAACAATGCAATAGAACTACACATAGAGCACCAATAGAGAAAACAGGCAACCAAACAAATACTCAACAAACAAACAAACGAGAGAAAGAAAAAAAAATAGAAAAACAATCCATACGTACAGAACACATCGGTGCTCATATTCCAGCATCCGAACCATATTTATATTATCTCCGTGATTGCATTTTATCCGTCGACACATTTGGCATCCGGTGTTGCAATGTATCCCGATTTTGAAGCACATAAAACACAATATTTGAAACAAAATAACAACTATACAAAATGAGTTGAGAGAGATAGAAGATGAATATAAAACAAAACAAAACAAAACAAAACAAAACGAAACGAAAAAAAAACTATAGAGAGAAGATGGAATCCACGTAATGGAATCACATTACGAAAGCACAAGCAACTGCATGTTTTCCAACTTGACCATTTGTAACATGCCAAATGAGCAGAGAATGATTCATAAAGTGTCCAGTTACAAGAAATTTCTCGTTGTTTTTTGTTTTTCTTCTCTCGTATGTGTATGTGTACAAAATCAAGAAGGGGTTTATTTTGGACCACAGTCTTCAACACACACACACGGATTGGTTAATGGCAAAACATTGTGTCCAATAATAATTAAAGAGTTTTGATGGAAAAAGATTTATCGGCCGAACGCTGGATGTGAGTGTGTGTTGATTGTGTGGGTCTTCTTAGCGTTGGAATTTCTTAAATTAGCATCCATCTGGAATTTTGACGTCAATTGTCTCTGTACCTTCTTTACCCATCACACACAACAAATTGATACTGTGGTAACTTTTAAATGTTGTGAATTGTTAGCAATACATTTTTTTTTCCCAAAATCAATTTGTGGTGATGATGTATATGATTCCTAAAAATCTATTTGCAATTGTTTTTTCGTGCAATTTATCAAATCTATCACCAGTACAATTTCTTCTATGCACCAGTAAAACGTTACTTAAATAAAATACATGTACAGAGATGATACGTGCAAGTGGACAGCAATAAACCCTAAATAATGTTCACCCCTTGATCCCATGGTACATTAATATCTCTTCGCTTCCAAGCAAACACCACCCTCCCAAAATGGCATCTTTCTTTACTTAAATTTTAAAATACAAAAATTGAAATCCGTTGAATTTTGTTTGAGAGTTGCAATAAAATCATTGTGGAAATATTTTTTATTTGTGTGTCGAAGAAAATCGCAGTTTGAAATCGAGTTGATTTTCGATCGCATTCGAAACGAGTAAAAATGGCGAATATACGAGTAAAAATAGCTTGCAGAAAAAAACCCCGATTTTTGTTGTTGTTGGTTTTTGTTGTTTTTGTCTGCGATACAGAATTTTACTGTTTCGTTATTGATATTCATAAAGAATGGAAAAATTTTCGGAAAAAAAGAAGAAGAAGAAGAAGAAGAAAAAAACAGGAATCAAAAAGAAAAATGAAATGATTGGCCAAAATGAAATGGAATTCAATTGGAATTTTTGAATAACGCAGTGCAAAATGACGAATCTATTGTATGAATAGAGGCAAAAAAGCAACAAAATTAAAAGGAATTTCCATTGTTCGGACGCACCAAGCTAGAATTCAGAGCAAAGAAAGGCATTCGCGTTTATTCGGTCCCTCGTGATCCCTCAGCCCGAAAAAATTCATCATTTAATAGGCGTTGATGTGTAAAGTTGATGTTATCATCATCCCAAACTACGCCGAAACCATTTCGCAGCATTTTTTGTTCCCTTCGCTTTTTGTTGTTGTTCGTTGGTGTTGTTGCAATCAATCGCAATATCCATTTTCGAGAATGAGAGAGAGAGAGAGAGAGAGTGAATCTCTGATGCTATTCTCTGTTTTACACACACAATTTATTGTATCCATCACCAAATAAGATATTGTATAATGAATTCGATGAAAATTGAACGGCTTTTACGAATTGATGATATCGATGATATTACTGGTGATTGGCCATAATTCACACTAAACAGGCGTGTGCGGTAGTAATCAATTGTTGATTTTCGACACTTTCCAAACATACTTTTGTAGCATTGGTACTCTCGTTGGGATTATTTTTGTTGTTGCACAACACAACTTACACACTCATACACACAAAAATGACTGAGAGAGAGAGAGGGGGGGGGGTATAGAGAGAAATAAGAAGAAATCTCCGAAAACAATAACGCCCGATGGATATTGGTTTAGTCAAGAATGGATATTGTGATCGATTACCAAAGTTCATTTTTGGGAACGCAGACCGTCCGAAATCTTATAAAGTATTCTAAATGAGCCATGTTCCATTCTCCTCTCGTCTGTTTTTTTTTTTTATTCACATTGGCTGAGCATGAGCGAGCCGCATAGCGCATCACAACCAAAGAAACCATAAATGCGAAACCATAACATCACTTCGTATGGTGGCGCGCAAACAACAATGGAATTTTCATCAATTTCATGTTATTGAATGAGCAAGTTCGATCTGTCGATTGTCAATGCATTCTCTGTTTTTTTTTTTTTTTTTTTTTTTTTTTTATTTGCCAAGGTAAAACATTTTTGCGCACGTCTATTAAATAAGCAAAAGAAGAAAGAGAAAAAAAATAGTTCAAGAAAAAAAAACAAGAAGAAATAACAAGAAGTTGTGCGACCGTTTTGTCGTAGTAAGAAAACTATGTTAACGTTTAGAAAAGTCATCAATTGATTTCGAAAATAATCTCCTTTGAGAATATCGTTAAAAAACTAAAAATTACAAGAGATATAAGAAGAAAAAATGAAGAAGAGAAAAACTAACATACAAATACAAATACCAAGTTTATTAAGTAAGAAGCGGCGATTAGGAGCCGAGATTTTAAGCCAAGAACCATTTTGCAAAACTGAAGAGTGGAGAATCAACTACAATTTATTATTATTATTATTGCTATTATTATTATTATTATATTTATTATATACATTCAAATAAAATTTTCAATAATTGTTACTAGCGTACACAGCGTTTGTGAATTATGCGAGTTAGGCGAGTATATGACGATGGTTGGATGTGAATGTTGTTGAGTGCTTGCCGAGTCGTGTGTAATTATTCGTTGTGTGATCAATCAGTTTAAGTCGAATGGTGTTCTGTGCTTTTTCGTTTGAAGTCGACATCTGGCCTGAATACGTCACCGATAATTCATCAACAGTGTTTTGTAGGAGCCAATGCGGCGATAGAGTAAAACGAAAGCATAGACCGATTGCCGAAGACAACAGCGCAAGAGAATGAGAAACACACACAGAAAGAGAGAGAGAGAGAGAGAGAGAGAGAGAGAGAGAGAGGAGAGAAGTGTGCGAAGCGATAGTGGCGAGAGTCTGTACCGAAGATGGGCTTGTGCATACGTGCAAGTTGAACATACTTCAACAGCCGTATCGCTTTTAATTAACATTTCTATTACGTGCTCATGTTGTTGTGACTGCAACGATGTTTGCGAATGTTTGTGAAACGAAACGAAACGCCGAACAAAACGGAACGTAACGAGCGAAATGAAACACATTGACTTGATAAATAGCTGTAAATTGTTGGGCGTCAAGCGGCAACCAATATTGTTTATGAGATCGCACAAAATTCCCATTTCAATTGAACAACATTCCAGTGAACTTTTATGCAAAAAGCGATGACACCAAAAAACAAAATACACACACACACAATATACGACGAATCGAAGTGAATTGAACGCGATGAGGCGCGCACGCTGACAGTAGCATTTCGATTTTAGGTGCGTTTAGTGGAGTTTGTTGTTCTGTTTTTTTTTTTTTTAAGTTTAGTTAGCCGGAACATTTCCAACCAATACATCATTGTTTAGCTGGAGGAGATTGATTGCATTTAATAAATTCATTGTCGGTGACCAAGCAGAAATTTAGCGAAACGGTAGAGAAAACATCTAGCAGAAAAATCTGAAGACAATCATCAACATTTTAACAACAGTTCGTTGTGGTTTTGGTTCTTATTTTTTCTCTTCATTTGATTTGGGATCAGCAGTAGCTCAATTACTAATTCATTTAATTTCATTGGCCAGAATGCATTCGTTGTTTGTTGTTTGTGTGACGACGGCGACGATGATGCTATGACCATGATTGTTGTTGTTGTTGTGGTGGTTTGTTGCCGACTTTTATTCATTCCACTGTTTGATTTGTTTCATTGTGAGAAATGACCGAATCGAAGACTCACAATTAAATGCAGTGACTATTCCCTTTGAAGAAGTTTTGCTCAATCACTTCATTTAATATCACATCTGGTCGTGTTCCAATGTAAATATTGACACAATTGCTAGCTTATTTTTCCGCTCATTGGAATTTCCATTCGTGCGTTTCCTTTTTCCTCCCCCTCGATCTGTCGCTGTGCGGCGTCTCACTTTTACACAATCTCTCATTTTTAGCATTTGACAGATCATTCAGTTTCATTGCAGTTGATAGAAAATCAGAAGCTCGCAGGCAATTTGTAATTTGTTTGGTTTGTTTATTTATTTGTGTCGAGGCGATGAAACGAAAGACTAGTCATTCGCGCGCGGCCTATTCATTTTCTATTACTTTTTCTCTCTTTTCAAGTTGCGTGATATCACACACCGACTGAACTGTACTTGGTCGGTCGGTGGGATTTATTCGCATCAAAGGGAAAATCAAAAAGTGTGATTAAAATAAACAGTGCCAATTGGCATAGCCGCCCCCCTTGAACAACAACAACAACGGCAACGGCAACGGCAACGGCATGCAAAAAAAACGAGACACAAACCTCTAAGGCCAAATAGAAAAACTCAAACGCATAGAATTACGGCTCATTAAGATTGCTCAAATAATTTTCAACCGCAACCATGTTGTTTTTTTCTCAATTGCCCTTGTTGGTCGGGCAAAATAACAACGCGACATTTTTGAGATATGGATTTTTTGTTGTTGTTGTTGTCGTTTCGTTCACTTATCTTCAGTTTCACTGTTTACGTAGGCCCTGGGTCGGATCAACCAAAACAAAATTCAAACACAATATTTTCGATCAAACAGAAAAAAAAATGTCTGTAACTGAGGCAACGTGTCGCGAAGATGTGACAAAACGCATTCTACAACAAAAAGTCGCATTGCAGAAAAATTGGCGAGATTTGGCTCCGCTACTCAACCAAAGTGTAGAATGGTAAATAAATAGTCCTAAGCGAATGTACCACTTTCACAGTAAATTAATTGAAATTCGCATGACCCTTAGCTATTGACCTTTAAATAAATGTTCATCAATTTGTTTATTTTTTTGGTCGCACTCATCAAAACATCAACATTTGAAAAATTCATTAAAAACAATTAACACCAAACCGAACCAAAAAAAAACAACAAAACAACAAAATGATGTCTATGAATATCAATAAGGACGGTGGCCGCATGTTTAGGACAAATGAAAATGACCCCGGAACAATCGCAAGTGGTTGGCGCTTATTTTGAATTGACCGCTCTCGAATGCCGTTGGCTTGAAACAATTCCATACAAAAATCCATTGAATGGTAAAATTCCATCCGATCCATTATTGTGTCGTTTGCATGAGGTAACATTTTCAATGGATTATTTCGTTTTTCAATCAATTTGTTGTTGAACAATTCAGCATTTGTTAAATAATTGAAATATTGGATTGAATGAAATATTGAAAATTGTAGGCGCTTGGTGTGTATGGTGCAGCACTGAAAGAAGTCATTCATGAGGAGTTTGGCGATGGTATTATGAGTGCCATCGATTTTTCCGTTCATGTTGAACGTGAACCGAATCCAGCCGGTGATCGTGTCAAACTCACTTGGTCTGGCAAATTTTTACCGTATAAAACATTTTGAAAACAACAACAAAAACCGACACCTAAACAATTCCAATGAGAACCTAGTAGCAAAGCCGATGATGTTGCATCTATTCACGTGTAGATGGCACAATGTGCACCATTTTGTTTAGACATTCAAACTGTTATTGCAATAAAATACCAATAAAAATGTTTTATTAATCACATAAACATGAATCAAAATGATCATTTCAAACGAATTTTGTGGAATAAACATTAATTTTATGCAATCAAAAAACAATCGTGTCTCAATTCAATGGAAAAATGTCAAATCGCTTAATTTCAGAATGGTTTTATATATGATAATGTCGGTTCGGTGTTCATTTGTTTACCTTTTTACCACCAGATTGATACTTTGCCGCAATCGACAGCACACATTCGCATCGGTCAATACGAAACCGAAAAAAATGGCGGCGTATTTTTAACCCAATATGAACTGAACAAAAATATGGCAAGGAATCAAATGAGCCGCATTTTTAAATTTGTCTTGTGCATTTTTGAGGTTGCAAATTTAACCCTGCAGAAATTTCCGCCCAAATCAATCGTTTAAAATGGATTAATTTGCATTTTCAGGCTACCAGACTGGCATTGACGCAAATCAAACGATCACATCGTCCGATAAGTGTTAACTAGATTATTCCATAAAATCGTTAAAAACACTCGTTTCGACGTTTCAGAACGAGCCAAATGTTCATTCGCCAGTGTATTGTGCTCAATACATTGAACTCAATATTGACATGACGAATGGAACGTTTATGCTGTATAGCGTCTGTGTTTTAGACGTATGTTAGTGAATCAAATAAAAAAAAAAAAAAAACGAAAGAGAATAATATGATATGATTCAGATATTCAGTTTAGTCAATTTTGTTGAGTGTCTTGTCAAGTTTTTTTTTTGTTTGTTAGTATTCAGTTTTTGAAATCCTCTTGTGATTAATAAATAGCAAAAGTAAAAAGCAAAAAAAAAGACGTTCGGGGGAGAAAAAAAAGAAGAGAAACACCTCAAGAATAAATGTTAAATGGAGGACGGGTGCCTCGGTGTGTGATTTATTGAAAGAACTTATTTGATGATAAACAATATATATTTTAAATACATGTAATATAAAGTGCAGCTACTTGAAATTTCCCAACACATTTTCAATGTAGCGAGAGAATAACAAACTTCAACCAAAAAAGAAAAACACACAAAAAAACCTTTAAAAAGCAACGAGAGTAGAGTGCAAGAAAAAAAAATTGCTGTACGAAACGTCTATTTCTATTCTGAAAGTTCAAATTGCAATTAACCCGAATGTTTAGGTCTCGATTGAAAGGCTTTTTGGTGTGATTCGTTCAGTTGAATGAAAATTGGTTATTATGTGATCATCGTAACCTGAAACATTGGGATTGAACTCAAAACCAGAGCACACACACAAAAAAACGTCGGAACATCGAAAATGTTGTAGTTTTTTTTTAAGGCAAACGAGATTTTTTTTTTCGGTTTATGTTGCAAATTAGACGAACAAACAATCGACTGAACAAAAGTCGCGGAAATTTGGTTTCATGTGTGTGTGTGTGCTTCTAAATGAGAGAGAATTGCCAGTTGATTTCGCAATCGAAAGTTCAGCCGCAGAGTTCATGGTTTTGTGTTAAGCTGAACAAGAAAATGATTTCGATGTGTGACTGAGTGAGTGTTTGTGTGTGTGTATGAAAAAAAGGAAAAGAAAACAGCGACACAACAAAGCAAAATAAATAGAAGAGCCGAATATTTTTTTTTTTTTTTGGCATCTGCATTTTTTTTCGCCGAATCCGAGCGGTATGCTCTGAAACATTACCACAGCA
This sequence comes from Aphidoletes aphidimyza, assembly GCA_030463065.1. Lineage (NCBI taxonomy): Eukaryota > Metazoa > Arthropoda > Insecta > Diptera > Cecidomyiidae > Aphidoletes > Aphidoletes aphidimyza. The sequence goes on along the minus strand of CM059997.1, from coordinate 4,672,720 downwards.
ACGACCGAGACACTTTCAATTTACTGCTGCTGCTGCTGCTGTTGTGTTGTATGTTGTATCATACAACTTGTATGTTGTAGCTACATGGATTTGATGACAACTATTTGCCAAATGTGAGAGAGAGAGAGAGTACGAATAAAAAAAAATAGAAACAGTAACCACTTGATTCATGTGTTCGTACAATGTTGTATATGGAACCAACAATGATATTGTCATTTGTTGGTAAAACTTGCTACAATATTCTTCTCAATCAATACCATTTATCAATAGCCGTAGCAATAACAGCAAAAATAGCAGCAACAAAATCACAACACAACACAACATAGTACACAGCCCCATTCCATACATTTTTCTTCTTCTCTTCGTTTATAAACTCACCGCATAAACACACGGTCATTCGCTCTATCGTCTTTTGCAGCGCTGAAATTTAAAATAAAAACACACACACACAACAAACGGTTCAGTTCGATTGGCGAGATAGCGCAAAATAAAATAAAATAAAAATATATAATCCAACAATTATACACATTAGTTTTCGACAAAAGAATCGAGTTAATAGACCGATATCGTTCCATCCTGTAGATTTTTCAATTCTTCGTACGAAATTTGTTGTTGTTGTGTTTTGCTTCATTTTACTCTAACGTTGCTAACTTCGGTTTCGTTTCGTTTGATTTCATTTTACTTCCATTTTATTTCAATTAGATCAATCACAAAAGCCAAAAAGAACTTATATTTAAACTGGTTATAGGTATTTTTTATTGGAAAGTGTTTGAATGGAGGAATTAAAAATTGAAGAAATAAAAACATAAAACAAATTAAAACGCAGCAGCCGCCAGTGCAGAGAAGAAAAGAAAACAAAAAACCAGCAACAATAACAACAACAACAACAACAACAACAACACCAACAACAGAAAAACATACACATAAAAAAATATTTTAACCGATGAGTCATTAGATGAAGTTATAGCACATAAGAACCAGCATGCACAATGAATGAGATTGAAATGTATATCCAACGAGCAGCAATCGTATGCAAAAACAAATACAAAAAACAATGAATAAAAAAAGCCGAAAATATTCGGTGTAAGAAGTGAAGCAGAGCCGACAAATTCGAACCAAAAAAAGGAAAAATAAAATAAAAAGTAACCAAAACAACAAAAAACATCAAGTGTGAAGAGTAAAACTGAAAGTAGTGTGTGGTGCATGTCATTTCATTTTCAATTGAAAGAGGGCTAAACAACAGTGGTGTCTTATGGTGTGTTCTGTGCAAACCCCAAAACCCTCGAATCAAATTGCAATTCCAAGTAATGTGAATAATAGCTACAGTCCATAACCTTTAAGACCGAGATAGAGAGTGAGAGGGCTGACAGAAACAGAAACAAAAACAAAACAAAAAAAAACAAAAAAATTACGCGTCAGCATCATCAATAATAACAACATCAACATCACCAGCAGAAGGGCAGCAACAGAAGCATCATCATCATCATTCATCAATAAAGCATTGAACGTTGTACATACTTTATATTTCGGCGTTCACACCATCAGGCGATAATTTCTCCATATTATCTATAGATATATATATAAAACACCAATAATATATATAAATAAATATATAAATCATATACAATATACCTCAATCATAAAAATAAAAAAAAAAACAAACCACGGCATCAAACCAAAATCGGCACTCTCTATCACCTCGATTCGACGACACAATTATTCAGTATTATGACGGATTTGGCGCTTGATTTTGACTCTCTTCCCGATGATATTCGCGAGAAACTTGCCGAACTCGATTTGGAGTTGTCTGAAGGTAATTGCACTTTATAAAAAAAAAAATCAATAAACTAAATTAGCTCAGTGAGATTCAATAGAGTGAACGCCTCTATTCGGCTAATAATGAAGCCAGAGCCACTAATCGGGATAGGTGAACGATGTTTTGTGTGTGTATAATTTCTCTTCCTCATCTTCGAAATGTCGTTTGTTTGCGCTCATTCACGCACAAAACAGCTTCACAAAAACAATAGCTCAATTGGTTTGGAATTGGCAGCAGCCGGTTGCTCTGTCATGCGCTAGCTCATTCATTCGTTCGCATATTTCTCAAATTCATTTTTGGCTTTTGTTTTTTTTCCCCTTCAAATTGAAACAATGAACAACATTAGGCTCCGAATTCATTACATTCCAAATAATGAGCAATTATTTCTCTTTATTTGTTGTTATTTCGTTTGTTTCATTCACTGGTTGGTTTGTTGGCCTGCAACAAAATTCAGGTGATAATATTTTTTTGATGAGCAATTATTGCAAATATTATTCGATTTGGGCGATGTGTGTGTGTGTGTGTGTAGAGCTCATGTTTGATTAAATGACGTGAGCGTCAATCAATCGCATTGAAAAGACAATCGCAGCCAAATGAAAATCGAGACAATTAAGTAATAGGCAATAAAAAGAGGTTAGAAATACATTTATCATTCCGAATCCAAATGAATTGAAGATATTTAATATTGTGAAACGATTTAAATTGTTAGTATTGACATCGCACAATTCAGAATTCACTATAAAAGAAAAAACTCGATAAGTTTTTGCTTGCTTTCTCTCTAACTTGATTTAATTTAAAGTTCAAATTTGTCGACAGAGAACAGCAAAAAAACCAAACAAAAAAACACAGACAACAAATGTAAATGCCATCAAATTAATAGATTTAGATTTAATTAAACGTAGCGCTCGTATATTTTATGAATGTTGATGTGGTGTGGCGTGTGGTGCTGGGGAAAATATCATGGACTGAGACTTTATTGCTATGAGACAGATCGATATTTTCACATGTTTAAATGTTGTTTTATGATTAGACGAAGTACTAGTATCTCTTCCTAGGGGGGACTTATCTCTTACGATGGCATACCCTTTTGTAAAGAGTCTTTACACACCATTTTTGAGGCATTTGCAATAATTTGGCACAATTGCCTGCGAATGATTGACAGTTGACAAACGGTTTTCAATAGAAATTTGATCGAAGATTTGATTTAACAACAAAAATGATTACTGTTTCAGATTTGTTGATACGGGAAAGCAAAATCAACAAATGTAGAAATTGAAAGAAACAAGGAAATAAATGTGAAATGTCACTCTTTTAAATTGCAACGTGCTACTCATTGCTTAATAGAACGTTCGGTATTTGCTATGTACATTGTATAATGTACAAGCCTCGCTGTACACAGCACAAACGTTGCTTTCAGTATATTTTCGTGCGCATTTGTTCTCGCATTAGATCGACAGTGCCAAATATTTGCACGCATTCAAGTGCGATATCTTCCCCTAGAAGAAATATGGCTTGGATGATTGTATTCTGTTCTGTTCTGTTCTTTTGTTTGAGTCTCTAAACTTCGAGACGCCTTAGATGCATCGGACTATAGCAATTTAGTCATGGAATTTGATCCCGAGGTGTATGCGTGTGTGTGTGAGTGTACTGGCAAAGGGATGTATTGCATCAATAGTTATTCATTAAACTATTATTCCAAGAAGCAAACATTGTAAGCGATCTGCGTAAAGTCTTTAATGAAACCGGAACAATTCTAGCCGTTCGATATGGGCGGTTAAAATAATAATAAAAAAAAAAAACACACACACACACACACACACCATACCAAATTATTTATTTAAAGTATAAAACTAAATCAAAAAATCAAATATATAAAATATAAAGCCGTTTGCGCTGGCATTTACAGCATATTAAACCATGCACAGGTACACACATTTACACATACATGGTCGACAGCATGACCATCATGAAGTGGCTGGAACAGTTGAATAATTTATGAGCATTATAAATGCATATCTGCACGCAGCGCGCAAAGAGCGAACGCAATCAGAAATAACCAAACAAACAAAAAAAAAGAATCGGTTCTCTTCTTCTATTTCTATTGCGCTCTTGGTTGACGGAGTGTGTGCTCGTGATTGTGTGCTCGGGTGCTGCGGTGCTGTTTTGTATTATAAGTTTGTGTGTGTGTGTGTGTGAATGTTATGTGGCTATCGTGTGACGTACACGGTGAAGTTCACTATGAAAATGTATGTATTGATACTGTTAAATGCTTGCTTTTGCCAATAAGTTGTGTCATGCATCGCTTGTCATTTAGATAGTTAAGAAAGCAAACCCGGGAAGGCAAATAGAACAATGATCAAAACACCCAGAGAAACGGGCCCTGTTATAAAATATGTACTTAAATTGAATTGCTTGTTTATATGCGCTGCGCAGTGCCCGACGAGTCCACGAATCCAAATCCATTCAGCGAGAATGTGTGTGTTTTTTTCTTTCTTTTTAACAGAGATTCGTTTTGAATGTTTTCATTCTGAGATTTGTTTTGAATGTGCACATTCAGCAGGCGGAATGAAGTGGCGGTGACGAAAGCCACATATCGTTTTCGACTTATAAATAAAAAAAAAGAACCTTTTTTTTTATTGGCATCAAGAAAATCCATCAATCGACACATACAAGATTCATCAGCTAATTGACAATAACATCGGACTGGTTATTTTTCTGTTGTTTAAATTTCCCATTTGTATTTCGTATAAGCTTTTAAAAAATAAAAATGCCCGCAACCGGCACCGACCAGCCAAACCGAAATCGATGAAAAACAGAGTATTTTATCATGTTTAACAACGATTCCCTTTACACTCGATTCGGATTTATTTTTGCGTCATGGTTTCTCTCTCTCTCTCTCTCTCTCTCTTTTTATATAAATACTAGTTACCTGTTGAAATCACGAAACAAACAAAACAAATAAACTAAAAAAAAAAAACAAACAAAACACACAAAATTAATGTTCTGTTTGAATATTTGATGCACAACACACAATCAATCTATACGATTCAATTGAATGCATCACTTCGGGCATATTTTTCACATATTTTGTTGTTGTTGTGGCTGCTGCTGTTGTTTTCTATGCATTATGCCTTTCGGTTTTCCTCATTCAATTCTATGTTTATTTATTTATAATTTTAATAACGACAATTTGACTAAATAATCACTTTTTCGTGTGTTTTGTTTCTCTTCTCTGTTTTTTTTTTCTCTTTATAGGTAAGCGAACTGTTGTTTTTTTGAGTGTGTGTGTGTTCGAAAGCATTTTCAACCGTCAACAAAGGAGATGAAGTCATTATTACCTCAGGTGAATGAAACTGTTTCGTTCGTAATTTTCGAACAACAATAAAAAAAAACATAAGAAAATGAAAAGAAATAAATACTACAACAAAATAATAATTTTGGTGAATTTTTGGTTTGGGCTACGTAAAAATGCCACAATCACAGTTCAAGTGGCAGTGTAAACCCAAAAAAAAACAACCAAAATTAAATATAAACACATTTTTTCTGTTTCCAAAATTTGAAGAAAAAAAAAATTGTGAATGCAATGCTTCCGAAAAACAATGCGAAAGCAATGTATACACAAAACCAAATTTACATAACTCTTTTGCAGGATAAATATGAATAACGGTTTAGAATTACCAATATCAGAGTAAACCAATTACTCTGTTATTTTATTCTTATTTTTTTTTTTGGTTCGAATTGTTCGGTTCGTTATTCGGAACGTTGTTGTTGATTTTTATAGATTGGTGTGTTTATTGTTATTGTTGTGTTGGCTCCGAAAATAAAAATCCGGTTAAAGTAGGCCGTAGGAGATATGGAGAAACCACAAGATGAACATTTGCTGTCATCTATTTTTAGCTCCTAAATTATTATTGGGCATTTGGCTTCTGCCGATGAAGCAATCCAAAAAATGTAATGAATTTTGATGCATAATCACTCACAGGATGCCCCAAATGTGAACAGAGAAAGAAAGAGAGAGAGAGAGAAAGAGAGAGAGAGAGAGAGTTACACAAAAAACGTTTCGACCAAAAGAACAAACAACAACAAACAAAAACACAATGAAGAAGAAATGTTCATGTAAGGCCCAGTTTCAAATTACATTATTTCATGCTCGGCATCAATCGAGTGCCAGTTTCAATGTACGCTATTGCCTCCGTCGCTACTTTTTTGTGTGGTTGTTGTTGTTGTTATTCATATCTTGTTGTTCTGGTTTGCACTAAAAGAGGCGCATTTAATATTCACATTTAGCATTTTTCGTTATTTGTTCCATCCATTTGATGTGTGTGTGTTTAGAGATATTCATTTTTTTTTTTTTTTAAGATCAATCTATCGATTTTTCAAGTGTATGGCCACACGTCTCTCTGACTCGATTACAGAGCGTCACGCACTTAGATAGAAACATTATTACAATGAACTGAAAATGTCTTAAATCACCATACACCATTGAGATGTGTCGGTGTGCGTGTGGCTGTGGTACCGTTTTATGGGACTCTTCATTCAATTGGCGAACGAGTGCAACGCAAATGGCACAAATAAAACATGTAAAAACATACACACAGTATTGAGAATATTAACGAAAAAAAAAAAAAAACAAAACTGAAAAAGAACGTACAGTCTTATAATTATTGGATTACAACAAAACTAAATAAATAAAAATGATCTGCATAAATTTCAATATTTTGCGCGCCTATAGATTGCAAAACTAGCAAAAATATTATGTGTGTGTGTGTGCAGAGCAAATGCAGAGAGACATAGAATGAGAGAAAGAGAGAGAAAAAAGGAGCATTCATCAAATAACATAAAATGAGCTTGTTTCTGCTTGGTTCGTTTTTATTTCAATTTCGGTGTGCTCGTCGCTTTGGCGTTTTGATTTGGCTCGGTTCGGCTGGTGTGTTTGCTCGCGTTTGTGTGTGTGTGTTTTTTTTCGTTTGTTCGTTCATTTACTCATCATTATTACGTTATGAAAGTTAATTTAATAATATTTAACATACTACAATCATCGTCTATCTATCAGCCATTAAACGAAGCAAACGCTTCAAGCCAATGGGCTGTTTGCTGCTGCTACTGTTATTGCCACTATGATATTTGCTATTGGACTGCAGATACTATTTTCATGCACTAGTAAACATCCCAAAAGCATACTTTTCTATTTTTAACTTTCTGTTTTATCAAATTGAATTGATGTTATGGACATGTTTGAGGCGGAGTGTGCGCGTGCGTTCGATCATTGGTAATTGAGTGCAATTTGGCAGAAAAATAAAAAAAAAAAAACAAACACAAACACACAATGCGCACACGTATCGCCGAACTGCGACTAAGAATGAGCAAAAAAAAAAAAGAAAAAAACAAGCAAACACACAAAAAAACAACGGTGTACGAGAGACATACGCGCACGCGCCTTAATGTCCATGCTCATTAGAATTGATTCTTTGATTCTAAATTGAATCGACACATCGACAGCCGTGCTGAAGGCACGTCGAAAATGTATTTTGTTTTTTTTTGTAATTCAAAATCGACATTGGCATAGTTTTAGGTCAAAATGCAGAAAAACATGCACACATTGATTTAATATAGCAAAATAAGGTTCAGTCGAACCCATTATTTGGGAGACGCTTTACTCATCACATCATATTAAATGGTTTAAATGCAACAACAAAAAATCGAACAAAAACAAGAAAAAAAATGCCATTCCACGCAACACCTTAAGCGAAATGGCTTTATTTTAAAAGTCACCTTTATTTTTAAGTCATTCCAATTGATGTTCACACCAAGTGACATTCTCAATTGAGAACACCTCTCGGGTTGCATTTATAAATTGCATAAAAAACTTGCTCATTTGTTGTTGTGGTGTGTGTGTGTGTGTTTTTTTTTTCATTCGTTTCGCTATGCTGCTAGCATTTCGATTTCAATGACCTTTCAATCAGATGGAAGCAAAAATTCAAAGGAAGTAGAGAATTTAAAATAAAAAAAAAAACACTTATCGATTGCATTTTTAGTATAATTTTCCATGTCAGAGCCCAAGAACTTGTCGAACGTTAAGAGCATCAAGTCGACCGGCCCAAAACCGGATTTTCAATCGACAACCAGAGATTGAAAAGAGAGAGAGAGAGAGAGAGAGAAAAAACAACAGTATAAAACATTCGCAATATATGCACTTGGCATAGGTAGCGTGAGGTAAAAAAAAATGAGCGAGTACAAAACGCGAATGCGTTCACGTTAACTAAACACACTTATAGTCAAATCCAGGTAAATAAAGGGACTTTTTTATGTAGTGTGTGGTTTTGTGTCCGCGTATCACTGTGTGTGACAATTTGATTGTTGGTGTAATTCTGTGCAGCATCACCAGATACACCGCATCTTACCAACGGAAACGGAAATGTTCGCAATTCATAACAAAAATATTTCAGATGACAATTTTTGTTTTGTTTTTCGAAATAAATTTGGTTATGGATGGAACAGATGAAATTGTATTTTTCATTGTCTAATTATTGAAAAAGAAAAAAAACAATTGATGAAGCTCTATGAGAGCGTGCTGAGCGGTTAGAAAACGTCTGATAAATCGGTATGGTTTTACCATTTCGAGGACCATTGCAGAGAGCATCATCAGCATCATCAGCATCATCAGCAACAGCAGCAGCAGCACCACCATCAAAGCATAGACGTAATCGGTATTATTTCATGTGCAACTCTCAGGAGATTTTTGCTCAAGTCTCTTATGCAGCGAATATGCGCTCGCTGAATATCCAAGAGCGAGAGCATTGCTGTACCGATGGTATGTCTACGAAATGGCATGGTATTGGTGCGTCTACTAAAATACTTGCAAGAAAACCGGATAAGAAAGTTCGTCGCACCGTGCACATACATAAATATTATGTTGTTGTGTTTTTTTTTCGTCGTCGTTGAGTGTGCCTGCCATGTTCCTCTCGGTGTGTTTTTTTTTACTTTTTGCTTTTTGAAGTTTTAAAAAAAAGGCGATTTAGTTTTGCTTCTTTTCCTTTATGGGGTTTTGCTTGATATCATGTTTCTCTCTTTCACTCTTGCCGCTTCAGCCCAAAAACTCCTCGGCAAGGTGATATTAGACAACCCGACAGTCGAGTTTCGATTAAAAATCCTGGGTGATTATGAACAAAAATTTCACATACGGATTTATTTCTTCACGTTTTTTGTTTTTGTTTTCTCCTTTTATTGTGTGTGTGTGTGTGTGTGTGTTTTGTTGTTGTTGTTGTAATTCGAACTGGAAATCGACACGAGCAAATAGCTCGTACCTCATTTGGATAGTTCTAAAACGCATAGCAATCGCACGCGCACCACTGAACACCCAACGGTTTATTCACATTACTATTCGATATGCGATTCGGTCGCGCTTTCGTTCGGGCTAATTTGCTTATTAATAGACGAAATGAAAAGAATAAAATCGCAAAACAAAAAAAAAAACATTATTATGCTTCTTTTTCGTTTTGTTTTGTTTGGTTTTGTTTAAATAACGCTATTTAAAATGAAACTGGATTATGATTATTTAAAGTAATGGTGTGTCGGTACTAATGGGCTAGAGTTAGACCCAACTTAGGCATGGCACCGCTAAGATGACGCATATAGTTATGGCACGAAATCACAAATCGAAAATATGCTCGCCTACTTAAACAAAACGCCAAGAATTTCATGAAAATAAATAAAATAAAATACAACAACAACAACAAAAACCTTGCAAAAAAAAAGAGCGCAGAAAAAAAAACCAAAGCAGCCACAACGGCAGCAGTATGGAGCGCAGCAATGGGCAACAACATCACCAAGCATAGCGCAACGAATACACACTTTGCATTTTATTTGATCAAGTTTTGTCCTATTGTTCACAGCTATGAACACTGCTAAGCGGTAAACCCGTTCAGAATAGCACCACAAATTATACATACCAACAACAAAATAGAGTCTTTTAATATATGAGCTTGGTTAGTGCCTGGTTGTTTTCATTCATTTCTCAATAATGCGATTAATTATTAGTAGAAATGGATATTTGTTAATAATCATAAAATAAAAATACGGAAAAAGAAGAAGCAGAATAAAAACGATATAACAATTCTTTCGACTTCAAATCCATGCAGAATTGTTATTTTGTTCAATTTTATGAATAGAGAGGTGTGTGTGTGTGTGTGTGTGTGTGTGTGTGTGTGTGCAAAGGCGCACATGAATGCGTGCCTAAGCTGATCGATGAAGCTCGGCCGGTGGCAGACCCCGATGAGCTATTCTTTATTACTGATAGGTGAATACCTCATATTGAAAAAAAAAACAAATACTGATTTGTTTTTTTTTTTTTTAATTGCCAAGAGCCCACCAAACGTAAAAAAATGCAGTCGGCCGTTTTGCATTTGTAAATGCGATTTCATAATTTTGAATTGCTGAAAGGCTGATAAATTTGCAATCATGTTTAACGATGACGATGTTTGTTGTGTCTGTAATGTGCGCGCGTTTTTTGTTGTTGTTGTTGTTATGGTACGTTTTGTTGCGGTTGGCTTTTGGCCGACAAATTAGACAGCGAGTATCAATATAACAAAATATAGTAAATGAAGTTTTTTAAAAAAAAGCGCAAAAATTATAGATGGAATGAAGAAAAAAAATAACAAATGCATACATATAGTATGAATATGCCGTTGATTTATGTCGAAACCATCAGCAAAAGAAGCAATAACGCGTAAAAGATATTATCACACGGTTAATTTTGCAAAATAAAAATTTATATATATATATATTGCGGGAGAGACCTTGAGAAACATGTAGCAAATGCTCATATAAATGTTTTTCTTTTGTCGTTTCCAAATAAATGGCAACAATATAGAAACAAACAATATAATCTCTTGCACAGAGAGAGAGCAAATATATGTGGTAAATCTCTTGGCGTCGCATTCAGTGTGTCTCGTTCTTTCTCTCTCTCTCTCTCGCTCTCTCTCTCTTGATCCGGTGTACGATGTATATAGTTCGGAGTGCAAAATGTTTTATTTGAACACCGAAATAAAATCGATTTATTGTGCTACGCAGATCCCTACTATAGGTGTTTGAAATCGCATACGGCTTGAAGACACACTCATACACCAGATTGCCCAGTAATGAAGAAAAGACACATAGCAATCATGGGATAGAGCATCATTGTGTGGCTGGAATATAAGAGACACACAGAATTACTAAAAGCGATAAAAGATTTTTTTTTTCTCTTTTAAATGAAGTAAAATAAAACAACAACAACAACAACAACAAGAAACACAAAAATGCTAGGTTACTTGAAGCCAGTAAACTGGCCGATGTTGCTGGAAAGCAAACACAGCACAGAGAACACAAGCACCAAAACAACAACAACAAACCAGCTAAAAAACAAAACATCACATCGCATTTCGAACAGAATCACACAAAACTTATACTTAATACTTATACGATCGCGAGCGCGCGAGAGTCAAGCAAACAGCGAAACAGAAATCAACGGCGGCGGCGGCGGTGGCGGCGGTGTGGCCGTGCTTGGTGTGTTGTGTGCTGCTCTGCACAATCAAATAACCATAAGATTTCAATATATGTATGGGCTAAGATAGACAAGAAACAACTGTAACACACTGATTCAGTTGAAAATTGAACGCCGCACAAGCAAAACGTCAATGCACACCAGAGCACAAAACACCTTCGACTCTCTCAACTATCGTCTTACTTGACGACGGTGATTTTTTTTCTTTTCTACCTGTGCGCGCTCAGTGTTATTGATTATAAACTGTGTTTTGTTGCTCACTTGCTGTAGATTTTGTTTTTTGTTTTTTTTTTGGTTTTCGAGTTTTGTTTTTGCTGCTGTTGTTCACTATCTGATTCATTTTTGGTGTAATATTTATGTGTTCTGTGTTTTTTTTTTTTTGGTTTTTTGGTTGATATTTTATTTTCGTAGTTGTTATCGGTTTTGACTGTTTTTTTTTTTATTCTTTCAAATATCGGTATTCATTTCCTACACGGACAGTTTACGCTGTTGACTCACAAAACTATTGATTCGATTGATTTTTTTGTTTTGTTTTGTTTTGTGTAACATCTCAATAGCATGATTTTCTGTTCCAAATCTCCAAATTATAACGAATTAAATGTGCAACGCTAGAGAGAGAATTGCTGGTGGCAAGTGAGGCGCGCATCAAAAATTGCAATTGCGAACAAGCGCGACTGCGCTCGCGCACCATCCATCACAATTAAAACATTTTAATATATATATATATATATAGATATCGAAAAGAATTCCAAATGAAAAAATCATCATGTGGAAAAACAAGCTCGATGATTGCCGTTATTCAGGGATTATTGTATTCGTGCGATTATAAATCTCACATTCGGCATCGAAATAATCCGTACAGTGAAATGCGAAAATGGTGTTTTCAGTGGTAAATGCCGTCGAAGATGGAAGAAACAACAACAACAAAAATGTACACACAACCGAATGTTTTTCGATCTTTTCGAGTTGAACACACAAAAAAAAACACACACAATTTTATATACAGATAACTCAGTGTTCGATTGTTGTTGTTGTGCTTTTAATTGCAAACGATTTTCGAATTTTTAACAACAAAAAAGCAGCATCGATGCCGCCAGTGCACGAAAATTGAAAATGTACACGCTACACGAAATGGTGAAATTTTTTCAATTGCAACAAACACAACAAAACAACCGATAGAGATTCGACAAAATTTCAAACAAGTTGAAAAAACCTGGATGACTCTTTTTTTTTCTTTCTTCTCTCTTTTCAATATTTTGTGTGTTGTTAATTTTTTATTTTGTTTTTCATCATTGCCGCGCGCACACACCACCGAAAAATATGAGCAAATCAGCGTGTTCAAGCGCAAACGAAATTCAATGAAAACAAATGAACAAGTGCTCGCTTAGCTCGGTTCGGCTTTGAGACGCTGTGCGCTGCAACAAGTTTCATGCACAAAACAATGGTGAAAAGAGACGCTTATTGAATTAGCATCTCGCGCACTTGTGACGAATACACACAAAAAAAACAGCAACATCACTTTTGGATATATTTGGTTTGGCAACTTTTTCAGTTGTATCAAAGTATCAAACCAGCTCACAGTCGCCAATTGTTTTCAACTAGTTGTTGGTTTTTTTTTTTAATCTCGTTTGGATTTTTTTTGCTGGCTCATAATTTTTTTTTTTTTTGGTTTTGCTTCGTCACAGAGAATTTGACACTTTTTGCGTATGGCGATTTACTTTCGTTTCGGGCTGTCCGAAAACAGTTGAAACAAGAATCCCACTGAAACAAGTTCGACAATCAATTTCCCGCAAGTGAAGAGAATATATTACGAGATAAAAAAAAGAGCATTGAACACCAACCAACCAACCAACCAAAAAAAAAACCAGCAACTGACTGAAAAAAGATAAAAACAACATCAGACATAACAACAACAACAAAAAAGAAATAAATTCACAGCGTTCAACGAAATTAACACGAAATTTGGCACACGGCTCCTTTTTTGGACTTGTTGTGTGTGTGTGTGCTGTGCTGTGCTGTGTGTTTTTTTTTATCGAGCTTTTGTAATTCGTTCAGCGGTTTACGAGCGCACGCGTGTGCCTCAGCTTGTTCGCTTGTTGTACTTGTGCAAAAATTGATGATATGATGTAATGCAATTGAAATGCGACATGATTAATGTTGTAACGACTCATTTTGTTGTTGTTGCTCTCTTCTCATTTGGCCACTTCATGTCATTTATTTTTTGTTGTTGTTGCTGTTGTTGTTCAATCTCCTCGCTCAGTTTTATTGGGGTCTCACACCACTCGTCTCTCATTACCTGTAATTTACATTCAAACATATATGTATTCAATGTATTGTGAATAAAACATGTGGAATGATTATCGATGGCTAATTTCAGATGCTTATTATTCGATTTATTTCATACATCGATCATAGTGCGCACAGATGCTATCATTCAGTTGGTGTATTGACATCATTTCATGGCGCTTAGTTGATGGGGCGCTTACATCGTTCATTTACTACACGGGACAGGTCTCAGTGGTGGTGTGATTCTCATCATCATCAGCAACAACCGGGCATCGGCCATAAGTGCTTTATCGCCAAATGGCCAATATTGATTGATGTCATTTGTTTCGTATTTCATCTCTAAACAACAACACACACTCTCTCTCTCTCTCTTTCTCTCTCTGATGTTCATAAGTCACTTGCACGCACTGTACGCGTATTTACCTGGCCTTAGATCAAGTGACGCAACATTGCATCTGATTGAAACGCAAATTACATCAATTTGAATGCAATACATGAAGCAAGCACCGTCTCTCTAACGCAATGTGCATAGATAATTTGTCCATTTTGGAAGTTTTCTCTTTTTTTTGTTCGTTTTCGGGGCTGCCCGAACATCCAAAGAAAAGTAACGATCACAACAACGCAAATTTAAAAATGAAAAATCAACGAAAATCTATTTTCAAAATCCACAGTAACACACACCAACCGAACTGATCCAACCAGAACAAATTCCAAAGAGTAGTTATGCCATCACCAATTCAGCGAATTTTCACTTTTCCAAATGAATTACTCGTTTTATTTGGCTTCAAAAACTTGTTTGCATACAAATGCCGAAATATAAACAAACATAACAAAATGAATAAGTGAAGAAATTTGTTTTCTTTTCAAACAAAAAAGAAGAAGAAGAAAGCACATAACAATAATAATAACAAAAAAAGAAGAAGTAGTAGTAATAATAATAATAATATGATTTAGAAAGACTATTAAAATAATAATCTGTGAATATGTGGAACGTGATAGTGATTAGAAACCTGATTTTAATGAGAATTGAAATGATAAACAAATATTTAAGTTGATGAAGTTGATGAGAGATTGTCAAATCATTTGACTGACTGCGGGCTGCGCGCTTACTTACAATTAATTTGTTTGAAATCGGATAGACTGTCGTGCGTTTTTTTTTCTCGTGTGTTGTTGTTGTTGTTGATAGTGTTGGATAAGTTGTTTTTTGTTGTTGTTGTTGTTCGGTTTGGAGTTTTTTTTTTCCTCGAATTTGTTTGGCTGTCGACACACAACCAATTTCCTCAAATATGAAAGCAATATCATTTGAAGCGATACGAAATTTACTGAGAACAAAGAAAAAAAGCGCCGACGATTATGGTGATGCTAGTTTTAAGCGAAGCGATTCATTTAAACGAATTAGTATTCGACGCAGCTATTTGAATCGAGGCCGAAAACGTGCAATAAATGCGTCCAAAACGGGCGCTCACCATGCTAATCAACCAAACGGGAAGGTTCATCATCAGCACCACCATAATGTGCAGGAGCCAGAATTACAGCCATCGTTGGCTGGTGTTCAACACCAACCAAATATTCCGTTATCGAATGTGCAGCAACATGTGAATATTCATGTGAATGGCGATGGTCGTGAGGCAATCAACTTGTCGTCACGCATTGAGGAAACGATTCAGCAAAATTATCAGCGTAGCTGCGCTGAAATTCAAGCGAATATTAAAAATGGAAAAAATAAGTCATCGAAAATATCGATTCGAAACAGTTTGGATGGTAACGGTGTTGATGTTGGTGCTGATCGAACGAGTTGTGGTATGAATGCTGCCACAGCAACGGCAGCAACAGCAACAACAACAGCAGCAGCCGCAAGAGCAAAAGCAGCAGCCACGGCAACACCAGCAGCGGCTGCTGCTGCTGATGAACGACACAAAGTTCAACGGCGGCCAAGCAAAAGCAAACGTAATAAATATGAAGAAGTGACAACGAGCACCAGTTGCTTCGTTAAAGCGGGCAGCATGCTGAAGAAACCAATTGGCACTGGTTTAGATGTGACTGCTGCTGACTCAATTGATCGTTCCGTTAATGTACGTTATGCACAACGCGATCCATTTTATGAGATTTTACGGAATTCCGAAAATGACTTTGAACCAAATCCAAATAAACAACGTTACGTTTATAAATCGCGTTCAAAATCATTTGGCCCAGCTCTGATCAATGACATGGATTCACCATCGAATTGTGTATCAATACAACAGCCAACAGCAGCACAACACGTAAATAGCTCGAAACGTAGCAAT
This sequence comes from Aphidoletes aphidimyza, assembly GCA_030463065.1. Taxonomy (NCBI): domain Eukaryota; kingdom Metazoa; phylum Arthropoda; class Insecta; order Diptera; family Cecidomyiidae; genus Aphidoletes; species Aphidoletes aphidimyza. Next base: position 4,656,792 of record CM059997.1, on the reverse strand, counting down.
GATTTTATTTGTTCGAATGATAGCAATAGCGATAACATATGGTCATCGTACACACCAGCCCAATCAATAGCCACAAAACCAGTCATTAATAAGTCAACCTTTAACATTTGTAATGAAGAAAATGCACGCAATTCGGATAATGAAATGCCAAGTTTTGTGATTTTTAAAACGTATTCGAATGAGCTGAATGCAAGCGGCTACCTGGAAACGTGTTTTAATAATATCGACGATGAAAGCCAGCTGAAAAGAAAGGATTCAACGCCAAAGCTGCAATGTAACACATACACCAAAAAGTACAATGATGGTGCTGTAACAACAGCTGCTGCATCGAAACCATCAAAATCCGTAGCAGCAACGGTAACAGCAGCATCAGTGGCAGCATCAGCAGCGCTCACCTCAAATAAAGGCAATGCATCGTCAAATCGTAAAGGAAAAGGTGTTGTTATCCAAATATCCGATTCTGGTTGTAACATTGACAATTTAAGTCAATTGCAAATCAAAGAAGCGCTCAATAAAAAGTTGAGCCGTGATTCTGCGCTCGGTGATAATTTACCCGATTATTCGGAAGATGAAACATCACTGAATGGTAAATTTACATTTGAAATTTACAAACAAATTCGAACGAGTAAAAAGTGTGAAAATCCAATTACATCGAAATATATGTTGAGTAACTACGACAAAAGCCCACATAAAACCGCATTTGATTCGCATGATGCGACCAATTTACCAGCGACGGATTCAATGTTGCGCTCTTGCCCAACGCTTGACGAATCGTTTGCATCGATGCACATTTGCGATAAAATTGACAACAATTTCTTTTTGGAGCCCGACACACACGAGTACAACACCGATGTCAATGTGATACCGTATCCATTGCGCATCAAAACCAATCCGTTTACAAATCAAAAAGAGCCATATTCGGTGAATTTGGGCCGTGTATGGAAACAATTGAACCTTGGTCAAGACGATCAATCATTGGAAACATCCATTGAAAAGGCAAATTCCAAAGTGAAAAATGATTCGTTTCGGTCAATATCATCGCATGATTCTGGTTTCAGTTTAACACTGACCAAACAGAAAAGTCTATTCAATCGTAAGCATCAGAAAAAATCCACCAAACGCAAATCAAAAGCGACACTCACAAAAGATGGCCAATTTAAAAAAATGCCCACAATCACCGGATTTCAACGGACAGGCGTACAACGGAGTAAAAAAAATCAATTCAAACAACGTGTATCGCCTACGAATACAAAATTCCAATTTAAATTGAGCAGTAACAGTTTAATCAAATCCAAATCAACGGCCAAATTTAAATGCGATGCAATGAAAAATCCATGTGAAACATTTCTCGATCGTTATTACAGTGAAATACAGCAAAAGCTGCACAAACATGTGGACAAACCCATTGATTATAGTTTTTCGCAAGAGATAAGCGATCTGGAGGCATTTTTTGAAGAGCATTTAAAACGGTTAAAAGAGTATTATTTGCAAAAAAAGAGGATCAACGATCAAACGATTGAGGAAATTTGTAGTAAATGTGATGGCAAACGAAATGAATTGAAATCAACATTGATCACACCATCAACCGTTCAATTAAATCAACCGAATGAGTTGACAACATTGGCACCAAACACACCAAACCGTTCAACCGTGTACGTGAGTCAACGTTCCAACAATGACGCTCCATCCACCGTTCATATAATCCCAACGGATGATACAGTCAATGGCATTGTCAAAAATAAGCTGTCATATGATGTGTGGAATGATGATATGTTGGGCAATTTTGATTTTCCATATCCCGATAAACGTAACGGTACAACAAATAACACCCACCGTAAAAATCGTTTAATGCGTCCAATCAATGAGATTCGCATTTCGAATGATTTGGAATATGCCTCGCTTGATTTTAGTAATCATTTGCAAAATAAAAAATTGGAAGCACCTGCATGGAATGGTGGTGTGGCGGTTGATGTGATCGCATGCTATGCCAACGAATATGATCGTCTTAAGGCGTTCAATGATGATGATTATCTACTGAAAGAGAAGCAATCGATGATTGTGAATTACAATAGTGCGGGTGAATTGGTACACAATGCCAGCGACGATGAATATGAAGATATTTTAAATGATGATGACGACGACGACGACGACGAACACACGGTAAACGGTGTTTGTATTTTATGTGATAAATGTCAACCGGAATGTGAATGCTCAATGAATCGTAAACTAGCTGCTAATGTTTATTCAATAACACCCGAAAATATTCTATGCAATTGTATGGGCGCATTAAATGCACCGTTGTTGAAACCAAATTATGCAAAAAATAGTAAAACCGTGAAAAAAAATACGACCAACAAAAGTCGCATGAGTCGACGCAAATCAAAACGAAGTAAACGGAAAAAATGGCATACCAGCAAAAATCATTCATTACGACGTGAATACGTCGCAAGTAAGTGTAATTTGTACATATGTATGTTAAAACCCCGTATCAAATAAAAACGAAAACAGAAACAAAAAAATTTATTATGAAAATAACAATAGACCGACTAATGTTTTGAAGCCCAACCAACGACCTTTAACGCAAATGCTTTGGTTGGTTTTTTTTTTTTTTTTTTGTTGAACAAATGAAATTCATATGCTTTTGCATGAAGTAATTATTTTTAAAAAGAAAACAACAAGACAACAACAACCCATTTGAATCTTTTCACTGTTAATTATTTTTGGCCATTTACCTTCATGCAATTTAATGAAATTATTAATAGAAAATGAAATTAAAAAAAAAAAAACAAAATCAAATCGATTGGATTAGGAAGTGAAGACAAGGCCAATTCAACACAATATACACGTAATTTTCATTTTGGAGCCCTCTCAATCAACGAGTTGATGAGATTATCACAAAATCTCTTGTCTCCTCGAATTATACGATACATTTATGATGATGACAACGAAACAGTTTCATTGAGCCACAGTGTAGCTCTAATGTGAATAGAATGGAATGAATGAGATTGAGCAAACGCAAGAGAGCGAACGCAAATGATGATAAAAGACCTTGTGTTGACAATTTTTGGGTGTTCGATTAAAATTAATACATTTTGTTTTGTGAATTGTGTGTATCTTTTTTTGTTTTTTCTTTTATCTAGGCGACATCACGCAGAAGGGGTACGAAAAGAAGCGTTCGCGGCTATTACAGCCGTATCTACCAAAAAATCCGCCATCAAGTGAGTATAAAAATGACACATGATAGCTCAAGTGTCAATGCGTCAATATTCAATGTGATTAATTTAAATTATTTGTTTGAAAATGGATATATAATGCTTTTTGGTTTGTTGTTTGGGATGGTGATATTTATCGTTGATGTTCGATACTTGTTCGTCTTTACCGATTTAGATGACGGTTACTACAATCTGCAAAAAAACAGTGGAGGAAGTAGCGGTGGCAATAATATAGTCAATAGTGAGGGCTACAGTTATGCCTATTCAGATGAAGTGCCATCACTTCAATCGACACAAAATCGCCAACAACAGCAACAGCAACAACAACAACCGCAACAGCAACAGCTTAAATCCACATCCTCTTCTCATCGCGATCAACAGCAACAAAATCGCGCCCGAAGAACACAACGACGTGTTACGCACAATGAAAAGCGATATCATTCAGGTAATTTTAGGGCATAAATAAATCTATATGTCAAGCACATATCAAACAACTTAACATCACAAAACTGACATCGAAACGAGAAAAAAAAACACATTCATTACGCTCACTTCGAATCGGCTTGAGGCGACAGAGATTCACTTGTTTATAATGGTCAAACAACAACAACAAAAGATTAGACAATATAAAATGTTTGAATTTGAGAGTTCTTTTCTGGATAAAAATACACACAAACACATAAAAAGCACGTAACTACTCTCATTCGCACATGTTCGATTCGATTTGTGGTAAAACCAGACAACCAAATTCAAAAATGGAAAGTGAAAAAGATTATGTTTTTTTGTTGTTGTTGTATGCCTGTTTATGGATTGTATTAATCGAACGATGAACGATTAGATAGATAATCGCTTGAATTGATTAATTTATATTAAGCAACAACAGCAAAAATTAAGTGTTGTTTTAAACAAAAACATTTTATTGATTGTTATGCTAATTGAAAAGAAAAAAAACAGCAACAGCAACAACAAGAAAAATCAAACGATTAAGTATCGAATAAGAGCACAAGAGATCCCACGCAAACAAATTCAATTTGCTGTTGCTTCGTTCAGACGCTTATGCTTTTGTATTTTTATGGATTATTCAATTTGTTTTACTGATTGTTTTTTTTTCTGTTCGTGCCTATCGCCCGATACTCAAACAAGAAAAATATGGAATATTTTCGATACAAATTGTTTGAAAATCGATTGAAAATCTTATGCATAATTGCGGTTTGTTTTTTTTTTCTTACTCTTTCCGAAATGATGATGGACAACAACAAAAAAAAAAAACAAAATTAGAAGTTCGACAGGAAGCGGTGCAACAAGCATTGGCTGCATTGAAAAATCGGCCAAAACCCAGTTTGCCGATGCCATCGAAACGAAGCTCTGTACTCAATCGAAGCCCGGACAGAAATCGCGATGATACAGGTAAGGAAATGAACGACAACTACACAAACATTACAACAACAACAACAAATAAAATACACAAAACACTTGAAACTGAAATAAAACAGAAGCGGTCGCCATACTTAAAATCAGTTTTACAGCTCACGAAGGGGCAAGAGCACGAGTAAATAAACAAGTTTTTCCACCGTTTTTCCCAATGCGAAATAAAACGGGTTTAAAATTCAATTATTCATGATCTCGATATCACAAAATGAGTATAACTTCTAGATACTCAGAATAGCGACAAACAAACCAAAACAACAACAACAACAACAACAACAACAAAAACACGAAAAGAGAACAAATCGAAATAAAATCGACCCAAAAGCCTTTTTCAAATACAAATATACGTGTGCGCACTCACAATCACAAATAAATATTGTACTTCTATCTTCTCTTTCTCCATCCGTTTGGATGGTTGCTCACATTGCGACACTTGTCATTCGTCATCGCAAACATTGATTTGACAAAACGGAATCAAACCACACACACACACACAAAACAAAGGAACGAACGAACGAACGCGCGAATACTCAACCAACAAATTCTTTTGCCTTTTCAGATTCTAGTTCAGATGATGCATCAATACCTGAAGAGCGAATAGCAACACCGGATCGTGAATACAACTACCCACGGGATCATTTGTGCAATTCCAGAGATAAAATTAAAATGCCATCACAGAGAGACAATTCAGAGCGTCGACACCAAAATCACGCTGCCGAACGGAGACCACAGAATTTGCCTCCACCGGTAATAAAACTCATTTATTTGGTTGTTGTTGTTTTTTTTTGGTGTGTCGTTTTGTGTGTGTTTTATGCATACTTGAAGTAGCATTTTTGTTTTTTGGTTAGTTCGATTGCCCAGAGTAAATAGAGAGTAATCTATAGGTCTATAGGTTTTATTTTGTGAATGTGCATTGTTCATTCACAATTTTTCCACAATTATAATTGCAAAACGCATTTCATGTTTTTTTGTTTATGCCTTGTATTTTTCCCCGTTTATGTTTACAGTCTATGTCAGATACGTCGAGTACTGGATCACCACCGGCTGTGCACAGAAACAATAAAAATAGTGCTTACGATTTGACTGACGTACCTGATTTCCAGCAACCACACGTTCGACCATGTAAGTGACACTGACACACAATACATTGTTATTAAAAATTACACACAACACAACACAGCATAACACAAACAAAAATAAACCTCAAACACTGATTGCCATTTAATCCAACGTATTTGCTCGTATTCCCGGGTTTTATGTGTTTTTGTTTTGTCTTGTTCCTTCTAGACGCTGCTCCGGACATAACGCAATTTAATAACACACGACGAGGAGCTGATCGTGTTACACGATACGTCAATGTCTCCCAAACTGATGCTGGAGATACAGGTACAAAATATTACGAAAATCAAACGAAAAACAAACAAAAAAAAAACCAAATCAAATGCTCTTGTTTCGAAATGTCTAACACGCGAATAAAATATGACATTTGCCTTGATTCATCCAATAGGTACAACCGGACGATGGAAAGTATCGGCCAAAATTCAACAATTGTTGAATACATTGAAGCGACCGAAACGAAGACCATTGCCGGAATTCTATGAGGATAATGATATTGAATTAGAAATTGCAGCTAATCCAAAGGATCCAAATGCACCAAAACCGGAAGGTTTAACGATGACACCGGTGCATGGTGAGCAACTAGTCGTACCATCTGGTTTACCGCGCACATTGGAGGCCGCTCTACAACGTTACGGGTCGAGTTCATTTAAAGCGCCAATGGCCACGGTTTTAGATCCAAACGGAAAAAATCTAACAACAACATTAACATATGGCAAATTATTGTCCAGAGCGATGAAAATTGCGTATGCTCTGTCGACAAAAGTGTTTAGCAAAGGTCCCGAATCGATAACATTGAAAGCCGGCGACACTGTTGCTCTGGTTTATCCAAACAATGATCCATTAAAGTGAGTACCATTTACATGTTACATGTTACATTCAAGGATTGTTGTTTGTTTTTTGAGTCATTTGAGTAACAATCGATTTATTATTTTCAATGCGGAGGCGTTGAAATGAAATTCTTGATTATTAAACTGTGTCAATATTTTGTCGTGTTAATTGTTTGCTTTTTGTTTACATTTTCGTTATAGTTTCATTACGGCCTGGTATGGTTGTATGTTCAGAGGATTGGTGCCGTTGCCAATTGAATTACCATTATCAAGTTCAGATTCACCGCCACAACAAATTGGCTTTTTGCTTAGCTCATGTGGCATTCAAGTGGCACTAACATCTGAAGCATGCCTAAAAGGTTTGCCCAAATCAACGACCGGTGAAATTGCCAAACTCAAAGGATGGCCACGTTTACAATGGTTTGTCACCGAACATTTACCAAAACCACCAAAAGATTTCAATGTAAACAATGCCCGTATTAATGAAGATGGAAATGCCTATATTGAATATACAACGGATAAAGAGGGCAGCGTGATGGGTGTGACCGTAAAACGTGATGCAATGATGAACCATTGCCGTGCACTTACAATGGCCTGCCATTATACCGAAGGCGAAACCGTTGTGTGTGTGCTCGATTTTAAACGTGAAGTTGGTCTATGGCACAGTGTTTTGACATCCGTTTTAAACGGTATTCATGTTCTATTCATTCCATATGCACTCATGAAACTACGTCCATCATCCTGGATGCAACTGATTACAAAGTACCGAGCATCATGCTGTCTGGTCAAGAGTCGCGATTTGCATTGGGGTTTACTAGCTACTAAGGATCATAAAGACATTTCATTGTCATCGTTGAGAATGTTGTTGGTTGCCGATGGCGCTAATCCATGGTCATTATCTAGTTGCGATCAATTTTTGAGCGTATTCCAAGCGAAAGGTCTTCGGCCAGATGCCATCTGTCCATGTGCGAGCAGCTCAGAAGCATTTACAGTGTCATTGCGACGACCTGGACGAGGAACACATGTATGTATTCACACATTTACCATTTCTATGTTCCCATCGGGGATCAAATCAATGCATTTTGATGATTGGTTTTTTTTGTTGATTTTGTTGTTGTTGTTGATACAGGGTGGTTTTAGTCAATCGGCAACTGGCCGAGGTGTTTTATCCATGGCAGCTCTGTCACACGGTGTTGTGCGTGTTGATTCCGAAGATTCATTAACATCATTAACACTACAGGATTGTGGCCAAGTAATGCCGGGTGCAAATATGGTTGTCGTACGGTCTGAAGGGCCATCAGTTCTCTGTAAAACCGATCAAGTTGGTGAAATTTGTGTAACATCAGGTGCAACCGGTAATACATACTTTGGATTGGATGGCATGACCAATTCAACATTCAAAGTGCAACCGTTAATCGAAGAGCCAGACACAAAATCCGACACTTCAACTCTCGTTACGAAACCCATTGGAGATGATAAAAATTATGTTCGAAGCGGTTTATTAGGCTTTTTGGGGCCATCTGGACTAGTATTCATTTGTGGCAGTCGAGATGGTTTGATGACAGTTACGGGACGAAAACATAATGCTGATGGTATGTTTAGACAAGTTAATTAGTGCTTTTTTTGCGGTTTTTAAATCACTCTGGTAAATCTAAATTTTCATCATTCAATCAACAGACATAATTGCCACAGTGTTAGCTGTCGAACCGATGCGATTCATTTACCGCGGTCGAATCGCTGTATTCAGTATAAAAGTGTTGCGCGATGAGCGTGTATGTGTTATAGCCGAACAAAGGCCCGACTGCTCTGAAGAGGAATCATTCCAATGGATGTCACGCGTGCTACAAGCCGTCGATTCAATTCATCAGGTCGGCATCTATTGCTTAGCTCTAGTCCCGCCAAATCATTTACCAAAAACGCCACTAGGTACGTGTGTGTCATTTTGGTTAAGCAATTAACTCTGTTTGAGTCGACTGTGAGGTGTAATTTTATGCTTGTTTTTGTTTTTCTCTATCTCTCTCTATCCACTCTCTGTCTCTCACCAGGTGGCATTCATTTGTGCGAAGCAAGACGACGATTTTTAGAGGGTTCATTACATCCAGCCAATGTTTTAATGTGCCCACATACATGCGTAACCAATTTACCAAAGCCACGGGAATTACATCACGGTAAATGTTTTGTTTATGGTTGATTTTTTTTTTTGGTTTAAATTTTTGTTGTCGATATCGCACATGAATTTTGTAACTGTAGATATCGGAGTCTCGGAACATGGCGAAGCATCGCGGTAATGCGTTATCGATTTATTGCACCCAAGCGTACTGGATGGTCAACGTTTTTTATTGGTTTGCATTGTGTGGTTGACAAACCGACCGGTTCGATGTTTGACTGATAATAAAACGAGACCCCAGAGGCTGAAAGAGGGCTTTCAATCGCTCACAGTGGATGGTTAGACTATTGGCAATCGATTTTCTGCTTTAAAAAACACACTTTGACAAAATTGACTCAATCATCCTCTTTAAATGGAGATTTACTTTTTTACTCTTTGGCTAATACTTTTCAAAAAAAAAAAAAACATCAAAAATACACAAATATTTACAACAAAAATCTTTTTCTAACCACAACCATCAGACATTGCAGATCAGCTTCTATACGAAATTACTTCAAAAAAAAAACATCTTTTTTTTTCTGTTTAAACAAAACATACAATTTTAATCTACAAACATTCTAAATTATGAACCGCAATTTTTCACTTCGCGAAAGTTTCTCAAACCAAAATGATTCAAGTCACATACCGTTTTGAGAGATTGCAAAGACTCCCCCTCCTCCCCCAAATTTTAGCTATTTGATGAACTTCCATTGATTGTGTGCTTGGGTGCGATCTATCGATTGTTTTGATTGCACAATTGAACATATATTTTGAGTAAGCGAACTCCAACTAGGAATCAAAATCCACAATAATTCCGGTAGAGTATTCATTCTCGCAATTTGTGAGCCTCACAAAACTAAACAAGCGTGTGGCAAAAACAACAAAATCTCGCTATCAAACCAATTCGAGTGCATTTTCAAACATAGAAAAAAACAACACCATTTTATCGAATGAAAGAGCCAAAAGTGACTTTATTTTCTATTCACATTTAACTAACACCTTGCTCCCATTTTAATTCAAATTTCGCTAAATAACAAAAATCCATCATCCTCTGTATAAAACAAATTCAAATCGCAACTACCACACATTGACATTTTGTATTTTTGTACAACAACAAAAAACACCAATTTTGCATTTTGAAATGAATGTGCTCAATCATTTCGATCAACCAATTTTCCCACCCTCCTTCAAAACAAACACACACACACACATTTTTTTCCGTATTTTTCATTTCAACTAAAATCCAAAAAAAAAAAAACATCTTTTGTACTAATCACACATCACTTCTAATTCTCTGCATCATAAACACTAAACAAAAAAAAAATTCAAACTTTGTTTAAGCTAACATGGAAAACGCCTGATTGCAATCACGCACAATATGTAATTTAAGCCAACAAATTTAAAATACAAATGAGTCGACACGAAACTGAAACACACACACAAACACACTGGAAATCATCGCAATAATCTGCATTGAAAATGTAGCGCGACTTCCAAAACACACAATGTTTGTTTTTAATCGCAAAATGCCAAAGATCTTCACAATCCACCGAAACATATCTATTTTGTCCAAATTCTTTTTTTTTTGTTTTATTACTTTAATTTACACACGTGCACCTAACGCTTTGGAATTCACAAATTCTTGCTTTAAAAAAAAAATCTCATTCAAAAATGTATCAATTCTAATCATTACCAAAACCAAACAAAATCCGCAATATTTCGTGCTCTATATTATTTGTTTACCGTTACTTACCATCACACACACACCACACACATAACACAATATAACACACAATCATTTAACACATCACTATTCATATTCCATTTCCCACTTACAAAACACATATACACGCACATACTTAACATTCATACACGTGAATTCTTGACATATTTTGACTCCGCCATTTTCGCAAACAAACAAAAAAAAAATGAAAAAAAAACATAAACCACAATGAAAAAAACAATTAGGCGCACTCCAAGCAACTCAAAATACTGGAAGTTCATCTGGATGTGTTACAGACACATCGGTTGGTCCAGCATCGGTGATGGTTGGCAATTTGGTGCAAGGCAATCGATTGGCGGTGGCTCAAGGAAGGGACATCGGATTTTCCGATGACGGCGAACGAAAGGTAACGAACGAATGCAGCATTTCTTTCTAAGCAAAAAAAAAAAAAAATTAAGACGATTTGTCATGCAACTTAACACTTTCATTATTTTGTGTAGCACCAACTTATCACAGGCGTCCTGAGGTGGAGAGCTAATTCATCGCCTGATCATGTTTTGTACACACTTCTCAATTCGAAAGGTAAATTGAACATTCATTTAAATAATTCCACACAAAATATTGTCTAGATACTTTTTTGCGACCGAAAATCGCTACATCGTCTCTTTGGAGGACAAAATCCACCATTTTCGACATTTGAGCATAAATGTATTATAATATTGTTCATAATTATGAACAACTTTCAAAAGTGGTAGTGCATCCTCAACAGAGACGAAAATATGCATTTTGTCCTCTAAGGTGATTTCGAAATTTTGAGACAAACAAGATTCCCGTGTAAATCTTATATAAATTTCCACAATTTAACGCTTTCACAATTTCGCAACAGGCGCAATCGCTAAAACATTAACATGTTCGGAATTACATAAGCGTGCCGAAAAGATAGCCGCATTGCTACAGGAGCGTGGTAAAATCAATCCAGGTGATCATGTTGCGTTAATTTTTCCACCCGGTTTGGATTTGATTTGCGCATTTTACGGGTGCTTGTATTTGGGCGCAACACCGGTTACAATTCGTCCGCCGCATCCACAAAATTTAATAACAACACTGCCAACGGTGCGAATGATTGTCGATGTATCAAAAAGTGGCATCGTACTTTCCATTCAAAGCATTATCAAATTGCTCAAAACACGCGAAGCAGCCGCATCAATTGATCCGAAGAGTTGGCCCCCAATTCTCGACATCGATGACAATCCAAAGAGAAAATTGGCCGCCATCGCCAATAGTTCGTTAGATTCAACGGCATATTTAGATTTCAGTGTGTCAACGTGCGGCCGATTGAGTGGAGTTATAATGACGCATAGGTGAGTTTGAAATATCAGTGGCCACTCCGTCAAGAGAGGCGCCGACGATGACTAACAAAAAAAAATTGACTAATCATTCGTTCTGGTCCTGTAGGTCCTTGTCAAGTGTGTGTGCAAGTTTGAAATTGGCATGTGAACTATATCCCAGTCGTCATGTGGCTTTATGCCTGGATCCATACTGTGGTCTCGGTTTCATAATGTGGACATTGATTGGCGTTTACAGTGGACATCATTCGCTGCTAATTGCCCCATACGAAGTCGAAGCAAATCCTAGCCTTTGGTTAAGCACATTGTCACAGTATCGTGTACGTGACACATTCTGTTCGTATGGTGTAATTGAGCTATGCACCAAAGCACTCAGCAATTCAATACAAATGCTAAAACAACGTAACATCAATTTGGGATGCGTTCGAACGTGTGTGGTGGTTGCTGAAGAGCGACCACGTGTTCAACTCACACAACAATTTTGTAAACTGTTCCAAGCCCTCGGACTGAATACACGCTGTGTATCAACGTCATTTGGTTGTCGTGTTAATCCAGCAATTTGTGTGCAAGGCGCTAGCTCAGCGGAAAGCGCTCAAGTATATGTTGATTTGCGGGCACTTCGCAATAATCGGGTAGCGCTTGTGGAACGCGGTGCACCAAACAGTTTATGCTTAATTGAATCAGGTAAATTGTTTATAATAATTTATGTCCGAATAGAGTGTCAACGAATCTCGGACTGAAATTTAGTTTATGATCGTAATCGATCGAAACATAACCAAAAAAAAATTCAGATCGAGATTTCGAAGAAGAAACGTTTGACCGAAGAATTCCTTTTACTTACGTTTTTTTTTGTATGATTTCAAATTTAAAAAAAAAAAAACAGGTAAACTTCTGCCCGGAGTTAAAGTAATCATAGCAAATCCAGATACAAAAGGTCATTGTGGTGATTCACATTTGGGTGAAATATGGGTGCAATCACCGCACACGGCCAACGGTTACTTCACAATTTACGGTGATGAAAAAGACTATAATGATCATTTCAATGCCAAACTGGTGACCGGCGCAACGACTGAAGTATACGCCCGAACGGGTTACTTAGGATTTCTGCGTCGCACCGAATGCTCACAAGCATCATCAATTTTAGATGAAACAACACCCAGCATAGCAAGCCGCGACAGTGACACTGATTCGCTGCACTCGCAGGGCACAATCCATTCACAAAATGCACCCGGTGCACCAGCCAATGCCAGTTTCAATAATGAACATGAATTACACGATGCTGTTTATGTGGTCGGTGCACTTGATGAAGTGATTACACTTCGTGGCATGAATTATCATCCAATTGACATTGAAAATTCCGTATTGAGATGCCACAAAAAGATTGCTGAATGTGCTGTATTCACATGGACGAATTTGCTGGTGGTTGTCGTTGAACTCGATGGCAATGAATCGGAAGCATTGGATTTGGTGCCACTCGTTACAAACACGGTAATTATCAATCAAAAACAACAACAAACTTAAAAAATAACATTTTACTCAGTAAATACAAAGGGTATTATTTTATTCTCCCAGAGGGCTAATTTCTGCATTTTTTCTCCTTGGAGGAATATCGGGAGAATTTATTCCTCTTGGGAGAATAATGCACTTTCTAAACACTGTTGCTGAATCGGTTTGACATCAGTCAAAATATATTGACATTTCAAAAATATTCCTCCATGGGGGAAAAAAGGAGTAGAATATTCTCCCATGAAGAATATATGCAAAAATTCGCCCTCTGGTAGAATAAAATCATACTCTTCGTAGTTACTGAGTACAATTCAATTTACGGCTTAACTAAATTAATCATCATCATTTCACAGGTCCTCGAAGAGCATCAGCTAATTGTTGGCGTTGTTGTGGTGGTCGATCCGGGCGTTGTTCCGATTAATAGCCGTGGCGAAAAACAGCGAATGCATCTGCGTGACGGTTTTCTTGCTGATCAATTAGATCCTATTTATGTAGCGTACAATATGTAAACTGCGCGCTAAAACTCCGAAACTGTATCCAAAGGCAGCCGTTAAGCAAATAGTTAAAGATAAAAGAAGTAACAAAAAAAAAAAAGAATAATTACGAAAATACAAGGAAGAAATTATAAACAGCAGGCAGCAGCGGCAGCAGCAGTAGCACCAGGAAGAAAAAAAAAATACCAATAAATTTAAAACAAAACACAAAAAAAAAACAAATAATAAATGCGATTAGGATAGAGTTTGACACCTTTCCGTAGGCGACAAAAAATATATATTTATTCCATGTTTCGATGGCACATGATTCATGGAATTTTATAACAATGACTATAACAACGAACGCAGCATAGTAATGGCAGCTAAAAAAAAATAAAATAAATCATCACAAATCGCAAAATAAGTACTAAACACACACACACACAAACACAAAACGCATCCATATTGCGCACATGCAAAGAAAATTGCAAAAAAAATCACATTGAATCCGGAAACAAAAAATCGAATTTCCTGCAACAACAACAAAAAAGCTACAAAAACGATGAAAATTAAATTAAAAAAAAAAAACAATGAATCCCGTCATTTGTTCCAGCAAATTGTTTCTGTTGTTCGTTGTTATTAGTATGAGTCATTATTAGCAAGCAACAAATATCTCTACTAATTATAGTAACCTCATTACGAATTGCATGATAATTATTTACGAGCATAAATTATCCTCCCGTCCTTTACCCTATCCTCTCATTGCTTTTCCCTTCCCGCCGAAAAAAAAAACCACATTTGCACATTCTTTTGTTTTCGGATGTCGGAAAAGACTTCAGAGAAATGAACAAAAAAACAAATGCGAAGGATTCGGATTTTGTGTAATTTAATTTGAAATTGTGAAACGTAAATAATCAGAATTAGTAATTTTTTTTCTCTCTCTCGCTGGAATCATTCATTTCGGTCAATAATTTTTTTTTTCGTTTGCTTACCTTTTGTTTTTTTTCTTCTTTCCTTTGTGTCCTTTTCTTTCCTTTTGTTTTAATTGAATTTGTTTTTATGTGATATTATATGAATCATGATTCTGCAATAAAATGAAAAGCATAATTGGTCTTTTTTTTATCACTTTATTTCTTTGATTTAGTCAAATAGATTAATTCGAAATTTTTGATTTCTAAATACTGACGTAAAAACGTAAATATTGATTGAAGAAACAAAATACATTCAGTATACAATAGAAAGTAAAATGCATGCACAAATTGATAAAGAGAAATAAAATTGAAGAAAAAAAAAACTGTTTTTTTTTTTCGTTCACGCGGCACCAACAAAAACTAACTGTCAATCTAGTTATATTGCCAAAAGAGTCACGAAATCGCCACACATACATTTTTTTTGCATGTATTTTGCTATTTATTTCATAATGTCCTCCTAATTATTGGATATTAATAAATTTACATATTGAAATAAAAAAAAAATCAACGCATTTTTGTCATTATTATTTTTTTAAATGCATTCTCCATTTATCAATCTGGTTTAAATCATGTTCATACATAGACGCTATGCCCGCACACAACAATTCTCTTAAGACACACACGCATTTTAATTAACATAATCCCAACCTCATTCATTTTTTTTTTTTCAAAAGGGTAATTTATATTCCTTAAATTATCCGTAAAAACACACACACACAGATCACATTAGTTTGCTTAGAAAATTGCACTGCCCCCTGTTTTGATACCGACACCAAGTCTTTTTTCATCAAGTGTTATTAGACGTTTTCCATTAGATTAATACAATTTTCATAGAATTGTTTTTTTTTAAACGGCCTAGAAACACACAAGCATCACACACAAGACATCGGTAGATTTTCTAAGAAAATTCCAATCATCAATTAAAAAAAAAAAAAAGCAAAAATGAAAACTTAGTCGATAGCATTTCAAAAATTAATGTAATCATTTAATGACAAAAAAAATATAGATACCAAATAGGCCAATTAGCAGCAGTTACCTGCGCACAGAATTTATTACATAGACCAGACATTTTTGTTTGTCTCCTGTTTTTTTTTTTTTTTGGTTTCGAATAACATTTGTGAAAAAAAAACAAATTCGGAATATTAAATAAATAAAATTATGAGTGTATCCTCTTAAAACAATTGATTTTAAATGGATTGAATCAGGTGGTCCTTAGTAAGGTGGAATCCTTACCTTGCAAGGAGTTACAAAGGTAAGAAAATGCCTTTTTTCGGCATGTTTGGTGCTAAGCAACATCAGATTCCATGAAACTATCAAAGAAAACCACTAAAAATGCAATTTCAAGTGAATTTCATAATCATAGATTGCCAAATCCAAATTCAACACCTTCGCCTGTCGCCAGGAAATTTCAAACTGATTTCGAAATTTCTAGAATTCATAAAATAGTGATAATTTGAAGAAAAAAAATGTAAAGAAAAATGATGCTATACTGTTCAATCAGTCAGTGCTCCCTTTATTAACTAGTTTTTTTTTCACATTTGACGGTTTCAATAACTGTGTCATCAGCTTTCGTTTATACAGCGATTACAGCCTTGTTTTCGGCGATTGCCCATCCATAAATTTCGCCCTGTTCAAACATCACTAAACCTATCATATGAATAAAAGAAAATAAAACATGGAATCAAAAATATTAAAAGACACTTGAGCCCAATAATAATGAAACATTCATCTTACACATGTAAAACGCTAACACTACAGGCATGATTGGAATATGAATCACATCCGATTCCGGAGCTCCGGTTGTATCTAAAACGATGAAAATCATGAGGGTAAGTCCCAAATGGAATTGTTCCAAAGAACGAGTAACATTCGTGCACTGATGGTACTCTTTGCTATACTCAGGTCTGGAACAGAGACGAAATATCGCACACTCAGTTCAAAGTCCGTCTCACTTGTATGAGAGATAAACCGTTCGTGTGCGCTGCTATGCTCACTACGATGAATGTGGCAGCGTATTCAACAGAATCACAACAGATTGAGTTAACCGTTCTGAACGATGTGCGCACAGCTTCTCACTCAAAATCTAATGCGAAGAAGAATTTTTCCTTTCTTCCTTTCTCTCTTTCTTCTTCATCTTCTTCACTTCGTAGCTGTGAGTTTATGTGCGCACGGCGTTTGAGTCAACAGACACTCAAGATTTTGTGAATTATCTTCCACTGTTACTCATTCGGTTCGTGTGCTGTATGCCGCACACAGAACTGAGCTGTTTTCACTACTCGTCGCGCACACTCAGTGCGCTAGATCATCTCTGGTCTGGAAGCGGTGTCGATTTGGATTTTGAGTCGAGTTTTAATTAAAAATCTAATATATAAAGACGGTGCCATTGATTCTTTTCAAAGGTATAGTTTGGGATGATTTATGCTTTAGCTAAACAAAGTCATTGAAACGTTATTCGTTCTTTGGATCTCTTTCTTACGAATTTTTTACATTGCTTACTCTCAGTGAGGTATTCAACCGATAGATAAGTCATTTCACACAAAAGGAAGTACCCAAACTCAGACCAACATATTGATTTGCATTTCCCAAAAATGCTATAGTCAACCTGCCAATAAAATGTTAATGTAGAAATTAAATGTGTAAAAGTTCTCTTGTCGTAAAATGAGCGATGATGGAAAAAAGAAACATTTTATCGATTCATTCAGTGTTATTATTATAAATGTCAAAAATCAATTTTCTCATACATTTTGGAAAAATTAACTTACTCCGGAAATTGTACGATAAATGTACGCCAAACGATCCCAGCTGATTTGAATAAACAGTGGAAGACTAATCAACGTAATCATTGATACACCTAATATTCGAAAATTATTGTTTTTGAGACAAAGTACTTTATAAATTTCCCAATAAAAAATGCCAAAGAATGCTTCAAAAATCAAAAACATTGAAATGTAATGAAATAATGCAGTCCAGCGATTTTTGCGAATCCATTCAAAAGCTATTGTACAGTTCATGATATTGCCTGTGAAATCAAATGAGATGTCAAGCCTCTTTTCAAGCTATTGATTTATTCTTCTCATTAAAGTTACATACCTCCTAATATTAATCCAATTAAAAGAACAGGAAAAACTCTCACATCATATTCACTTATTTTCGGCGGGTTTTCTAATTCCTGTAATTGAATTTAAAGAAAAACAATCGATAACCATTAAATAATATGTACTTTGAATTATTGGATCATCATTATCAACCATAGTTTGTATTTTACCAAGTCGCATAGCAATATTATACCCAGTATAGCCATAGTGTTTAGCATAATAAGGACAAAGATAAATTTAAACCATTTATTTGTTATACATATACAAATGATGTTCTCTACGAATTTCTGTAAACGGTTTGGTTCAATTGCTAAACCAAACTTCATTTTGTTTTTTTTTTTTTCTTCAAACTTTATGATATAATAAATTATATTCCGATAAAAAAGTATTCTTCTTATTTGCTTCCGATTGTTTTACTGCCAATTCAATATGTCGTTTGTTTACACATTTGTTGTCCAAACTGAGCGACGCAACCTCACACATACATACGAGAAATGTGCGTTCGGTGAGTTACACCAAAGCAGCGCTGCTAAAATACATATAGATATATTTGGAAAAAAAGGAACCAATCAATGTGTTCGAGATACGCGTAGCCCTCAGATATCTAAGGGTTCGCTTCGTTCATCGCACGCACGCATTTTTACATATAATAGTGGTTATTTGAACTCGATTGACAGCAATTGAACTGCGACGTTTCTTATTCACCACGCGTCACCGCAGGAACACATCCAAACTCTTTTGACAAAAATACAAGGAAGAAATTATAAACAGCAGGCAGGTAAAATAGGAACGTTTCATGTTTTTTGAAATCTTTTCAACTGGAATATATGAACTTTTTAACATATTTTGTGCGCATGTATAAATAATATCAAGATTTGTTGAAAAGTTCAAAAGTTTGTTTGTTGAAAAGATTTGAAAACACGTGTAATGTTCATATTTTGAAAAGATGTTCGAACAATAGGCCCCAGGAAGAAAAAAACAAATAATAAATGCGAAATCAGTAAATTTTCGATGCTCAGCCCAATCAACGACCAACTCAATTCGGTTCAAATACAAGCTTGAATTTAAAATAAAAAAATCATTATTTTTGTAAAATCAAGAAGGAACAACACTGCTACTAATTATAGTAACCTCATTACGAATTGCATGATAATTATTTACGAGCATAAATTATCCTCCCGTCCAAAAACTGACTTCTCTTAAAACAATTGACTATACATGGATTAAATCAGGTGGTCCTGAGTAAGGACTACTTACAAAGGTGAGAATGCATTTTTTCGGCATGTTTGGGGCTAAGCAACATCAGCTTCCATGAAATTATCAAAGAAAACCACTAAAAATGCAATTTCAAGTGAATTTCATAATCAAAGATTGACTGATAACCAACATCTAAATTCAAAACCGTCCAATATAACGGTGTCTCTCAAATGAAGATTTGTCAATTTCCATAACACAATAGACATTCACCACCGAACATTATGTTCTGTGCATTGAAGTACACACATCGAGACGATGTCGCCGAATAATACCGTTGACACTGAACTTTTCGTATGAAAATATAAGAATCGCCACCAGCCATTATCTCAAAAATAAACAATTGTCTGCTGATAGATTGATCAAACGGTACAAAATTCACCGAGTTCGTTGACTGCATGCAACTGATGGTTCGTCATGCGTTTCGTTCGGTATTTCCATCCATGAATGCGAAACCGCATTGATTGCTGAATTAATCAACGGAAAAATATGCCGACGTTGTAAAATCTAGCGATTCACTTGTGTTGAAGTTTCTCAGCCAGTTGGTCATTTGAGCTGTGACACTTAAACGATTCACTTGTTTTTAATTTTATTTGAAGAAAACAAAAAGAAACAAAAAATCTCAAGCGAAACATGGAGAATTTATCAGATGACCTAAACACAAAGTGGAATATTCTCGTGAGTAAACATTTACTATTCATTGTGGTTTCATAAAATGACAATCATTTCACAAATATTTGAATTTGATGCATTGATATCGTTCAGTGTCACGTTGTAAATGCTACTGCATTATAACAATGTTTATGAACATTCGGAATTTCGATCGAATTCTAATCGCATATCAAATGTGTGTAATGCATATTTCCATGTTGAACATAATTTCCCGTGTTTTATTTTGATGGTTAACAGTACGAAAAGGCTATGAAGGGCTCTATTCTGAATGCTGAACTCTGTGAAAAGGCACACATGACACTTGCGGCTGAGCTGAAAGAAGCTGATGAACGATGTAAACAGAACCGCCAAAAATGTATCAAAATTCAAAAAGCCACATTCACGAGCATGACGGTGTCTGATCAACGCTTCCGTATAACACCGATGACTCTCCAGCTCTGTTTGGATGTGTCTGGATCCCCTTCCAAATAACTGACAAACATGATGACATCAACAATTGAACTTTTTTCTTTTTTTCCATTTTTCCACCAACATTTTTTTATCATTTCAATGTTTTTTTTTTTTTTTTAACTTTTAATTCGTCAATTGAATTCAATGGAACAAAACACTCATTTAATTTTGTAAATAAATGGATTTTATTACTCAAATCATATGAGTTTTGGTTCAGCCTTGTTTATGAATAAGAATGTAAGTGTAAGTATGTTTATACTTACAAATAACAATAGTAATAACAATTAAAACAATTAAAGTAATAATAGTTGCTGATTTGGTAAATGCAGGCGCATTATTGAGGTAAGTAAATAAATCTGAAAAAAGAGGTAAATTGAACAAATGAAAATAAATCGTATTTTCAAAATAACAGCCAAAAATTATGGTTACCGCCATTCTCGATTTCAGCCGGAAATTCCGTTGTACTTTCAGCATAATCTCTTATCGTACTTTCATCAAATGTTTTACCAACCGTGAGCAAAAGACAGCTCAGATCATAATTTTCAGATGTCAAATAAACACGATCAATACTTTCCAGTGTTTCGCACAAATCGTAGCTAATGTTCTGTGACACTGACGGCACTTGTAACCATCGCAATTTAGTAACATATTCGAATGCTCGAACATTCATAGCCTGACAAGTAAAACAATCCGATTGGCATCAGTTCCGTTGGCACACATTCAACACAAATACAAATGTCACTGTTGGAATATAACACCTACCGAATTCATTGGATTATCCTTTAAATCTAATGCAATTAATGTTGATAGATTTCGAAAAATATTGTCCGATAGCTGGGTTATGTTGCAATTGGCTAAATTCAATGTTTTTAATTTGTGCGCTTGAAAAATGGTCACATTCGATTTAACGACATTTTTATTATTGGCCAAGAGTAATGTGGCCAGTCCATTTGCCATTGAAAATTCATTTCCACGCAGTGGTTTCAGTGCATTTGTTGATAAATTGACCAGATGTAAATTTGATAATTGTGAAAATGCCTGTGGGAAAAATTGAAATTTGCGTTTTTTTAAATTTATCTCTTGTATACCAAGTGTGTGTTTGCGGTTGAATTTTGTGAATGAATGAAACCAAAAAACAAAAAAAAAACAAAAATTAAATAATTTCATTCGAAAACTTATTGAGCGCCGACTTCAATATCATGGATCGTTTCAATTTGGTTGTCATTGAGAAGCAGTTGTCGCAATTCCTTACATCCGATCAAATCACTGACGTTTAATGCTGTCAAATTGTTGTGACTTAAATTCACACGAACTGAACTCATCGGTAGATTTTTTGGGATTTGTGTTAAATTTTGATATGAACAATCGATAAAATCAAATGATTCGTAACATTTGCATCCTTTGGGGCATTTTAACTCGGTTGATTCTGGAAAATTGTTGAAAATGAAAGTGTTAATGGTGTTTTTACGCTTAAAAAAAAATTGTGCACGACTTTGTACCTGTAAATATTTTCGCGGTTTCAACAGAGTCGATTGAAATCATGGATGCGTATTTTTTGGCCAAAAATGTTTGTGCTTCAATTTCTTGGCTTGACATTTGTCCAATTGAAACGGCATTTCTGTAATGTATGGTTAATGTCTTGAGTTCAATTAAATTCAAAGGCAAATCGTTTCTAAAGAAATTTCAAATGAAATGTCAAGCGGCATAACCTGTTCACTTGTTCTTGTCTGTTTTTTTTGTGTATTTACCTTGATTTCAGTTGACATACCAGCAAGATGACTAACATATAACATTTATTCATGTTATTATGATGAATGTTTTGAACCCCCAATGAATTCGAATAATTTTAACACATGTCTAATTTAGTTGATGAACTAGTCAAATGTGATTCGTTTTTTTTTGTCTATTCTACTCTGTTTTTACGAATGAATGAATTTTTTTCAATTGACTCTCTCAAGCAACAACGTCTATAAGTTGAAACACATTGCAAATATTATCTTATCGGCCCCGGTGCCCGGAATTTCAAACGTAATTCTCTGATAATTTCAAATACACATATACAAGTAACAAGTTGTATATTAAAATACGCAACATACTCAATTGCCATACGAGGTAAGCAATTGCTTACGAAGTATCGTAGCTTCTTTCTTTACATACGTAAAATATTCTATAATATTAGTCATGTTGTCTTTTATTTGTTTGGTTTGAATGAATCAGTGTTATGTCTACAAGTTATTAACACATTATTACTGACTACTGGTATACCTGAGCCTTTAGTATACAGTGACATAATACACGGAATTCAGAGTGCGTTTAGCCATAACAAACCGATTGACATTCATAAAATTCAAGGAACATTTGATGTGTAAGTGAACTTTCAGCATTGATCTAGACCTTTTGAGTGATAAAAGCCGCATTTTTGTGCGAATGAGTCAGGTTTGCTGTTTACCTAAGGGAAAAATCGCATCGTCTTATTCGTGCAAAACAAGTGTTTAATTAAATAAAAGAAAATTCATCACAAATTTATTGTTGGTTTGTTTTTTTTTAAATTCAATTTATTTGCATCTGTTTAATTAAAATCTCCATCAAAAATAATCTTCATAAACAAGATACTAATCACTGAATTATGCGCAAAAACTTATGTACTTATTTAAAAATTTGATGAGAAAGGAAGATAGTGGGGGGGGAAGTGGTAAAAAAAAATAAATTTCAAAGAAAAAAATATATATAATTGTAATTTTTTACAATTTCTCTCACAACTTCAATTTCTATGCTTATTTGCGACCTTTGGGCGATTTGTCCGTTTTGTGGCAAATTTCATGTGCGTAAAGGCCACGGTAAAGGGAGCAAACACATTCGTGAACACTTTCGGTTTTGGTGATTTGATGAGCGATATGTTGGGAGGCGACTTTCACAAATTTACGTTGATTTGATGCATTCGACATGTAATTGGTCAAACTGAATGCGTAACCATGATTTTCACCAACCATATCAATACCTAAATCGAGACCGTATTGAAGATGTTCACGATCTTGGCTGCTGGCCTTCTGTACCGAACTGTACAACACATTTTTGTCATTGAAACCGACCACATTGCTCACATCTTTGCCATTATCGAATTTCAATTCCGGTGTTGGACCAACCAAGTGAATATTGATACCCATTGATTTAGCCAATTCATTGACAGCCTTTGCACCGACCAATTTAATCTGTAACAACAACAACAACAACAAAATATTAATAAATCATTCAAAAAAACCATTTTTTTAATCGATTTTCATGTGGATAAAACCATTGAATTGTGAATTTTGATTGTTACTTACCGGATTTGATGAATGTTGCAAAACATCTGAACGAATGGCGATAATTGTACGATGAGCATTTGAACGGAATGGATAGAGAAGAGCTTCACGGAATGCACGTCCATCGGCCAACAGATTCAGTTCATCTTGCACTTTAATGCTGACATTTTGTAATGTTTGCAATAGAGGATCCAAGTATTTGCATCCAGTTGAAATGAGTTTGTCATCTTGAATGTTATTCTCTGGTTTCTTTGGCAATTGGAATTTCTCGATGTTCAATTTTCCGTCGCCGGTGTAATGTGCAAAGTATGTTTCACCTTTTTTGTAACCAATAACGCTGATCTTTGTGTCAAAGTCCTTCTTCAATGAGTGACGCAATTCATCGATGAATTGTTGTACCAAATCTTTGAGTGTTTTAGCTTCGATTGCGGTGTCAACAACAAATACAATGTCCGCTTTTTTGGCTGGACTAACTTTGTAATGGTCACCAATATCATAGGATTTAACAGCACCCGAATCATCGGTCACTTCACATTTTTGACAAACATTTGGCAATACAACTGGCACATTTTGTGATTGAGCATATTTGGCATAACCAAAACCAATGTTACATGCAGCTTCTTGTTTGTTTGCTGCACTCTTGACGGCATGTTGACAAGCTCCAATGTATTTTGATGTGTCAATAAGATATTTACTGAAACGCAATGACATTGATCCGAATACGGCATCACATTCTGGGCTCTCGACATCATCGACATGCTTATGGTTGTCATCAATTTTAACATCTGGGCATGAGTGTAATTTGTATGCGTTCACAAATTCAGAACCACTGTCAGCGATCTTTCCATTTGGCAATGTTTGTGCATCGTATTGTTCATAACCACCTTTGCCCAATAAACCGCGCAATTTACTGAAGTAATAACCGTTGATAACAACATCACATGATTTCAAGTCCAATTTACAGTTAACGGTAACACCATATTTCGATACCACATTGACCGAGTAGTATGTTCTCCAGGCGTACAATGATGGTCCATTGACTGGTAATTCAGCTGGTTTATCGTTAACGCTGACCTTGCCAGTGGCACTGATTTCAACAGTTTCACCGCTCTTGTCGGCAACAACAATCGATTGCAATTTCTTGTCGGCAATCTTAGCAGCAAGAGTGAAATTACCATCAACAATATCCTTGGCCAAAACGTAGTGACATGCACCAGGTACGGTAAGTTGATCACCGCTGAATGTGAACAAGTATTCACCTTCGACGATACGTCCTTCGATCGGGAATGGTGGTGCCAAGTACAATGGATTGAGTTCATATGGACGGTAAGCGACCACCAAGTCCTTAATTGATGGGAATGGTTCGTGCAAGATGTAGTTCAATATGCTGAATCGCAATGTTGACAATTGTGGCAAGAATTGAGCATTCTGAAAAATTTCGATTTTAAGAATTTTAAATTGATTTTTTCATCGATTTTCAAAACGGAGTCTTTAATTTGGTTTTTTCCTTCCTGGAATTGTGGAACTTACCTTTTGTAACCAGGCGAATGGTAAACCATAGTAATCTTCAGCTGCATAACCTCCCAATGCGCTCAAATCTTGAGCCATCATCAACCATGATTTGATCTTAAGCCATACACTTTCTGCAAGTTTCTTGAGCTCTTCGGCATCACTGTGTGGAATGCGTTGCAAGAACTAAACACATACAAAAATCAACGATTTATTTAATTAGATTCCAATTTAAACGATTTAGAATTGACATTTTAAAACAAAAATAATCACTTACTTCTTGGTATTTTTCTTTAATTGCATCAATTCCAGGCAATGAACGGATATGATCCATAATCAATTTGTAGATATCTTCGAGTTCACGTTGAATTACAGCCCATTGTTCGCTAATAAATTTAACCGCTTTTTTCGATGCTTCGCTCACTGATTGGCTAATCTTTTTGAATTCACCTTCGAATTTCTTGAGTGAACCAACCAAACGTTCGAACAGTGTTGATGCGGCCGAAATGAATTCATCCAATAAATCAGATAAAACGGCTTCAATTTGATTGTATGATTCTTTAAGTGATGGCAAAATACGTTCATTGAATCCATCGTACAAATTCTTGAAGAGATCGGTGATGGTCTTTGAAATTTGATTGAATTGATCAATCAATGTGCGCAACAATTCACCAACGGTCTTGTTGAGTGTTTTGTATGTCTTTGAGCTGTTGAAATGAAATGACACAAATGTTAATGACGTCCATCTTTTGAGCACGAGCAACAACAACAACAACAAAAAAGAGATTGATAACCACTTACTATAGCTCTACCAATTCCTTGATCGATTTGTCGGCCAACAAGTCATCGCTGAACTTTTCGAATTCTTCTTTGTAGTCGGAATTCAATTTCGAGAAGTCTGGCAAATTGTCCTTGATGCTGTTCACTTGTCCAGTCAATGATTGTTTAGCTTGATTGATGCGTGATTCGAAGCCGGCGCGTGCGCGTTTACCATCTTCAGCAAGCTTGGTACGAGCGTTTTTCTAACAAACAAACAAAAAAAAGTCAAAATTAATGTTCTGCTTTCTGACAAAATGAAACCAAATAATTCAATTTTTTTTCCGTTGACTTACCAAGAATTCCTTGAATTCCTTGTCGTTAACGTCATAGTTGGTTGACAAAACATTGGCTTGATCCATAGCAACGTTGATGTTAATCAATGGTTTTTGGTTTCCGATGGCTTTGAATGACACTGATTTGCCAGCGGTTGCATCAGCTTCAAGTGAAAGGAAGTTGCCTTGTTTAACTTGAGCTTTAGCACCTTTCAGAGAAACTGAAGCAGATGAACTGATTGGTTCGGAATCCAACAATTTCACAATCGAATTGAGTGAGATGACTTTTTTGTTTGTATCAATTTCAGCTGAACCCTTCAACAATTCTTCATTAAATGCGACAAAGCTAGCTTCAGTCTTTTTGAAATCAGCATTCAAATAGAAACCAAAACGTTCTTTTGCTGTTGGTCCACGCATTTCATAAACGTATGAAAGTGCTGGTCGTGTAAAGCTAACACCACCATTTTCAATGAATACATAATTCAAACCAAGTCCTGGACTCTTCAATGACACTTCTGATGTTAAATTGAATCCGGTCGATGGGGCATCACTGTTCGAAAATTTAGTTGCAATAACAATGGCTTGGTTGGTGTTTTTGAACACATCAAATTTCACATTTCCGCTAACCAATTGCTTTTCACCGTTGAATTCGGATTCACCGCTAATTTTCAAATCTTTAACCGATGGATGGCTTGCAATCAATGAACCAGTTGACACGAATGTGTATTTACTTGGGCGTTTAATTTCACCCGTAAAACCGATTGTACTGTGTTTGCTTGGATTGTTCTTTTTGTCCAAGTAGCTGGTGATGGTTGCTTGATAAACACCAACAAATTCTTTTGGATAAGCATAAACAGCTTCAACGGCAGCCGTACGTTTTGGAATGCTCAGCACAATACCAGCATTTTGTGGTTTCATGTATGCATTCAATTCGTATTTATTTTGATCGGTTGTTTCAATTTGTGTATCGAATGTATGTTCAATGGCATATCCATCACGTTTTGTGTATGTCTTCAATTTGAATCCAAGTGGACGCAAATCAACATTTACCAATAAATTGTGTGTAAAGCGTTTCCATTCCAATTCGCTTAATGTTGATTCAACCTTTAAGCTGATGCATGGTTTGTCGGATGTCTTTTGTTGATGATCGCACATATCGTATTGCAAGTGGAACTCTTTGTTGGTGAGCTTGAGTTGAGTTTGAACATTCTTTGGTCCAACTTGACCATTGAATACCAACTGTAAAGGAGCGAAGCATAAGAAGAAATTAGATTTGGAAATTGAGGGAGTAAAAACTAAAATAATCGTTCCGATTGAACGAGATTTATCTACTTACACTGACGCCAGTTTCGCCATTTTCAGCTTGATTGAATGTGCTTCGCAAGAATTGGAAGGTGAGTGCGCTGGATTTTCCATACCAATTAATATTTCCTTTGCCGTCAATGGTTGTTTTGCCTTTTTCTTGTTTTACACTGTAATCGGCTGTTCCACTGATAATATTCTTATTTTGTTCGGATGCAAGGAATTCAATGCCTTTGTTATTGCCATTTGCTTTGCTGTGAATGTCAACATGCAATTTATTTGCTTTCAATGCGGCTGAATCCAAATCAAGGACAAATGCAAAGTTTTCAACACTTTGGAATGACACCTCAACATCACTGGCCAATTGGAAATTGTTAATATTCTCCAAATGTACGCTCAATTTGTATTTTTGATCAGCAATACGATTTACCAACACGGCAACCTTTGAGTGTTTGTCTTGTGGATAATAAACATCGAGTGTGAATGATGGGCTCAATTGTGAAATAACAACAGCATTTGAAATCTTGTATTTCTTGTCATCGATGTTCAATTCAATGTCGGTGGTGTAGGAATTTTCGTCCTTTTTCAATGTTTTGAATGCAACATTCAAACTCTTGGCATTTTCATATGGTGTGCTAATTAAAGCATTGTATGACAATTCTTTGCCTTCAATGACTTTTCCATCACCGCTGAATTTGATGTTTTTACCATTTCCGTAGCCAACTTGAACGTTTCCTTTGGCATGATATTGTTCCGGTTGTTGATCATAGCTGTAGTCAACATCAACATTGAATGGATCGGTTTCTGGGAGTTTAACATTCAGTGATAAATCACCATTGCTCTTGCCAAATTTACCCTTTGTATCAACAGCGGCATTCTTTTCATTCAATTTGGTGTTGAATTTAAAGTCATAATCGAATTGACCATTTGGATCGGCTTTGAGATTTGGATACATTAAACTTCCAGCCGAATCGAATGTCAATTGCTTGAGTTTACTTTGTGGCACCGATAATCCACCATTCAATTTGAATGTGGATGGTTTTTTGCCGGCTTCACCAAGATAGTAATTACCATTGACATTTACTGATGCAGTCGAACCATATTTAAAGTTTGCAGCGAAAATGGCATGAATTGGACAGTATTCTTGAATGGCAACACTGAATTCAACTGGAATTGGAACAGCACCGCTAACTTTAACCGAAGCCAATGCTGATTTGTATTGTCCCTTTGGCAAATGGCTCACATTGTTTTCGACAATGATTTTTTTGCCTTCGAAATCGGTGTAGGTGAGTTTGTGCAACATATCGAATAGTTTTTGTTCACGGTTTCCATCTTTCAATGAGCAATCGACTTCGATTGAACGTGATTTTGAACCGGCTTGTGTGATGGTATCGATCAATTTAAGGTTTCCTTGTGCTGTTGCTTTGGCTGCTGCATAATTCGATTGACGGGTTAATACACCGCTAATTTCACGTTGTGTTGGCAAACGCAATACGAATTTTCCATTTTGTTTTCCCGTTTTATAATCACCTGATTTGGTGGCATCAAATTCAAATTTGTATTTCTCACCATTGATATCGATTTCATTGACACTGTCTACTGATGTGCTGGTGTATTTGTTCTTTGTATCGAATGCAATGTGACGTGAATCATCCTTTTCAAAGTTATAGTAGAAATCATTGTGCAAATCGAATTTATTTGGTTGGCAATTGTATGTGCTGGCAACTTTAACTTTACGATCGAATTTCGGGAATGAAAGAACAAATTCGGCTGATCCATCACCTTTGAGTGAACGAAGTGAACCCTTGGCAACAATCAATTCTGGTACGCTAACATCAACGGTTCCAGTGACTGGTGTGTTGGCATCACCACCATTCCGGTTGAGAACACCGTTGAATGAGACAATTTCAGTGGTATCGGCAAGAATTTTTCCAGTGGTTTGAGCCAATTTTGGTTGAACCGAAAATTTAAATTCGTATTTCAATGGTTTTTGACCCTTTGCAATCACAAATGTACCATCGGCAGTCAATTCACCCTTTTGTACGGTGAAATGATTATCGAATTTTGAGTTGAGAACAATGTTTGTACCGAATGATGATTGAAGTTTATGTTTAACTGTTGATTTTTGGGCTGCATCATCGATGACACGGGTTGAAGAGACATCAAAACCATGATTGTTGGCTTTAGCATCGAATTTAACGTTCCAATCGCCTTTGCTCTTCTTGCTGATGTCAGCGTTCAAGTTTGATTCGAGTTTGTTCTTTTTGTATTCAGCCGAAAATTCATAATCGATATGATTCTTATGAATTCCACCATTAACAATCACCTTGAATGGCAATGGTGCAATGATAAGGGTATTTTTACCGCTAACACTGGTGTATTTGTTGTCTTTCTTTTCGTATTCATAGTCAGCGGTCATTTCAAGACGTTTGGTTTGTGATTCCAAATCTTTTCCGTACACAAAGACAATTGAGTTTTTGTATTGTTTTTCGGTGCCCAAAAAGTCCACCTTGAATCGACCATTTGCAAATTCGGCAACATCACTGATCAATGACAAATCAGCTTGGAATTGATTTTTGCCAGCTTTCACATCACCCTTAACTTTGGCCGAATTGTCCTTGTATTTAACATCCAATGCGGTATCGAAACTGTTTGCATCATATTCAAATGTACCATCAATGACCAATGGACCAAATTTACCCTCCTTTTGTACTGGTTCGACTGTTAATTTTTCGAAAATGTATTTGGTCTTTGATCCTTGGCCTTTTTCAGCAATCACTTTTCCGCTGACTTTGTATGGAATTGCATCTGGGTTGCTGTACTGAATGATTGGTGTGTATTCACGTCGGTTTGGTGAACCACCTTTCTGGAAGCCGAATTTCAATAAATAATTGAAATCATCACTGTTGGCTTGACCATAAACAACAACTTCTTTATCGTCATTTTGAACACCGATTTCAGCTTTGGCCGATTTATATGGTGATGTTACCGATGCGCTCAAGAATGCTTTTGGATTCAATGCACCTTCAAAATTGAGCACAACTTTACGTGATGGTTGCGATTCTGGTGTATCGAATACCATTTGGAATGAACGTTTTTGTGGATCTGAATCATCGTACAAAGCGCTAAAGTGGTATTGCTTTTCAATTTCAATGTAAGCTGACAGATGTGTTGGTCCATTCAATGGGAACAAACGGCTGTTGGCCAATTTTTCACCTTTCTTGGTGCTCCAATTGTAGCAAACAATCACGCCCAAGTATTTGTTAAATTGATCGAAACAATCGTCACTGACTCCGATGTCTTTCCTGTCGAAAACCCAGCGAAAAAATATGATTTTAATAAATATTTTAACCGAGAGGAGTTTTGCTTTCGATTTCTTTTTTTTTCTTAAATTTTCAACTTACTTTTGTGATGATTTCAAATTGGTTTGGATGAGTTCATGTCCCAAGTGTTGTTGAATGAGAACGATTTTATGGTCAAAGCTTAAGATTTCTTGCTTCTTGAATGGGAAATCAACTTTAATATCAACACCTTTGCCTTGGTTCAACAATTCGAATGTTAGTTGTGATCCGGTGGCACTGTGAACATTACCGGTGACTTTAATACCAGTGCTCACTTCATAACCATCAACGCTAACGATTCCGGTCAATTCAACGTTGTAGCTGGGCTGAACGATGACCGAGAATTTGGTGTTCTTTGGATTGACTTGAATGTCCTTGAAATCGGCCTTAAGTGATGCTTCCAAATGGAATGCACCAGCACCTTGTGATTGGATTTTCAATGGGAAACCAGAGCTGGTCGGGTACGAGAATTCAGCATCGAGGAACAATGAATGTAAATCATATTGATTCTTCTTGCCTTCTTTGGTTGCCTTCAAAAAGTCCGAAATCAATTTTCCAAATTGCAAATCTTTGCCATCGAGTGGGAAATTATCGCCAGCACTCAAGAAGTACAATTCTGAACCGAACATTTTAACGGATAAATCAAAGTCAATGTCACGGCTAACATCGCCCACGTAGTCTTTGCCAAATTGTTCAGCATCTTGTGAGATACCGCGCTTGTGGCGTTTTGATGGTTCATTATAAAGCATGTTGTGGAGTTTATCTGATGGGAAAATGACAAATAAAAACGAAAAATATGAATTTTTCTGAATCACATTTCGAATGCCATTTTGAGACACTTACCAACTGCTTCTTGTGTGTTTAGTGTAGCAAAGTAACCTTTTGGTCCAAAGTAACGTTCCATAATCAAATCAAAGTTTTCTTGACGTCCGCTCACTTCCAACACATTGAAACTGGTTCCAAACAATTCACCGGTCAAATTCGAGCGAATGGAACGTGGTGTGAATGAGTTTTGTGAGTAAATAACATTGCTGTCAATGCTACCGCCCAAACCAAGTGAACCAAATTCATACGAAACTTCATGATTGAATGAGAATTTACGTACATCGAATGGGAATTTCTTTGTTGCATACACATCGTTAAAGTCTTTGCGTGCTTTTTCACGGTACAAATCGGTTGATGCACGTAAATTAGCCAAATGTGTGACAATAAATGAACCAACTTGATAAACTGGTTCATCTTCAAGTAATTTTGCAATTTCGGCAGCAATTTGTGGTGATGAATTTTCCACCAACACCAAGTATGCTTCAATACGGAATTCCGAATCGTCTTTACGGTTTTTCAATAGGTTCAATGCAGCCGATTGGATTTTACCATCAGCGCCAGCTGAACTGAATGCTTGAATGGCAGCCGCACGAACACGTCCAGCAATACCTTCGCTTGAGCATTGAATCAATTTATTAGCAAGTGAACCACTAACACCACGTGCACCTTTTAATCCTTTCAAAATAGCAACCATAATATCTTCTTGCTTGCGCTTCTTGGTCTTGCAGTCGCCCAATTTGTCAGCGAGTTTGTCAAACAATTTGATAAGTTCTGGATCATCGCTACCTTCTTGTTGTGTGTATTTCTTAATCAAATTGCCAATGCTCAAGTATCCAACGGTCAAATGTTCTTTGTCGAGTAATTTCTATACAAAATTTATAGAGAATATAGAAAACGTTTAGAAATGGACAAAGCCAAGGGAGGAGTTAAAATCTAGTTAAACAAAATGTCACTCACCGATAGAATG
This sequence comes from Aphidoletes aphidimyza, assembly GCA_030463065.1. Taxonomy (NCBI): domain Eukaryota; kingdom Metazoa; phylum Arthropoda; class Insecta; order Diptera; family Cecidomyiidae; genus Aphidoletes; species Aphidoletes aphidimyza. The sequence continues at coordinate 4,624,233 of CM059997.1, read as the reverse complement.
TTGATGGTTTCCTTGTTAACGGACGATGCCAAATTGAATGACAAATATGCCAATCGACTCTCATGGATTTTCTTATTTTCGAGCAATGAAGCGATAGCATTTACGGAATCAGCGGTAGCAACACGGAAAACAGCATCCAAAAAGACTTTACGGCAAACTGGATTGTCTTTAAGTTGTGAGGCTTCTTTGAACAACAATAAAATGTCATCTTTTTTCAAGTAACGCAACAAACGAATGGTTTCGGTGAATTGGCCAGCAACTTGAGCTCCAACGCTGTTTTTGCGCTTTGCATACGTATCACAAATATCGAATAAGGATTTTTTGGCAATTTTATAGTTAACAGCCAATGGTTTTTCGACGGCTTCAAAAGTCAATGGTTTTGGTACGGAAACGGATGCACGTTCAGCGCCATTTGGTTTTTGCTCTTTGAATCGTAACGATGTAACGACACGAGCTTTAACACCAGCTTCACCATTTGTGAATGGAACCAATGTGTAATCTTCAACCACTTGAGCCGATTCAATGATACCATTTTTATTGACACGAATTTCATTGGTGTAGTCACCGCTCAACAATGGTGTTGATTTGATATTACTGTTTTCATTGAAAACACCCGTAATAAAACCATTGCTGATACTTTCACGATGGCTGCATGCATTCAAATCACGTGTTTTTGTTACAACAAATGAACCATCATCTTGTTTATTGACGGCATAATTGGTTTTACATTTACCGAAAATATCCACTTCTTCACTGGATTGATCGTTCAATTGCAACAATGAGATAAGGGCACGCTTCAAATTCAATGAAACATCTGAATCGCCTGGATTTGCACAAATCTCTGGCTCCAATTTATCATCGGCCAATGTGAATTGTACAATTTTAGCTAATTGCAATTTATTATTGAATTTTGTTTTGGCACCATCTTTGCTAATCAATGTGACATCTTGCATATCCAAACCGTATTGACAGTTTGAAAGGCCATGCACATGAGCTGTTCCTTGTACTTGTAATTTTGTATCTTCTGGATCATTTCCGGTCAATGATATTAAAACCGTACTGTCAAAATTATAACTATACACTTGTCCAGGTTGATACTTCAGTTTGCTTCCTTTGCTTGCTGTTGATGGGTGATTACGCGACACAAAAGTGAAAGACAAACAAAATTACAAAATTACAAATGTTTATTCAACGAATTGATATGGCGGGGTTTGTTTTCAATTTTGAATCACTTTCAATCGATTGTTCCATTTACAAAAAGAAAAAAAAAATATTTTCATTCAATTTCTTATTTCGATCCTCTTTCCAATTTAATCTCTCTTCAAATGGTTGATGTTTGATTTTAAATAAACAACATAATCACTGAAAAGCATTCAAACAATGAATGCATGGTAGCCGATAATGATGTAATTCCGAAATTTCAATGACATTGAACTAAAAATGATAATTTCTTCTATTTTTTAAAATTCATTTTCCCAAGATTTAAAATGCTTCGAATGCAAAACAACAAGTCATTTTGTCAATAGCCGATATGAAATAATCACCATTTGAAAGTCTCTTTAATTACAGTTTTGGAAAAAGGAATTCGTATTTTTGTTTCGTGTGCTGATGAACTAGAAAATCTACTCCAGTTATGCGACTTAGTATTTCCAATTTTTAAAAAGAAATGATCTTATGGATTCGATTGGAAGGAATTCTATGAACAAAACATTGATTGCAATGTCTCTGAACCAAATCCGATGATTCGGTTGAGCTCCGTTAACAGAGACAACAACAATAACAGAGACAATTAAATAAAAGATTCAAATAATTGGTTTTTTTTTTGTACTCACTTGTTGGGCATCCTTGCTTACATCCATTTGCTGCAAAATAGAAAAAGAACGAAAACATTTAAAAACAAACATTGAACAGATTAAATTGAATGAAATTGGGCACACATTTTATATCATTCAATTTATGTCATCTTTTTTCTTTACAATCTTTTACAGTTGCTTGAAAATAAATAACCAAACCGAACAACAAAAATGTTAAACAGAAAGGAAAAAAAAAACAGTTGAAACAATTCCTTGAACAATTCCAAGAAATTCTGGTGTTCGTAACAAAACAACTTATCAATTTAATTTTCTTTTTCGTCGGTTTTTTGGGATGGGGTCTTTTGTTTACAAGAGTTTTTTTTTACAACATTTCCAATGTGTGCATGTCTTTTTTGTGATCTTTCCATATGAGTTTTGTTTTTTTTTCAATTCCTTCTTAATTCTTTCGTATTTTTTTCATTTTTTTTCATTTTTTTCCCTTTAGAAATGCAATTGGTTATGCAAGGAATCGAGATAATGAAAGGCAGGCAAAAAAAAACACGAAGAAACGAAAAAAAAGAAAACGACTACCTCTCAAGAACTCACTAAGAACATTCAATACATTTGTTGAACTAGAGACCTAGTTTTCAATTTGTTAGATAACTTAAACTTTATTTTCTAGCACACACAAAATGTGGGTAGTATGTGCAAAGAGCAAAATACATAGTCATAAAAGGAACACAAAACGAAAAGCACTATGATGCGTAATCTTTGGACTCTTTGTGCGCTTTTGTTTGACCATAAAATGGCATTAAATATCAAAAGATTGCCATCGATTTCAATGTTATTTTTAAGAACCTTTTAAGCCATAAAGAACCCTCTTTTACAATTTGGAACTGCTAAACAAAGTGCTGCGGTTTTTTTTTGTGTTTGTGTGTTCATCATATGTGCCATTGTGTGTTGCTTGAAGGGTAAAATCCCACACAAAAAAACTTGTTCAAACATGTTTACGCATCAAAATCATCTGTTGAAGGCATTTTGATCGTAGTATCACCGATCATATGATCGTAGTTATCGATGCATTTGATGCATTACTGAAATGCATGTGATGATTACTCGAATTATTTGATAACAATGCCCATTTAAACGTGACCATGTACTTTGAACGTGAAAAAAAAAAAAATATGAAAAAACACGTCATTAAACTAGTCATGGGAACTAGGTTTCAGCGAGAAAAAAAAATTTAGGAAAAAACAAAATAATCAAATGTTCATTTGGTGGCTGTGCAATGTAAACAATTTGTTGATTTGTTGACAATGTTCAGCAAACAGATTTTTATCGCCCGGGAATGGAAAAATTATACATTTTTTTTTCATTCTTTCTTTTCTGTATTTATGGTCAAAACTGATCTGATTCGTATAATCGCTAAAAGCACAATCTTGGCAACAATATTAAAAGTAAAATGGTGACAATAAATGGGAGCAAAGTATAAATATAAAAACGATAAATCCCACTACTGAACTTTGATTGGCATGAGACTACAAGTTCATGTAACAGTTTTGCTCAATAGATAATCGCGAGCAAAACCAGTGTTCTCTTTTTATCGCTCAGCAAATTTTTTTGCATTGTAAGTAAAATTTCAACAGCAAAAAATGAAAAGAAAGCAAATGGCATCAAGTTTGAGAAATAGACGATCTGTTATCAGTTTCTCAACCGACTTAGTTCCATGTAGTTGATAATTACTTTTTTGTTTTGGCAAATAATTTTTGGTCAATTCTGCGGTGTGTGTGTTGTTTTGTCCCTTGTTTTAGTGTTATTTTAGAATGTTATGAAATTATTCTTATCGCCATTAAAAAGCCACCGAAAGTTGATTGAACTTCTCGGCAAATACAGACAAGTTTGCGAATTGTTGCTCTCGGGCGGTTTTTTTTCTAGCATTTCCGCTTTCGACATCGATTTTTCATCATGCACACGCGTAACTTTCTTAATTACATCTAATCAACAACATTTTGTTGGCGGTTCAATTATCTTGCAACTTAACGATTGCACTATCATAATCGTCTGAAACTCGTGCACGAGTTAATTGAAATTGCAAGAAAAAACAACAATCTACAAATTTTAAATTCTTGCAAAGAGTGACAAAACGAAACATGGGAAGGCGGTGTTGTGTCATCGAGAGGGCAACAAGTTATTAGTCTATTCATTGAAAAATCGATTAGGCTTACAGCCGCAGCATTTGTTGGTCAAATGGATCGGTCGGTGTCTCTCGCTGCCATTTGATATGCCATTTCGGATAACCGATAATAATGTGAAAAATAAGACTATTCGTTCTACCACCGAATTTTGTTTGTTTGCAATATGTACAATTCTTGTTTATTTGTTTGATTTTTTTGGTGTGTGTTTTGTTTTCCGGGGTTGTTAATCAAATGTATGTGATTTGACTCTGAGACTTTTTGTTGTTGTTGTTATTTCGGTTGCCGATGGTGATATTTTCTTCATAAAATGATATGGAATTGGCAAAGTTCGCACCATAATAATGCTGCAACTAAGCGAAACAAAATTGATTATGTTGCGAGAAAGCGAACAGCAGCAATGTTATCATTGTATCAGCAAAGTGAATGAGCGAGAAAAAAAAAGAAAGAAAACCGTCGACTGAACAAAATTGATATGAAGATAGAGAAAGAAAGAAGAGAAAGAAAACAGAAGAATGTTCAATTAATAGAATGATTGCGCAGAAATCGCAGAATGGAAGTGTGCGGTAGAAAAATTGTCTATTTTTGGTCAGACCAACGAAACTAGAGGTCAATGAAATATCAGACATTCTATCAGTGCTTTCTTCTGATTGTTTTTTTTTTTAAATGTTTAATTCCGTTATTTTCATTATTTGCTTTATTTTTGTGTCACCCAGCAATTGTGGCATGCAACAATAAAAAATTATTTGATAATTTCTCGAATGAACTTTAAGTGATAACAAAATTATAACGATCAAGTTCAGGGGCTCTGTTGCTAGATGCGAATGCTTAGTAAGCTGAAAAAATTGAATTATCGCTCGACATTAAGAAAAAAGCAAATGAAATAATAGAAAATAGAAATGAGCTCGAGTGCCATTTCCTTGCGCCCTGGCCACTCCAACGAACCTGACTTTTCAAATTCCAATGGTCACAATAGACCAATTTAAGAATATTAGGCGATTTAAACAACAACAACAACAAAATGAAAGAAATTGCGCCGGATCATGTGGTTGGGTGTGCAATGCATAAAAATACGCATCATGCGTACGGACCTGCACTACTGTGCTACTATAACTCAGCTAACACAAATAAACGGTTGACCGGATACATGATTGTATTCAATTGGTCACTATTTATTATTTCAAATTGAAATTCACGTCGAATCACCCATTCGGTGATGATATTGGCCAAACATGAAACGGCACGATGAAAAAGACACCACACAAAAAAGTTGAAACGATGAGCAGAGACACTGGCAAAACAGCCGCCACAAACCGATCTGATTGAATTCGTCACAATTTCATGACAAACCACCCAAACCAACCAATTCAAATGTGCACGATCAATTACCCGAAATTAGTTTAGCTTGAGTTTGTATAGCATCACTGCATTATTAATTTCATCCATTGAAAGATGTGCTCGAGTGAAATGGTTTATCGGTGGCTCAATCATGGTTACGCGAAATCATGTCTTTTGTCAATCACAAAAACTGCATTCAAGATTAATGGGGAAAAAAATGTGTGACTACTCGGGTTTTTTTTTCATTCATTATTTTAACGATTGAAAATTTAAAATGTTGCTTATTTAAACTACATAACAAAAAAAACAGGATTTATTATTCAAACACTTACCAACTTTAGCCAATGGAGCCGCAAAAATGCAGTCTAGAAAAACTACACTAATTAAAAATAACGAAAACCTTAGCATTTTAGCTCAATTTCTTTCCAAATAGCCTAAAAAGAAACGAAAAAAAAACAATTTTTAACTTTAAAAATCCACAAAATATCCAAAAAAAAAATTAATGCTTAAAGGGAATTTTAAATATTTAAAGGAGAAAAAAAAATACGCAAAACGACTCAAATCACTGGCTTAACAAAAAAAAAATCACATAAAATGTCTGTTATTTTCCAAATCCAAACAAAAATCAATGATCGTTGTTGCTGTTCAACCGTTTGGACCAGTTTTAGATTTATATTTTATTCCACCACCAGATTGAAATTTAAAAATTTGAAAAAAAATATATATTTCACAAAAATAGCGTCAAAAAATCAAAAAAAAAAAATCGAACAAGAGAGAAAAAAAAACCAAAATCTTCAGATTTTTGATGTTATTTTGAAACTCACTTTCATCCAATTAAATTTTGGTCGATTTTGTGTGCGCCTAGGAAATTGGAACTGAAATGGTGAACAATTCAGCATGGATCCTTTTTATAAGGTAGTTCACAAACTTATCGCATCTGTGTCTAGTATCTGTGTGTTTGTTATTATTTTTGTTGTATATTTTTTCTCTTGTGTGTTTGTTGTTTACGTTCGTCTCTTTCACTTGTCTATTTTGGTATGCGTTGGCCGTTTGGTAATCTCAGGACTAAGAACAACAACAACAACAACAACAACAACAAATTATGACAACGACGACAACGATGAAAAGGAAACAAGCAAAACAAAACACATCTGTGTGTTTTTGTCGGTGTATGACTTGGGACTTTTGCCTATGACTATGTTTGAAAATTGATGTTCAGCTGTTTTATGAGCTTCACCACTCGTACACAACGTAAACTTGGGAATGTTCGAGTGAAATTCATCAAATATCATATGCCTTGTGTTGTGTGTTGTTGTTGGATATTTAAGGCCCATATGTGCATCTCTCGGTCTCTCTTGTCGTCATTTGTGATTGTGAGTGTGAGAGTGTGTGCGTTTTGGGATATGGATCGCAAACAAATTTGCTGCACGAATGTGCGTGTGAAGTACAGCATCAATCACCTAGCACATTCGATATGTGAGTGTATGAGTGATCGTTTTGTACCTACTTTTTTTTATGACTTCAGAACATAAAAATGGGATTTTTTTGTTGTTGTTGTGTGGATAAACCATTCCATTTCTTTGTTCGTACTCAAAATGCTTTACCCAAAAATCTAATATTTTGCTTTGCTTAATTTACCCACATCTTCAATGATCATGATCATGCTTGCAAACACATGAAAATATTGATAAAATCGATCGACACAAAAAAAAAAAAACAGTCAAAACATACAGCAATCGCTGGTAGATTTCACATTTTTGTTTCTCTAATCTACCTGATTCAAAACAAAAATTAGCCTGTATCAAATTGCTATTTCGCATTCAATGCAGTCATTTTATAATTTATCTGTCGATTTTTTTTCTTTCGGCTAACAAATAATATGTGAAGTAATATGTTGTTCTGAGAAAAAGAAAATATGAAACAAAAAACAAATTTGCTCAAGCAAATAAGACAAATTTTAGGGTAGCAAGGGAACAAAAAAAAAACAACATCGCTGATTATAGCATTTTTAAGTAACTGTAGCACCAAATCATTCAATGATGTGATAAGAATTTGTTGAAAGTGTCACTAAAGCCAGATTTTGTACGCTCTCATCACGGAATTTTTCTATGAATATGTATTTCAATTGAGAAAAAAACATTGTCCGTTAAAATCGGGAGGGGAAACGGATTCATATGGAAGAAAGCAACAACAATGCCAACAACAACAATCAAATCGAAATCAAAACGCGTAGCGATTAGTTTTATGTGACATAAGCATAATAGTAGACAATTTATAAGTTAATAAGTTTCAAATATTGATTGCACTTTAGAGCTGCTCAATTCAAACTCATGATTTTAAATTGCTGAATTTGCTTAAAATATTACACAAGCTGGAAGCTCCGCATCGACAACAATTCGAATGACTTTGTGCAAGCAATGAATATGAAATTGTGTTTTCTTCGTGTTTCAGGAAAAAAAAAAGTCAGCAGGAAACGTCAATTACCTAAGCTGTGTCTAACTGAATATTAAACGAATCAAGCTGATAGATGCCCAATAAGATGGTTTTTCAAATGCATTTCGACATGATTTTTTTTTTCGTTTTTGTATTTTTCACCCGTATGCATCGAGCCGCAAGCCAATTTAGTTGGGTTTACATCGTTTCCGCTTTTATTTTCTGGGTTTGTTCACGGCAAACAAATTCTGTGTCTTATTGAATATTTTTCAATATTAAAAAAAAAAGTTTCAATTGGAAACAAAGACCTTAAGGACATAAATATTTTTTTTTTTTTGTTTGTTTAAATAAATAAATGTCATATCATTAAAATGTGCGATAGTCTTTTCGATACTGAACGATTGCTCTTTGACTTTTACATGATTTTTCCTTCGATGCGCTTTTTTATGTGGATTTTAATTTAAGAACAACGATTTTATTGGCTATTAATTTGTTGTTGTTTTTTTTTATGATTTATTTCAAAGAGCACATTGAAATTGGGATTCAGAGGGATCGTTTTCATGATTCTTTGACATCGTAGATTTAACCATTTTGCGAGAAACACAAAATGGATCACTTTTCTATAGTCAATCAATTTGAAAAGCATTTGCATTTAATTAATGGCATGTGCAATGACGTAGTATTTGGCAGCGGTCGATGCATCATAGATCATCAATGCTTGATTAATTCATATGCTATTGAATGGAGTGAGTGCATGAACATGTGTATCTTCACTATGGACGTTGACAGCACACAAGAAATCGCATTCACAATTTCATTTTGCATTCGAATTTTTTTTGGTTGTTGTTTGATTACAACAAAACACAAATGCACGGAGAGAGAGAGAGAAAGAGAAAAGTGCATTGAGCGAGTGACCACGGGCCATGATAAAGTCTGAAGGTCCATTTATAATTGTTCCAACGTAACGATTCTGTTCAGAGTTTATTTTAAAGTTTCGTCGATAATTTCATATCGTTTTCCCATTTTTGCATTTGGGTGGAGTGATATCAAATCGAATTCGGTTTTTTTTTTGTTTGGAAAAGGAAATGAGATACAAAATACAGCCATTGAAATAAACTGTGAATTGTTTATAAAAAAAAACACAGAATGAGCGGCCGGGAGATTTTGTGGTCGTCGATCTTACATAATTATCTTTATTTGTGATCTTTTTATAGTCATTTATTTGATTGGGTCATCGAAACCTCTATTTGCATGTAATGTATTGACATTTGTGATAAATTCCAAAAATGAATTGATTAATCGTGTTCAAACAAAAATTGAACACGTACATCACCAGAGATGAAGAAGACGAGATAAAGCAATCAATTGCTGAATTGTACATTCACAAGGAAACAACAGCAACAACAACAACAACAACAACAACAACAACATCATCATCTCGCACATTTCTATTCCGCATCCATACCAACGGCTGCTGACTCAAGCCAATCTAATACATCGTTTCAAACAAAAACAACAACTGAAATAAGCTTTCTACCGAAAGCAAATTAACTTTTTCTGTAGCGCTCTGTTATCGGCCTGGCTTTTAACTGCAATCAACTACATTTAAAATATCACATCAATTGGTTGCATACATTCGGGCGTTTTTTTAAAAACACATTTTATTTCTTGTTTTTTTTTATTTGCCTGATGTGTAGACTGCATAGAAGCTTCAACAAATTGAACCAAACAAAAATTCAGGCAAAATTAAGGACGAACCTTTCAATTGAAAGGAAAGTGGACTTCAGTGTTGAGAGTGACATTTGAAAGGATTCAAAATAATTTTCAATTCTATAACCATATTCAGAATTGAATTGGTTAATGACGTTAAAATGGCATAATTGTTTTTTTTTTTCTCAAAAGTCATCGGCACGCGATCGCACCAAATTAACATAGCAAACGAACAAATGTAGCTGATTTTCTGGTTCAAACATCCGCACATTTTGTTGTTGTTGTTGTTGTTGGAGTCATCCGTAACTGCAGGCTAATATAACACATTAAGAAGGAGTGATAATTAATTTTTCCTACGGCAAATTATCCTTGTTAGGTTTGATTAGCATATTTTTCAAGCAAGTAATTAAGGTCATTTCAGACGCATGAAGTCATACCGAAATGGTGCATTACGTTTGGATCGTCAAAGCCTTTTACAATTCCTTATTATATTAATACGTATTTTGGTGTAGACAAATTGTCGAGAAAAAAAAAACACATAAGAGCAGTGAGCACAGGCAATATGTCCGCCGACAATTTGATGGAACCTCAACCACAGAGCGATTTGGACACGGTTTTTGATCTTCCGTATCCACGAAGATCTTCCTTACATACTTAAATAAGTATACTATTTAAAAAAAAATTAAGTCACCATCAAAATGAGAGCGAAACACTTACAATTAGTATTTCTTATTTTTGCCGAAGCGTATCCAATAGAAATTTAGCACGCAAAAGGTAGCAAAATATAAACATAATATCGTTATTTTTAGTCACGCACTAAAAAATGCCTTTGCATTTTTGTGTTGATCAAGAGGGCTAAAGGACATGACGTCGTCAACGGAAGTTTTGTATGGGACGTTTTTTTTTGCACAAGTCCTTTCATCTTTCGGTCCTTTATGAAAAAAAGAAGCAAAATCCATCAAATATTCCATATTCTGTTATTCAAACGAAACATTTCTTTTTTATCAAAATTTCTCAAAGATTCAGACCCAAAAATCAAAATTACCACAACATTTACCTTTCTAGAAACCTCGATGAACGGTATATGTGTTTGAAAGTTTCTATCAATCTGTAGAATTTAAGAGGCTAAAGTAAATTGAAAGCGTCGCCTCCACAAACTTTTGTTTTAACTGATATCATCAACATAAACCAGAGAATTTTCCTTTGCGAATTACAATAAAATGTCTTCCAAATTGATTGGTGTCATAAATGAAGTGATTCATTAAGTGATTTACTTATCTTATTACACTATCAGCTGTCCAAACGTAATAATGTACCTAAAGTAATGCGTCAATCTGTTCGAAACTCTAAAAAAAAAAGTATAACATATTTATGACACGAATTAGTCGCATTCAGGTCTCAAACAAAGGCAACTAGGCATAAAAAAGAACGTAAAAAAGTAAAAAAAAAAAACAAAAAAACAAAAGAAAACATGATTATTCGATTGATTTGACTAACAAGGATATCCCACTGTATCCGAACAGCTCGGTATGTGTTTAGTCGTCATTTTAGTTGTCCATTGGCTGTTTTCTGTGAATTTTTCAATTCTTTTTTTTTCTGGATTTGTGCATTTCTTCTACATCTTCTTCTTGCTTTATCGTTGTGTTTTTTTGTGTGTGTCTCCCATTTGCAAAATAGAATTGGTAGTAGATTTTAAGAATGTTTCAGCGATAATTTATGATTCGACACCTATCAGTTAAAAGAAGTACATTGTCAATGCGATAGAGCCAATTGTGCGCACGGCCAATTTCGAAACAAGGCAAAACGTGAATATAAGCAAACAAGCGACAACAAATGAACAAGACATTCGATTCGCCTTTTGTAAATGGGCATTCATGTCGTTTTTTGTTTCCTTTTTATTCAATTTTTCGGCCGATTTGCCGAGTGACTTTTGTGATTTTTTTTTTTTGTGTGTTGCTTTTGTTATCAACTGTGTAACATCGAACTAATACACATACGAAAAACAAAAATATATCTCAACAGGAAAAAAAAGACCGGAGAGAGAGAGAGAGAGAAGAGAAAAAAAAATTCGATGGCAAAAAAAGCGAGCGATGAACAAAGTGAAACAAACAGTTTGTTAAATGCATCAATTACAATGGAATATGGAGACATAATATGTACGTTCAAACAAGAACTTCCCATCGATTTTCGTCGGAAATTGAATGGAACAGAAAGGCAAGAGTCGGTGCGCCAAATAAAAAAAAAAAAACGAAAAACCAAAAGGTAAAACCAAGTGAAGGCAAGCCAAGTTAGAGATAAACGTGTTGATCCTTTAGAAAATGCTGTTTTGTCGACGCAACAAGAGCCCATTGTACTTGCACATTTTGGTACAGTAAGATCGATCAACGGTTTGTTTTGTTTTAGCTTCAACATTGCACTAGAGCCAATCAATGTTGACTGCATTGTCCAAATCGATTGCGAAAATGAGCGATGCTTCTCTTTTTCTCTGTATTTCTCTCAAATTTAGATGAAAGTTTTCGACGGAAAGGACACAAAAGGATCCGGACGGGGGACAAGAGGTTTGTTTTATACAAAAGGCGACCAACAAGCGGCATCTATTTCAACGACAAGTGAAGATAGAATGGAATGAATAAAACAAAAAATTAACTAAAAAAAAAAACGGCAAACTGAAAAGGTGAATGAAGATGGATCTGTTGGAATGAGGAGATGGCAAATGAACAGAACGCAGGCAAAACAGATATTATATTGTGTTGATGTGTGAGTTATTCACTAATTATGGTGTTTGTTGCACGCCAGTATGTGTTTTGTGATTTTGTTTTGTTAGTCTCACTCTCCCTCTATAATCGAAAACGAACTGATTTCCAAAACTGACATCTCCATTTACGATTGCAACTTTCTTGGGATTGTGCGCACTAAATCAATGTGACGTGAGTGAGATGGGGATCGAACGAAAGGGAAAAGAGGGAGAGAGAGAGAGAGCGAACGATAGAGAAGGAGAAACAAGGTAACTAAATCACTTTGAATGTGAATGTCGAACAAATGGCATGCATCTCGAGAAAAAAAAAAGAAGAACTAAACGAAAAAAAGCCCGAGAGCTACAGCATTGGCGAAAAGAATCACCGACAGTGACTAGATAAAAGTGAATAGCGCCCAACAGTGATACTGGGCGATATTTATTTCATCTTAAATCATCAGTTTTGCTGCGCATTTTCGTTTTCTCTCTCTTTCATTTACTGATCCATGCCATTAAAATACACCATGGAAAAATGTTCCATCGAACTGAAAATGGGATCGAGTGAGCGAGAGACAGCGAGAGTTAAAGCCACTATCAAATGCCATTAAATACATAAATTGATAAATTATGAGCGCGCGAGCGCTGCTTTTTTTTTCTTTTTTCTCTCTCGAAATGATCTTGTTTGTGCTTTTGGTCAACGCTTTACCTGTTGTTTCAGCGGGCAACAAAAAAAAAAACAACCAAACAACAAAATCGTATGAAATTAGCTCAATCATCGAAACCGAATGATGGTGGTGAAACAAATCACGAAAAAGGCACCGAAAAAACCTCACAATATCGAAATTTTCACAACGCACAATACAAAACGAAGCGGATATTATTTTATAACACAATTTTTTACGCTTTTCGATCGGTTTTTGGTGTTGAATGGTCGTTGTTGTTTTTTTTTTTGAAAAAAAAAATCTTTTTCCTCGATCTTCCTCTCACTCTCCCTTGCAACACACAATCCACCCGAGATTGTTGCTCATAAAATGTGAAATATTTGCAATATAATTTCTCAATACGAGGCCCAAGACTTGATGCATAAACGAAACCATGGCCACAAACAGACACCCAGCTAGTCCAATTCAGACGCAGATTATATCCGAAAATTTATTTAATTGCTTTATTTTCGATTGAAAAAAAAAGAAAGAAATACACAACACCAACAAGGCAGCAGCAGCCGCATCCAACCAAACAAGAGGAGATGAACACGTCTATTTCAACGGCCGTGTCTGACCGATTGGTGCTTTTTTTTTGTTTGTTCACAGCCAATAGCCGACACATCCAAATGACTCTGATCATCGGCGTAATTAATGAGCTTCTCTGTGTTTTATTAATTTGGGTTTTGTGTTTTACCAATCTATACACACACACACACACACACATGAGTTGAGTTGAATGGTTGCTGTTGTTGTTTTAATGGTCTTAAGCTCGTTTGTGGTCTTTTCGGTCTTGTGTTGGCATTCGGAATGTGCGATTTCTGGGTAATGAGGTTCGCAAACGTGTCATTCTTAAACAAACATTTTCACAGATTTGGTGTGTGCGTGTTGTTTTTGTTGTTGCTGTTTCCGATCAAATTTAATCAATACCCAATAAATACATTTTGATCGGTTCAAACCGATTTAGTCGAATTTGGTTTTTTTGTTGTTGTGTATTTATATTTTGAATTGATTTTTCAGACGATGGCGGGAATTTTATATGGTTGCGCACACTCTATTGGTGTTATCTTGATCGTTCACATCAGTGTCGGCTTCTCTATCAACACTGTTCTCTGGACGACGCACCACACTCATAAACTAAAAAAAAAAAATCGTGAACAAAAAAGGATACAAAAAAACTACGACATTTTGTGATAAAGCTGATTTTTAAGTTTCTTTTTCGGGATGTAAATAGTGTTTAATACTCATTTTTACCTTTGATGGTGATTATTTGTAGCAGTGAGGGATGAATCATTGGGATTTGTGAAATGGACATGTTAATAAAATCTAGACGAGAAAAAAGTTTTAAAAAAATTCTGAAGTGTCGACTTCAGAGCCCAAGACAAAAAAATCTGAAAATCGTTTACATTTTCGAAATCTTAACACATTTTTGACGGGGTTTTATTTTATTACAGCTCCTTTTTTTCCCAGCGTTTTTCAATTGTTTTGTTTTCTTTCGGTTCGATTTGACTTTTCTTTTACCTCTTGTTAATTCCATTCGATGGTTTTAAGATTATGTTGCGTAGCCAATGTCATTGAAAATTCTTCAATTTATTTTTTTGATGTCATTTTCTTGGGTTTTTGTTGGATTGCGTTGCACCCGATATTTTTTCACGCCATTGACCGATGTGAAAAATAAAGGAAAAACAGCAAAATGGTCAGAAGAAAACGAAAAAAAAACGTTTAATTTCTCCTCTCCTTCTCAATCTCTTGGTCTCTCGTTTAACATTTTTTTTTCTTCGTTTTATTTTTATTTTTATTGTTCGATTCGGTTTTCGAGCAGATTCTTTGGCTCAATTGTATTGGAATTTATGTGAATACGAATAAATTGGATGTTACAACCAAGATAACCAGATTAACAGGTAAGCCACGGACAAATCATAGATGATTTGGTTGTACAACATCAGATCAAGAAGAGACACAGAAAATGAAAAAGATGAAATTCTTTTTTACTTTTTTCTTGATGATTTTTCCGTATCAGTATATGCTCGGCTATTATATGGTTACACAGTGCACCAGAGCATCGTTATATCGTGGGCTCAGTTACAGGTTTTTTTTCTTCTCCATTTTAAATGAGTCTGGTGACAATTTTTTACGATCAATAGATTTTCGGCTGCCTGTCACATTCTACACTTCTGAATGTGAACAGTTCTTTTTTGTTGTGTGTTCACATAAAAACACTTTGATGTCATCCTTTTTCGTTTCTTTATTGTTATTTAGTTGCCATTTCAGCCAAACATTTCAGTAATGTACACAGTGACTTTGATAATTGACTTGTGACTTGATGGATTTTAATACAACGGCATTTTTTTTTTTATTAACCATATTATCACATTCTACATTCATTCGTTGATGTTTTCAACTGGCAATCGTAACGAATGGAAATAAAATCGTTTACATTGACATTTCTTTTTAAAATAGCTGCTTGGAATGAACACTTTGGCCAATTTACGGAAAAACTTTTAGGAGGGAAGTAAAAAAAATCAACAATTTCGATATTTGTTGCAGTAAGTAGATCTTTTCGTCAAGTGAAAATGATTGATTCTCAAAACTATTCTCAAATCGAATTTGAAAATGCACTTGTTGAATGTTTGTCATCGAGGTTTAACCTCAGGGTTAAACACGTATGTCGACCGAGTCATATTCCATCTAAAACAATGGACAGCCATTGACTGGATGAACCAATATGATCACATATGGCTGGAAACAGTTGAGCCTGAGAGTCTTTTAACACTTTCGGTTGAGACGTCATTTCAACCATTTTTAAAGACTCAATCAATCAATAAAAGTGTCATTATTAAAGATGTAGATGGCAGCCTTTTAAACACCCATAAAAATACTTTCTAACGACTTTGCGTAAATCTGATGGAAAATGCACTTGATTCTTCGATTCGATGCATCTTCAATTCTCATACAACAAAAAGAATTTTGGTTCATCTCAAAGGAAAATCTCTTCTTTCACACTCACCAAAATCCCCTGAGTCATATGGTACTTGTTTCACAATAAAAATCATTGTTTCACCAATGCGATTATCATTTCAAACAAAAAAAGAAATTCAATGAGGACGTAATTAATGTCCATTTGCTTGAATGCGCATTTTTTTTTCGGGGGTATTGTGTTGTGTGTCTCAAAAAACAGGAATTTTTTTTCGGGGCGATGATGACGGTTTCAATGGAAGGATTGCCGAGTCACGAACATGTCGATGGGTTGTTCAGTGTGTTCATCATATCGAGAGACAATGTTGGAGTTTAAATTATTCATTGGATTGAATGTTGTCATCTTCATTCGACATCCAATTGTATCGTGTAGGTTTTCATTTTCACTCTCACTCTTTCTCTCTCTCTCTCTCTCTCCCTCGCGGTGTGAGTATCGATCTCGTGAACATTCAACTAAACTCTTCTTATCCAAATGGTTCAGCTGTGTATTTTGTATTTGGTTAATTATTTTCATTTTTATTTTTGAAGAAAAAAAAACTGCTTCAGATTAACAAGTTTATCGACAGAAAATCATAAATAATAAGAAAATATTTCATATTTAGTCGCATTCAAGCGTGGCTGTTGGTGCTTGGGCTTTCTATCATTCTCTCTCTCTGGCGCGGTCCCTCGTGTTCGTTGGTCTGACAATTTCATTTTGGTTGGATTGGATTTTTGGTTTTTAGTCTAAACGCTATCGACATCCTACGGTGTGGACTGCATTTTGTGTGTTCAACGTGTACTCGGCGGCCGGAATGAGAGGCATCGAGTTAACGCTGATAAACGAATGAGCTAGCAATATCTGGTATATGTGTACACGAATCTCCCGTTGTGTTTTGTTGGAGCCTCGTGATGATCGACGATTTCTTCACAATAAATATACTCGATAATAAAGGCAAAATGACGTTAAGAATAAAAATCTCACTATTTTTTCTTTGTATTTTTATTTTTTTTAATTCTCTTTCTTCATATTATTATTATTTTTGTTGTTGTTTAATTCTTCGTTTCGACGTTGTTGTTCTGATGCTGTGTTCGGTGTGTTCATCGTTGCACCATAGTAAACGACGTGAACATACAAAAGTGATTCTCTTTAATGATTAAGTTATAACTCTGTCAATTAATAAAACGACGTCAAATCGTTGACGATGACTATGACGCGAACGGATAAAATAAAGTGATTGGTCATGTTCGGTGTGGATCTGTTGCTCTTTCCTTCGTTTTCTCTCTCTCCCCGAATGCATTTTTATTCGAGCATTTTGTGGTGTTCTCTTCGCTGGTTGTGTGGTTACGTTCGTAGTCCATTTGTCCATGGCTCAAACGTATTCCTGGTCAGGTGGTGTGTGAGAGAGAGAGAGAGAGCGAGAGCGAGAATCTCTGCACCACGATAATGTGCTATAAACATGAAAGATCTATATGAAAATTATGCAGATTGCGACGACTGACTGAAATGGAGTACAAGCCAACACAGGCTCTGAATCCAGCCTCATTTTCATTCGCATCATTTTGATTCTCAAATCAAGATATTTCAATTCACATGAAACGAATGAAAATTCTTTTTCATTCCGACCCCAAAAAAACAAACAAACAAACCAAATAACAATTGAAGAGTGCACGATTCATGCGATCGATTCAATTATTCAAAGGTATTTTTACAACCAGATTTTCTCATAAACAAAATCAAGGATTGTTGTGCGATAAATTCGACAGAGAAGTAAAAAAAAAAAATTGTGTGTGTGTTTTTTTTGTTGCTGTTCTTATTTTATGTATATATAGCTCAATGTGTATGTTTTCATTTCTATTTTCTTGGGCCAAACTGATAAACAATACACGTATGTTGAATCGATACAAACAACTGGATATAAAGAAGCACACGAAAAAAAACCTGTTGTTGACTACCAGGCAAAAGGCAATAAGAACGAAATGCACATTAAAAGACGAAAAAAAACACACTCTTGTTGTGTCGAAGTAACATCTTAATAAGTTTTTGTAGCCGAAGCTGAGCAAGGCAAAGTGGACTGCATGTATTCGATTGAAATGCATTTGGTTTTTTGTTTTTGGCATCCATACATACAACATTGCATAGGTATACACTTGGTTGCATCCAAAGTGATTCTAAATCTCAGCTATCATCAGATGCTCATGCGCGCGAGAACTCTCTTCTTTTCTCGTTTTCTCTTGTGCGCACTCTCAAACCATTTCACAATACATTCAAACACAAGCACACGCGTGCACGCACACACACAGACATTCGTTGATTGACCGATCCGAAATGCATTTGGTGTTAGTTTGAGCTCATAATATGCACCCAGCCGATGGATCTAGCGAAGTAGCGCGGGGCAGCACCCGAACCCACTGAATTGTATGTAAACGTAAATAAATGCGATATAATCAAATGCGATTCGGAATCGAACATTGGCTGTTTTGAAAACGAAGAGCCCTTTGTCCACTGGTGTGTGTGTGAGTGAGTGAGTGAGTGAATGAGTGCATTCATGTGTTGCCATTGAAACATGAATTTACACTTTAAAACTGGCCCAAAAGATGTATGTGTTTGTGCATGGCAGCAAACTGGCAAGAACAAATGAAATAATCTATCGAAACAAATACATGCTCTTGAACGCGTAACATGTTTGTTGTAGTGTAGAAGCAGCAGCGACACCAGCACCAGCACAGAAAAAAAAACAAATCAGTTTCAAGACAAAGAAAGCACGAGAACGAGTGGTAAACGAAGAACTTCAAGCCAAGCTCAAAATGTCGATTGGAACATAGAGAGAACGTTCTTTGAATGCGTTCATTTCGTTGTGCTGTTTTCATTTGCCGGCTTTCGCTCAGCGGCAGTGCAGCAGTCTTCGTATGCTGTGCATACGAATGGTCTTTCAATTCACAGAAATTCGGCTCTACATTTTGTTCTCTTTTTTTTTCTCTCTCTCTTCATCCATCTCTTTCACACATTGTTCGTTTACATTGTAAAACGTGGTACATCGGTATACCGATGGTTTTGGTTTTCGTATGTAATTCGTAGATCTCTTGTTCCGAACACACACTCCACCTCATATTCCAGTGCTCACACTGTTGTGTGTTGCTCACTTCTACAAAACCGGAGCCCAATTCAACAACAACAACAACAACAATTTGTACACAAAGGACTGTAAGACTCTATTCCACTTGCACTTGGCTACAAATGCTCTATAAAAGAGCGTCCGTATGATGTCTGTATTGGTTGTTCATTATTGTTTTTCAAATGTTTTTTTTATCTGTCTTTTATTTTTTTTTTGTTGTAAGAAGAAGAAGAACAAAAAAAAATTGCATGATTTCAACAGCATCACAAGAGCGCGCGGAGCTGAGGTGCATTTCAAAGTAGTCGAATGTCTCTTGTCTGTGTGTATATTGCACATCAACAACGAATGGGGGATTTATTTCCTTTGTTTGTTTTATTGAAAATCGATTTATGTGGATGCCAATGTGCTTTCTTTGACTACAACAACAATATTTAAAAGGAAAAAAAGAAGTAAAACTGAAAAAATATCAATTCTTTGCTTCGTTCTCGCTCTGCATGCGTTAAACGAGAGATGATGCACAGACTCACCGTATAGTTGATTGCTCTTTCATCGTGTAAGGTGTGTACAATGCAATACTTGTTATTCACTCTGTTAAGCCATTGGATGGCATTCTATTTCGGATTTCGTTACATGCGCGAAAACATACCACATTACGTTTGGCCGATTCGTTTCAAACGATGGATGCACTTTTCAGTGGAAATATAAGCTCCCTCTTGGTTGGATCTAGTTCAGTTAGATAGAAATGGAAAAGGACAATGTTGTGGATTTCACCACCGTGGAAAGATTCTTGGGACCGTGTTAAAACATCGTCGACTAGTTTTTTCGCCCCCTAAAACTATTGAAATCATCATAGAAAAAAAAATTGAACCTTTCGAACGTTGAATTCAAGCGCGTCAATTTTTCTTTTATGTAAATTCAGTCATATGCAGTTCATTGAACACTGTTAATCGTTCAATGCGATTAACGTTTCTCAAAAGAATCGATTATCATTCTTCAAAACCCAGATTTTCTCGATTCTAAGATCCTATTTTAAATCGAAATTTTAAAAATGTTTTATTCTTTAACTCCGAGAAAACGAATCGAGAGAGAGAGAGAGAAAGAGAGAAAGAGACAAAAACAATTCAAACTGTGACACAATAAAATAAATAAACTGGTCATGGATAAAAGAGCGCACGATCTCACAGCACGGACAAAATATTACGGCATTAAAATGACAATAGATGTATTTATTTAGATTTTGTATATAAACGACATGATCGATTGTGATGATACACGGATATTTGTCTATTTTGTTGTTGTCCGTGTGTGTGTGTGTGTGTGTTGTTGTTGTCGCTTGGCTCCGGATGGTGTTTATATGAATGTACCTGTGTGCGATAGAAATAGAGCTATTTCTGTGTCTCGATTTCACTCAATGATCTTTCAAATTGTTTGCTGTAGAAGTGTTATAAGCAGGTTTATTTATCCAGGGGTGTAAGCAGCTCTATCGATCCGTGGATTTATTGTGGCTTATACTGTCTACGGTTAAACCAAATACACACGCACATGTAACACACCCGATCCACAAAATAAACAAACAAAATGAAATTAAATAGATTGAGAATATTCGAAAATGTTTGGTTGTGTCTGTGTTTTTGTCTTTGTCCTATTTCAATTCCAATTCCAATTTTTTTTTGAGTAATTTCAATTCGGTGTGTTTTTTGTTTTATCGCCGCTTCCGATGTGTTTCTATTTCGGTGTTGATTTGGCACTGTGCATCAAGTAGAACGATCAAAATTTCCTTTTTCGTTTGAAAAAACGTTGAATTTTATGCGCATTGAAAATGTGTGTATTCACAGGGTGTTAGTTTGTTGGAATCATAACAAAACACCAACCTGAATACACACACACACATTACACCAGCTCGTTTGGTGTGATGACGTAAAACAATTTACAATTTTCGACTGTAAAATGTGAATCAATTTGAGATTACGGGTCATGACCCATGATACATATCTTTTTGGGATCATTTGTTGTTTTCACAGT
The DNA here is from genome assembly GCA_030463065.1 of Aphidoletes aphidimyza. Taxonomy (NCBI): domain Eukaryota; kingdom Metazoa; phylum Arthropoda; class Insecta; order Diptera; family Cecidomyiidae; genus Aphidoletes; species Aphidoletes aphidimyza. The sequence continues at coordinate 4,603,242 of CM059997.1, read as the reverse complement.
ACAGAACAAATCAACAGTGTGTTTGAAGACGAAACGAACCGGCGAACAGAAAGAGGCGGCGTATTCACCGTGTGTCAAATGAATGAAAACAAGTTCAACCTTTTGACCACATCATCATTTTAAACGTCGACGGGTGTCGTTTTTGGATAAATGCGATCAATAAAAATAATATTGACTTTTTCCCTCTATAAAAAGCCCAATTACTATATCGAATCACTTTCTGTTTGCACTTTTTTTCTTCCCCGTGAAAACTGCAACCATTTAAGCAATTTCCAATTCAAGCCAATTATTTTTAAGCAATAAAATTGATGTGACAGTATTTTTTTTTCGAATGCTCTTTTTTTGTTACTTTGACAACACCGAACATTTTCTTGAAACATTAAGTCTTCTTCACGTCAATTAACTGGTCTTAAGACCAGATCAATGCAACAAACCAACGAAAAAAAAAACAATTTGAAATGGATTTAGATCGCTTCGAGTGGTAAATTAGATTTTGAAGCTTAATTACTTTTCAAATTATTAGAAAGAGATGTCTGTGTGTGTGTGTGTGTGTTGGCGAGAGTGAAAGAGATGTGATCTGTGCACTGGTGAGGCCTAGACACACGTTCCGATTGGAACGAAAAATAATAAAATGAATCGGTTGGATTGGGTCCGGATTGGTTGGCCAGCTGGGATTTGAAGCGTGTTATGCACTTAAGAGGTGCACACGGCCCATCCATCGAGTTCATTAAGTGCCTGAGCGCACTCATTTCTTTTATCTCTCATTCTATTTGTTCTTCATCATATCATCGATTTTTAATTAAGTGCAGTGAAAACAACACACACACACACACAAACCCGAAGAAATAAAGTGAACGAAAAAAGCGAGAAAGACACAACAAGATCGGCAAAGTAAATGAGGCATCGAAAGAAGCATTTTGAAACTGGAAAGCAACAGCAGCCTCAGCAGAAGCAGCAGCAGCAGCGATGGTTGCGGCGGGGATGAGAAGAGTCTTCGAGTCTTAAGTGCGGTATATAACATCGTGCACACTATTAACAAGAAAACTAATCCATGGCACAAAATGCGAACACAAAATACGTCCTACGCTTCTTAATCACAACATAATAAACAGTTCGATCTGACATTTTCTTCTATTTATGTGATGTTCTTGGACTCGTGTGCTCGTCTTTTAATTCTTTCTAGTGTTCCATCGGGCGTGCGCTGCCTTGCCGATGCTTTTATCGTCAAAATGAAACGACAACAAATGAACGCCAGCCAGCAAGAACATGCCAGCCAGCGATCAGTGATCGTGTGCGCCAAAGTGCGCATGCCACTAACATTGACAACAAACACACAACACGACTTCAAAACCTTCAACTACATTCAGCTCACCGCAATGAAATTGTGATAAAACAACAACTCAAAAGAGTGCTAATAAACACATTCGCAACGAAAATGCCATGCCTTTTAATTGATGTGTGGTTGAAATGGCCTCGGTGAAAATCACCCAAAGCCATAGCTTTTCGAAGCTAAACTTCAACTGTTGTGTGAGTTTGCTCCATTTCGATTTTGCAAAATCAGATGTGCGCTTGCGCACATACACACATTGGCGGCCAATCAATAGGTTGCGGCCAACCGTTTATGCAAAAACAAAACGAAAGAAAAAAAAAATAGTATCCAAATGAAAATGCAAACCGTTCATTATCAAATTAAACGCTTCGATGCTTAATCAATGCCAATTTACAAAACAGTTATCAATTATCATCATCACAAATGAGACTTTAGCTAACTGCCTGTGTGTGTTTTTTTTTTCTTCTTCAAAATAGCGCAATAGATGTCGATCGAATCTATTTTCACTCTGGCCACAGGCGATAGTTTTACAACCAATTTTATCGTTTTTGCACACACACACACAAAAAAACCACTCACCGGGCTAGAGAGAAGGAGAGAATATCAATCGGCAATTCAAACCATTTTCAATGCTGACAATTAGTTAATTGCTTTTGATGAATTTTCTGCCGTTAAATTTATGGAGTTTTATGATGCAACAACAACAACAAAAGTGGTACTTTATGACTGAAATAGTTTATGCGACTCTGTTTGACGTCCCCATTAACATAAAGATCAAAGAACATGAAAATGTATAATTTTTGATTGATTTTTGTCCACCGATTCGGTTTTTTTTTCTTATCTTCTGTTGCCCGTTTGAGTGTGGGTGCTTTCAAAGCACTTAACCAAGACCAATTTTATTCAACTTGGTGAAGCTATTCGGTGAATTTCATTGATTTATCCACCATAAAAACTGTCATGAGCAACAAATTTAAAACATTTCAGTTTACAAGTGACACACACACACACACCAAATTCACTAGTAATCAGATGTGACTTTTGCATTTCATGGTTTGTTTGAGATTTCAATTTATGATTAAATGTCATTTTGATTTGCTGTTTCTTTTATCAGAGTCGATAGCAACGTTTTGGAAATTGAAACATTTCCTCACATTTTTTTAAAGAATTAATTTCATTTGTCCTAAGCTATTTCTTTGTGAAGTTAAAATTGCAAACAAATCATCATATATTAGCGCTACTGTTGATAACTTTTCTCAAATTGTATTCGGCTTAATGAGTCGATTGCTTCAAACCAATCACTAAATTTAGTGTTTTAAGCTTTAAATTTGAGTATCTTATTTAAATGCTTAAATGTTGTGCCCCAAGAGCGATCAGGGAATCATAAATACCTTTCAACAGCAATTCTATTAATGAAACGACATTTTAACCAAATTAAAGCAAAAATGCCATAAAAAAAATGTTTGAAGCAAAAAACCACTTCAAATTTCATAGGCCATGGTCGCCCATGTATTTTTCTATCCATCAAATATTTAACACTATAACGCTTAGAGCATTGATCATCGGCATTTCTATTGAGCGAATCTCATCCATACGAAACCAATTTACACTCAAATACAATCAAATCAAATGTTAAATACCGCAAAATCGTTGAAAAGTGGCTGAAAAAGCATCGATGTTCACAATAATATCAAATCAAATTTGATATCAATAGCCACAAATAAACTGAATTCCGACTTTTCACATTATGATTGATTGAGTGTGCACACATTTATACGATTGTACTGCATATGTGTGTTCAGTTAGAAAATGATGTTTCGATTCATTTGTGCAATGATCTGTGGATTAATGTGTGCATAACCGACATTGTGTGGCACACTTCAAATCAAGCACTTCAATCGAATGATCGTTTTGTTGTACATTCAATCGAAATTAATACATTACAAATGATCCATACAATTTACTATCGAATGAATCAATAAACGAACTAGCTCATTATGGACAATCTTATGATGGATGTAAACGCAGAGCTGCTTCGATCAGGGTATGGAAATGTTCAATCGCATCGATTGATGGCTCAATCCTCTATCGACTTATCAAAAAAAAACTCTTAAAACCAACACTTCGAATTGAGTACTTATAAAGCAAAATATATAGTTATTTGAGTAAAATTCGTTGATCTTATCGTAATTCACGTATTAATTGGCATACATTTTTAATAAAATTTCAACTCGATTGAAAATCCATATCACTCAATTAGAAGTGAATAGATGAGAATACAAAATTCACTCAGAAGACTTGTTTTATGTCAACTTAAGTGATTCAGATAGTCATTCGATTTGAAATTCCATACGTTGGCTGCAATTTTGCGGTTATTTTCACAGTTCTAGAATTGGAAGCTTTTCCAATGGAATTTTTATGGTTTTTGTTCGCGTCCATTCTTGGAGCTCATGCTCATTTCGATATGAAAGAATTTTGGACACAAATACTTGGAATGCTCACAAAATGGTCAAATTCGTGTGAAATAGTCGATTCACCAAAAAATGGACTCCGAAATACTATTCCTATATTACTATCGTGTCATTGTCATTCACAATTTTGATGTAACCCCTTCGATCACTGATAACAAACTACGCCGTGTGTAAGGTTTATGAATCATGCGTTAAATGAATCGAATAAAAAGCTTATCTAGTTGTTCCAGTTGCGTTCCATTTTTTCGGGTACTTAATTCCAATTATGGAATTGTGTATTTGGAGTGTCAACAAAATAAGTAATTTTCACTTTTGTCAGTTTTTTTCTTGTTGTTGCTTTTTGTGTGACTCGCAATGCATCGCTTGCATTCGATATGTTCATCGTAGTTATTCTTATTTGCTCTGTGTGTTAAATACACATCATTTGCGTTTTCGTTGGTTGTTTTCAAGCACAAGCTAAATTATGCGTTATATGTTCGTTCGTCTTATTGACATTGTACTGTTTGTGCTTTTGTTTTTGTGTTTTGCTCTTCGCTTTCTTCGTGTTCTTATTATTTTTGTTCTGTCTTTCTCTCTCTCGATTGTGCATGGTCGTTTTTTAGCTTGTTTCTCTGCACCGTGCACAGTCACTAGCTCTCTCTCACACACACACACACACACACACACACACACACACACAAATACTCTTGCTGTTGTTGTGTGTTTGTTGCATTTAGCTGCCATCATAATCGTTTCCACAATTCCACACTTAATAATACTCGTTCAGTTTTGCCACCGAGATTAATCAACGATGTTTTCTAGATGAGCGTGCGCAATCATCTCTTTTTCCCCTATACTCTTAACACTCTCTGCGCATATTATATTTTGTTTTTTGTCATGCGCGCGCAACTGCATTTAGTTTTTGCCTCTTTTTGTTTTTTTTTTGTATTTAAGCGCGCTTGAAAACGGTTTCATGATCATATTTCTCGTTTGCGCTTTTTTCACTCTCATCGAATGTGTGTGTGTGTCGATTCTCATCGTCATCGGTTGCTTTTTTTTCGGGTACTTTTTTTTCACTGAATTTACATTTACATTCTTCTCGTCGTCGTCAAGCGACAAAAATTTAAAAAAGAAAATGAAGAAAAAAAAGCCAACGTCAACAGCGAGAGATACGAAAGAAACAACAACAACAACCACAACAAAAACACAAACGAAGACAAGAAAAGAGGCGAAGCTGAACTCATCAGTGAGCATCCTTCAGGTATTTCGTTTTCGGTATAATTAAGTTCTTTCATTCTATTGATGTGCATTCATTCATTTTGAATTATTTCACAAAATGCATTTCAAGCCTCACGATAATAATGCAGCTAATGTGCCCTTTCATTCTCTCTCTCTCTCTCTCTCTCTCTCTCTCTCTCTCTCTCTCTCTAACACTATCTCTCTGCAGCGCGCGCGCTCTGTTTGTTGCGTGTCGCGTATGTTGTGATTGCGTTTGGTATCCAAAAAAAATAAATAAAATAAAATAAAATCAACAGCGGCTGGCATGCAGCAGCCAAATCAGCGTCCAAAAACCCCTCGAACGATGTGCGGGCTCATAAAAACATTAAATTTTCACGAAATTGCATTCAGCTGGCCAATTCCATGGCACATTTTGTATAGCTAACCGATTCGACATTGATTGTACCACATAAAACTTGTTGCAAATAACTTCAGAAAATTGAACGCATTCGCCCAAAAAAAAAGTCCTTTTTTTCCATTGGTGTGTGTGCTGTTGTTCGAGAACTCTCGGCAAATCTGCTCAAGAAAGCCATTTCAACCACTTCAATTTATATTATATATATTTTTTTTTCTTTATCTAAATACAATGTATTGTGATCTTAAATAATTTACAACCCGACAAAAAAAAAATCTCGTATTTTTTTTTGTTCGATTCTGGCTACTGAATATTCCGTCAGTTCGTTGTCGTCTTTTATTTGTGTATGCCTTCGGTGTGTGTGTGTGTGTGTCTCTTTTCGGTTGGCAAGACCACAACTTTGCTGCAGCAACAGCAGCAGCAGCCGATGGACCTGACTGCAATATTCTCGCTTTCACATCAATTTTCGTGTCGCGCTTATGTGTATCATTCCGGTCGTTGTGATGTTTTTTTTTTAAGTTCCCTTTTGGCTGTGATTTAATTTCTTTATTTTCGTTGGCATCGCTGAAATGCTGAAAATGCACTGAAAACTGAAACATACATGTGGCTCAATTAGGCTCCTTCGCACAACGAACCACAGATGCGTGGTAAGAGCACAAACTAACGACAATCGCACTGAATCTTGCGCGGATCTTGTGAAAGAGAGAGTTGTCCCAGTGTTCACAGAGAGTGCAAAGGAGACACACATACACACACAACAGGCAACACATCGACTCGTTTGTGGCTTAGGAACGCGCAACATAATCATCATTACTGCTGTTGTTCATTGCCTTCGACGGAATGTTCTCATTTCATGTTGTACAATCGCCTGGTTGCGTTGTTTGTCGCTTTTATTTATTTTTTCTGTAGTTGTTTTTTTTTTGTTCGTTTCATTCTTTGGCAGTTATTGTCTTTTATCCGTGTGTGCTTTTCAAGGCTCAATTGAAGCGGCTGTGCCAAGCCAAAAAGTCACTTTTGTATTTCAATTTTGGCTGTACAAATTTTCTTTGCCCCTCCGGTTCATCTTCTTCTATTCAAAACAGAACAACCAATTCGGCTTTATCCGATGGTTTTGTACCAATTTTTCGATTGAAAACTCTTTTGTTAGTCTCTCTTTGCACATCATTTTCCAATGAGAAAACACCAATTTTGTGTCGCATGCTCATTACGACGCATTGTTTCAAACAACTTACATGGTTAGACATTGGAAAAATGGTCCAATAGACTAGTAATTGGATTTTGAACTTCAAATCCGAATTCTTTTCAAACATTTCAATTATTGAAAAAAAAAAACCTTTTTACTAAACACCGTGACATTGGTCTCTCTCTCTCTCTCTCTCTCTCTCCGGTATCAATCGGATTTTGATTCTTGTTTTTTTTTCTTCCGCTGTATCTTATTTGCTGCATTTGCTTTTGTTTGATGATTAAGAAAAGGGAGTTTGTGATAGTGTGATTTAGGGCCAACCAAAAATATGTATGTTTTTTGTCAATGGTTTTTTTTTGGCTTTTAAATGGTTGACTTTTAAATTGTGTTTGACATTTTAATTCGTCTTTGTTGTCGCATTTCCAGTTTGATTGGTTGATCGATTGATGCGATCGGATCGATTGTTATTGAGTGTTTTGCTGCTGCTGCTGCTAATCATGTTGACGAACTGATGATGAAATAACGTATCACTTCATCAAAATGTTTGATGTGTTAATCAAAATCGAAATAGTAGCATTCACATTGATCAAATGCAATGGATGAATGGGATCAACCATTTAACAATCGGCAATATCGAAATGTGGGTGTGATTTGTTTGTTGTTGGTTCAAGCTCTTTTCTGGTTTCTCAAAAAGAAACCCATCGAAAAAAAAATCGTATAATCGCTTAATCACCAAACAATTTTCGGAAGAATGATCGTTCGTTGGTCCCGTTGATGATTAAGTTGTCGTTCTCTAAATAGTCCATTTGATTTGTGTGTTTCTTGGTGTTATATCAAAACATATATCTATACATATTTACAACAACAACAAAATCAAGCATCTGCGTGCCGTTCGTGTGATAAAAAGAGTGAAAACTATCTAGCGCTGCTGTTGTCGCTGATATTGCTGATGTTGGTGAATTTTTGTGCTGCTGGTGCTGTGTTTGTTGCTGTTGTTGTGATTCACTTCATTCGACTGTGCCTACGAATGCTGTTGTTGTGGCTGAGACATGAGTCTTGCATTTAACACCCAATAACATTTTGATTGAAAAACGTGCACTGGTATTGGACTCTTCTGTGCGACGGTTTTTGTTGATGTTGTTGTTGTGTATTGGTTTTCTCTGCATTTGTGAAGAGGAATTCAATTCTGAACACACAGTTCAGAGAAAAGAACATCAAAAAAGCCGGAATGTGATGCGTAAACGACGATCAATCTAGTTGCGGCGAGTCAATTCCGAAAATGTTACAAACCATTGGCTAAAAAAGATAATGCGAAAAAAATTGACATTATCATTGAGTTGTTTGCAAATTGAAGTAAATTCATAAAATGTTGTTCATTTGCACAAAATCCGAAAAAGGAATCGATTTCTAGCCACTTTGCACAAAGACGAGTCGAAGAAGGACGGACCGATCCGTGTAAATTCGGGTTTGCCAGCCTCAAAAACCGATCGACACATCGTTATCCATTGCACGCCTGAATCGGTACACCAAAAGAAGGAGAAAAAAAGGAATAGGCAACAAACGAAAATGAGCAGCAGCAGCAGCACCCGCACAAGCCCGGATTTTTATGTGTGCGAGACAAGAACAGACTGTACGATCACTGTTGAACCCAAAAAGATCGCATGCAACGTTTCGGTTTTGGTCGAATGTAAGACGAGAGCAGATCGACATGGATATCAACTGTGAGTGAAAAACATATACAAAGAAACATGGCATTCTTACGAATATGAGAAAACAGATAAAATGAACGAGTCAGCAATAGGCGAGCGATGCACAAGACAAGGACCACTAGTCCACTAGTTGGCAATGCCATCCACACATTGGACCGTTGTGTAAATGCAACAAAAGATACAAAACCGGCCAAACAAACGATACGAGACACGCATTCGAATGAGATAGAATGAGAGAGAAAACACGAACACGACCAACGAAGAAAAAACGAAACAGAAAAACAACAACACACAACCGTCTAAAAATATTCATAATGTCTTATTCACTTGCTAGTTAAGATGTTAAAAGTAAACCAAAACATAATAATAATAAAACACATTTTCCTGTTATGCGTTTAGTATAAAGTTGTTATATTGCCGAGAGTGGAAGCATCGCGGAGCGCCTCGATTTTTTTTTTTTTTTTTTGGTTCAACTCTTGTGTGTTGCACACTGCTTTTCGAAGCAAAACGTTTATATTATTGATAATATTTTTGTTTTTTTTACAAATTATTCGTTTCAACTGTTTTTTTTTTTTTAAACTGGACTTGTTTTGTGATCGCACTATTTTTGTCGTTAATTTGAAGAAAAATATTGAAAAAATTGAAAAAATTGAAGAAAAAAATTGAAACGAATTGTGAGAGCAAGAAAAAATCTGAAGAGTAACCAAATTTTTGGGTTTTTGAAAGAAAAATATTGTGATTTTGAAACAAGAATTAACCAACAACAACAACACCAAAAAAAGACTGTTTCGGCTAAACCGGAAAACGAATGCTGGACCTCGATAAATAAGGACCTCGAATTTAAATCGCATTACACGAAATTGGCGATTCAAGAAAAAATATGCAGAAATGTGTAATTAACTATAATTAGTGAACGGGAACTAAAGCCGAAATGACAAATTTTCAAATATAAATAACGGTTTGAAATATTGTTTGTGTATCGCCAAAGGCCGATTATTTTGTCAGCCAGCGAGAGAGACAGAGAGCTGTTGATGATCAAAGATCAGAGTGCGGATGACATTGTGTGTGCGTGTTTGAATCCCGGTGTGTAAATTTGTGATTGTTGTTTTTGTTTCACTTAAATGCACTGCGGTAATAGACCATTGAAGGAGTCAACAATGCGTCAACGATGTCAATTTTGCTTGAATTTGTTTATTTTGTGTCGGTCTTCTGATCCTTCAATAAAACACATTTCACAGATGAATTAGCGACTAATTTGCTCAACATTTTCATTTAATAAAACTGTTGTTGCTGTTTTTTTTTCGTGTGTGTGTGTGTGTGTGAATGTTTTCAACGCTGCAATTTTACCATACCGAAAATAGTTTTTCACGTTTGTGAAACAACAACAACAAAAAAACAGAGTGACGAAGTGAAGCGCATCAAGCCGGGGAAAGACAAAAAAAAAACACACACATATCGAAGAAGAACCAAATGTGCGTGTTCTTTATAAGCTGTTTGATTCCTCGTATGCGATAGAGAGTCACAAATAATATATGCATATCTATATAGAACTAGCAAAAAAAAAACATCAACAGTAACGAAAAAAAAGACACACAGACACACTCTTTACAAAGTCTACGGCAACAGAGCAGAGAGACAATAAGCGCGAATAAAAAGCTCCGTAATTCATTAGCATATATTCGCATCGAAATAGAGAGAGAGACAGAGAGAGAGAGACAGAGCGAAAGAATTTTGTCAGAGACATTGAAGCCGTGTGCCATTCGATACAGCGTTCCACAGTCACAGCCCATGTTATTCATTTAATAACTTAATATTTCCTACGAGGATTATTAATTGAGACAGTGAAAAGAGAGAGAGACTTATTTCACGTGTAGACACGATCAAACGGACGCATTCTTTATCTTTTCTCATATAATACACATACACACATATTATTCTGTTTTGGTGCCTGCGATCGACCGAATCCGACAACAACGGGTCGACCAACGACGAAACAACAGAAAAATAACAACAACAACAACAACAACAGCAACAAAATAGTGTTATATGTTCTTTGACGGTGTATAATATCGGCATTTGAACGGCGATTTACGGTTTGGGCTACGGCCGATGTTCGATTCATTTGTTTTGTTGTTCTGTTTTCCGTTTCGCGCAGTGTGTTTTCTCGGTGTACCACAAAGTGTATATGTGTATTTCTTTCATCATTCGTTGTTGGTGCTGTCGCTGCTCGTTTTTTTTCTTTCTTTAGTTCCTGTTAAAAAATTCCGAACAAATCTTGTTCCGAACGATTCCAAATTTATAATTTTACTTTGTCGGTAAAATTTTGTAAAACATTAAAACCGTCTCTGTGTGTGTGTGTGTGCTGCAAACAAAATCCAAATCGAAAATCCGCATTTCGATTTAAAACGTCGCACACATTTTTTATGCGATACCGTCAATTAATTTTGTGATTCATATTCATATTTGAAAAAGAAAAAAAGAACAAACAAAAAAAAACGTTGCAAGCCCATTTCGTTAAACGGAATACATTTAACGAAGGAAGATTGAATGCACCAATTCAGAGGGAAATTAGTGGCAACGGTGAAACTCAAGAGCTTAGTATTCATGACACATCGGAAATAAAGTGATGCTCATGTAATCAGCCAACAAATATACACACACGCACATGAATACACATCGCGCATAACTTTGTAATTGAAAAACGTGTGTAATTGAATTGCTAATGTTCTTAGAAGTGAAACTAAACAGACAGTTCTTTTTGTGTGTGTATGCATTTTATTCGAACACCATAAGCCAACAATTGCTAAGTAAACGTGTGTACCTTTCATAGATTGCATTTGCCAAACATTCAGGAGAGCATATAAACAAGTGATTCATCATTCAGAGAATGACAATGTGATATACCAATAAAACATAAAGAAAACACAAAGAACTCAAACAAACACCGGTACAAAAAAAACGAATCGAAATTGCATCGAATTGAAAGAGACTGAAATTTAAAGAAAAACAAAATTGTACAATTATTAAGTGCTTAAGAATAAGTTACGAAGAAACAAAAAAAAAACAACCAAAAAGCAATCGAAGAAACAGTAAAGATATGCCATCGATTGCTTGATGAATCCGGATTGTCGATTTAGAACAACGAATTGGAATTATATGTGCCGAGTATGTTACCAACTGGACCAGCATCTGCACAGCAACCACCTCTAATTGATGGTCAGCCGTTGCATCGGTATGTTCACTTTTGATTTCAAATTATTTCACTGGAGATATCATTCTTTGGGGCAAATAACAACGTTCATTCGAATCAAATCTATATAATGCTAGACGCCCCAATGCACTTTTACGTGAACTGCATTGCTGTAACATCCATTTCAATTCAAACGCCATTCTATTTAATTGAAACTATTATAAATTGGCCAAACTCAAAGTACAAAATTCATAATTTATTCTCATTTTCTCGATTCCCCAAAAAAAAATCTAGTCCATACGCAATGGGTAGTCACAATCAATTACCACATCTTCATCATCATTCACCGCCATCGTTGCAGACACATGATTCATCGAGTGCCCGCTATTTATGGGATCCGTCGGCAGTAGCTGCTGCATCGAATTTTCATCATCCGTCGGCTCATGGGTAAGTCTATTCTATAGTTTGGTTTTCCTCCAACATTTTCACTGGATATTTGTTGTTCAACAAATGCAACACAAGAAAAGAAAAAAAAAAAAAAACGAAATTCATTGAACAGTGTAAAGAGCAATAATCAGTGTCACCAAAAATTCCAAAATTTAATGGCCTAAGAAACAACAAACGGAAAAACATTGCCGTATTTTGTAGTCATGTCATTGAAAGTCATGTCGCACTTGGCTCTCTGTCACACTCTCTCTCTCTCTTTCCCTCGCTTCATTTCCAGCCAATAGATCGTAATAATCTCACTCATTTCATCTCCCCGTCTACTTCATTCGCGTTCTCTTCGGCAGTCAGAATATCCTTTTGTCGGTTTCATTAACGGATAAATTTTTCGGCACATTGAACAATGTTTTGTGGTTATTCATGCCGATAAAATATCTCATTAAAAAAAACATGGTGTGTTCGTAACCGGAGAAACCACGAAATATGTGCGGACCAAGAAACAGTGAGACGAAACCAAAAAAAAAAAAACAGAAGAAAAAAACACTGAATATTGAATACTGTGTGCCTTGTTACTTGATATATTTAAAAAAGTGCAAGAACCGATTAATCGCTTCTCGACATTCGTCTGGCACGCTGCGCCTGGTTGATTAACGTTAGAAATATACATATTCAATTCATTAGATGAGCACCGGATCACTGAGTTGTGTGAAACCACGTTGAAAGGACTCGTGGTTCGTGGCTATGTGTGCTATGATTTATTTGGTGTAGTTCTTTAAACATTGGTGTGTAGAGTTTTTTCTCATTTTCGACAGGCTAATTGTTGCTAAAACGTCAACATTTTTTCAACATTTCATTTTCTATACGGAATATTTTCAAACTTCCGATGGTTTTTCTTTTCATGATTTATGATTCAAATGCATCAAGAACTTGAGGAGATTTTTGTTCACTTGTTTCTTCTTTTTTTTGTAATGTAATATTCTTCGGCTAAATTCTCTCTTACCAATGTGCATCCGACCAAGATTGCACAGCTAATTGTGGTATTGCAAACGCAAATTGCAAAAATAATCAAGATGTTATTTTTAGATCAAGTCATCACCATTTGAAGGCTTTCAAACCTGAAATGTGTGCATGGAGAACCGAGAAAAATGGGCCATAAAATTTTTTATTATGAACAAACTCTTGCTAGTTTTTTGTTTTATACTAAACATTCAACTTCATACTGGACTTCATGCAGTGTGTATGTTGTGTGTGTGTGTGTGTGTGTCGATGAGGGAGTTTTGTAAGTTAATTATGTTGTTCTTTAAGTCGTTGAAATAGCATTTTGGCATGTTTTTGAGTTGGAAACAAACAAAAACCAAAAAAATAAAGAACATTTTCATATGAGAATTTAAATGATTACTGAAACTTAAACGATTGGCGAATTATTAAGAGAGAGAAAAAAAACACACACAGAGAGAGAGAACGATCTGCGAAGCAAATTGAACCGTTAAATACATACGAACGAATTTTATCACCCAAGCAATTTGAATCACTCCATCAAAATGCATTGGACCGTTTGCAGTGCGACATTTCACTTGAAAAGAAAAAGAATCAATTTACTCGTTTAAAAAAACACAAAAATCTTCGTTCATTTTCAATTTGATTTGCGATGAAACAAAACCGATAGCAAAAAACTGAAGAAGACGAGGACAAACAAAAAACACCAACAACAAATTATCCACAATAAAATAAGACCCGTTCATTTTTATTGCGCGTGAAAAACACGCGTCTTTTTTTAATTGTCGGGATAAAAATCAGCGAAAATTTTCGATGGGGGCATAATTGAGTTTGCCAAAATGTGCAAATGACATTATCAAAGTGCATCGGGGCACAGATTAAGAAACTGGTCGAGCTCAATGCTCAATGGAAGAGAGAAATGAAATTTCGAGATAAAAACATGTCACTTTATTGATTTTCTGTTGTTGTTGTTGTTGTTGTTGTTGTTGGCAAATTAAAAAAAAAAGTGCTGAGCTCAAAAACAGTCTTGAGTACAATTTTCCACATGCACATCAATAATTTTTTTTTGTACAGTAAAAATGGAAAATCATGAGCAAAACGAAAAAACAAACAAAATTCGTTTGAAAATTACTTGAATGCAAGTAAGTTCTTATCTTAAGTGCTCGGTAGTTTCAGTTGAATTGAGAATTACGTTGAATTGTTGCTCGTGTGTAAACTATAAACCGATCGATGTCCTCGGGGTTATGGGAATCCAATGTGACTGTGCAGTTGGCACTCAATATTGTAGCCAAATTTATGTGTCTACCAGCGTCAAACCATTTTTTCGTTGTTCTTGTTGTTGTTGTTGTAAATTCTGGTTTAAATATATATGTTGTAGATAATATCCGAAAGCCAGCCCAAAAAAAAAGAACCAAAGATAATCAATTGAAGACCGAAAAATTATGAAAACAAACAATCGGACGAAAGAAAGTGTAGTGAAGTCTTAATTTAATAATTGTTCAATGAATGGATTTGAATATGAATTAAAGAGTAAATGAGTCCAAATCCAAAAAAAAAATAAAGAATCACAAATAATAAATGAGGTAGAAATACCAAACACAATAAACATTATTGAAATTTGTTTAACAGAGTTTAACACACACACAAAAAAACAAAATAACAGCGACAACAAAAATTAACGAAAGAACAAAAGATAGAGAAAAAAAACACACAAACACACACACAAAATAACAACGACTAACGACAACCAGAAACGACAAACTCTTGGACGACTTGTTTTCATACTTAGTTTTTTTGTTGTTGTTGTTTTTTATCATGTAATGATGGCAACGTAGAACAAGCCATGCAACCCAATTCATCGTGTTCATTTTGTATGCAAGATTCTAAGAAGTCACAAGAATATATTTATAAGAAAATTAAAAAGAAAAGAACAAAAAAAAAAACTATGAACACACACATGAAATACAGAGAAACGAAAATGAACAATGCAACAGGAGAAAGAGGAGAAATGGGAAGAAAAGAGCATTTTCGTATGTTCAGTGTCTATTGTTTATTCAGAGGCCAGCGAAATGTACACATACACACACAAACACCCGAAGTGGACGAAATGACGTACAAAACCATTTCTACTGAACAACTTCTTTTGACAAACACACAGACCAACAACAAAATTCGGAAACGAGAGCGCCCAAGATCGAATGAAAAAGAATGTAGAATCTTCTCTAAAAAAAACAAAAAACGAAAAAAATTGAGGAAAAATGCGACGTTTAACATTTCAATAAAACTCATGAACATTCACTTGGCAAAGCGTTTGCACAGTTGAGCATAATAACAACGTTATATTTATTTGTCTGTCATTAAAGTTGAGTCGAAAGTGAGAGAGCGAGAGAGAGAGAGAGAGAGAGAGAGAGAGAGAGAGAGAGAGAGAGAGAGAGAGAGAGAGAGAGAGAGAGAGAGAGAGAGAGAGAGAGAGAGAGCGAGCGAAAACCAAAATGTAAAATAAGTGTAGCGATCGGCTATGCAACATTGAAAGCGCATTGAACGATAATCATAATGAAGTGGACGAAAAGTGTAAAATAAGAGATCCAAGGCGCGCACTTAATCGGCACCATGCAGTAAATATATTTGGTTTTTTTTCCTTCTTCTTTTCTCTCTCTCTCTCTCTCTCTCGTTTGCGTTTGTATTTTTTGTGTACTTCTTTGGCTTGGTAGTTGGTCGTCATCGTGGTTGTCGCCAATTTTCAAATCGCCATCAATTCATACGCAGCACGTACATATATGAGTATTGTGTCATAAAACGCACAAATTTATATGAAAATCGCTTTTGTGCGAGTGTTTGTTATTCATAATTCTGTTTTTCGTTGTTGTTGTTGTTGCGCTTTGCTCTTGCTCGCTTTGTTCACATTATTATCCCGTTTGCCGTGCCGATCTTTCGTCACTCGTATCAAATGTCAACCAATGCATGATCAAATTCGATTTGTTGGTAGTTGTTGTTGTTGTTGCACGGCCTCTCTTAACTTTTACCGATCGGTCACAATATATGCCAATAAATGTGTGCGCCTCGCCGTTTGCGCTAATGTAACAATTTGCGGTGTGTGTTTTATGCGATCAGCATAAATGGTTGATTCCAATATCGTAATGTAGCGAAATCAACAAGCTTTTTTTTTCGCTTAATAAGTGAATGTGGATTCTGATATGTTTTTCTCCATAAATTGTTTTTTTTTTTGCATTTCGGGCGAGCAAGAACGAATGAAAAAGCAAATAAACACAGTCGACACCCGACTCAGTGAGCCGAGCAAAGAGGCTGGCACGCAGCAGAGCATGAAAAGTAATAAAAAATGACGATAGTTTGAGGCGCGCACAGTTCGCACAAACCATTCATCGGTCATATATATTCAAATGTAGCGCCCGCGCTCACGAGCCACGTACAATTTCCTTCGATCGAAGAAACGATTTATATTTTCGGATAAAAAGCACAAACGAAAACATTAAAAATTATGAATTGATAAATGCAAATGTAAACCAAAACAACAAACCAAACGAAAGTATCATCGAACCACACAAAAAACAAACGTTGCACACGATGCAAACGTTCAACGTTTGATCGTGTGTTTTCTGTTTGTTCCGGGTGCCCGTGTCGTTCACAGTGTCTAATAATCAAATGACACCCTGAGATCAAAGAAGCGTTAAAATGCGCTTCGTTGCAAAAAAAAACGACGACGACGACCAACAACAACAACGAGAGAGAGAGAAAAAAGGCACCGTGATAAAAATCAATAGAGGCCTCGGTATATCCTCAACCAAGCCTGATCGCAATGCAATTTTCACATTGACGACGACAGACCCGTGATTGTTGTTCGCACATCTGTATTCGATTTGTTTTAATTGAATAATTCATTCGTTTCGACCGCTAGGCATTTTCTGTGAAAAAAAAAGGAAAAAAAAACTCACACACACACCAACCGCTCATATGTGCACCACAGCACAGACCGGCTGAGGAGTGAGTGAATGAGCAAGTGAATGAGCAAGTGAAAGAGTTGACACTGTATGTGCCTTGTCTAATGAATACAAAATCAACCAACCAACCAACCAACCAACAACAACAACAACAACAAAAAACACCGAACACACGGTGATCATACGGCATATGGAATTGATTTATAAAATGTGGTGTGCCAAGCAAAAGGCTCAAATGGTACAAAAATAACGGCTCTATTTTGCGTTTTGTGTCGCGTTAATTTTGTGTGCACGAATCGATCAATCTGATTCGGTTGCCACTCTATCACGAGAAAAAATCCATGTCTCTTTTTCTCTAGACATCTCACCAACTGTTTTCGATATATTTTTCCTTGAGGCTGCACCGACTCGACATGTCGACCGCTTATGTGTGTGTTTATGTGTGTGTGTACACCGAGTGGAAAATTGTCGATGCCTCATTTTCTATTCTCTCTCTCTCTCTCTCTCTCTCTCTCACTCTCTGTTGGTTTTGCCACTCATTAAACGCCGCAACAAGTCAAATACGATTAAATAGAAAGAAAATACGAGTGATGTTAGTCGGCGACATAAACGTGTGTTATGCCGAAATGCATTAACAAGAGTGTAAAATTGTTGGTGAGACTGTTTTCGCGCACGGAACGCGACATGATTAAGAATGAACTGAAAACGTTCAACAACAACAGCAGCAGCAACAACAACAACAACAACAACAAAAAGCACACACCAAACGTTTGAAAACACAAAATACAAGAGACATAATTACAGAGTATTTAAGGCAACTTATGCAATCTATAATAACTGCTAATTATTTTGTTAAATCACTGTAATGATGGTTTATGTGTGTGTGCACTTTGTGTGTAACTACTGGACGCCGAATGAGTTGACGTTAATAAAATATTGGTTTTACTCTCATTCATTTATCGTCCCGAGAAATTGTCAGCTCTTTAGCCTAGATCCTAAAAAACAAGAATGAAACAACAACAAAAAAACAGAATAGAACAGAATCAGAGTCTCAATTTCCGTGAGACACAGTCGCATGCACATCGGCATCAATTTCATGTGTTTTTTTTTCTTTTACAATGTTTATAACGATAAACGTCAGTTTAAAAGTCTTGTTTAGGTCCCCACTATAAATTACCACGCGAAATTGCCTGTGAAAATTGCTTTGGTTCGATTGACGTTTTAATTTTTCCACTCATCTTTCTAAGTACAAATAAATAAACCGTACCGACTGCTAAGCCAGCAAATAAAAAACCAAATCAAACCAAACCAAACAAAACAAAACAAATAACCATCAAACCAATTGGAGAGAAAGAGAAGGGGAAAAAAGTGGCAAAAACGTGGCAATAACTACTCGTATCGTTCAGTATGGGTTTTTGAGCCAAAACACAAGTAGCAAAACGCAGTAAATTGCACTGTTTTTTCTTTTTTTTTTAAATATAAATATAAACTAACGATTCTGACGGTCGGACGGAATCATTGCGTTGACACAACAACGACACAATCATATGTCGTATTAACCAGCGCCACTCACGTCCACACGCGGGTTTTCCTATTTATATGCGCGCCTCTTGCAATTGCACTATTCTCTCTGTTCATTTTGTGAGTGTGTTAATATTGGTTGGTTGCAGAATGAAAAAAAAAACAAAAAATAAACAAGTGCGCGTCGATTAAACGAAATGATGATGTATCTGAATCGTTAAGTTCAATTAACTTAATTTAAGATCGAATGGATTGGTGTTTGGAGTTGGTGATGTGTATGCGTGCTACTGTCAGTAAAGTTAAAGTCGACGACAGGCCAGCCATCTCTCGCTCTCTGGAGAGCTGCAACGCACACGAACGCGTTCCAATCATAGGAGATAGACAGATAGAGAGAGAGAGAGAGAAAAAAAACGTGCATTTTAATAGCACAAAGAACGAATGCGCGCCGCTGATGATAAAATGAATAAAATATATCGATTCGCCAAGTAACGAGCAGTGAATTGAAGAGTAAACTACATTGAGCCAGCCTTTACGAGCTTACCTATGGGGTTTTTTATAGACTCGCCACTTTAGATGCCAAGCAAAAACCATCGTATGAACAACAACAACAACAACAAACAAAAAAAGTGCAAACATGATGAAAATTATTTTCATCAAATGAAGTTGATTGCATTTAATTATTACATTCAATCCAAATAACGTTTAAATTCGCTCAACACACAACACATATTCGAGTAAATTGGATGGCCGCCACAATAGTTGGTGGTGCTGATGGTGTGCCGAGCATGTGTGTGTGTGTGTGTGTCAGCCAGCGTTGTTTCGAGTACGCTTTGATTTGATTTGACTTGATACGGTCTTAATTGAGCTGTTGTGCAAATAACACTTAATTCATTAATTGACGGACCTAATGAATTATTATCCATTGAATAGAAAAAAAAAACAAAAACAAACAACAAACCGACGATGATTTAAATGATCGATAATCGGTTGGCGCATGCATTTCATTTTTATCACTCACAAGTTTGTTTTTTTTTTTCTTTTCGTTGTGCAAATTCATGTGAAAATGGGTGGTTTAGCACTTGCAAAGTACTTTTCACGAAGATAGTCAATGGAATTTCATAGGAGGGTTTTTGTGTCGCTATTGAGTTTGTACTGGTTTTTTTGTTTTGGACTGGGAAGATGTTACGTTTAATTCTAAATACTTATGTAATAAATGTTATCGAACCGTTGAACCGTAGCAAATGTATTCATGGGCCGGTAAAAAGGAAATAAATGTACAGTAATACAATAAACGCATCATTGATCGGTCAACAAGTGTTTACATATATGTGTGTGCGTAAGTGATCCTGCATGGCGGACTCCGTTGGTCAAACACCACAACATAATAAACGAAGCGATACGCTCGTTGTCTTCATTTCGTACACACAATTTAATTCGATCGTTTCATCTTGTTGATCGTTTCGTTCACTTCTCGGTTTCGAGCCATTCTGCTGTATGCGTAGCCATTGTAGCACACAAAGGATAAAATAATTTGTTGTTGTTTTTCTTCACTGCATCTGTACGTGATCAAGTGTATGCGTATGTGGTTGTATACACGTATACAGTGTGTGTTGCCGTGCCAGGCTATAATCTTGTTAGGCCAAGTGCTCTTTTCGATGTTTAGTTTGGAAAAAGGAATGCATACTCACACCAATGGCAATGTCGAATCCCATTCGAAAGAAAACAACAGCTAAACATACAAAACGGCCATAACACAATAACGTAACAGCCAACAACAGCACTGGACTGAGCAACAGTGAGCACGAAAACATTGAATACGCATACCGAATAACAAAAGGAAATACAACAGATCAAAATGTATACACGTATGATGATGACGATGATGACGATGAAAAAGAAGACGACGACGACGACGACGAAACCAAAAAAACGAACAAGAATCCTTTCTAAGAAATGTTCGAATGGAAGGAAAACGAAAAGTAAGCGTAAAATGTATGTACGTTTATGTAAACGTGAAGGCACAAGAGTAAAATCGAATGAACACAACGACGAGCTCAACTTTTGGTTTTTGAAAATGGGAATGGAGAATACGAGAATGTGCACTTGGGTCTTAGAGACGACACAAAGAACATTTTCATGCCATGCAGAGAGAAATGAACGACAATCACAGTGAAATCCATTTTTTGTGTCTTCCTTCGTCATCTCTCCTTCTCTCTCTCTCTCTCTCTCTCTCTCTCTCTCTCTCTCTTGCCCTTCGTTAGTTCATTCGTTTGCACGGTATATTCTTTCATTCAGTGTGCCGTTTCTCTCTACTAAAATTTCATTTTCATGTTTTTCGATAGAGAGAGACTTTGTGCCAAGAAAGGCCTAAACACTTTGTATGGTTCATTCGGTCACATTGAACACTTCTCAAAATCATTTCACTGCCTGATTTTGTTGTTGTTGTTGTTGTTATTTTCATTTTGCCTGTGTCTGCCTCCGTTTATTTGCCTGCTTCTGCTTACTTCTAATTCTCTGAAATTCAACTATTTGATATTCACAAGTTTTTTTGGGCTCTCTCTTCCTATCTCTGTTCCCGTACACAATGTTTTTTTTTTTTTTTTTTTTAACGAGCCAAATGAAATATTGTTTTCCATAAAACATGTGTTGAAATGATCCGTCAACGGCGATGCACTCGAAATGCTCTCGCCTTAAACATTTGACTGTGTGTTTTCGCCTGAATGCGATAATTGCTCGGCACTCATTCATTCAGTGGCTGGTGTACGGGCACTTACATAAACAGAAACAAAATCAAAGACAAGCAAAAAATAAAGCAGAAAGAAAGAGAGAGAGAGATAGAGATAGAGGCAATCCCAGATGAAATGGTGCATGATTGCCGCCAAACTATCGAAATCGGATACATTCTATTTTCTGTTTGATCTTCAGTCACATTGAATATATGTCCATTTGCTTCCGCATTTTGGCAATGCCTTTGTCACTTTGATTGAAAACAGTAATTGGTCAGTAAAGACAACACAACTTTACACAAAATCATATTTGCACAAGTGAATTTCAAACTGGTCTTTCAACCTCGATCAGGTCAAATGAATGATGGATACACAAACACACACACAAATAAAACCCTCTCCCCATGCCCCGAAATCTGATACACAATCTTCAAAATGCTGAAATATGCTGTGCATGTTTAACTGAAACCAGCGATCGGTGTAATTTACACACGTTGATCTATTGCTCAAATAACAGTGGCAAATGATGCATTTGCTGCCATCATTTGTTGAATGTTGTTTTTATTTTACTGGTCCTTGTTTTATGTTTCTCATGCTTCTGAGCCTCGAACAGTATTCTTTTCTTTTGTTCTCTTGTGTATGTGTGCTTTGGCGATAACAGTGCATTTTTCATTGGTTTTGTTTCTTTTTTCGCTCTCTTTTTGTTGTTGTTGTTGTTATTAACACATCAAATGGATCAACAATTCGTGAGATTTCGATGGGAATGTTGAACCGAGCCATATCTTTTTCAAAACCGTACCCATCACACACAGGTTCACGTATTTTGTTGGCCTTTTTTTATTTTTGTTGTCATTCACTCGTCTTCGGCAAATAGAAATGTCACGATTTGGCACGCAGACCTCTGAATGCGTAAATATTTGTTTATTGTCCAATATCTCATCTCCCTCAAATACACATTTATCCAAAAGCAAACCGAAACGAACAAAAGTGAATTCCTTTGACACAATGTGCACCAATTCCACCGTTTCAACACACACACACACAAAACGACGATGAGGGAAAAAAACGTCCGTAGTCTTTTGTTTGTGCAATATTCGAATTGAAATGTGCTCATTTTTATTGTGTCTGTACATGAATATGGCATATCATGACCTAGGCAAAAGCATAGTTCGTTGCACAATTCCCATTCAGCCAAAAAATGAATTGAAAACGGCACAAATGTTTCTTCGACGTGATTCTTTTTTTTTTTTTAAAGTGTCATCGCTCGTTTCAAAGAGAATTTCAACGAACAAATAAATAACAACAACACACAAAATTGTTTGAGAAGTAAAATCGGCTTTTTGAAAAAACTCGTCAATGATTGTCAATGGACTGACACACAACACACACAAAAAATGATCCTTGATAAATCTCCTTGTGGACAATTTCGAGCGATTATTTAAAAAAAAAACCGTACTTGATGTTTAAGCCAAACCAAAAATGCCATGTTCATTCATTCCACCGAACAAAACAAAAAAATCAAAATGTATCAGTTTGAAGATTTACAAAATCATGATGAAAAGAGGAATTTATCATAATTAGTCCGTTTTTGGTGCTGAAAACCACCTTTTTTTGTGTGTGCTTCTTTTGCCATCCACCAAAGCCGATATTAGTGCTGAATGTCTTGTTGACTCTTCCATGTGCACACACTATCACCGATGAACAACGTTATTTTATGCGTGGGCAAACCAGTGCTGATGTGTGTATTCTGTGTGATGTGCTGAAATTTATTCTGTCTTTTGATCACTACTCAATAAAATGTATCGTATGTAATTAAGATAAGCAACGGATTTTAGCGAGAGAGAAAAAAAAACAAATTTAGTGAAATGCCGCGGCATCTTAAACGGTTTGTCATGAACTTGATATTAAGTGGCCATGGATTAAGCACACCACAGATATTCGTTTAACATTCAGTACACACTTCAACTTGACTTTGAAACACAAGATCAAGTCTTCCGTTACAAGTGAGTACTGGTCTTAATTATTACACACCGAAATTTAAATAAAAAATCCAATCGGTATAGTCTGTGTAGCGTAGACAAAACACACCCGGCAACCGTCCACTTGAACTCAACATGGCATTTCCCTGAAAGAAAAACACTCAAAATTCACGATAACAACAGCAGCGAAAAAAAAACAACAACAAATTCGGATCAAAATTGCATTTCACCCGGAGAAAATGGGAAAAATGCATCTGAAAAACTATCGGTTCCAATCCCATTTATCGTAGTAGCAGTGAAAAAACAAGACAAAAGAAAGGTTCGGTGGAAAAAAAAATCCATCGACTTCAGGATTCCTTTTTATTTCATCTTTCGGGAAAAAAAGGAACATTTTTTTCGTATTTACCATTGCACATTCAATGAAAAAGTGCATTTTGGTAGTTCGTTTTTATTCTCTCTTCCCTCTTCTCTCTCTCATAAATGCACAAAAATCAAGCATCATATATATTCTTGACATGTTTTGTTGTAGTCTGAGTCTGGGCCATAACAAAACTGAATAGAAAGTACGAATATGGGTTCGTATAATATTTAACACGTTTCATATGCAGCTCTCAAGTTGAGGAGAGAAAAAATAAAACCATAGTCAAAGCGAACGGTTTGACTATTCTGCATGTGAGTCGTGAGCATAAAAGAGCAAAATGAAAACTCGTACAGGGTTCAAACAATACAAAAAAAAACGCATATGCTTGCATACAAAAGGATCCAGCACGACCATATGATTTCAAGAAACATAGAGGGCGAGAAAGAGTGACTTATCGGTGTATGTGTGTGTGTGTAGATGTGCATGAGTGCTTTTTTTTCGTCTCTTGAAAAAGATGGTTCAGATTTCTTCGTTTTATTTTTTTTTTGTTTTTTGCTCGTTTCGACAGAAAAATCACAAACGAAACAGACAAATGAAGAGAACGAAAATGGAAGGAAGAAAAAAAACAACGATCTCGACAAAGTCATGCGCACCACACGGCATGGAAAGAGACCGACAGAGTGAGAAGAATAGATGAGGTATATGAGGTATACTAGTTGAGCCATAGCCAGCATATTCATATACTTGTCGAACCGTGTTGTGCAACTAGAGAAGATGCATCATCTGATTTGTTCAAATGGATCACTTGATCTGTACAGAGGCCTCTTTATTGATCAGTTTACAAGATGAGTCTTGTGTTTTGTGTGTTCACTGCGATGGGCAAATATATGAGCAACGAAACAGCAGCCATTAGTGCATCCGATTGCATATGCAATCGCCATCATAAAACATCGCAGCAGCAACAACAACAAATATTTCAAGAATTTTTCGTATCCTCTTCTTTGTTTAAGCTGGTGAGCTCAAAGAACAACTAAAATACGGTTACAAGTAAATCATGCAGTAACTGGGGGGGATTAAAGAGAAAGAGACGCAACAAGAGATAGCGAAAAACATCATTTTCATATAATAACTTCATATTTTTCAATCAAAAATATTAATAACAACGGCGAAAAGTGCCGTGCGATAATATGTGTGCGTACGTGTTTGTCAAGGGGAAAACCTCCTTTCATTTGGATTTCATTAGATTCCATTTGTTTTAATTACTTTTCCGATGTGTTTTTCACATGGTCTGAAAGACGATGAAATCTCTTGTTATCTTCATACAACCGAGCCGTGCTCATTGAGCCACTTCTTGGCTGAGGATTGCGATTCGTAAGCGTGCTCAGCATCAAAATAATTCTCCCGTTTATCACAACTATGCATTAATGTCTGTGTCTGCCATGCAAAAATACACACGTTGTCTACCAATTTGATGACATTACAACTAAACTCAACTCGACATGTCTGCTCTATCTCTAACACTGATTTTACTGCATAACACTAGATTGATGCATTCAAATGTTTTTGACTGAATTGGAGTTGCGTTGAGATGAGCATTTGATGCTTCCAATTAAACATCGATTCAGCAAACACCTCATTTTATTGTTGTTTTGTTCAAACAGCATTTGATCTGACACATCAATTGAACACAATAAACTGAATTTGTTCAACTCAAACTAAACTGTATATGTCGAGAAACATTGTAAACTAATTGAAAAATGGAGTACATTCCATTTTTGCCGAGCAAATCGATTTCAGTACATTCCGATTGCTGCAATATCAATGTTATGGAAATATCCAGACAAAATATTACTATAATACCCACTGAAGACAGATTATTTAGACATGGATTGATTTAAGCCATCGGAATTGCAATGAAATAAATTTAGAAGTGAATCGACGGCTCATTTCACGTATGAACATAAGTAAAAGACACACACACACGTCCAACACGGTGGATCGGCAAAATGCCCAAGTAAACAGCAAGGTCGCAACGATCGTCGTACATAGAACCTGCTCTTTGTCACAGCATTCACCACAATATACACATGTGGCCCGTCCGTTCGGTTTAGTTGCGCTTTAGCGAAAGAAAACAATAACAACAACAAATATAATCACAATTTCGCATTGGCATTGTTGGAGTGCGTCTGCGTGGCCAAGGCGCACATGCACACCGTGCATGGCGATATGCAATGAGCAGCTCAACAAATCAATACAAATGCATGATGAGGCATTCACTGTACATTTCATTTGAACTGTTCAATTTTTTTGTTGGTCGTTGTTGTTGTTTTTGTCTCATCAATTGATTGTTGTTGTTGTTATTGTCTGCATTCGAAATGTCTTCATGTGGTTTGGTTTCGCACTGATGATATGACGATCAATGCACTTATTTCCGTACGCAATTGTCGATGGAGTATTGTGAGTGAGTGTGTTTTTTGTTGTTGTTGTTGTTTGGTTTTTTGTCTTTATCATGTCCGTGTTGCATTTACAACGGCTACAAATTGAATGCTCAGTTGCAGCAAATAGCGACAAAAACAAAGCAATCTACACACAATGCATACAAATCCGAGAATGGCACGAACGGGGACGGTCGTCGATTCAAGCGAAATTCGAACAACGTAAAAAAACAGCGACGATGACGACGATGACAACAACAAAAAGCTCAATGACAATCGAATGTGTATTGAGCCGAGGCACTTGAAAGTGCACGCACACACACACACACACACACACACACACACAGATCAAAACTCCGTAACGTTTTGGTTGGTCACAAAAGGCGAAAAGCGCCCTGGCATTTAGACACCATGGACTTGAACATCCTCATATAGATATATGTATAATATATTTTAGTATTAATTGATTATCGCATTTTAACACGATGGCACATTTCAGTGTGTTTTATTGC
Source organism: Aphidoletes aphidimyza (assembly GCA_030463065.1). Lineage (NCBI taxonomy): Eukaryota > Metazoa > Arthropoda > Insecta > Diptera > Cecidomyiidae > Aphidoletes > Aphidoletes aphidimyza. Next base: position 4,576,820 of record CM059997.1, on the reverse strand, counting down.
ATGAATATTTATGCATTCGGCCGATGAATCAATGCCGCACATTGTGCGGACGCACAACGTAAACAACACACAACTTACAACTCTCACACTCATTGGTGCACCGTGCACAATTCAAGACGCAATTGAGTTGTGCATTGCGACAACATTGATTGTTGTTTCTTGATGCAATTGTACGACACACACACACACACACCGCAACAAAATTGACGACGTTGTTCATGTTGTACTATTTGGAAATGGGTTTTTCAGGCGCAAATGAACTTAAATATCGAGAATGGTCATGCGACTCTCGTTTGTTTGGACTGTCAAATGTGTTTGAGTTTTTTTAAACCGATAAACTTTGCCAACCTCCCCAACCCCCCTCCACTCCTCCATACACTATATTTGATCTTTCATTCGATCACCACAATTTACAACTTAATATGATAATAATTGTCGAAATTATTCGCAAATATTACCGAAAATGCGTCATTTCAACTGATTTTAAATGCCACTTAAAGGCGATGAACGAAAATTGATTTGTGTAAATAAGGCTACACGAAAATTGAATCATTTAAAAATCATGACACGTGAAAACATTTTAGAAATGATCATATCGTTTCAAGTTCGCGAAATTATTCGGCTCACAATCGAAAAATTGTTGCTTGACATATTTTACGGCAAACATATCAATGAGTTGCCACGAATAACAAAAAAAAAAATTGTTGGTTTTTTCTGTTCTCGCAAAATTGAACAGCAACCAAAAAAAAACACACACACACACACTCAAATTCCCTCGAAACAATTGACCAAAACCAGTTAAAATTAAGAGAGAAAGAGCAACAACAACAACAACAACAACAGAAAACCGAGAGAAAAAACCAACTTAACCAAAACGATTCGAACCTTTCAAGCCGTTCTCATACTGCAGTCTCATTTGCTGCATTAATAATTTCATCACAGCGATTCGTGATCGAGCGCTGGCCCAAACGAGATATACACTTCATGTTTTTTTTTTGTTCGGTGTACATATTTTGTACTTACAAGCTATGCATTTTTCATTTAGCCGCATCGCATGTCACTCAAAAGTGGTTATATATATATTTTTTTGCCCCTTTTTTCTTTTTTGCTTTCCAGCATTATTAATTTTTCATCTTCATTTTGTGGCCGAATGGTTTTTTTTAGTCAATATTCACCATGGAGGCCGACCCGATAATTCTTATTTCTGTTGTTGTTGTGTTTCTGTTGTACTGTTTTCGGTAATGTGGGAGAGAACGCCGAGAGAGTTTAAAAAAAAACAGAAGAAAAAAAATTATGACGGAATTGCCAAAGTCTTGAAATGAAAATTGCATTAAAACCGAGTAAAAATCAACGTAACGAAATGTGTATATTTTTTATATTTTGAAAATCGCATTTTAAACGCATTGAATTCCCACTAAGACTTATTAAGGCATTTTAGATGAAGCTGTACACAGAAATCCAAATATAAACACCACACTTGGCAGTTGGAAATTGAGTGAAGCTGGTGAGAAGCATTCGAGATAAACAAAAAAAAAGAGAGAAGAAAACGAATTGATATCGTTATTGAATTGAACAGAAATATTGCATTATCTCGACAGAGGAGCAGCAGAAAAAAAAAACACAACAACAATGATCGCGGCATGAAATCCATTGGGATGATGGTGCTTTCAGTGCCGTTGTTGGCTTAAAATGCGTTGCACATATTTTTTTGTTGTTCAGCTCACTGCTTTGGCGGTGCGGTTAAGATGTTTTTTACGATCTTCACCTAACGCACTTATTTATTAATGTGGTGTGTGCATTTTTTCCCCCTGAGTGGTGCAAATGGCCGGGGAAAAAACAACAACAACAACAACAAACCATCATTTAATCCATTTGCCGTGTGCGATCTCGTTGAACTCAACCCGTTCGGTTTTTTTTCTTCTCTCTCTCTCTCTCTCTCTCTCTCTCTCTCTCTCTCCATCAAATGATCAATGAATTCCAAACACACATTTGCCATTGGTTAAGTTGCAGGCCGATTTGAAAATTGCCTTTTAACCAGCCTATCGAAAATGGTGATCACCAAATTATGTAGACATCACTTACGTACAACTGGCATTTTGGCAAACGAAAACCAAAAAAAAAAAAAAAAAATCAATTGAGACGATCGTTTCACGCAAGCGAACCGAAAAAAAAACACACACACGAAACGGCTGCCTGTGTTGTCGATTAAAGACAACCGAGAGAAGAAAAGAAAAACAACAACAACACACAAATGTTCTTAAGTCATTTTGTAAATTGAGATGGAGACGAAAGTGTGCAGGCTACAGCAGCATCTAAATAAATGTTACAAATACAGCGATGAAAACAATAGCAATGCACTGAAATTCAAACATTGCACACCGAATTGTAATATTTGAGGCTCTAAAATACTCATGTCACGTCTCACACCAACCGGTCGAGAAATTCGCCTTTATTTTGATCGTCGCATTGGATTTGTTGTCGTTGTTGTTGTTGTTTTTTGGTTCTTCCAATTTCTCTTATCTCATTTCTCGGTTCGCTTTAGCCATCCATTGAATTCCATTCGGGTGCGAGATTCTGGAAGCGAAAACGAATTACGCGCGTACCAACCGATACACAGACAGACGCGGCTGGCCAAATGCAAATCTATTTATACGATTGTTTGTTGACTGCCAGAAAATATAAAAACCGATGGCACAAACTAACTTACTCATTTGCACCGACACTCGAGCCCAGCGGTGTTAGAGCAACAGAGAGAGAGAGAGAGAGCGAAAAGCATCACATTCATTTAAGAGCCGTGTTTCACGTTGTTCATTCGCCTAATTTTTTCGTTCAAGCTCCTTGGCTCTTCGACTCGCATGTTCTCTGCTCCATTCGGCTGCTGTTGTTCGTTTGTCTCTTGGTTTCTCCTTGTTGCAATCGATTCTGATTCTCTCTCTCCGTGAGTGTGTGTGTGTGTTCTCTCGTCTTCATCATCGCGAATGAATTCGTGTTTTATTCTGTTGTTTTTGCTACTTCATCTTCGTCGCTTCATTCTGTCCGCATTGCGCGTTGTCACCGCATTTTGCCATTATTAGAAGATTAAATTGTAGCCGCTGACGATGTTGAGAGTTCAATCGACGATATGCTCGTTGCATGTGTGTATGCGAAGTGTATTTGTGAATATGGTTATGTTGTTACTGTTGCTGCTGCTGCTGCTGCTGCTGCCTGATGTTGTGCCTTCATTTTTAGCTTCGTAGCTCTTCTTCCGATGACAGAGAGCGTGGTTTTGATACGTGCTTTATTTTCTCGCTGCAGCATGCGCTCACCAGTTTTCATTTGATATTAATCATTGCGGGCCAAATAGACGCTCCATTTCGGTTTTATATGCGCTTTTTTCACTTCATTAATACCTAGTCTTTTGAATCTTGTTGTTTAAATTGCTTTAATTGCAGCCACGGTTTCGTTTCTTTCATTTCTTGTGTGTGTTTTTGTTTGTTTGTTTGTCTTTAGCTACTTTGTTCCCTCGGCCAGCTCGCTAGGCTCGTTTGATTTCAATTTAAACGAGTTCACTCGTGAAATATTCTGTCAAATGGGAAACCAAGAATCGTACCATTGCCCGCACCAATATCATTTCCAAGTTATGGTTTTTGATCATTCTATTCGCGGCCACCGACAAGATTTTGATCAATTTCAAGTTAGAAAACGAGTCCGGACAATAAACGGACTATGCATACCAAAAAGGTAGTTTTTTTTGTTGTTGTACTGTGATTCGGTCAACAACAACAACACCAAACGACAATCAGTAATAACCAACAACCACAAGTGAACGAGAGAGCGAGAGAAAAAAAAGGCTTTAAAACCAGATAGCAGCCAAACAAAACATAAATTATGCTATGTTCTTGTGGCGTTGGCTCGGTGTAAGCATAATAACAACCGAATCGACCAGCGAAAAAAAAACAAACAAACAGAAACAATCAACCGAACCACAGTCAGAATGTGTGTTTTCAAACGCACCAAACCAAACCAAACTATCAAAAGTGCCAAAATGGCTTGCAACCGAACGGGAAAGAAAGAATCATCGGTAATATTGTCGTTTGGGCTGTTATTTTTTTCCTCCTGAACATTTCGTATTCCGTGTAAAATGTGAAACATCGAAATACGGCCTCATACGGTTTCGTCTTCTCTTCAATTTCATACACTCGTTGATTTTTAATGGCTGATGATACATTTTTATTTATATTCACGTATACAACAAAATTCTAAGAATTTTCAGCGCATTTCAGAACCCAGAAATCTCTCCACTGAATGTTTCTCGCGCTTTTGGCATTAGTGCCACAGCCACAAGTACAGTGTTGTGTGGCTGGTTTGTGTGTTTGTAAATGAGTGTGATCGAGCACAAGAATGTGTGCGCGCGCGCGCGCTCAAGATTTGCGAATAGGCACGATTGTGTAGAGCGCACCCGTCTTATAGTCATTGAATGAAAGAAATGTGTGTGTGTGTGTGTAAAAGATACACATAAATTAAGGCATATCAATGTAAAGTCGAAGCAACAGCGCCGTAGCTACTAGTCAGCCGAGGTGCAGGATTATGACTTCATTTAGTGTGGTTGCGGTTGTTATTTGCTGCTTTAGACTCTTAAAGATATTTTTTTTTAAACGATTCCAAAATTAAAAACCATTTTTTTTTTTGGATGCACACTTGAAATCGTTGAAATTTTGCACACAGAATATTGCTTTTGGCTTTAAGATGTAAAATATTTTTGCCCTAAGATTTAATGCTGGTTACGGTACTGCAAATGCATATATGAACGAGAGAGAGACACACACACATACACTCGAGAGAGAGAGAGAGAGAGAGAGAGAGAGAAAAAGAAAGAAACAAAAAAAAATCCCAACGCTAAAAACGTGAACGAAATGAAACGAGTTATTGAATATGTAGCACGGTGGTGCGCGTGATTCTGGATAATGCTGATATTGAGGTTTCATATCATAAGCCGAGGCTCAAAAGGAGATTGAATAACACCGTTCGGCTCAAATTCGGCTGAGCAAATCTTAAGCAACAGGGACAACTGAAACCGAAAATGCAACATTCAAAGAGCAAAAAAATGAAAATCGCTATACAAAAAAAAAAGAATATTTCAAACAAAACGAACGAAAATATTGGAGTTATATTGAGCTAAAGCCCATGAAACATTTCGATTGAGAGAAAAAATTAATTTCTGTTAAATGATATTTTGTTGTTGTTGTTGTTTGGCATGTGACCGAGAATTTAGCAAACGTTTGAGAATGTGCTACATGGGTGACGATGTGTGCACCCAATACTCCATAATGAGCGTTGATCTGTTTTATTCCATTCTATCTCACTCCGTCTCTTCGCTTGCTGCCGCCTGCTTCGATTCATCGTCGGTTCTCTCGTTCTACTTTTAAATATATTATAAAATTAACATATTTGGATTTTTATATTTTCGCCTTTTTGTTCCGACAGATTCGGTTTCGGCATAAAATTGCCGGTGTGTATTTTTTCGATATGGTGTATTTCACTCATTTATCTTATTTATTTTTGGGGGCTCTCACAGAGATGGATTTTAATACACACATTATTGCGATTTGAAAATTCGATGCTTACGATTTATTTTATTCTCTTGTTTCTTTTTTTCTCGTTATTTTTTTTGTTCGATTCGCTCATTTTAGTTCTCATCTTTCTCTCTCTTTTTGTATTTGCTTTGATAATTTTTTTTCTCGCTACTCCTTAAACTGATATGATGAAAGAAAGACAACACAGCAACAATCTCATGCGGAACAAAAAAAAACACAGAAGAGAGAAACTCATTCACACAAATATTATTAACTAGCCGTATTATTAACTTTTTGATGACTCTATTAGTATGTTGGTCGTGTTTCTGTTTGATGATTGTGTCGTCATCTTGCATCATCATCTCTCTCGCGCGCGGTGGTTTGTGCGATGCGTGTGTGCACTCTCGCGTGCGCGCCTGCGCGCCCTCTCTTTCCCCATCATTCATTTTCTTGATTATTATTTCGTTCAATTGACGCGATGTTGTCGCTCTGGTTTTATTTTTGCCACATCTTCTGCACACACACACACACACACGCACACAATTCTGTCCTTTCTGTATTGTTGTGAGTGTGCCTGGGTTTGGTTTTGCATTGAGATTGAAATTCATCGATATTGACATTTGTTAAGCCGTTTCGCATGTTTTCTTCACACTTTGGCATTGAGCCAGTCGATTTTCATTATAATATTGGCAATCGGTTAAGCGCTCTTTTGTCGGCACCACACACCACACCACTATTGAAACCGCGCGATTCTATTTCCATTGGCACCATCATTCGATTCATATGTTATGTTGATCATCCAAAGAATTTCCGGAGCTGGAAATATTAATCTTCTGGCGGTGGATTTCTTGATTATTTTCTTCATTTTTTTTTTCATTGTGATTTTTGCTGTTGCTGTTGTTGTTTTGCATTCAATTGGCTTTCAACATGATTCCCATTTAACGTTACACAATAATTTGTTGTTGTTGTTTTTTTTTTGCTGCTCCAAAGCGGCTGAAAGAAATGACAACACACACACGCGTACACATCGTTCATTTATCAAAAGACAAATGTGATCACTAACCATTTTGTTTGGGTATTTCACTCTCTTTTTTCTCTCTCTCTCTCTCTCTCTCTCTCTCTTCATCTTGTCTGGTCGTCTTGTGCAGAATACCGAATAATTACAGTGTTGGTGCTACTGCAACTCGCTTCACCCCGTATCAATAATGACTTAATGTCAATAATTGCTAATTATTATTAATTGTGGAATCCATGCTACTTGATTTTACCACAAATCGAAAAACGCACTCTCGGAACACGGGACAGGGCACACCGCACAGCACACACACACCAGCACGAACAAAAACGAATACACCGTTCATGTTTACATTAAATTAAAACAGCAAATTTAATCATATTCCATCAACGTGTGCACTTGTCGTTTTGTGTTCGATATTTTATTTTTCTTTTTCTCTCATTTTTTTTGTTTGGTTCGTTGTTGTTTAGTTGTTGATGTTGTTCGTGCGGTGATGCCATTCAATGTTGAGCACAATGACATGTGCATGCCAATTGATTGATTCTCGCTTACCCCAAACGCTACCGCACTACACTTTTCACTCTGTGTGTGTGTGTGTTTGTGTGTATATTTCGTGTTTTGTGCATGAATAATGCGTACAAACCAATCAATTGAGACACATTTTTTTTTGCTGTTGTTTAAATAATTTATAATTGAAGTTAATTTTTTTCAAAGTGAAAGAATATTATACCGCTGGAAGGAAGCAAAACGGGCAATAATTTTTGTTTTCTTCTTCTTTTTCTCTTTCAAAAGCATCAAAATAATGGTATTCAAAAGTATACAACCGCAGAAATCCCATTTAACCAACCGCATGACATTCTCTTTTCGCTTTGGCTTTAGAATCAGCGACATCAATATGAAAAGTGCAGTGTTTTTTTTTTACCCATTTTTTGTCGTCGTCGTCGTTGTTGCTGTTCGTTCCTTTGGTGCTCTCTTTAAATCGATATTTTGTCCCATTTGTATGCAATCGATTGATCACCGCAACAACAACAAATATAAAAGCGCTTTGGCCTTCTGTGTGTGTTTTCATTCCATTCAGATTTATTGCACGCTAACTTTTTCGTTTCGGTTTACTTTGACATTGTGGTCTTGGTGCTTGGTGCACACATAACTTGAACAAACAAACAAACAAACAACAACAAAAAAAGAAAGAGATACTGCATAAATTTCACTGCAGCATTGATTTTTGTGATTGGCTCTGTTTCTGTTGTGTGTATTCGATCATTTCGGGGTAATTACTGTATGCTGGGTGTTTGTTTTCTGTTTTTTTTTTTTTTTTTTGGTGCGTGCAATTCTACCTAGTTGCCAAGCAAATGCTATGCACAGAGCAAAAACGACTGCAAGGATTGTCATCAATTGGGTTTTTAATACGCTGCGATCGAAATCAGATAGCTGAAGCACAATAACAAGTGCTTTGCACTTTGTCAAGTTGACGAAAGCAAAGAAACTGTTCTTTAAACAGCAAAAACCACAAAACTCACACGCTCCAGAGGAGGAGAATAAAAAAACACACAACACACAGAATAAACTCATAAAAAAGTAAAATATCCTTAACGTCAACGAGCGATTGCACTTTTTTACGATAGTCTAGATTGCTTTTCTCATATATGCCTTTTGTTGTTGTTGTTGTTTTTTTTTGTTCATCTCGTTGGTTAAATGATATTCAGGTACAAATGGGTTTGAAATTGAAGCATCGTTCAATTTGACAATTTACTCAAAAAAAAAAAAAAAAAAAAATCCGGCTCATGTCGAAATACAAAGAAGAGAGAAAAACACACACACCACCGAAAATAAGCGAACACACAGAAAAAAAATTGGGCACTCTTTGAATATTGATGAAATATTTTAAAGTGGTTGAACAAAGGAGACAAGAAAAGTCCCAAATATATATCAATACAAAAGGCGAAAATTTCGATAACAATTTCTGATTCAATGCAACCAGATACGAGATACGAAGAAACAAAAAAATGTTCAGAGAATGATCAAAAGTCAGAAAGAGAATGATATTGAGACAGAGAGTGAACAAAAAAGACATATCCAAAGTGGTTTTTCTTGAGAAATGGCAAAATACGGACTTGTAATAAGAGCATCGATCGATACAAAACGGACAACGAGACTGAACAGCGCAGCGCACACACACAACAAATGCCCCGAACGAAATATGTTAAATTGAGTATGACATATTTATTATGCATTCATTTGGTCCAATGAAGTAGATCAAATGAACAATTAAGTGTTCAACATTGTGCTGTTGGCTTGGTTTTGGTCCAAGTTTGGCCTGTGTCACTTTTCTCTACCTTTCACGCTAAATGATGCTTGACTCATTTCCATTTTTTGTTTTTCGTTGGATGGCATATTCAAAAAAAAAATTAAAACTTTGAAATTCTCTTCGTTTACATCTTTGTCCACTTGTGTGTTGATGGCATCAGAATGCACCGTCACCACCGAAAATTGAAATGTAGATGTGAATATTTATCGATTGATTGACCGTTGCCAATGTGTGCATTTGTGCGTGCCCTTCTTTAGCATATTCGGTCATATACGTTCGCAACGTCGATTTTTCGTTATTGTTGTTGTTGTTGTTGCAACAACGTTGATGAGAGACTATTGATTTAAATTGATCTTTAGAGGGCAATGATTTCAATCAAGTATCGTGTGCAACAACTTAATTTTTGGTCACATTGCAATCGGCTTGGTTGTGTGCGGTGATGAAATGCGAAACACAATCAATGTTGACATCGATCATCGGCAGCCTAACATGCAACTGGACTGGATTCTTCAGTGAAATGCGTTTTGCTGTTTCGGTTTCGTGTTGGGCTGAGATTTTTTCGGGGTTTTTTGTTGTTGTTGTTGTTGCTAGTCATTCGGTCATTCACATATTTCGGCTATAAAAATTTGTATCGATATGTGAAAGGATCGATTGTGAATCTCCCATGATCAAAGTGGATTCGATCAGAGAACAGCAAAAATGCACCGCCGAAAAGAAACAAAAAAGAAAAACACGACAAAATCAACGCAAAACAGACAAATTCCATGTGTGGTTTTTGGCCAATTCTCAAAATGAAAATGTGTTTTGTCAAGCCATTTCGACAATGTTTTAAATACAATTTCAATAAACAGCGTCAATTTTACACTTATTCACAAATACGTTTTAATTTTAAAATGCATCAACCGATCACAATGTGTTGTGATGTTTAGTCACTGTGACAATTGGTAACATGGGCAAATGAAGTTCGTGTGTGCGTGTGTTGAGTACTGTGCCGTTGGCTATCTTTCATCATACGTTGTTGGATGGTGTTAAAAAACACATTGGACCGACTGCCAACCGAAAATATACACATCATTTGCCGCCATTATTTGGATTTTTATTGTGTTTGTCTGTGTGTGTTTCTTTCTCTCTCTCTCTCTCTGCATCTCTTTTTCCCGTGCCAAATTGTCCACAACAGCACAAACAGAAGCAAAATGGGTTCAAAATTGAACAGGGACAAAATGCAGAGTCGCGCGCAACCCATTGAACATCGCTTCACCTCAATTAAAAGCGATGATTCGATGGTTCTTGCTATTTGCTCGTTGTTGTTGTTTTCTTTTTGTGTGTGTGTGTGTGTGTGTGTCTTTTGCTGGCAACAAAGCGAACGATACCATCGCCATGTGAAATTCAAAATCAAGTACGAAAGCCAAACACCGCCTGACCAACAGAAAATTGGCATTCGAGATTTTCGCCTTTGCCTTTTTTGTTGTTGTTGTTCGTTCATTCTTTCTCGCTACTTGATTTCTTCCATGGCATTCCCTGTTTACGTGATTCAATGCAATTCATGTGCGGAGTGTGTATGTTTGGTGTGTTCTTTTCGTGTTGTTGTTGCTGTTTTTTCGTTGTTTCTCGCTCTCTCGATACACTCCTTGAACTCGATTGCAATGCAACGTTTTTACCCTACGCAATTTCACAACCGCAAGCTGAAATGGCCGGGCACAAAAAAAAAAATTAAAGAGGAACAACACACACACAAAGCCAAAACAAAACATTCCAAAACAAAATGAAATTGCCGTGCTGCATAAATGGTTTTCGTGAGTGAAATTTTTCTTCTGCATGTGGCCTGGGCCATTTTGTTCAATTTGATTATCACTCATCCAAACAAAAGACTTCACTTGATGTTGTTCGTTTGGTTTTTCGTTCGAATTGGTGCATTTTCGGTCGTTTTGGTAAAATGAAAAAGGTGCCGTCGTTAAATGGCGTGTGTGTTTTTTTTTATTTCTTCTCGTTCATATTTCAACGAAATCAGCACTGCTTTTGCTTAATATTTTGGCTTAAAATTGATGCAAAGCAAGAACAATTGGACGTTGGAAGCAAATAATAATTATTGAATATGATGCAGCACGCGGCTGCCTTAATTTCAGCTGTCTGTGATTGTGTTTTTTTTTTGCTCTCGACATTTCAAAAATTTATTACTCAATTTATACATCCGAGTTCAGTAATCACCTCCAATCTCCAATATAAGCTGGCACTTAATTTCATCGATCGTCAAACAAGAGAAAAATCAGTCCTTTATTGACATATAGTGTCATAATACCACTTGGAATGAGGCTAAGCCATCGAAAATCCATCAGGTCTGGGCCTATGTCAACTACCTCTGGGTCTTCGATACTGTTGTTGCTGTTGTTGTTGTTGTTGTTGTTGTGTGTGTGTGTTTCGCATCGCATTGTTATTACATTGAATCCGTGATTCGTGCAACCGTGCGAGCATTATGGGATTACATCTAAACGATATTCCATATTCATATTTTTTTTTTACATTGAATGAGAGAGAAAGAGAATTTCGTAAAATAAAATAAGAAGCCAACCGATTCTTATTTTCATTTTCTTTGCCAGTGTTTCAGTCATTTTTGTTGTTTGCGCAAAAAAAACATGCTTATATACCCAACGATCTGAGGTATTGTTGTGAGTTTTTGCCTTCAATATAATACATCACGTACCAATTGGAATGCTATAGAGAGCTGAGAAGAAAACGATAAAAAGAACCTGAGCATTTATAGAATCTTCGAAACTATTAATTTTTTTTTTTGTTCTTTCGCTTCGTTCTGCTGAAATGGTGAAACTAACCAAGAATGGAAACGTTCAGGGAAAATGGAATTGGAACGAAAGAGACGCCATCAATCGTATAAAATTGGCAAGGAGTCATAGTCTCTATTTTATTATGATGATTATTAGCGTTTTTTTTTCATTTTCTCTCTCTCTCTCTCGCTCTCTCTCTCTCTCTCTTTCTTGCTCTCTTCTGTGTATCGAAACCGAATACTTCGTCGTGTACAATGACACAATGAATGTTACACTTGTGAAGAAACAAACAAAAATGGAGACAGCAAAAAAAAACACGCATTTGTAGTGCGTTGTGATGCGATTCGCATAAAATCCACAGTTCATATGCTTTTGCACACAAAACGAGCTCAAACGAGCGACAATTTAACAAGCCTGATCGTCTCAATGGATTCTAGGAGTAGAGGCCAAGAATTGATAGAAACTTAAATCCACTTTTAGAAACAACAACAACAACAAAAACACACATATCACAAATATTTTAATAAAACAACAACGAGCCCAGAATAAAGAGCCCAGAAGAGCAAAAAAAAGGAACAAACTCTTGTTATTCAGTTGCATTTCAAAAAAAAAATAGTTTATGTATCACGTTCGTTTTGGTTTGCGGGACAACAAACGCGACAAAAGGTATCGACATTTCGCTTTTCATGAGAATCACAAGCACAAACTGAATTGTTTTTAGAAAACGTCATAAAATTTAAAAAAAAAAGACAAGAAAGAAAATGCAAACGAAGAAAATAGCAAACGCGTCATTTATTCAAGACAGATTTTTTGTTTTGTTTTGTTTTGCGCCCTGGCTCAAATTACTTTTTATATACTTCTCTTTTGGCATCCGTAGCAACCGTTGCAACCGTTGAAATGGTCATTGTATTCGATTTTATCAGTAGCCCATTGTGTATGGACACATACGCACCCATTTAAACTGTTGCCCCCTGAATGAAATTGATCGTGCACTTGAATACCATTTCACATTTCAAATGTGTTGTCATTTGTTTTTTTTTTGCGTGTGTTAGTCACTGGCTGATTGGCCATTGAATAACAATTTGCATTTTTGTTTGTTGCCGCATTTCAATCGGAATGTATTTATTTCGAAATTGATATCTAAATCCAAAATAAGATTAACATGTTTTTTTTTCACTGTTGAAACTTTATGACGATATATGTTTTTGTGGTGATCATTTGGAAAATGGGTCCGTGTCGAAGAGAGTTTGATCGAGTAAAAAAATGAACAATCATCGCCATTTACTGGTCTGCTTTTGGCATGCATAAAAAATTCATCGTCATGATTCTTACTTTCAAACCGAAAACACACTCCGTTTCCCTGGATTATGTTTGATACTGTTCTGCATTTGTTTATTCTTCTTTTTACTTGGTGGTGGTGGTGGTGATGCCGCTGTTGGTATTGTTGGTGCGCTTTGTGTTTTTCCGTGCATTTCATCTCATGCACCAATCTACACACAGGGCAGAGGATTCCAAAACGTATATAGACTTTGGGTCGTGTTTAATGACCAACCATTTGATAGACAAAGTAAATGAAAAAACCTACAACAAAGCCGTTTTCGCGTATAATATTCAAGCTTCTCGCGCGCGCAACCAACGAAAAGCAACACACCAAAAAAAACAGAACGAGTCAAGATGAAACCAAACACAACACAGTGTGTTCCAGTGCATCGGAATAATGCCGGGGAGATTTTAATAGTGTATAAACAATACTAATAACAAATCAATTTGATTTGTATTAAGAAAACAAAAGGCGAATGAAGGCAAACAACAAACGAAACAGCGCACACCAGAGAGCACGATAGACAGAGAGAGAGAGAATGTGTGAGCAGCAGCCATGAGAGAAAGAGTGAAATAATTTATACCAACAGACGTAGAATGCGAGTTTTTCCACATTGTATATGAAATAAATCGATTATCGACAGAACAATTCCGAGGTGGAATTGAACATCAGAGCCCCAACACAGCTCAGAGAGAGACAGAGAGAGAGAGAGAGAGTAAAACGGGGCATAAATGGCAGTTAACAAAGAAACAAACCAGCATTCTCTTTGGACGATTGAGCATCTAAAAACAGCAAAAGCATTCCATGGAATTGGAGTGAAGAGAGGATAACCAAAAGTGAAGAGAATATAACAACAACAACAACAACAACAACAACGAAATCTCCATCGAACAAATCAACGAAAAATAAAAACGAAACAACTAAACAGTAACAACAACAACGCACTCTCAAACACTGAACACAACACGAATCTCGCGTTTAAAGTAAGATATCTTTTGGGCTACGTGAGCGCGCGCGCTCGCCTTTCTTGATCAACTGGAAAACATATATACACATCGAAATCACAGGGCAAACCAGAGCAATTCACTAACAATAGGCAAAGGAGCTCTGTCTTGCCTGAACTCCATCTCTCTCTCTCTCTCTCTCTCTCTCCAGAGGTAGAACAGAGACCTAGCGCGCACAAACAATGCAATCAAATCATGATGTACACATTAAAATAATTTCCTTCTAAACGATTGAAGGCTTTTGTGTGTTGATATGCGATTGAGATTTGTTGATCTTTATCATAAAGGTTCATTTTGTTGCACGTTTTTCTCCGTCTCTCTCTTTCTTTCTCTCTCTCTCTCTCTGTTCTTCTTCTTCAAGTTTTCTACGCAGTGCCCCCATAGTGACTGAGGCGAGTGAGTAACAGAGCGATCGATGTGAAGTATAAAAGACAAAACGAACCAAAACAAAAAAAAAACGAAAAAAAAACAACAATAACAACAACTGAACAGAGCGCTTCGCGACTCACGCTCATTTTGTTTGTGTTGCAGTTGTGTGTATGTATGTGTGTAGTTAAGTGTGTTGGCATCACCATTGCCACCTCAGAACCGTCGTCCAGTCGCTTGAAATGGGCAAATGGTCTTCAATTACTTAATTTCGTTGGTCCAAACCAACCAAAGATAAAGACACAACCGAGAAGATCTCGCACGTTTTGTGGCTGGAGACACAGAGAAAAACCGTCGTGTTGTTGGTATTCTCGCTCTCTTTCTCTCACTCTCTATGCATTTGGAAAACGGAATTGTACGCTTTGTGAAATTGTGTATGCGCTGCAGAAATCAAGACAAAATAATAAAAACAACACACAAACAAAACGGGATGTGCTTTACACAGAACACACTCAACAACAAAAAAAAAACAATCCGTTGAAATGCAGTTTCGCAGCGCACACACAGCGCTTATCGTTGTAGGTGGGAATAAAACAACTTAATATTATTTGGATGTTATAAATTGTCCATGCGCGCTAAGCGCGCGCTCACGCACGCACGAAGCACTGTACAGCACTTCTTTTCCCCCCATGTGCACCACGAATATGGCATTTTAGTATGTTTAATAAATGTGCAAGATATGCTTATAATGATGGCGAGCAAATGGGTAAATAGGTGGATGGCAAACCGTACCATAGACCAAACTTGGGACTCATGCGAAATAATACAATAAACGAATCCATCCAGAGAGGTTGAATAGCACACACACACACACACAAAATAAAAACAGCACATGGAAAAAGAAGAGATAAACGGGTATCAAGAATACACACAGAACATTTAACCGAACACTTTCGACATTGAGAATTGGTTGAAAGTAACAGAATAAAGGCATCAACAGCAACATACTTAATGCTACAAAACACAAGAAAATAAAAAAAAAAATAACGATGGAGCATCAACACCAGCATCGAGACCATTTTCATCCTGTTGCTTAGGTTCAAGCACACAGTCTCTCTATCTTGTTGCCTCTTTTTACTTCAACAGCAACAGCAACAGCAACAGCAACACCAACTAAAATATCTGTATATAATTGAATATGGTCGCTATTTACTGATATTGAGTACAAAAGACCATTTGGAATTGTCCAATCGGCGAGAAGACGTGCAATCGCCAAATCAGTGAGTCTTTGAATTTGTCGTGTGCATGTTGACAATGAGACGATTGAAAGTGTGCGTGTGTCAGAGGCTTGTTGTTTTTCTTCGGCCACTCGAAAAACGTAGCAGCATCAATAACAACAATAGAAGCGCAACAAAACTGATCGTCAATCGGGCAAAATTGCTCGAGTGTTTGTGTATGGAATTGGATTCATTACAACAATAATTTTTGGATCGTTTATCCGGTGGTCAACGCACACACTCTCTAACTCGTCATTTTTTTTTTTTTTTTGTTGGTGTTGTTTGCCCATTTAACATTTTATGCATGTTTTTTTTGTATCCCCCCACGGTGTACAGATGCAACGAAAACATCCACAAAATTGAATCGGCTTGCAAGCGCGTGATGAGAGTTGATTGCGCTCTTGTTGGCCATACCAATTTTTACCATGGATTTCGTGTGTTGTGTTCACAAATAACCAAAAAAAAAAACAAAACCAAAAAAAAAAGATTTGAAATGAAGCAGTTTCTATGCTGTTGTTTGGTTCGGTTGTGTGCGGGCAAAAGAGCGAGATGGACAGAGCACCGAATGCACTTCCTAAACTGAATTAAGTCATTATCATCATCTGAACCTTGAATAATAACGCCTAGCGGCGGTAAATCATTTGACTCGTTCTCGATCTTCATTTCTCTTTTCTTTCTCTCTTTCTCTTTCTTATTCTTTGATTTTTTTTTTTTTGGTGTGTGTGTATATGTGTGTTTGAGCTCTTTCGTTCCTTTTTACACGGTTCTTCACGTATTCGTTCGTATACTTTTTAATGTCATGCCAATCGCATTCGATACATGTAAACGTTGCAGCATTGCACAATGCACATTCATTTGGTCTCTTTTAGTTTAAAGAGAGTGAGAGATAGACAGAGACAAAACACACACACACAAGTAATCAAACGAGCGTACGATGACGACGACGAACCAAACAAAACACTTAAATAAGCATCGAGAAAACAACAAATAATCGCTTTTTATTTTCTTTAGCGTAAAGGGACGTGCACCTCTATCTCTTCCACTACACGTTTTTTTTTTGCAAAGAAAGAACAAATATGGCCTTTAAACACATGTATTTATTTATTATTATGCTGTAATAATGGCATATGTACACGGGCACACACAAATAACAAATAGCCAAAATGATATGAAAGGAGTAAATATAAAAACAAAACGGGATAAAAAAAAAACGAAGAGAATTTCCTTCAATTTCCAAATGATTCTCACTGATTCCGTGTTATTTTGCTGCTTCTTTTTTTCAGATTTTCAATCAAAGTCGCACACTTTGCGCTCTCGCACAAGATAACACGGGCTCAAATTGGTCGATTGGTATTTTTTTTTTTGGAAATTCGTTTGCTGAATTGTAATAGCACCGCAATTCCTTGATTTTCCACCGATTTTTAATCAGTTTGAAGTGAATTTTCTTACAATCGTTCGACAATTTGAATTCGATATTCGAGCTGATTCATTCGCTTTATTGCTATCGCTTTTGATTTTATTTTTCATTGTTTTGTCTCATACTGTAACCTAAGCCCATCTCACTTTCTGGTTTATCCAGGCATCGGGATGATGACCATCGAGAGATTCTCTGGGCGGAAAATCGGACGCGAGAAAGAGAAAGGCATATACTTTGAAACTTGGAAAAACAATACAGAACATTGGTTTTGTTCGTTTTTGTTCGCTCATTCCATCGACACGTTTATCTTTTCATATTTTATGGGACTTTTGAAAATTTTACATTATTTATTGCATATGCCCTGGAACGCATCGAAAGGGAAAATAAACAACATGAACGAAGCTACATAATGATCATCCAACACAGTAAAAAAGCAGCTTTAGCTACAGACCGCGAGTTATTGTTGTTGTTGTGTTTTTTTGTTTAAATATCGTGGTGTGTTTTTGTGTGTATTGCGATCGATTGCACGGAAATTTGACCGACCCAGCCGATTGGATAAATCAGTTTGAAATCGATTGAACACTTCGCATTTGTAGCGTTGATCTTAAGATCATAAAATTCAAGCGATCGAATCCGTTTATGCTGCTCCATCCAGCAGGCATGTGTGCATCTGTGTCTGTGTATTGCTTACTTTGAAATTAAGTTATTTATTACGGTTATCAACCTTTTTTTTTGTTGTTGTAAAGAAACAAACGAAAAATCAAAAAAAAAACCTAACAATTTCTGATGTTCGGCATATCCTTGTGTGTTGAACGCACGTCTGGTGTTGTTTTGCTGCCGATTCATTTTATGCGCAATTTACCTTGATGGGATGATGAGAAGTTTTTAGTTTGAATGCACTTGATTTTTGACTAGTTGCTTGCTTCACTCTCCGACATTTTTGCCCGAACTCAACACATCAACAACAAAAACGATTTCAAATGCGAATCGAAGTGCTTAAATGCATCTGGGGGTTAAATGAGTTTCATTTCTTGGTCAACTTCAATTATACCTTCTTATTATTTTCTTTTTTTGTTAACTGTGGCCAGCCAGTTTGCATTTTGTCGATTTGGTCAAAGTAAGAGATTGAACTGGAGACAACAACAAAAACAACGATGATGATGAAAAAATAAAGGTAGATGAGAAAGAAATGTGTTAATAATTGATGTTTCTTGTTTCCTTTCTTCCACTTTTCACGCTGTTATCATCGCTCGTTTTCAGACCGGATCGTATCCAATATTACACGCCATGTGCCAGTTGCCCAGTACAAAACTCATCACATCTCGTTCAACACGGTTGATGTCTCAGTTTTCACATCATTCCAACTGACGCAACAAATCGAATACCGAACCAAACCAAACCAACAAAAATGCACATAAAAATTCCAACAAACTCGAATTTTCAAACATGAAAACAATGATGAGCTCATCAATATACCTGTTTAATGTGTGTGAGTGTGTCTGAGGGAAACAAAAGCACAAAAAAGGGTCTTGGCAAATTCCGACAATAGAATCGCACCAAAAACCCAATTTTCAACATCGAGACA
Organism: Aphidoletes aphidimyza; assembly: GCA_030463065.1. NCBI lineage: Eukaryota > Metazoa > Arthropoda > Insecta > Diptera > Cecidomyiidae > Aphidoletes > Aphidoletes aphidimyza. The sequence goes on along the minus strand of CM059997.1, from coordinate 4,558,198 downwards.
TTGATTGAAAACGGCTCTCAGTCTTGTCTTTTCCTGTTCGATAAATCGGCTCCTTGGCCCTTCCCATCAATGGCAAGTGGCGAATGCACTTTCAATGCGCGTCAACATTTCAACAAATCGATTCCTCGTTCTGTCTCATAATACACACAAATCCGACATGATATGGGTGAGAATTCGAGCACACCATTTCTTTAAATCTCGCTCAATTGTTTTCCGGGGCTTTTTCTGGTGTAAAATCGTTCAAACACAATAAAAAAAAAAATGTTGTTCATGAAAAGCCCGAAACAAATAAATGAGAGAAAATCACGGGATGCGCTTAAATCACTGAAGAAAGTTTCAAGCCGTTGGCATCGGCAATTGTAGTAAATCTTATTGTCGGCCATCATCAACCCTGGCCCGTCTTAAATAGATCTTTCAATTCTTGTTTGTTTTTTTTTTTTTTTTTGCTTTCTATCTCTCTTTATCTCAACCATTTCAAACGGTCCGTTTGTTCGGCTATCTTGTTCCTCACGATTTGTTTTTCTCTTCCCTGAGTCTTCCACATGGATTTTTTTTTGTCGATAGATATATATTCCATGTGCCGTTTTTTTTTCTTGATATTTATTTTTTTCTATTTTAATTTTCTTTTTATCTTTCCTCCTCTACCTGCTTAATTTCTTTTAAATAACATGATCGCTTTACACATATACACACACAAAAACAGAAACCGATTGGAAAAAGAAAAATGCATAAGCATAGATCAGCCTCGAAAACCTGAATACCGATCACCGAAACACCGTCAAAATTGAATGGGCCTTTTTTTCTAGTACTTAGCTCATTCAATGGGCTGTTGGATGGCTCCATCAACAAAAATCAACCGAAACGAACACAAAAACACACATGCACACCAGAAAAATTGAACTGCACTCAGCAGTTTCATTAATTTCTCTTCGTTTCTGTGTGTTTTTGTTGTTGTTGTTGTTGTTGAAAAAGAAAGATGTAACTTTTTGAATGGTTTTTGGTCGTACTTTTTTTTACGGTTCATCATATAGCTCTGGCTCTTGGTCTGAATCTCAGTAATACTGAGTATGGAAGCATTTTGGAACGTTGATGCATTGCTTTTTTTTATATATTCTCATTCTCATTCTCTATTCACTTATTACATTGTACTAAAGTCCTGTCTAATCATTGAAAATAGATGATCATCGATTTAACTGGCTTTTTTTTGTTGTTGTTCGGCTTGTACTTGCAACAATGTCTTTTTCCTCGATAGACAACGTTCAATATGGATGAATTGGTTTCTTCTTGTTGTCTTCGATTTTCTCAATGTCTTTCAGTTTCTCTCTGTCGGTTTTTCCGTCGAAATCCATATGGAAGTATGGGCCATCCATGCATGAAAGATAAATTAAAGGGAAAAGAAAAGATGAAATTGGTCAGAAATGTGAAAAAAAAATAGAATGTTTCACCGAAAGAGAAAATAAAACAGGAATTAAAATTAAGATACCAACAAATTATTTCATTTTCTCTCTTTTTTCAACGAGATAATTGTTCAGGTTTTTTTTTAGGATCTTCAGTTATTAGAACGCGATCTTCTTCTTCTTTCTACTTTCTTAACACAATCAACCGAGTGAAAATTTAGATATCAACTACGCCCCGAACAAGACAAGGATAAAAACCAAATTAGACACCGTAGGGTAAATAAAAAGACTAACAATAATACACACACACACACAACCCGAACCGAAGAGATTGAAATTCACAGCGAACACAAATTGTGCGCAATCACCATCATTAGCAGTGCGTCATCATTAGAAAGGACCCGAAAATGAGAATTTGATCGATATGTGGCCGCCAGATTCGATTGTTAGTCTCTCACTCAATTTTGGCCCCTTGCCTTTGCTCTGTGTGTGCAGGCAGGCGCGCGCGCCCGCACTTTTCTCTCGCTCACTCATTTTGTGAGTGTAATTTGCCGTTAGCACGAATTACCTGTTTGTTTGTAATAAAGTTAACGCTCAATTTGATTTTTTGTTCGGGCGGCCTTTATCTAACATTGTTTCCCGAAAACGGATGCGGCATCGATGATTTTGCTTTCAACTTTTCTTTCCCCTTCTTCTTGTGGTGTTGTTGTTGTTGTTGTTGTTGTTGTTGTTGCCGTTGTTCGCTCATTCACTTGTATTTTGGCTGCCTCTTTTTCTTTCCCTTGTTCTGCTTCGTTTGCTTTTCAATTCAATTTCTGTGATTTGTTACTGTCTGTTCAATGCGACGGATGAATAAAACCAAAACACACAGACACATAAAACACTCTGTTGTATTGCATTCGAACCCAAACACATGCACTAAATTAATTGAGAGATCAACATTCTTCTAATAATATAGTTCGGCATTTAATAACAATCATGAATTCGGATAAATCATGTGATCTGTCTTGATTATGCGTTTTGGGGGCCGATCATATTTATTCAAGCAGACCATCTTCGTTCTGTTTGAATCGCTTTTCCGTGTGTTTTATTATTACATTATTTAGCATTCGTTTTCGTTTTCTGTTCTCGTTGCTTTTCACTCGAATTCTCACACACAAAAAACAGGTCGATCAGAGCCAGTGCATTTGGATTCGATGTGAAATCGTCAAGAGAGAGAGAGAGAGAGAGAGAGACAAGAAAAACACGACGATTGCAATTTGTTGCATCTTTTCCACCTTCGGAAATTGAATTGATGGAAAAATTAACGTAAATTCGATTTATGATTTAAATTAGAAGGACCGGCACCGGTGTGCCATGGCAACAGCGGAAATATACCCATGAAAAATTATCTCTTTGAAATGCGAAATAGAAAAAAAATCAAACGTTAAAAGCAATAGCAAAACGGATAGAATGAAAATCTCAACTCTTGAGAACTAACAAAATGAGTGCAAGACACGTCTTTAATGATATGGAGGCTAGTAAATGTTTCGAAATCAGTAACTCGGATGTGCCATATCATAAAGATCCTTCGACAATTTCACACGAATGCCAAAGTTTTTAGTTTAACCGAGGTTCAAGTGAATTGGCCAGTTTCTTGGCAAGCGATAGACGAATAGAGAGCATAGAATCGACGAGCAAAGCAACAAAACGGCGAAAGGAATCATTTTACAACTGCACCATCAACAGAAACAACAAAATCATTTAACTGCAATAAAACAAAAAATGTTTTCATTTTTTTTTTCTTTTGCTCATTTGTGTTGTTTTGTTTGGTGTTGAATTGCATTCCGTTTCCAATGAAGTACAAACAAAGTGGCGCGCAGATTTTGCACCAAAACACACAATTTCATTTGTTATGTTTTTTCCCTCTCTCTCTATCTCTCTCGTTCTCTCGAAATAATCCAATGCACACGAAAAATGAATATTAAAACAGAAAAATCCGGGTGAATCGGAAATGAGAGGAACGATACGAACAAAACGATTCGAAATGAATTGGAAAACAAAAATATATATTTAAAAAAAAAAAAAAAAAATCCAAATCAACTGGGCGCATATTCATGTGCAAGTTGAATGGTGGTGTGGATTTGTTGTGTTGGTTGGCGTTTACAAATTTGCTGTGTAATGTGAAATATTCATTTGAAATGAAATTGTAGAGCAATCGTTTAACAACGATCAGCACATATGTGAGTTTAGAGTTTAAAGCTAGAGTAATTTAAAGATATAAACAATTGAAGACGCATACGCACATACACACAGAGACAGACAGACAGAGAGAGAGAGAGAGAGAGAGAGAGAGCGACACACACCCAACGCAATCCATATGCTTGACATAGGGCCACTGTGAAATGGGATTTTGCGATGAAAGTGCAATAGAGAAAATATACGACTTAAACATATACATTTTGAATGAGCGCACACAATTTTGTGCTGTTTGATATTTATTTGTTGTAATGTCTCGAACTGTGTGCTCTGTTTCTACCATATGAACGAACCAAAGAAAAAAAAAACAAAAAACATCATCGTTCGAATGGTTAAATGCATTTATGAGCTCAATTTTATTGCACATATCGTAACTATAATATGAATGACCGAGCTCATTCTTGCATATACAAAACACACACACACGTACAGCGTACACATTAATACATCGAGCAAAAGGCAATCGGATCGCATTGAGCTTTGAGTTAATGGTTTTTTGGTGTGCCTCGGCACCGAAAAACTCCTGCGCTCAATTACAACGACCGTCGTCATCATCATCGTTTTACAATTTTATTACTTTCAGTTAAATCGTAAAAAATTGTTTTTATGATACAATTTCTCATAATTTCTCGTTGTATTCGATAAATTGTTTCAGTGAATTACGGCCATTGTACGCGAGCTCTGTGTCTCATTCGTTCGCTCCGCTTCCCTCTTGCACTCATTCACAAAACACTCGAATCGATTCTCGAACTCTGCGATTTTTCAGTCGCACTGCCAATGTCCCATTGTGTATGTTATACTCTCTCGACGTGTTTTTTTCTCGTTCGTCACATGCCGTATTGCCATGCAGTGTATGTGTGTGCGCGTGTGCTCGCGCGCACGTTGTACAGCATGCATTTAGCTTGAGCTCATATGCGCTCACTCGGCTCTCCGGCTTCAGCCTGTCAAACACAAATAAATGCAATTTGAATAAATCATAAAATAAAAATACGAACTGTTTTCGTTTTAATTAAAATGGACGATTTGCACCAAGTGCGCATATACATCAAGTCTGGCCGGCACAATATGAGTAGAGTCAAACGGCCGAGGCTGCGGCAGCAATTATATTGTGATCGCCAGATGCATGGCTCATGTGTATCGTGTGTGTTTGCTGTGTGTATTTTGTATTCAAATGTGTTGTTTTTGGCTTCGTCAGTTATTTCCATTAATTTTCTTGTGATCTGATTTCAGTAGTTCATTTGCACATTTCAATATTTGTCCATTTGGCTGCCGTTTTGCCGTATGTTATGTTTGACCGTATATGGGCGCACGCGTGCGCGTTCACTATATATGTCCACCATGAATGCATTGTAAAGTCATGATCAAACTGTAGCAATGATTTGTTCTTTAGTATTATTGAATTGGCCATGTTTTGGGCCGCTGTTGTTGCGATTTATGGCTCTATGCAAATAGCTAATGAAGCGCGACCAAACTGTGTACAGTTTTCTCTTTTCGAATGAAACATGAGATAAAATAGAAAGAGGGAGAGAAGGAGCCGATCGTATTTTGTTGCAAATTCCAGGAATCAATTGAATAGCATAAAACTGAACTCATAAAAATATGTAGCGAGTGAGCTGCTGAAAAGGTGACCGATTGGTTGGAAATGCATATGTATCGAATATCGAGTTGAGCAGCAGCCAATCATTTAGACCTCATTTAAAGCAGCAATTCACAAATCGTCTCGATTTCAATTTGTGTAAAATGTTCTTGTTAATTAAACATTTCCGCAATTGTTTCGCGTTCGGTTTCTCGAGAAGCAAAAAAAAATGGCCATTTCGTTGTGAAACTCAATGGCTGCTACTGGTCATTTGCATGGGTTCAACCAATTTCTTTCTTCTCTGGTCAATTGTACAGCGTTGTCGCATTGGCCGCAGTGTGTGTGTGTTTGTTTTTTTTTCTTTGTCAAGCAAATTTCGAAATATAAATATTGATTTCTTGTGCACTTAAACATACGCCCACAATTCACACCATGCACCACAATTTTGTTATCACCATACAATTGCACAGTGAGCGCGCGCACCACCACCAGCAGCAGCAGCACCAACCGATATATCAGTTTTGCAAACGATTTGACCAATTGGACGTCCTTTTTGTCGCCTATTTAGTTCACGACAGACACGTCAATCATAAATGGAGGATATGAGTGTGGTGTTTATTATGTGCGAACAGGTTTTTGTTGATTATAAGTGGCCGGCATGTAAAAAAGTGCAATTAAATAAACAACTGGAACTGAAAACAGCCTGAGCGGCTCAATTACCTGTTGCATATATAAACATGGTAATTGGTAATTGTTTTTGTGTTGTTGTTGTTGTTGTTGTTGCTGCTGCTGCTGTTCTGCTGTTCGTTTCGTCGCTCTTGTACACCGAGTCCGTTGGACTGTAGGCAACGGCCAATCTAACAATGGCAATTAAATTCTCTTTTTTCCCCGTCTTTTTTTTATTTTTTTTTAATATTATTATTTTTCCCACCGCATTAAAGAAGAAAAAAAAACCGTCCACTTGGAAATGGCTCAGTAATTTATATGAATTGGCATCGGTAGTGAAAGATTTGCATTTTGGTGCGTGAGCGAACAAACAGCACGCTGTAGTTGTGCCAAAGGTACCAGCCCATCGCACACAATCACAGTCATCCAATGTCTGTGCATGAGCTCGAGCAAGCGGTGCGCGCACGAACAAATCGACGCTCTTTCGTCTTAATTGACTGTCTAGTTATCACAGGAGCTAGGCACACTTTACATTCGTTGATTTTATTTGTTTTCAATGTTTGCCCGTGTTGATTTTGTTTTTTTTTTTTCTCCTTTCGCCATACCTTTTGCGCTCCGATTCGATGGAGTTGGCTAGTTATCATGCACCCCAGGTCCACATGTGATTTTTCTGTTGTTGTTTCTTTTTTTGTTTGTTGCCATTTTTTGTTTATATAACCAACGTTTTATTTACCCGCGATGATTTGGTTGATGCACTTTCTTATTTACATTGGTGGTGATGTAGGCACATCATCCCAATTGGTGTCTTATGAATTTTCCATTACTTTGCTCGGTCAATTTGAACAAAAAATTCGTCTAATGAAATTAGAGACACACAGACATACAATTTGCATTGCATTGTGCAATCGAGTTCAAATGTTGTTGTTGTTGTTTTGTGTGTGTGTGTGTGTATCGATGTGGCGCGGTAAGGTGTGAAAACCAAAGCATTAAATTGGCGATCGTCTCGAATACACACGCAACTCCATCCAATTTCACTGTTCGGCTATTTTCCAGAATTTGTTTCGTCGTTTTCACTATGCGCCATGCTATTTTTAGTGAATCAGTTGTTGTTGCTGCTGCTGCTGCTGTCTCTGGGAGTGTGTGTGTGTGTTTTTAGTTCCCGGTGTTTATTCCATTTTCTCACCAATATCACTTGGGTGTTGCTGCTTTTTGCTCATCTACATTTGCAATCGTATACGATTTAAATATTTTGCTACTTGACTCAAAGACTGTTAAAAACATGGGATAATCGAAATGAATGGAGACGAGACACACACAACATGCAATCACTTTTGACTAGCTTTCATCAAGTCGAGACATCAATTATTCCGTGTAATGATGTTGTTGGTAGTTTTAAATCATTTCGTTTTTTTTCATTCATGTAATTTATTATCGAAATTGAAGTGGAAAAACGATTGGCAGAAGATTCATTCGGAAAAACACACATGAAATTACATGTATCGATTGAAATATGCTGACTTAGATATAAAAAGCTAACAGATTGATTGCTTAGCAGAAGTTTTCAATTTGTTACTACAAAAATGAGTCACTTCAGAACCGCCTTTTTTGTTGTTTGCAAATCCAATTGAACTGAAAAGATTAAAACGAAAGGCTTCATTTTCATTGTACTTTCAACCATCTGTCAATTAGCCAGAGAAATATTCTGTAACATTGTTGCACGTCCGCAAAAAAAAACAAAAACAAAAAAAATCCGGTGGTAAACCACATGAGAGCTGAGAAAAAAAAAACAAGAAAATGCAAATATTTTGTATGTTCAAACAAAAGAAAAGTGCCAATATATATTATTTTGGTCTTTGTACAAAAAAAAAGGAATAAAAAACAAACCCATGAAATAAAACCCAAAAAATACAAACAAAATGTTGAAGAAAGCAAATTCAAAGTGAGAGAATGCTAGAGAAACAAAACAACGAACACGAAAGAATATGAACAACAACAAATTTGTATGCATACTCAACAAAACACCAAATTAATTTAATCACTTGTTTCCGTAGCCAAATATTTGTTTATTTACGAAAGTCAAATATTGACTCGGTTCATACCGGTCGTCATTTTTTTTGTTGTTGTTGAGAGAAATAAAAAAAAATCCGTTTGCTCGACACGATCGATATGAGGCTGCCGTTCCTACCAGATTTCTCACTGACTGCACATAAATATCCACACCACACATTTGTTCGTCCTTTTGTTTGTTTCTCTTTATTATATGTCAATGTTGCCTGTATCTTTACAATATACATTTGCCTTCTTAGGGTTTTTTGTTGTTGTTGTTGCTGCTGCTGATGTTGTTGTTGTTGTTGTTTTATTGAAGAGGGGCCACTGTGCGCCAATTGTGCAATTTGTGAAATACAAACATGGCCAAAAAACCAAACAAAAACAAAACATGCGAAAGAAGAACTTGAACGACAACAGCAAACAGCAACAACGGTCAAAACAATCACAAACAATCAATGGCAATTGCATGCGTACAGAAAGAAAATTATTCTAAATTACATTAGCTGGATGATTGGTTCGTGAAGAAGAAAAAAAATGGTGAATATGTGCGCTTTTTTTTCATCATCCATCTCTCGATCGATGTGAAATGATGAGACAGAGGGAAAAAAACCAATGGTCGCCCAGTATTCGAGTTCCAATGTGCTGGCATTCGATTTGTTTTCAACATGTGCATTTAAAATATGTAGATTTATTTTTTTTTTTTTTTTGAGAAAAAAACGAACAAAATTAAAATGAAAAAGAAATCTGTGCTGTGTTTAATTTGAAACATTCCACGTGCAGCAGCCAATCGACCAGCGAGTTATTCGAACAATTGATGGGTTTTCCGCGTGGCATTACACTTTTCATGAACCCATACAGCTCACACACTCTCTCTCTCTCTCTCTCAGTCTCGGGTGTCTATCGATTTAGCTTTCGATCGAACCTCTATTTTTCATCTAATCTATCAGTTTGATACAGAAGCAGAAAATGAGCATTAATTTCTTTTTGTTTATTTTTCCATTGAAAAGAAGACGTTTGGACGATTTCAAATAAAAACAAATGTTCTGTGTGCGTTTTTTTTTCTTTCTCTTTAAACATATGTTTGCTCATGGCTTGTGCTCATACCGAAAGAAAAAAATCTCAGCTAATCCAACTGTATAATTGGTCTGTGTATGATGAAATAATTAGTAGGAATTTATAATGTTACAATGCATTTGAAATACTCAGAAATGAAAGACTGGGACGAAACAGATAAACAACACACAACAAAATGCGTTCACTTCATTTTTAAAAAAAACATGAGATGTGCTCGCAATTTGATCATTAAACAAAAAAAAACCAATTTGTACACAACACGACACAACAGCATTCAACTAAGGTGAAAAATATGCCGTTTAATAGTGTGGCATTTATTGGCTAGAATATGGTAAATAAGGCGTTAACTTTGCCGTGAGCATCTCATTTGCACACTCTGAAACCATTAATACAGTCATTTTTGTTCGTGGGACTCATTCGTGTTCGCACTCATTCTTTCTCTCCCTCTCTCTCTCTCTCTCTTTCCGGCATTCAGTCTCTTGATCTATCCATTTCGAAGTTCACGACTAGACATTTCGTATTATAAGTTTATTGCTATGGCCGCACACAAAACACACACTACTCAAATCAAATATTGATTTTAAATCACACAAGAAAAATTCAATTTGATTATGAAATCAATGGTGTTGCATCGAAATCCAGGGCTCTAATCATTTAGTTAAATTCTTTAGTTCACACACAGAGAGAGACCGAGAGAGCAAATTGAAACAATCTTAAACAATTCGGAATGAAATAAGGCAGAACAAACGACATATTGAGAGAGTGGAAAAAGTATCGAATTCTTTTCTCTATATTTCTTTTTAAGAGTAAATTAAATGATTTTCGCTGTGTATTTTCGGTGACCTGATGCTTCTATTTCTTCATTCTTTTTTTTTGGAAGATTTAAAAATCACTTTTCTCTTTCTATTCCGCTTCGGCAACATCGTGACAAACCGAAATCATTTGAGAAAAGATGAAAAAAAAAACCGGTCCAATCAAACACCAAATAGTTTTCGCTGTATCGTACGCAAACGCCTGATTCCGTCCCTCCTGTACAAGTGTAAGAATTCGATAAAGTGCGAAAGATAGAAGCATTTCGAAAAAAGATTTAAATACATTATATCGAAAAATATTTGGAAGACTAACGAAACAGAGGGAAAAAAAACACGGAATTCAAAATTCAGACGGAATAACATATATTTTAAACTAAATAACATCGTCTATTGATCAATGCTATGTCATCTTGCGTGTTGATTGTTCACTGTACTGTGCGCACCTTTTGTCGCATATCATTTCTTCAACAGCATTTTCTATTTGCTGAGAAATCAATTTTGGAATCAATGCGGCGCACGCTTGCACATAACAATTTTGACCAATGCTCAAGCGGCTATTTCGTTATCTTTGTCTGCATTTCAAGTCAATGGTTGAAGTTAAGTGATAGCCCCAAACCAGAGACACACAAAATATATTGAAATCGTTCAATTTGAACAACAACAACAAAAATAGAAGAAAAACGACCAGAAGAAGAAAACTCCATTTAATGATAATGAACATTCCAATCGAAAACTAGAGAAAATAAAAAGAGAAACGAAACCAAATGTAAATACGAACAATTTCAAAGAGAAAGACAGAGAAAGAGAGAAAAAGTGATTACAATGGTAAATCGGTTGAAATATTAAATAAAAGCATCAAAATTAATTTACAATAGAAACTGGAAATCCAACAGCAGTAACAAAAAGTGACCAATGACACTAGCCAAAGCCAAACCAAATAAGCATAAACTCGTCAACAACAACAAAAAATGCTTAGTTGATTTTTTAATCGAACGAAAAACGAGAGAAATAAAATCAAATAAACGAGAAGAAAATGACAATGAGCATGTCGCCCAATGTAAGCTGATACACAACAGCAGCAGCAGCATCAGCAGCAGCAAATATCGTCAGTATCAGTGTGCGTTGTCGCTAGCGTTCAGCCACGAATCCGCTTCGAAAATGGTCTCTCTCGAAAAAAAAACGTGGTGGAATAAAGAATGTGTCTTTAGATTTTTCGGCATTGATTGCGTATGCACTAACTAGTCTAGACTGAAGACATCTTTATATTCAGCTATGGACACTCGTATTGGATACATACGGTTTCATTTGATTCAAACCTCAATCCGTTTTCAATTTTTGTGTTTTATTTCGTTTGGTGTTTGTTTTTTTCTTCTTCGTTTGTGCATTTTTATCGCTTTTATTTTCACATCTCTCTCTATTGGAAAAATGTGATTCGATTTGATAATTATGACCAATTTGAAATTGAATAATTTTGTGAAACCCAAGATGGAACACCAAACAAAAAAAAAAACCAAATCCAATGAACACGAAAGAACACACCGATTTATGTTGCTGGCATAGCGAACAAAATGTTGTTTATCCAAACGGTGGAAAGAAAAAAAAAACTGGATTTTGCTCTGCGGGGACATTTCAGTTTGGTTGTGGATTGTTTAGCTAGTTGATTCTTTTCTGCCTTTCTTCTTTCAGCGCTGATGCTGTGATGTTTTAATTTTCGTTTTCGATGGAGACATTTCCTTAATGATTTCACAGATAAATCACACATTGGTGGCGGCAAACTGAGTGCGACTAAGTAACCAGTTTCTCGCCGTATTGGAGTTATATTATTTACGTTGTTGTTGTGTTGTGTGTGTGTGTGTGTCACTCTTCTATCGTGTTTTGGAGTATAAATAGCATTCCTTTTGTCGTTATTTTATCTTCCTTATTAATTTGTTATCATTGGTCATCGTCACCGTGGTTTCTTGCTTGTTTCTATTCAAAACAAAACAAAAACCATCGTATGCATATCGATGATTTAAGACAGAGACATTTATCTCATTGATCATTATCGGTTTCGGGTAATTTGATCGAAAATGACCCCCTGAGTGTGCGCGTGAAAGCCTAAAAAAAACTGAGATGGCACAGCCAAAAAAAAATTAATAGAAAACAAAAATATGAGAGGGAACCGACCAAAAAAGAAAAAAAAAAAATTAAGCGATTCGTTATGATGAACATCTAATATCGTTTGCATGCATTAGCCGTAATCACTTGATCATCAATCGAAATCAAACATTCGAAAGCTTGCTCGGATACATTTTTCTCCTTCGGTTAAATTAATGAAGAGACATTGTTGATGGTCGCGCGCATACGGTTAAATCGATTAGCCTCGGTGACCTCTCACTGTCACACCGCCACCAAGCAATCCAAAAACCAAAAAACCAATACCAAAATCTAGGCCATTAAGCATCATGTACTCTCAATCAAACAGCCATTTGATGCATCTCATTTGTGTGTCTGGTTTTGTCGAAATTTCCTAATTAATTGCGCTCAGATGCCCAAATGAAGACAGTTCAAACGCAACCAAAAATTGCTGCTCAATTAAAATGGAATAATTTTAATCAGTTCCACACACACACAAACACACACCAAATTTGGTATTCATTTAAATGGCATTCGATTTGACCGCGGTGCATCGATATGTTAAATGCGCGCGCACTCAAACACACACTTTCACCCATTTAATAGCAAATTGAATTGGCTATTAAGAACAGAAAGAATGAAAAAAAAGCCCTACTAAACCCACTAAAGAATAATAATGGAAATAACCGCACATCAACACGGACCGAGACCGATTTTGTGTTTTAAAAAAAAAGGTAATCTCGGCTAATGGGCAAACGGTCTGTAAACAATGCGTAATGAGATTAATCAGCATAAATTGTAAAACCGGGTGCAATAACATACCACACGAAGTGCGCTCCGTACTCGCACATCGATACTGACTGGAAAAACCGCAACCAAATGAGAGTGGCTGTGCTGTGTGTTATTGTCGCACTTGGTGCGGGGCGCGAGAGATCGATTGGTTGATTACAATCCAATATTACCTTTGGTTTTTTTTGTATTGTGCATGAAGAAAATTTGAAAAAAACGAAAAAAACGAGAAAAAAAAATCCAATACTTATTACGATTGGTACACACTGAAAATTGCCATATTCAGACTAACACACACTCAAAAGTGGAGAGAGGCAGAGACATATGTAGAAGTGATCGCATTACAAAGGTACTGTTTGGCAGATGCGCCATAAAACTCTTTGTCTTTCAATAAACTAACAACGAATTGATTATAAACCGCACATTCAGCTAAATATATCATCGTTGTTGTTAATGTTATTGAGCTCAGGTTTTAAGCTTGAGCCTATGCTATTGCTTTACTCTCTCTCTCTCTCTCTCTCTCACACACACGCACACACATACGAGCATGCTCATGTAAACGCAACAAAATTGTACATCAACTGTTTCTCTTTGTTAAACTTTAATGCATCTTGATTAGGATACAACGTTTGGACCGAAAGACGAACCGATTGCGATCACATTACATTAGCTCTATACTCGCACTCACTCACACACACACACACTTACGTACACACACCATCCATTTCACGGCCAATTTATTCTGCACATGCCAATGTGATACACATTTGAGGCCGCGATTCGAATGCGGTTTGCACACATACCAGCCATTTGCTTTGGCCGATTGTGTGTCTACTGCGACTTGGTGTTGTACATGGAAAGTGAACCATTTTCTTTTAAACTTCATATGGCCAAGAGTGCAACAAATGCGGTTTTTCATCTTGCATCGTCATCCGCGCGCTGCGCTGTGTTGTGTGTATGTGTTTCTTTTTTTCTCTCTCTATCTCTCGTTTCCTTCGTCTTTCTTTATTATTATATGGTTTTTGCGCAGCTAATTCTTCGTTCGTTGGTTTGTTGGCCCGGTTTGCCATCCGATCCGCTGTGTATTTTTTTTTTTTTTTTGTTAAGGTTGAGTTTTTGTTTCACGCCTTCATCGGTTTGTAACCATTGCCAAGTGGCTTTCTGGTGCGCAATTTTTACGTTTACAGTAGTATGTTGTTGTTGTTGTTGTTTTTTCTTCTATGGCTGAATACCGATGGCCGCGGTAACCCGGGGGACGAAAAATGCGTGTGCATCCGTGCAATCAGTGTGGTTGAGTGTGAGAAAAGAGCAAGCGTACGACACTCGCTGAAAACAAACGCGACAGAGAATGAGAGTTTACATTATTGAATCGCATATTTTTATGGCAAATCGAACAGTTGCAGTGTGTTCAATTTTGACCGGGGTTTTTTGCTGTTTTTTTTTTGTTTGATTCACTCTTGTTAAGTAATGTGTGTATTGGTGTGCTATTCTTTTCCATTTCCTTCTATCGGCCAATTCTATCCATAGCCGTCAGTAGCAATTACGGCCATATTCTCAGTTTATATTCGCATTCCGTTGCTCATCGGTTCGCGGCTTGCGATTGCCTTTAAACGCCTGCAAAATGCGAACACAAACCACGAATCGGTTTTGGTGCGTTTCACGTGCTTTGTTGAGCTCGCTGTTTTTTTATCGTTTCTTCTTCTTATTATTCTCGTTGGTTGTAATTCGCAGTGTTTTTCTTCCCATTGCCATCCTTTTCGCCATGCGTTCATCGCGCATCTGTTTTACGTTTTGTAGCAAATCGTCCATTTTTTTTGTTGAACAACAACAACAATAACAAAACCACATTTCACTTGCTCCAAATGTATGTAATTAACGATCATGCGATGGCAATTGATTAACAGCTTTATGATCAGTTTGGCTAAATGCATGCGTTAAAACATTTTCACAATGAAAATGTGCACCGCCGCCGCCGCTGCCGTCAAAATTGCTCGTTTTACTCGCATTCACTATTCGATTTTGCACACTTTCTATTCAATTCGATTTGTGTGTGTGTGTGTGTGTGTGTGTGTGTGTGTGTGTGTGTGTGTGTGTGTATGCGAGCGATTGTGTGCATCGCCATTTGGGCTGGAAATCATAAATATTTTCTCAATTAGAGGCAGCGCAAATGGAAATGAGAGGCCTTTAAATAAATTCTTGTAAATGTGCAGATTTATTTGAAAAATATCCAATAATTGATGGATTAAAAGAAAAAGAAAAGCCGGCAAAAAAATGAGTTTTTGGCATGATTTCAGCTCATCTTTACTGGTGGGCATTGTTTTATTCCCGGCATTTGGTTTCACTTTGGAGCATCCATGAAAAATGAGAGAAAAAACAACAACACCAACAACTATTCAATGAAGACGAAACAAAAAGTCGATCTGAAAACGAAGAATAGCAACAGCTAAAATGGTATCAGACAACAATCATCATTCACACACACACACACATACACTCGCTCAAACACATCATTTTTACCATTCAATTGAACAACAACAGATAAGTGTATGGTCGCAATCTGCATAAGAATGGAATGAAAACGTGAAAATAGAATCCATATTGCATTGAATTACAACTCTCTGGTATCGGGTGCTCTTTGCATTTTATTCTAAAATGGTGTATGGAATAAACAAAAAACAGAAAAAAAACGTTTATTGTTTGTCGATGCTTTTGCTTTTTCAATTCCCTTTTATTTTAGTTGTGTGTGTGTTGTTTTTTTTTCGTTTGTTTCGAAACAGTGTTGTTATTTCGTTCATTCTTCTTTTGGCTAAATTGTTTACTCAATTACAAATATTATGCACAATGCCGTCACGAAGTACGGTCATGGGCGAAATTCATAAAATTGCTAATTCAAAAGAAACACACACACACACGAAATAAAGAAGATCGGTCCACAAATGGCAAACAGCGCACACAATAAATGGTTGGTTTATGTTCCATGATTTAGCCACTGCATCTTTGCGTCACTATTTTCTACGGTTGCTCCCGATTTTTATCTCCTTTTCGTTCTCTCTCTCACTCTCTCTCTCTCTCTCTCTCTCTCTCTCTCTCTCTCGCACTAGCTCGACGTCTATGCTGTATGTGTTTGTGTTGGTGTACTGTAGTCAATTGCGCACGCTTTTTTTTTTAAATTCATATGCCTTTGTCGAATCGAAACACACCGAAAAGATTGAAATTGATTATTATTTCTTCGTTTAATAATATCAATACGCGCTCAATGAATTTACCTGGCCTCTGTGCCTGGCCTCTCGTCTATTGGATTGTACTTCGTTGTTTGCTCTCTTGGCTGTGCGGCCATTATCGTTACATGGGCCAAAAGGATCACCAATGATTATTTTGCATTTTCTTATTTGCCGCACATTGCATTTTGTTTTTGTTTTTTGTATTTCCATTTTGAACATTTTGAGGCATTGGATGGCCTGTGTGATTGTGAACTGTGTGGTTGCATCTTCTTACTCTTGTTCTTGTTGCGCGCTGCTGTAATTCGGGCTGGAAATTGTTACTCTCTTTTTGTTGTTGTTGTTGTTGGATTTAGACATCGTTCCGAAGCCAAAAAATCAACCCGATTTGCCATCGAAATTATTAAGTGTTTTACTGGCATTACATTCATATATATATTTATTCTTTTTCATCTTTATTTTTGCATTGAAATCGCCACACGAAAACGATTGAGATTAATTTATGTTTATAATAGCTTTATCTTTAACTACATATCTTTTTGGAGGCCAGTCTTTCTCGGCGAGTGCTTGAGAACTGTTTTTTTCTTTTTCCTTTCTTTCGTCTGTTATTCGCTTGATCTGCACTTTCTCATTTTCAATTGGATCGTTTTTTTTTCGGACGCTAAACAAAAAATTGTAACCGATTGAGAAGAAACGAAACAAAAATAAACAACAACAACAAAAATGGACGAAAATTTCAGAAAAATTCACAAGAACAACATCATGTTGTCAGTGCAATGAAAATCGTTTATATATATATTTATTATTTGGGTGTTTTTTAAAAAAAGTTTTGTTGCATCTTATTTTGCGGATCCATTCTCGCTTTCGCCTGAAACTCGGTATTATTGCTACGAAATTCACTCGAGATTACATCATTGAAAATAATAAAATGAATTGTCGAAGACAACGATGGAAACCGCGAAACAATGCACATACGGCACATTACTCGCCAGTTCTCTCTCTCTCTCTCTCTTTCTCTCTTTCTTTTGCTATCTTGCTTGCCGCGCTCGCTTCACTTACTGTATAATTAAATTAAGAGATCACTCTCTGTGGTGCTTGAAAGCGTGAAAATACACACAGCGCACACAAACGGGGCAAATGTAATCATGCGATTATAATCATTTGGCCGTTTAAACGATCAGGTCTCGCTGTTTTTTTAATTTTTTTTTTAGTTTTATTTTTACTCACGTCTGTTCAATTTAAATGCGCATTTTGTCCGTGTGTGTGTGTGTGTGTGTGACTCGTCGTTTTTCCAAGTGTTTTTTCGTGCCTAAATTAATGAGAATGAAACTGTACGGTAGATGGGAACCAGAGACGAAAAACGACGAAAAAAACAACAACAACAATGGAATTAAAAATGTGCTGCTCAATACTGTTATGGTGGTGCAATCGAACGTGTTCTTGAACCTGGAGAAGCATTGCTCTTTTTTTATTTCTACGTAATCACAATTTTTATGCCCGTGCGTTGTTTGTCTCTCTGTCTCTCTGTTTCTCTGTTTGCATTTGCTGTTTCGAATCATTTACTCGATGCCTTAATCATTTCGAGTTATCAATCAAAGATTGTCATGGGTCAATGAGAATGCGCTTGTTGTGAACTTAATCAATTCTTTTTCTGCGCTTTTTTTCGGAGATTTTTTGTTTTGTTTCTCACACAAAATGCTTGTTTTTTGGTGTGTGGATTAAATTGAACCATCCAAAGAACATACAAAAGACAAAAGACAAAAGAAACAACAAAAAAATGATGTCGACGAGAGAGTCAGTGTGAAGTTGACATGTAAATTATTAGCCATCACATCAAACTGATGCGAAATTAAGTAATCAAATAAACGAAAAAATTTCGTGTGCGATTAGCTTCGAAATCTTTGTTAGCCATAATCAATCTCAACAATCATTGTGATTGTGATTGTGATTTTTTTGTGTGTTGTTATTCAAATGTCAATAAATTCCGAAGTTTGCGAACACACAAATTTCGTTCACATGGAAAATACTTTTTTAACAAAGAAATTGGTTTTGTTTTTTTTCTTTACAGAATTATCAGCTCATCGGAATTGCAATTTTTTGCATCACGTCATGCAGCTGCAATAGCGGCTGTGGCAGCGGCCGCCCTGCCACCACCACCATCCAGTGCAACAAATCCGAACGGTGTTGGCCTTAGCAATTCAGCATCCGGTCTGAATGCACCACCGCCCGTACCCCCAACACATCAACACGATTTTCATCCAGCCTATCGTATACCCGGCTACATGGAACATTTGTACTCATTACAACACGCTTCGGCCGCATCATCCAGTTCCCTGCATGGTAAGAATCAGATCACTAACATTTTTAACATTATATTTTGTTGCATTCTTTACAAAATTGAGCAATTTTTTTTTTATTCACGTGCATGGAGTGTTTTAACAAAAACACACAGACACACTCACAAGCGAACAATTTCGACGAAAAAACAAAATTGAATTCAATATCACATCAGATTTCTATCCAAAATATTCCATAAAATGAAAGTGCGCAGTATTTGCTTTGTCACGCACATACACGCGCACCGGGCGGGTGTGTAACAAAAGGAGTGACATACAATGCATAAAAGCCCACACTTCCGTTAGCTCACACATTACATCCATTTTTGGGTGTTGGAATCGTGAACGTGTACAACATTGTCAACACAAATGAAGGTTCTCATCGGCTCAGCGCATCATATCACATCCATGAGCGTACAGAAGCCACCGAATACTTAGAAAAATGCATTCATGTATAAATTACAAACTTGCACGTCATTCACATGAATGGAAATAAAAAAGAAAAACAAAATATGTATAATAACAATGCAGCATGTAAGAGAAGATAATTGTCACCAAAGTGAACAAAGAACCACACCAGCCAATGTGTGACTGTGCTGAAGCCTCTTTCTCTCTCTCTCTCTCTGTGTGTGTATGTTTTACTTTTATGGAAATCAAGTGATCAAATGTGACATGATGCAGCTCTGTGGCTCTTTTGTTCAGCACCATCACGGAGCACAGCAGTTCTTTCAGTGGCGTTCAAAAAAATATACTTTTTGATAGTGTTATAATCAAAATACACGCGAATTTTTAGATTATGTGTTGCCGACCGATGACGTCATTCGGGAAATAGACATTCGAAATGCTCCTTCTTGAGGAAAAAAATCCTCCTTTTTGATTACTCCATCAAGAGAAAACTTTTTCCCAACAATCGACTAGAACGTCTACTCCTTAGCAATGCATCTATATCGATAAGTCGAAAAATGATACGATTCTGGCAGGATCTTCCAGTGCGCCACTCTGTTAATACCTCGTTCAGAGTTTTTTTTTGATCACATACACTTTAATAGCAAACACACCAAATCCTGTCTCGACAGCCTTCGAATTCCTCATTTGTTTTTTTTCCCTGAACATTTTCTGTTTTTCATTCAAAAGAAAAAAACAAAAATCCATAAACTATTTTTAAACTTACTCATAATTGTGGCACATGTTAGCAACTACGATTCAGCCAAATTGAGAATAAACAACAACAAAATTCTGAACAACGCAATCCATGGAATGCTTCATTCATAGTTAGTGTGTGAAATGAGAACAACAACAAAAATCGCCTTTCCAAATGGTGCAACATTTTTTCATCAGTGCAATAATAAAATGCTACAATTCTCTCTCTCTCTCTCTCTGGGTTCGTCGTCGCCGTTTTTTTGTTGTTGTTGTTGTTCGTTTGTTTGGAACGTAAATAATATTTTAATGGGAGCCCATTTTATCGCGTCCGATTGTAACAAACAAATTATATAGACGTTACTAATTGCATTACAGACATATCAAAATGTTCTGTAAAAAAAATCATTTTCGGCAGCCGTCGAAGAGTTTTTCTCAAATCCAAGAGCATATTTTTGAGATTTTTATTTTTGTGAATTTATTTTGATGCTTACATTGTAACCCGGACTCTCAACACTCAGCAACAACAGCACAACAACACCAAGACACATCAACAAACGTTAAAACGGATCAATTTCTGTCGATCGCACTAGCTGTGCTGTGTTGTTTGTTTATGTATTGTTGATGTTCTATTTATTTTTCTTTTCCACACAGTCCGGTGCGCTGTTCAATTTTTCGTTTAATTTCGTTTTATTTATTCGGTTCATTCACACTTTTCGCCGCCAATATGTTACTATCGGTAAATGCTAATGCTGACGATATGATTTCTATTCGTTTCAAATAACAACAACAACGACAACAACGAAAAACGTGTTCATTTTTATTCTACTGTTACTATCATTGCATTTCAGTTTAAATGAACCAAGGAATCCACACACACACACAGTGAAAATGATGAAAATGTCGAGAGAGAATCTCAAAAACTCAACAAATGTGAATTTGAACATGCATGAATTTCGAAAATGAAACATTTTTATGGTCGATAAAATTTGATGGATTTGTGTACAGCATCCGAGCAATTCATATAAATAATGTGTTGATTTCATTATGGTGTAGAGAAATGAAGAATGAACCCAACACACAAACAGAAGAGAAGAAAAAAAAACACACACACAAAAAAAAACCAAACAGTAACGAAAGAAAAGATTAGGCATCACACAACACCTCCATCGGAATCATCTTAATTTATATCGGGCGTCAAGAAATGAAATACACATTAACACCCAACCGAACTTGCCCGACCCGCTAACGTAATTCCAAACAACAACAACGACAACAACAAAAAACAAACGCAGCAGCATAATTGTATTGTCTAATAAAGGGTGGAATCGCATCACATGTTTCTCATAAACACCAACCGGCAATCATTTTTTTTCCGTTGTTGTTGTTCCATTTTAACATTTCATTTTCACTCTTAAAAATGAATCAAATTCCACGGTCGAAATTAATTTCTGTGGAATTCCTGTGTGCAGGAAATCCCCATGCTAAGAATAGAATTGCGTTCGAACATATTTTTTTTTATTCTAGTGCTTTTAATTAAATTGTTTTAAATTTTGTTTCTCTTTTTTTTTTCTCTCTCTCTCTTGAATTCGAACCACAAAAAAAATAGGTTTGAGTGCGGAATACTTGAATGGGCGAGGACCATCGTTGAGCGATATTCATGGTGCCGTGAATAGTTCATTGGCCAGTGCTGATTTTCATTTTAGCTTGGACGGTAGCAATGGACGATTAGGAAATTCACGTGATGCAGCCGCAAGCGGTATGCTACGGGCCAGTGTTAATCGAAAACGTGCCCTCTCATCATCACCGTATTCCGATTCATTTGATATCAATACAATGATTCGATTTTCACCAAACTCATTGGCCACCATGGTCAATGGATCGCGCAGTAGCAGTGCAGCTAGCGGTTCATTTGGACATTTATCGGCTGGCCTTGGGATGCATGCAGCCGCCGCTGCGGCTAGTATGGCAGCAAGCATTACACCACACATTCTATCGGCCCATTTATTCCGAGCGAGCGGTCTATTGCATTCGTCATTCCAACCGGGACATTATCCACATCATCATACATCTCCAACATCGAGTATGTTCTCATTGGGACATCATCCATTGCAGTCACCGATGGTCGCTTCGTTGCAGCACGGCGATAATGCCGCACTATCGGTAAGTCTTGTGCGCGATATACAATATAAAATCGGGTGGATGGACTCAGTTCTTGAGTCTGAAATTTCAGACCGACTAAAATTTAAACTCAATTTGATCGATATGTCTCTGTTTTTTACCCTCATCTCAATTTAGCATCATC
Organism: Aphidoletes aphidimyza; assembly: GCA_030463065.1. Taxonomy (NCBI): domain Eukaryota; kingdom Metazoa; phylum Arthropoda; class Insecta; order Diptera; family Cecidomyiidae; genus Aphidoletes; species Aphidoletes aphidimyza. Next base: position 4,536,486 of record CM059997.1, on the reverse strand, counting down.
ATGGCCTTCGACATTCATCCGTTTCACCATCACGTAATCCACTTCAGAAAACCAATCACCAAATTTCCAATATGATTGTCGATGACAATCACAATAATAATGATCGCAATGAAAACAATAACATGTCAAACACAATTGAAATGAAAAGTATTGAATTGTCAAAGAAACACGATATGGCAATTGGAAGTACACACATGGCATTCAATAATAATAAAAGTAAACATGAAAGCAGCCAAAATGAGAGCAATAAAATGCAGATCGAAAAGAATAATAATGATGCGGCAATTAATAGTAATAATACGGTAGCACAAGTGGAAGCGGACAGTGCATCCGGTGGTATTACATCGGAAGCAATTGCATTCAATGCAAATGTTGCAAATAAAAAAATTGCAATTGGAAAACGGACAATAAAACGTGAAAATGGAACAAACATGTTTGGCATGGCACCCACATCCAATCACCATGTGAACACAAATAAGACTGGCAATTTGAATACGAATAGCGGTGGTTCATCGGGAAATGAAATCTCCGGCGCTGGAATGGGTGATGGAATTGTCGATACCACTGATTTAAAAGATGATGCTGAAATGATGGATTTCGTTGAAACGAATTGCCATTGGCGTGATTGTGGTTTGGAATTTGCCACACAGGAAAAACTTGTCAAGCATATTAGTGACGATCACATACATGCCAATAAAAAATCGTTTGTATGCAGGTGGGAAGATTGTTCACGCGAAGAAAAACCATTTAAAGCACAATACATGTTGGTCGTTCATATGCGAAGGCACACCGGCGAAAAACCACATAAATGCACGGTAAGTTTGGTTGTTCGGTTGTTGTTAATTTATTTATATTGCATACATGTTTAAATGGAACACAAGCGAATTATCATGTCACAATTTCATGTCTTTTAGTTTGAGGGTTGCTTCAAAGCATATTCACGCTTGGAAAATTTAAAAACACATTTGAGATCGCACACCGGCGAAAAACCGTATACATGTGAATACCCGGGCTGCAGTAAAGCGTTTAGCAATGCATCCGATCGTGCTAAACATCAGAATCGTACGCACAGTAATGAGGTAAGTGACGGCAAAAATGATTAAAAGATAAAACATCAAACCACTCGACAAATGAATTCAACGAGCAATTTTGTTTTTTTACATAAAATTCATTATGCATATTTTTTGTGTTCTTTTTCGCTTTTCAATTTATAGAAACCGTACATTTGCAAAGCACCCGGTTGTACAAAACGTTATACTGATCCGAGTTCATTGAGAAAGCATGTAAAAACCGTGCACGGAGCTGAATTTTATGCGAGTAAACGGCATAAGGGAACACCATCGAATCAAAATAGCTTTGACGATGGGCATGGCGGTGTATCGAATGCAAGTGGTTTTGATTCGAGTCCGCGCAGTGAAGATCATCAAAGTGTTGCTGGTGGTAAAAATACAAGTGTATCAAGTCCAAGCATCAAATCTGAATCCGATGCCCATTCACCGGATCAACAAATCAATAGCCCAATGAGTGGTGGTGCTATGCAACACAATGCAACCGGTTTGAATGATGAATACGAATATGTGCCATCATCGATGGTGATGGGCGGTGGAGCACCGATCATTGGTGAAAGTGTATCGGCTATGGATGATCCAGCCTGGCCATACGAAGATGAAGATTTGGAAGTGGCGGATTTGCCAATTGTTTTACGTGAAATGGTCGGATTGAGTCCGGGTTTAGAAGAAAATGATGTTGGCTACGGTCAAATGGGTGACAGCGTTGTTACACCAGCTCCAATGATCTCTGATCGTAATCCACGCAATCGATTTAAGCCACGTTTGCAGGCCAAAGGCATCTCATCACTGTCCAATATACCGGAAATTCATCGACGAAATATGCGACCACTTGATGCAAATCGCCGTATTTCCGATTTAAAAGCAGAACCCGGCACTGGACCCAGTCTAACGCCATTGGGAAATGAACCACAAACTCGTCTACAATTTCCACCATCAACAACAATCAATCCAACCGCAGCCAATGTCGTTCGACGTGATAGCATCAGCTCAAATGCGAGCAGCTTCTATTATAGCATGAAATCGGCCGATGTCAGCCGACGAAGTAGCCAAGGTAATTTTGATTAGTTTTGATTTGAGTTTATAAGTTAAGCTTATCGCTTAAATGGCGATTTTCAATCGTGTTTTGACGATAATTTGGTCTTATTGAACAATTTTATCGAGAAAAAAAACCGACCTTACAGTTCTACATATAAGAGAAAATCTGACTCATTCGTGAGTCATCTATAGATGATATATATAGTTATATCAAAACCTTATTGACTCATTCAATTTTCTTAATAATCAACAGCTTCACAGCATTCAACTATGCTATCACCACCATCAGCGTCATCGGTTCAGGCGATGCGCCCATCGATGAATGCAAATAACACAAATTATGCATCATTTTATGATCCAATTTCGCCCGGTAGCTCGCGACGATCCAGCGAAATGTCGAATACAACAACTGGCGGACAATGCATTATACCGCCACCACCATCATCACACCTATTGACCACACATTTGCAACGCTTACAGCAAAGTAGCTTTGCAAATCCATTATACAATACAAGCAATCGCTTGTCAGTGCCATCAATTTCAACAATTGGCAGTGAATTATCGTCAGCCCATGATATTGGTGCGATGCATATGCATCCATGTGTACCAGATCGTCGTATGTCCGAACCAGTGAATTTTGGTGCAAACGAAAAATCACCACCGCAAAGACCACGATCTCTAACACCAACAAAACTCACAACCGATGCAACAACAGCTGTTGCCACGGGTAAGCATCTTTCATTGACACGTTCGCCTCTATTTTTTGTGTTTTCTTTTAATTTCATTTGAAAAAACGAACATTTTGCTAATAAACAGTCAAAATACAAAATCGTGTATAATCGAAACATATCTAATGAGTTAATAAAATATATCTAATGAACGACAAAAAATTGCTCCTTTTCACAGCAATCAATGTTGAACAGCATCCAAATCGTGAAGTTGATTTGGATGAAGTGGAAGAAGGTGAAATGGTTGAAGATAAACTAATTATACCCGAAGAATTTAAAAATTATTTGAATCAAGTGGCTGACAATGAATTGGGCGCTGTTAATACGAATGCAACAAACAATCCAAATGCCAATCGAAATGATGAAAAGCAAACGGAACAATCGCAAATGCCACAAACACGCCGATTGAACGCAAATCCCGAGAATTTCAATCAATGGCGAAATCCACAAGCCTATCAAATGCCAAGTCCATTGAATCAACCACAAAGTCCACCGTTGGTTGCCACACCGAATACGCCGGCCGCACGTGCAACCGATATGTGGCCATGTCCACAATACCAACAAGCTCCGCCTCCATATCCAAACTACTACAATCAAAATGGACAAAGCCCATCGCATGCAACACAAATGCATTGCAACTACAGCGGTTACAGTAGCGCCATGAACTATGGAATGATGAATTACGGTGCGTATTTTACTGACGATCTCTTTGATTTTGTCATTGGTTTTTTTTTATTTCATCTTTTTTTGTGAATTTATACAAAAAATACGGATTTTTTTTGAGTGCATATGAATTCGAATTTTTTTTTATCAGAGCAAATCGGAGCAAATAAAATAATGATCAATTTTCTCTTGTGTTTTTTGTTTTGTTTTCACCAATACAGGTGCAAGTACGGTAAATGCATGTACACAAACACCAGGCTATTATCATCGTACCGATCAAAGTGCCATGAATTGTTGTCAATTGTTGCGTGCGCTGCAAATCAGCGATGATACAAGCAATCCATTGAAACCAAATGGCATGCAAATGAACGGGTCACCAAATTTACCGAATCAAAGTGATTTAAATCAAATGGCTGGTGAGATTCAATGCAAAGACATCAGTCAATCGCAAATGTCACCGGTTGTGCAACCGCAATCGGTTCAAAAATCACCTCAATTGCAACAGCTACCATCACAACAGCAGCAACCCACACAACCGGCACCAGCACAACCGCCCCAACAGCAACAGCAGCAGCAGCAGCAGCCATCACAGCCGCAACAACAACAACAACAACAACAACAACAACAACAACAACAACAACAACAACAACAGCAACAGCAAATGACCAATATGTATGCCACAACAATGCCAATACAAATGACAAATACCACACCAAACAGTGCAATGCCGGCCACAAATTTGAATGTACAAAGCCAACAAACGTCAATGCGTCCCGATATCTATCAACGTACACTTGAATATGTTCAAAATTGTCAATCATGGACTGAACAACCGGAAACGGTAACCAGCACATCGAACATGCAAATCAGTGATATGTCAACATCGTTAAGTTCACTTCTAGAAGAAAATCGGTACTATAATTCAGTTTTATGAAGCCTTCCCAGCCCCTGAAACAATTGATTGAAAATAACAATTTGTAGAATTTAAGTAGCAAAAAATCAATCAAAAAAAAAAAAAAAAAAACAAACAAACAAAAATCCATAGAAAATAAATTGCCATTTTGCCAATTGAATTTATAAGTGAGAGACAATAACAAAGGGAGCCTAAACTACTTCAGGCGACATTTTGTTCTAGAAAAACAAATTGGTAGATTTTAATCGATGTTTTTTTAAATTTAAGGTAAACTTGATGCATGAACAAAAAGTGCCTATATTTTTTACAAAAAAAAACAACAACAACAACAACAACAAATTATGAGAAAAGATAACGAAATAGTCTGATTTAAATTCAGCGACCATTATTTCAACGCCTTGAAATACTACTTAATGATGATGAAGAATATGAAACACAAATTTAATTCTAAAATTTAGAATGGAATTTTTTTTTTATACAAACTTAAGTAATTTACGCTTTTTGTACAAATGCCGGAAAAACAAAATGTTTTGACAACCGTTTTTCTTTTCAGTTAAACAAAAAAAATGAAGAAAATAAAATATTAATATTGTGGTAATGTGATCTAAATAAATGTGAAAAAAAAAATCAAATGAAAATGAAATAAACAATGAAAAATGTTAAATGCCAGAACATTGACTGGGGCTAAACAATTTTTAAAACTAGCACAAGCTCGGACTAGATTTTAAGATAGTTTTTTTTTTATTGGTTAGTTAATCAAGCGTAAATTACAAATACAAATTATAACTATTTACACATGCATTTAAGCGAGAGATAAACAAACAAATGTGCTCGAGTGAAAAACTGAACTCGTTGTTCAAATCAAAACAACAACAAAAAAACACAAATTTTATCACTTAATCGGAAGACAAAATGTTCGACTTAATTTTTTTTAAATCTTCGTTTCTTCCTGTTCGAAAATAAGTTAAAGTGAAAATGCATTTTCAATAGAATTGTCCGTTTTCTTTAATTTTGTTTGTTTCCTAAAAAAAAAATCGTTTTAGTTAGTTAGCAGAGACTTAAGAGTTTGACTGGTGGCAAATTCAGTGTTTTTATTTTTAAATATAAATAGTTTTGCTATTTAAAATTCGATTAAATTTTTTTTTTAAATAATAATCGAAATGTCGATGTGCCGCAAAATAAAAAAAAAATAAAAAATTCATTATCGAGTTGAAAATGTTCGCACAATTTTCATTTTGTAAGTTCGCAAATATCTAGTATAATTAATTCGTTTTTCATTTGATATGTCAAATTGACCAAATTCAAATGTAAAACACAAAAGCAATGAACCACGAGAGAATCGTTTGTATCTCAGATTAACAAACAAAACAGTTAGTTTTATTTTCTCTTTTTAGCTATAATCAAACCGACAACTTAGCATTTTTTTTTTATTTGTATGACACAACAATTAATTCGAATAAATGAATGATTAAAATTAAAAACGATTCGTTTGATTTCATTTTTTATTTTTCATTTTTTATTTCAATTCAAATAGATTCAATTTTATTCAACATTTGACTAAAATATTTAACAAAAGAAAATACAACAAATATTTAAAAGAATCTAGTCAATGGATGAGCTGGAAAATCGTATTGTTTTTGTAACAATAGAAATGTGACATAATCATGATATTTTGCGAATGTTTTTACTGGACCAGCATCAATGTACTGCAGTTGTTTTTGTATTTCGGCATCATTTTTATCACAGATCATTTTACACATGGCAACTTCATATTGTGCACTTGGTAATTTCATTTTTAATGAACGATCACAACGTAATAAGCATGCAAATTGTGCATAAATGCATGCGGCAACATCGGCCATTTTTTGAAATTCAATGTGCCGTTTGGACATTTCTTGTGATTCCATTTCAATAAATGACGATGAACCCAATCGACATTCACGAATTGAATGAAATATACGTTCAGCAACCGCTCTCAATTGCGGCTCATACCCTTCGAACTGCTTTTGTTCCATAAAATTTTGCATCAAAAATTCTTTATTCTTTTTCACATGCACTTCTTGAATTATACGATTCTGTCAAATAAAACAATAAAATATATGTCTGATTAGTAAAATATAACCGATAAAAAAAATGGACAAAATATTTGGTTAGATAAAAACGTTTTAAATGATTTACCATACGATGTTGAATGCAAACTGAGCCGATGTGAATTTTCAATTTATTTTTTGGCTCGTCGAATTTCAATTGAACCGCATTTTCAATGAACTGATTGACCGGATGCTCTTTTACTGTAACACGTGAATCAACAAAATTTAATAGTTCCATTGTCATATTTACCAACTGGTCTTGAGAATACGTCTGAAGAAAACAGAAAAAAAACACAAAAATGTTATGAGCTAAGTAAAGGTTCATCGATGATGCATATGTTTTAAGAGACAAAAATCCTTTAATTTACCTTAAAAATGGCCGTTTCGAGGTCAATATTTGTGTTCTCATATTTATCCATTATTCCTGTGGTTAAATACAACATACTTTCTAATGCATAAATTGAGCATGCATATTTGCCAAGGGCTAATCGCAATGTTTTCGCTTCATTCTGTTGACTGTAACCAAAATAAATTAAAATTGTAAAAATATAGAGAGTTAGAAGTCGTTGCAATGTGCTGGTCATGATGCTGGTTTAAATCTTAGTGTTCGCAATCGGGAATGTTTTGGGTGTCGAGAATCGGGTTAAAATTTTGGATCAAGGTGTGAGGTGTCTCAGGCCAAAAATAAAGGACGATAAAGTTCAGAACGCTCAAAACTCTAAGGCCCAACAACTAATTTTGCTCTTCTCAACTCGAAACACCTCAATCCAAAATGCGAACACTGTCAACTACACTGTTACATACCTTTCTGTTGCAGTTGCACTTTCAATAGACTCTGCAATGCTCATCATGTATTTCAAAATGGATTTCATTTGTGTTAAATTGAGTGAACCTTGATCGAGCCGTGAATGTATTTGAATTTTTTGTTTAATATATTCGCCAGTACCAGGTATCGATAGAACCGAATCTAACCCAACCAAAAATGGAAAAAATAAGAAATAGACCAAACAAACAAATGCATAAATTGAAAAAAACCTTCGGAATTTTCTTATCACACAGACGGAATTTTCGGGTTGTTATTTTTTTTCGTGTCATACCTTTTGATAGCTTAACATCATTGAATGTGACTGAGCCCATATAGAGATTCGTATGTCCGATAGTTTTATTCTTTTTGTGAACTGTTACGCCAGGTAAATGTCGATCAACCATGAAAACGCTTAATGAATCTTTCTTATCGCCTTTGTGATCGTTAATCCGAGTTTGAGCTAATACAAGGAACAAATTTGAATCGGCTGCATTTATAACAAATGATTTTGTTCCTATGGAGCACATAAAATTACAAAAAAAAAAAAAAAAATCAATACTCGGTCCAGTCGAATTGACATGGAATTTAATTTTTGTTTGATACCCATACCATTTAGATACCAATGTTCATCGCCATCATCATACTCAGCTTGTGTATTTAGTCCAACCTTATCGGCCGGATTCCATTCATGAAATGCTGTGGTTGCAATCAATTCACCGTTTGCCAATTTTGGTAAATATTTGGCGCATTGTTCGTCCGTTCCGATTTCAGTGATTGCCGCACAAACGGATCGATGTGCATTTAATGTCTGAGCAGCAGCAATATTCTGATTCAATGCTTCACTGGCCAATGTACGTTGTGTATATGAAAGTTCTTGGCCACCAAATGCTTTTGGTACATTATAACCAAATAGATGCATGTCATTGAATGCCTTGTACACGGATGGACTAAAACCAGTCTCATTATATTCAATTTGTTTGGTAAAATATTCGGATATTTGTACATTTGCTTTTTTGCAATTGTCTAAATCTGCTTTTGACATAACTTCTGGGTATGTTATATCTTCATCTTCAATGTTTGCGACAAAAAAACTTTTCACCACAATCGGTTTTTCAACCATAACTTCAAATGCACGGCGTCCACTTCGAGATAGCTGCTCTTTCATGTACACTTTTTCGGTGAGCTCTTCGAATAGCTTTCGTGATGGTAAATTTTGTCGACTTTCATCATTCAATCTGATTGAACTAATTGAAATCGAACGATAATTATAGAATTTGGTGCGAACACACGATAAAATACCACTTCGCAATATCATGGCTTTTAAAATGGTCCTTGTTTCGGGCGGGCTAAAAATCCAATATTACGCACACTTTGTTCACTGTTTTGAAACGGTCTTTTCAATCCCATTCGTTTTTATTTTGATTCTTCAAACCACAACATTATATTTTACAAAATGACATAACCTCAATTGGCAAAGTGACAGTTTGACATTCAATTCACCACCGTAAATATCATATTTAAACATCATTTTCACCGCCAAACATGAAAACCAAAACTGATTTGAATTTTACCATTTTTTGTATAATTTTATTAATCAACAATAATCCTACAACATTTACATGAATTTATTTAAATCTAAAAGAATCGGAAAAGTGGATGAACTGGGAAATATGTTTTAGACTTAAGCAATTGCTTAGCTATCAACTGATAATTTTTATCAATTGGAACGATTGGACCATCCTCAGTGATGTCCATGAGTTCTTTCACTTGCCTTGCAAACATATCACCACAACAACCAGCTAAAACTCGTTCTTGTTCAGCTCCCGGTAAACGTAAAATCCATGCACGATTTGAACGCACCAAACATGCAAACGATGCATAAATACATGTGGCTGTTTCAGCTAATCGTTGAACATCAGCATGTTCATTCAATAGATTACGTCCATGGTGGGCCATTAAATTATTTGCACCGATACGAAGCCGTTGAATTGATGCTTCCAGCCAATTTGCAGTCGTATCAAATTCTTTTACAACATGTTCTAATAAACGTAAATTTGATTGAAATTTGTCCATTGTTTCCTCGGACCAAAAACGTCGCAGCACATATTCGGGATTAAACAGTGGATTTCTTCTCTTTTTTACATCTTCAAAAATGCGATCCTTTGTGTGAAATATAGAGAGAAAAACAGAAATTATCTCTCGATTTGAATCGAAATGGTAAAAACAACTAAGGTAAATGAATGAAGGAAGACGAATTGAACAGCACTTACGCCACTATGCTGAATGCCAGCCACACCGATATACAATTTTAAAATATCTTTTGGCTCGCCAAATGTTTGCAATTGTACCGCATCACGTAGTAAATGATTCATCGGATGCTCGTCTACGGTGATTGGCATATCGATGACACTTGACAAGTTCATTGCCATCGACAGTAATGCGTCCTGTGTAAATGTCTATTTTTGTTGTTGTTGTTGTTGGAAAAATGCATTACATTTATTATTAATAAACATTAGTTATGAGATTTGCATGATTTTTGTTTTAAAATTGTATTTTGCACTCACTTTTACAATGGCAGTTTCAACATCAATATTTGAATTTTTATATAAATCCATCAATCCAGTTGTCATATAGAGCATACTTTCAGCTGCATACGAATTAGATGCACATTTTGACACCTCTAAACGTAATGCATTCGCTTCAAAGTGATCACTCTCGGGACTGAAACAAATTAATGCACATTGTTCATTGTTTATTTGTAGATTTTGTGTGTGTGTGTTTATCCAAGCGAAAATATTGAACTTACTTTGAAAGTCGAGTTTGTTGTTCCTCTGTATCAACCGTATCTAACATATATTTGGTAATCTCTTTCATTTGTGCCAAATTTAATGCACTCAGTTGAATTCGAGAGAGAAATTTTGTAGTTTGCTCGATATGACGTCCGGTTCCAGGCACTGAGAGCATTGCATCTGAAGCAAAAATTACGAAACACATTGAATTTTATATGATTTATTGAGTCGTTTTCATTAGAGCTGACTATGAACAGATTTTCAAACAAAATATTTTCGATCTACCAAAATTTCAGACTCAAGAAATGTTTCAAACATACAAAAATTTAAAAAGTGCCTTTTTTGAGCAAAACAAAAAAAATGTTTGAATTAATATTCGTGATCAGCTCAAATCTTGTCTTGTAATCTATAAACAAACCTTCTGATATATAAACATCCTTAAAAGACACATTTGATTGATACAAATCTCGATGTCCAAATGTGATGTCTTTCTTGTGAACGGAAACACCGGACAAGCTGCCATCAACTAAGAAAATGGTCATTGAATCGGATTTGCTGCTCTGTGGCACTACAGCTGACACCATAAACAGATTCGATTTGGCTGAATTCAGTACAAACGATTTGGTGCCATTCAATCGCCATTGTTTTTTATTTGCATCGTATTCGGCAACGGTGGTTCGTGCAGCTACATCATTTCTATGCCATTCTTGTAATGCAGTAGTCGCTACCAAATCACCTTTGGCCAATTTTGGCAAATAATTGGCACGCTGTTCATCAGTGCCAAATTGATTGATAGCCTCACAAACTAAACGATGTGCATTCAATGCCATTGCAACATTAATGTTACGAGATTCAGCTTCGCTGGCTAAAATTGTTTCGGTGTAAGTGTGTCCAGAACCGCCAAACTCCTTGGGCACATTATAACCGTACAAGCCCATTTGTTTGATGGTATCATGAACGGGTTTACTTATGCCTTTACCATCAAATTGCACATTCTCATCAATATAATTTGCAACATTTTCATTTTGTGCAATCATTCGATCCAATTCATCTTTTGATATCACTTCTGGATACAGCATTTGTTCCGGATCAACTTCACTAATAAAAAACTTTTTCACAATAATCGGATCTTCGATGAGCGGTTCAATGGCACGACGTTCTTTTGCAAATAAATCATCAACATTTGGCAATGTTTGATTGATATTTTTTGCAGTGGCATTCCATAATGTGGTTGAAATTGGTCGATTTGAACGAATATTTGTACGGAGCAACCGCAAAACTCCTGTTCGCAGCATTTTTATTAACAGATTCTTTGCTGTTTAACCACGAAATTTGACTGATTCACGTCGAGTTTATTTTGATTCACAACAAATTACTGATAAAACATCAACATAACCACAATCGTTCGGTTTCGGATGACAATTTAAAATGTCAACATTTTTCACCACAGTCAAACAGTGCAATTGACAAACGTTGCAAGTGACAAATGTCAACACTTGGCTGATGGAAACGATAACAAATTAAACCACGAAAAACTACGGTTTTGGGCTTCAGATAAATTGATTTGATGGGAAAAATGACTGATTGTTGAATGAATATATGAAAGGCACACCAGGAATATCGCATAGAATTAATGAATGATCGCATTTGAGTTGATTTGAACTTGAGGCTTGAGTGCATGGTGGTAGGCATTTTTGAAAATAGTACTTCCGATTGGAATATAACAATACACTCACACACTCATACACGGAATTGATCATTTCGTGTATGGTAACACTGGTTGGTTTTCTTGTTTGCCCACTTGTACTAACGCCAGAAGCATATTTGATTTCTTTGTGTGTGTTTGTGTGTCGTTCACTGTTTCGGTGTAATCATCGAATCGCATAGTATACCGTTGTGTGTATCACGGTTCAATGCTATGCGGTGTTTTTGTATGGCTGTACCCATTCACATAAACATCATATATATGCCACACACACACACACACACAACTACATGGTCACATGTCAGTGTTTGATTCCCATATAAAATCGAATGTGTCCCCCTTCACCGTACCAATTCATATCGTTGCATTCATCATTTAATCCGGAACTTGAAATGCAAAACATTTCAAATTGAACATTTCATGCGAGCAATTTCGAGTTTCTGATTTTGAATTGTGCAATGACGACAACGACGATATCGACGAGCGACGGAAAAATAATTGAGCGAATTTAATTGAATTCGGCTGTTGGCGACGACGTGTTAAATACATATATATATGTCGTATGGCAAACCAAAAAACGAAGACCAACAGAAAAACAAAAAATTATAATAATTACGATGATGGAAATTGGAATTCATTATAATTGATGTTTAACAGCGCCGCCATTACGTTGTTTTCATCAAACATGCAATTGACAAAGTCCCCATAATAGAAAAAGTATACTATCAAGTGATATTGTATGGCATGAACTCAATAACATTCAAGAGAGAGAGAGGTACGCATTCGAAGTAAATCCAAAAAGCCCATTTCGCTGTGTGTATTTGGTTGGAAGTTGTATAGTTTTGGATCGGTATCGTGGTGTGTATAGAATTTGGTTGGTATGTGTGTGTGTGTGTGTGTGTGTGTTTGTGAGTGTAGTGGCTGACTTTAGTACTACTCATACTCACTGGTTGGATTGTGAGATTTGATTTGCTACTTCTTCTTCTTTTTCCCCGACAGAGAGAAAAAAAAGTTTTTTTTCCTTCTTCTTCTTCTCTGGCTCTGTTTCTCGCTTTCCTTCTTTCTCATATCGCATAGCCAAGTTTATTATTTCTCTTTGGCTTTCGGTTAGTTTCACGCGTAGCGAGTCACATTGAATGTGTGTATACGTTTAGTTTAGTTTTTTTTTTTATATGTCGGGCTGTTTTGTTCGTACATGTATTTGCAACACACAACACAGCAGCAAACGAAAAAAAATATATATCAAGCAACAGTAACACAAATCTATTTTGTGGTAATTAATTTCATTCGTTAATAAGATAAAAAAAAAGAGAGAGAGAATTTCCAACCAAAATCCATTTTATTTCGTTCGAATATCAGTTCTCATATTCACAAATTTCTGTTTTTTTAAGATAATATTCACGAGAAAGAATTCAAATCATAACAAAAACAGTGTTCATTCTATTTAATTTTAGTGTAAATTGAAGAAAAAAAAAATTTATTTGTATTATTATTCAACGAGAACGTATTTTTTCAGTAAATTTTGTTGTTTTTTTTTTTGTTGGTTCGGTAATTATTTTCTCAGTGACTAAATGTGAACACACAAAAAAAATAATAAAGAAACAATAATAATAATTCCAACAACAGCTGCACAAATCCAACTCGGTTCGATATCTGATGCAAGTGTATTTCAATCGTCAAGCAATTTTTTCTTCTTATATTTATTTCTATCGAATGAAAAATGTAAATACGGTTTTTATTCGATTTTCATTTTGTTATTGAAAAGACAGAGAATTCGAATGGATTTTGAAAATAGTTGCTCGTTTGTGGGTTAAGAGTGTATGAGCTTCAGTTAACTCAAAAAAAAAAATGAGAAATATCAACATTTTTCTTGTTGTTTTGTGAAATATATTGGTTCGAATTGGTGTGTGAATTTGTATCAAAAGTAAATTTTGGTGTCGAGTGTTGAGAAATTGCATTTTGTGTGTTTATTCTTTCTGTTTTGAGTAATCGATAGCCTTCAACCAATTTCATTTCAAGGAGTTTCTTTTCGAACGAAACAAAAACACACGAAAATTCGAGGCATTTTTCGGCATCAGTCAACCTCATGTTCACAATGTGGTCTATGGTTACAGCCACAAATCCTAATTTGGTCATTAACATTGAAAATGATTGCCCGCAGGCTCATCGATTTTTATGCAAACTGAACACTTTTTTTTGTTACTGCAATTTTTCAGTGTGAATAAATGAATTGGTTTTGTTGTTGTTGTTAAATTTTGGTGTGCAATTGCATATATGTTGTGTGTGTATATGTGTTTGATGTGCTTGATTCTAATTTGCACCTGATTTGAACATTTCTAATAGGAATTACGGCTAAACTGTCTAAGAAAATGAGTGTTTAATGTATGGTTACCTTCCTTTTTACGCTGTGTGATCAAAGCCGTTCTTCTTTTGTCGCAATCAGTGCAACGAAAATGTCGAAATAATGAGTGCAAATGTTTCATTTGTAAATCAGTTTGAATAGAAGAAATATTTCAACGTAAGCCATGAACAGGCCATTTGAAAGGCTGTATAGTAAATTGGTTTCTATACGCTGACACCATGTATGGTCAGAGGTTCCTTGAAAATTCAGTTACTCTTGGCATTTTGTTGTGTGGATTGCATAGTTTTGGATGAAAAAATGAATGATGGTTTGATGAAAATTTGATTGGAAACCGAACCCGATGAAACAGGCCCATGGAACTGGATGAAGATGGTTTATAACTCAATACGTGCATACAATTGAATTTCAAGTGTTAAGTGCTACCGTTACCGTCATTTCGGTAAAAAAAAAAAACGAAGAGAAATATATGAAAGAGAGATGCCTCTCTATGTGACTAGTCGAAATGGCATGTAATTGTGTGCGTCGATGAGAAAATGACTGAAATATTATTGCCCCGTGTGTCGAGATATGATTGAGTATGCGTGCGGTTATGGCTGTATGTGTGCAACAAATTGTATCGTTGTGAGTGTCTGCGTGCATGTGTGTGTGTGTGTGTGTGTGTGGATTTTATACGAGTGAGTGTGCTTTACCAGTGCAACCTTTGTGGGTTCAAAAACGAAAAGAAAAATTGAATGCGGGATGCGATTGTATGCGTTAACCAAACGAAATAATACTACTAAATATTGCTTATAGAGAGTTTTTAGCCTCTATAGTATCCGAAGTATAGAGTAGATTGTGTGTACGTGCAAAATAAGATCTTAGTTATGAAATGTAGGAAATCAGCCGAACAGAGGCAACAACGAAAACGAAAAGTGAAGATAGATAGAAAAATAAAACGCGATTGAAATAAACGCAACAAACCACAAAAAAATAATAATAAATAAATAAATAAATAAATAGGATCATTTTTCCCGTTCGTGTGTTTTTTTTTCGTGTGTCTGTTTCTATATTCATTCTTCTGAATAAAATTTCTTGTGGACTATTTATTCTCGGAAGAGTGCGTACAAATTTCTTGCTACAAAAAATTATTATTATTTTTTTTTCTCGCTGCGCCTTTTTTTCTCTCTCTCTTCAGTTTGTTGACTCTCGATAGTAGTAATTCTGGTGGATTTTCTTGTGTGTCTCGCGGTCGATTTGTTTGTTTGCCAGGGAATTAAAAGTGAAAAGTTGTGAGTGAAAAAAAAAGAAGAAGAAAAAAAGAAAGAAAGAAAAAAAAAATCGGTATGCAAATGAGCGATGCACAAGTACAATAACTGTTTGCAATTTTCCTCTATTTCCAATTTCACTCTGAATGATGTGTGTGTGTTTGTGTATTTTCTGTGGTCAAAATTAAAACGCTTCTATTGATTTGATGTATTAAATTTAGTGCAATGATTATTCACATTTGTCGTTTTTTTTTCGTATGTTGGTTGAAAATCAAGTGTTTGGAATGGTGTGTAATTTTGTGTATGTGTTTCCGATTTTTGTTTTTTTTTTCGTTTTTTTCACCATCAAAAACTTAAAATTCATTGTTTCGAGAGACGCGTTTCCATTATGGTTATGTTTTCTTTGTTATCTTTGGAATCATCGTTGAATGTGTGAATATATGAACCGCCTAAGTCCCACACGTCGTATGTTCCCCCAAATTTAAAAACAAAAAATGCCATCGAAACGCGAAATTTCCGAAAAAACAGCATCATTTTTTTTCGACATTACTTTTTTGTTTCGACATCGCATCTACAATCAATTCTTTTTTTTGTTGTTAAATGCTATCAACTTTGGTGTTTCGATACGATTGTGCAATTGAACATCGAAACCATATGTGTGCTATTCGAATTAAATTTCAAGTTTGAACCTGACAAATCCAAGATGCAATGTAGATACGAATTTTTGATTTGATTCTAAAAAAACCAATCGGGAAAAAAAGAGACAGGAAAACTTAATAACAACAACAACAATGTTTGTGTTCAATTGCAAGTGTCGATTGTGCCAGCCATCATGCATCGCTCTTGCCTCCTCACAGAGACACACAACCTCATACGTGTTGGACGATACCATTCATGTATTTTTTATTTACCCTTAGTCAAAAAATGACTCGCTCACTCTCTCTCTCTCTCTCTCTCTCTCTCTCTCTCCGTGTTGCCTTTACTTTGCTCGCTTCGACAAAAAAGAAAAAAAATAAATATTCTTTTTTCGATCTCGATTCCAAACGCTACGTTCGCTTCGTGCATATGAGCTTTTTACGAAAAAAGAACTGTGTATTTTTATGTTGTTGCTCTTTTTTTTGAGTGTATTTCTGTCGTACTTCTTCTTCTTTTTCAATTGGTTGATGGAGCCGATACCATTGTGTGCAGTTAGTTTTTTTTTTTTTTTGAAATGTGCACTTAATATTAATTACAACGGTTACGACATCCATTGTCATATGCCTACGTGTGAGTGAATGAGCTTGATGGTTAAAACTTTTCAGCAACAACAACAACAACAACAAAAAACAACACTGAAAACGTATCGATGTCGCATTTCGATGTCGGACTTGTTACTTGCATTTTCTATTCATATGCTGTCTCACTCTATCTCCGTCTCTCTTTCAATTGTTATGAATCTTATGAATGTGTTTTTTTTTTTTTTTGGTTGTTATCCAAATACACATAGAGAGCAATATTTGACAAAAAGGGTGCGGGTTAAAATGGGCATATAACTGTGTGTTTGGGTAAAAACCAGTGAAAAGATGGCGATTTGTTGTTTGTGAGTGTATTTTTTTTTTGTTGAAATTGTTGTTCATTGGACGTAAAAATTTGTGTGAAGGTGGTTTAACTGATACAAAATTTGATCTTTATTGCAAAAAAATATTCCACCATTAATTTCGATATTCCAAGAATGAAGTGGTTTCAAATGAAATTTGAAAATTGAATAAATTTTTCGAATTATTCATATTTCTCTATTGCCGCCGTATAAATGGGAAACAAAAGCAGCGAAAATGTGAAACTATTTTGTTATTGTGTACTTGAATGTGCTTTCTGGTGAAATTGTTAAGCGTGAATCTGTTTTTTTTTCTCTTTAATTTCATTACGTTATTTCAATTTATCAATCTATCAATCGTGCAACAACAAAACGTGTATTTGTAGAAATAAGCGAGAGAAATAAAGACTTTGATTTGAACGATAAAGTGATAAATTTACAATTAGACATGAATCAAAAATTCAACGAAGTAATAAAATTTTCTTCGTTTTTTTTTCTTTTCTTTTTATTTCCATTCGAATTCATCAGGTTCCTTTAAAAAAAAAATCAACTGTTTCCTCGAAATAAATTTACACCAAATTATTAGTAGAGAAATTCATCCGAAGAAATTGCGAGGGTAAAAAAACACACACACGTACACATTGTGGCGACCGATCAAACTCAAAAATCGAACACACACACATCCCGAATGCCAGACAAAATGAATAAAATTAAATGACCATTTGTATGCTGTGGCAGCTATCATTCATCGCAAAGTTTTTCGTTTGTTTGAATGTTTGACGCGGATGAAAACTGAGATTCACTAGGGGCAAACGGAGTAACAATCCAGAAACCAAAACAAGTCAAGCGCATTATTTTTTGTTGTTTTGGTTTGGTTTTTCTAAGTTAAGGAACGTAAACAAACAAAAGCAAAATTACCAAAGCCATTTTTCGAATACATTTCGGAAAGGAAAGTAATCAATCGGATCGCATCAGCCCCGGATTGATATACACGGCTACACAGAGAGAAGAGAGTTGCACGAAATTTCATACCATTGACATTGAGAATGCAAATCAATAGCATCGAAACGAATAAATCAACAAAGACTGAACCCATTGAAACCATCGATTTGGATAGCAGTCCCAGTAAAAATGACATAATTATTGTGTCAGCTGAAACGGACAGCAAATCAGCGCCGGCCACACAACAGTCCGCATCATCATCAACATCATCATCATCATCAACACGGTCACACCTAACACCACCACAGCCAGCACCCCGTCAATCGCACAGCTCATTTTCAATTATCAAAAATGAAGAGTTTGAATTTGAAGTGCCAGAAGAGGCTCCCATATTCGTTCCCAACGAGCAAGAGTTCAAAAATCCATTGACTTATATCAGTAAAATTCGGCCGATTGCCGAAAAATATGGCATTTGCAAGATTCGACCACCGCCGGTAAGTTTGACCGTTTTTTTTTCTCTCCCTCGAGTTTTTCGTCTCTTTTTATTTCACGATAAAGTAACAATTTAGTGGATAAGTAGTCGATATTTTATGCTCAAAATTGGTATATTTTATCCGTTTTGTTATTTTCATTTAGACATGGCAACCGCCATTCACAGTCGATGTGGATAAATTACGTTTCACACCGCGAGTGCAACGGCTCAATGAGCTTGAGGCAAAAACTCGTGTTAAGCTCAATTTTTTGGATCAAATTGCCAAGTTTTGGGAATTACAAGGATCATCATTAAAAATTCCAATGGTGGAACGTAAAGCACTTGATCTGTACTCATTGCATCGGCTTGTACAGGAAGAGGGCGGTTTAGAATTGACCACAAATGGACGTAAATGGTCGAAAATTGCATCTCGAATGGGATATCCGGTTGGTAAAAGTGTGGGCACCATATTAAAAGGTCATTATGAACGCATTTTATATCCATTTGATGTATTCACATCGGGAAAAGAGGGTGAGCTCAAGGTAAATATCACGGATTTCCGATTCCCACCAAAACAAAAACAAAAAAAAAACCACAATCGAAATAAAAGCAAACAAATAAATTTGAAAAAAATGACTAAATTTTGGTTTCTTTGAATTGTTTTCCCGCAATTTTATCATTTAGCCCAAACTCGAGCCAGACTCAGACGACCACGATTACAAACCGCACGGTATTTTATCGCGACAAAATGTCACACCACCAACAGAAACAACAGCGAGACGATCTCAACGTTTTATGGTAAAGCAGGAGATAAAAACAGAAGATGAATGCGCAGACGACGATGTAAAACCAACACCGAAGCGCGCCACTCCACAGAAATCCAATGGTGATAGTAAAATAAGCGGGAATGCTTCTGATACAGCGGCTACAGCCCGAGCAGAACTACGCCGTTTACAAATCTATGGAGCTGGTCCGAAAATGCCGGGTATTAAATCGAAATCGGGCCAACAATCGAATCAAACCACACCGACCAAATCTCGAATGAATGGTGGCGGTAGTTCACGTCAACAGCGACAGCAAGCCAATCGACGCAATCATGCGGATCCGTTGGCCAAATATATTTGTCACATTTGTACGCGCGGTGATGGTGAGGAGGCGATGCTGTTGTGCGATGGATGTGATGACAGTTATCACACATTCTGTTTGATTCCACCGTTGGCCGATATACCGAAAGGTGATTGGCGTTGTCCGAAATGTGTTGTCGAAGAAGTCAGCAAACCGGTTGAAGCGTTCGGTTTTGAACAGGCTCAACGTGAATACACACTACAACAGTTTGGCGAAATGGCCGATCAATTTAAAGCCGACTATTTCAATATTCCGGTGCATTTGGTGCCAACGGATTTGGTTGAACGTGAATTTTGGCGCATTGTATCATCGATTGATGAAGATGTGGCCGTTGAATATGGAGCCGATTTACATACAATGGATCATGGTTCTGGGTTTCCGACGAAAAACTCCCTGTACTTGCTGCCGGGCGATTTAGAATACGCGGACAGCAGTTGGAATTTAAATAATTTACCGTTACTCGAGGAGAGCGTACTTGGACACATCAATGCTGACATATCAGGAATGAAAGTGCCGTGGATGTATGTGGGCATGTGTTTTGCAACATTTTGCTGGCACAACGAAGATCATTGGAGCTATTCGATAAACTATTTGCATTGGGGCGAACCAAAAACATGGTACGGTGTGCCCGGCAGTCAAGCCGAAGCATTTGAAAATACAATGCGAAGCGCAGCACCCGAACTGTTTCAATCGCAACCAGATTTATTGCATCAATTGGTTACTATCATGAATCCAAACACATTGATGAATGCTGGCGTTCCCGTTTATCGCACCGATCAGCATGCTGGCGAATTTGTCATCACTTTCCCTCGAGCTTATCATGCTGGCTTCAATCAAGGCTACAATTTTGCTGAGGCGGTCAACTTTGCACCAGCTGATTGGGTTAGTTTTATTTTGTTTTTTCTTTCAGCTCTATTGATATTTCGCGCTCAAATAAAATCACCGCATTTTTTGTTTGGTTCATTTTCATTTTTTTTCTCTATTCATATTTCATTTGACATTTCGCGAGAAGAGCGTAATAGAAGAAACAACTCAATCTTAATCGCATGAAAATGAATGCAATAAACATTCAAACGATATCTTTATGTGTTAATTGTGTGTTTATTGTTTGTTTGTTTGTTTTTTTTCTTTTTACAGATTAAAATGGGACGCGAATGTATAAATCACTATTCAAATTTGCGCCGTTTTTGCGTATTCTCACACGATGAGCTCGTCTGCAAAATGGCACTCGATCCGGACAAATTGAATTTGGGCATTGCAACGGCTTGCTACTTGGACATGGCCGAAATGGTTGATACGGAGAAAAAATTGCGCAAATGCTTACTCGAATGGGGTGTTACAAAGGCGGAACGTGAAGCATTCGAATTGATACCCGATGATGAACGTCAATGTGATGTATGCAAAACGACATGCTTCTTGTCGGCTGTAACATGCACATGTATTAAATCACTGGTATGTCTTCGTCATTACTCGGAACTGTGTAAATGTGCTCCGGAAAAGCACACACTCAAATATCGTTACACGCTGGACGAACTACCGTTAATGTTGCGAAAGTTAAAAGTCAAAGCTGAATCATTTGAAACATGGATTACAAAAGTGCGTGATGTTCTCGATCCAACAACACCAACCACAATGACCCTAGACGAGCTACAAGAATTGGCCCAGGAAGCCGAAGATAAAAAATTCCCATCATCAGTTTTACTGGAGCGTTTAAATTCGGCCGTCCTTGAAGCGGAAAAATGTGTAACAGTCATTCAACAGCTCGATATCAATAAAGTGCGAACACGAACCAGAAATTCATCATGCGAAATAGCCAAATATAAATTAACAATCGAAGAATTGGATATGTTTGTGCAGGAAATTGATAATTTGTGTTGTGTAATTAAAGAGGGAAGCAGCGTACGTGAACTGCAACAAATTGGTAAAGAATTTGCTGAATTAGCTACATATCTATTGAAAGAGCCAATAAATGAGATAAAAGAATCGGCCGTTGAAAAGATGATCGAAGAGGGAAGCGCATTGTGCATTGAACTTCAACAAATGAAACCACTTCGAGCTCTGCTCGAAAAAGTGAAATGGTACAATAATGTGCGTGAGATGCGTGAAGCGGATGACAAAATACCGGTGAGTGTAATCAAGAAGCAGCTGGCCGATGGGCATGCATTGAGTGTGGTGGGTGAAGTGGATGATACATTGGTGCAACAAGAATTGCATGATTTACAAAGTATTATGATGGACGTGGATGAATGGGAAGCCGATGCAAAAAAATGCTTTGAAAGTGGCACACAACACGATATCCCGGAAATTGAAGAGCTATTAAATCGTGCGAATTCCATTGAAGGTGAATTACCATCACAACAGATGCTTGAGGATGCATTACGCAAGGCCAAAGAATGGTTGGCCACCGTTGAAATTCTTCAGGCCAATGAAAATTATCCATATTTCCATACGTTGGAGAATGTGGTGAATCGCGGTAAAAATATTCCATTCCAATTGGAAGAACTGAAACGTATGGAAGAGCATTTGACAAGCGCTCGAGGATGGAAGCAAAAAACCAGCCGAACCTTTCTCAAGCGAAATAGTTTCTTAGAATTACTTGAAGTATTATCGCCACGCGCCAAACCAATTATGTTGGTATCAAATGTTGGCAATTCGGCCGAGAAATTGGGCAGTGCCGCATCCAAATCGTGCGCCATTTATGATGAAAAACAATTCACCGAAGACATGGGCCCCGCTCAAATGGTCGTTGCATTTAAAAATGCCGAAGAGAAGGAGCTCAGTGATATGCGCGAATTACGTGACACAAATCACATAAAAAATCCGGAAAAAGATAAATATTGTGTGTGTCATCAACCGTTCCGTGGTGTTATGTACAAATGTCAATTGTGCCTCGACTGGTTTCATGCTGGATGTGTACGAAATTATCCAAATACGTGCACAAATAATTCCGCCACAAATACACCGACCAAACAAAATCGAAATGCGACCGCACCAAATCCAATCGCAAACACATCGACAGCACCGGCAACGGGACAACGGGCACGTGATCGTGAACCAAAATATCTATGTGATTCATGTCAACGCTCAAAACGCCCGCGCCTCGAAACCATTCTAACATTACTTGTATCGCTACAAAAACTACCGATTCGTTTGCCCGAGGGTGAAGCGTTGCAATGTCTCACCGAACGAGCCATGAATTGGCAAGACCGGGCACGTCAAGTACTTGAAACCACCGAAGTGGTAAATGCACTCGCTTCAATACAAAAACAACAGAATTTGGCCGATTTAAAAACACTCGATCCAAATGATCGAGGTGATGTGGAGCATGCATATTCAGTGCCCGTGGATTTGCCACCAAATTCAATGGCATCAACCGCATCAATACCGAAAACCGCCACCGCACAAAGTTCAACCACCAAAACCACGTCCGGACCATTGATTCAATTACAAAAATCCACCACGGATAAAATCGATGAATTGATGATGGAAGGTGATCTCCTAGAAGTGTCTTTAGATGAAACGCAATATCTTTGGCGATTATTTAATGCCTCAAAACCTGACATCACCGATTTGGCTTGCATACGTTCCAAATATAATATTATGGTGAGTTCACTTTACGAAACATCAATTTTTTTGCACTCTAATCAAATAAGATAACATTTCTATTTGACAATTTTGATTCTCATTTTGGTTTTTTTTAAATATTTCTATTTCGGATTTAGCCTCAAGTAAACGAAGCTCTAGTCAGTAACATTAGAAAACGGCATTCAGACGAACACCATAATGATGCCTTCCTTAAAAAGTCACGAGTGCGCGGCAATGATTATCAGTCAACTGAACAAAGGTAAGAATCAAATGCAATTTGTGTTTTATAACAATACAAAATATAAAAAAAAACCCTGAAGGAATAGAGCCAACAACTAATGCATTCTACTCTATTGAAATAGACTATCGCGGCAACGATTATCCGATGATGATGAAGACAATGATGACGATGAAGATATGGAAGACATTGCCAACTTTGAAAATGAATTGACACGCACCGATGATGCAAGCGATGCAAATAGTAAAGTGCCCGCACAAAAGCCGAAACGTGGTCGCAAAATGACAATGACAACTAAAGATACGGACGCAATGTGCACGACAATCGAAGAGAGTACGACAATATTGAGCGATAATGCGCAACTGAATTTGAGCGCAAAAAAGAAAAAACGAGGCCGAAAAAGTGTTACAAATCAATCACGGCTCGAATCAAATGCAAAAGGTGATAATTCAAATATGGTGACCGCATCAACATCCGACGAAGATGAAGAATGCAGTTTTGCCAATTGCATTCGGCCAACCGGTAAGTTCAAATAAGATTATTGAATTTTCTATCATTGTTTATTTCTCATTCTCACAAATTTCATTTTGAGATAAGCCAGTGTGAGAATCATAAGCAATTTTGTGTCATACAAATACTAATTTTTGGACTCTTTGGTTGTTTTTTTTTTCTTTCTTTATTGTCAATTCTAAAAAAAGGTCGTGAAGTAGATTGGGTTCAATGTGATGGTGGCTGCAATGAATGGTTCCATATGCTATGCGTTGGCCTAGTCAAAAGTAAAATGAAACCGGAAGATGAGTTTATTTGTAAAAAATGCAAATGTAAAAAGACCACCACCAACTCAACCACCGCCACCAATACAAATACAAGCAGCGCATCGAAAAAACTGAAATCACAAACATTGAATAGTAATAATGGCACGGCGGCCAATGGTAATGGTGTAAATAGCGCGAAAAAACGTTTTACCCGTTCGAAAGATGACACGCAGCGTGACAAAACCACCGTTGCTACCGTTGTAACGAATACAAATGAAAATTCAATAGACAATTCAAAGGAGAATGAGCCCAGGCCAAATAATAGCACTAAAAGCGATAAAAGCGATAGTCAAACGATAAGCACCACACGACCAAAGGTATCTGAAAAATCAAACTAAACGGAATTTGTCATGATTTCATGTGATGTTAACGTCACTGTAATGTAACCAAAAAAAAACTAAACACACACAAACAAACAAACAAAAGTCTAAAACAAAACGCAAAAAATGGATTAACACGCATTACAATAGACCTTCCTCTATTTGACGAGATGAAAAAAAAAACATATGCAGACACCAGAAAATTGACCAAGAAACATTTATTTGACACGTCAAAAGCGCGAATACAACTACAAAAACACTATTTATATTAACATGAAATGTGCCTGTTGCTGACGAAATTCAAATGAACGATAGAGAGAAAATTGCGTGAATCCAGTTGATGAAGCCAGGCAAACAAACACACACACACACATATATAAACATAAACAACTGAATAGAAACGAGGCGAACAGCAAATAAACATTTAAAATTTGTAACTTCAACACTTACATATAGAGAAGATGTGAGAAGAACAACAATTTCATAGCAAATTTGATTTAGCTTTTTAAATGTATAAACAAAAAACAAAACAAAAATGAAGTCATACAAAGACAAACAAATATCGAAATGATAACAAAAAAAAAACAAACAAACAAACAAAAACATCTACAGACAATTTCACAAAATAAATAAATTGAATTAGGAAGAAAATGTGAACCGAGAGAAAGAAAGAGTGGAGCGAATGAATGAATTTTACACAAGACACACCCCCCTAAAACAGAGAGATACGATGAATGTGTGTGGATAGATCGAATTTAACCAACACAATTTGTGACGGACAATTTGAACAATATGTTTTTTTTTCTTTTTGCAATGATTTAAACTTCACTCTCACTTATGAATTTGATCATTGACATTTAGTGTGATTCATTTAATATATATATAGTTTCATTTATAGGAAATAACAATGCAACAAACCAGATGCCACTTCGGGCAACAATAACAAAAAAAAAAATCTAAAAGAATTCTAAATATTTAAAAAGAGATTCATTCATTTCAAGGCACTTATTTGTTTCACCACAATCTTCAATTAACTGGTGTTTTTTTTTCTTCATTTTATTTTCTCAAGATATATGAACGCAATGAAATGGATTTTAATTTTGCATAACTAATTTTCTTAAAAAAAAAAAAAAAAAAAACGGCAAATTTTATTTGTACGATTTCATTGTATTTAAAAGACAGACATTGTTGGTTTGTCATTCGGATTTGCTCGATGTTTTTTAGCAATGCTGTTCTAACCATGAATCCATTATCAAGTGCTAGCGTCTTTTTGAAAATTGTCCAAAATCAAATTGAATCGAAGACAGAAGCGACACGGAATCATTTTTATTCGAGAGAGAGAGAGAGATAGAAACCGAGAGAGCGAGAGAGATATACATATAGAGAGTGCGTGAGATTGAGCAGAAATATTTTTTAAAACATCTAAGTGGCACTTTATGATACAAAACAAATACAAAACATAAAAAATAAACACCCCCCAATTTAGTATGTTTAGGCAAATTCAAAAACCCATTTGTATATAATTCGATTACGTATAATAATTTTTTTTCATTTTAGTTTTTCACGCGAATTGTGATTTGTTTTGTAAAAAAAAAAGAATAATAATCGTCACACTTTTTTCCCCCTTTTATCATAATCTTTTTTCTTTGCCGTGTTCGCTAAACGATCAAAATGAAGTGTTGAACGATTGACGCAAGTTTTACACAGAGAAAAAAAAAACAAAGAAGATTTAGACAACAACAACAAAAAAATAACTCTCACATAGAAACACTTTTCATAACAACAAAAAAACATATGCAGCAAAGTACATGAACCCATATTAAGAGAGATAACAACAAAAAAAACACACGCATTATAAATAGAAATTATTTAAAAAACAAAAAAAAAAACAAAAACATTTGAAGAAAAGAATAGTATTTTATTGTAATATTTAAGGGAAGATTCATAACTTATGTAATGAAATTAAATAAAAAGAAAATTATTCTGATGAAACATTTTGTGTGCAATATTTCAAATTAACCGCCATGGAATTCTTACATTCTGCCGATTTAGTTATAGATGCTACAGACCTTCAATTGACTCTAAGATTGAAATAGCACTTGCGAATATAAAACGATTGAGGAGCCAGTCAATTGGCAAACGACTGCCAAACGTCTAAATTCGGACAAAAACAACTAAAGAAGATTCACAATCGATTGTCAGTCATTTTCAATCGATTGTCAGTGGTTTTAATCGATTCAAAAACGATTTTCGTCTAACATTCGTCTGGCTGGCAGTCATTTTTTTTCACAACGGAGCTTTTCAGTACACATCAAAAACATCATTTGATGTAAACATCCTTACACGGTTCGTATGACTCTTCTGCTGGTCCTTTCTGCACATGTTGATTGCAGATAACGGTGTTATTTCTCGATATCAATGCAACAATTCGTCGACAGACTTATAACAGTCACAATCACAGTGGCATTTCTTCAACAAATACTTTCAACATCTATGCATTGCCTGTAAAGTTACAGAGAGCTGATCTAAAATTTAAAGCATTGGAAATAGTCAAGATCTAAATAATACATTATTCAATCAAAAGAATCATTCATTCGAATATTTTCCATTGCGTCATCAAAATGAGCGAAATTTGCTAACTTTATTCATGATCATATCCATCTTCATGTTCATGTTCATGTTCTTGTTCTTGTTCTTGTTCAAGTCAAATTCTCTGTTCCGCTAGTTACTCAAACGTTTGGGAACAAATGTGTTCAGATAAGGGGGAGAGGAGGATTAAACCCCCCCCCCGGAGCCCTAAAATCTTGTATTACCCCGTCACATCTTTAGTATACTTTTTATTACCCCCTTTGAAAGCGTCTTTATTTCTGAACTTATATCATGACCATTTTGCCGATTGCCCCTTCACATTTTTGGAAAACATTTCCTTGTCTCTTTGCAAATTTGAAGACATATTCAAGAGACACCCCCTCCCCCACCTCCGTACCCCTGAATATCCAAGTCTGATAAACTATTTTTGGGACTCTTTTTATAGTTCAAAACCGTTCCCGTGTGCAAAATAAATGGCAACAGTCAGTTAAAAATAAGTGATTTCAGTTGGCTATAGCTGGCAAAATCGATGAAGTTTTCATACATGTTTTCCAAATCCAAACAAATTCCACATATCTGTTCGAATCGACCATTTATCACCATTGGTTCCATAGTTGAAAAACGAAAAAACTGTGACGATTGTCACAATTAATGATTAATGCGTTTTTTATACGGTGGGTGGCTAAAGTTTTATGTAGTGACAATTGACTGCTTTAATAAAATTCATTACAATCAAAGCTAGAAATGTTACACGCGGTAGCGAAGCTTTTTCAATTTACATATTGAGTAAAATATAGAGTGTAATTTTTCCTTCCTGTTCATCCAAATGATTGATGATTCATTTTGGCTGTAATTACTTATACCGTACTTCAAACGTGGTGCGATAGCACATTGAACCCGTTTTTTGTTGTTGTTGTTGTTGTGTGTATGTATCCAATTCAAATAGAAAAGTCAAATGAGGCGCTCTCGAAAAGTCTACGCAAATAAAAGGACGATGAAAAAAAATCTACACAAACGTATAAAACACTGACTGTCTGGAGTACTTAAGACTAGTGCATCACGGTTGCGAAGCTGAAGCTGCAGCATACCACAATATTATTGATACTCTAAAACAACTGTCCATTTATTGCTTAGAGAAATCCATTTAGAGAGTCCATTTTAAAATGTATTGAAAATAATTTGAAAAAAAAAAATGGAATGATTTGCATTTGGACTGCAAGCAAAAATCACAACAGCTACATCTATGTGAGAGATGTCAAAGCACAAAGATGCTTAGAATTGTTTGTAATCTAGTTCTTGTTTTATGATTCAAGTCTGGCTGTGTTGATATCGAATGTAAATAATGCCGTAATGGAAACAAATTGAAGAGAAAAAATCAGCCTAAAATTTTAGTTTAAATCATTCGGATGAAAAAAGATTTGTAGATTTAAATGTTGATGCCTTGATGTCAACACTAAAAACGCATTCATTTACCGCTGCCTGTGAAATGTCAAACGTGAAAAATGGCAGAATTGTGTAAGAAGACGCATTTAAGTACACACTGAACATCTCTCTTGCTCTTTCTCTTTCTGTCTCGCAACAAATGCAATGGAGAGATTCATTACAATAGAACGCGCCGCTGTACGCAGACATATTTATTTTATTAGGTTTTTTATATTATTGTAGTTTCTCTCAAACACAAAAAAAAGAGTTTTTTTTTTTGTTACACACACGACACGCGAACACAAGAGACAACAAGAGTTTTTTTTTGAAAAAAAAAAAAAAAAAGAATCAAGAATTTCGGCAATACATATTATAATTGCCATTTAAAAAAAAAACAACACACACAGAACGAAACAACAAATTTACAGTCAAATACGAACGAATGTGCTAATATAAAAATAGGAGTAGTTAGTAATTTAATCAATTTTGTTCCTGGTTTAAAAAAAAAAAACGAAGGCAGAACGTGTGTGTTAGTCGACTGTGGTGAATATTGAAATCGAAATTGAAAAGCAAAAGTGAAGAGAACGAAGGGGTTCATAGTTTTGACATCTAAATCAAATACACGAATAAGCAGAGAGACAACACACATCCGAAAGAGGTTGTAATTGCGTGTATTTCCGTGTGAACAAAATCGACTTTGATAGCAGCAACCAACAGCAAAATAAATAGAAAAGAAAAAAATTAACGAGTAATCCGTCAAAAAAAAAAAAACAACAAAAAACGGGGCCGGAAAAAAAGGCAAATCAAAATCGAAACACACAAGAACGCCGAAGAAACCGACTAATTCAACAACATGGCTGAATACGAGGGAAATGGTGATTTTAATTACAGTGGCGATGGATCAAGTGATTTTAAGCGGCGAGACAACAATGCCACCACATCGGTTAAATCGGATGATGAAGCTGAAGAAAATGTTCAATTACCCGAAAAGGTAAACGAATATATTCGTGAGCTGCTCAACGAAAAGATGAACATGGACCACAAGTATCCACATGCCGAAAAGCTGCTCGATGCGGGTTTGTGTGTTTGCAGAGATTTGTACATTTCTGTTTCTTTTTTTTGTTGTTGGAAAAATGTAGCCCACTCGGATTCTAGTAGCTTCATCAACTTTTGTCACTTGTCATACTTGCCATTTTTTTTACATTTCGTTGCATTCGTGTGTGACATTTGACACACACACACACACACACACAAGATAGCATCTCCATTTGCCCATTTTTGACTAATTTCATTTTTTTTTACGTTTAGAAATTGCAAAGGTGCAACAAAGTGGCCGAATTCCACAACGTGAACAAAAGTATGTAGACATTTACCGCGAAAAACAAATTCGAGTCACGGTTAAAGTGCTGGTACCGGTAAAGGAACATCCAAAAGTAAGTGTATGAATCGTTGAAATGACAGCATCAATATCCACATTTTTGAAACTCTTGAAACTCAACTGGTTTTTTTTACTTTCTTTCTCTCCCTCTTTCTCTCTCTATTTCTTTCTTTGCGCTTTGGATAATGCGAAAATGTCCTTTGATTTCATGGCTCTCTCCCCTAATTTCTTTGATCGCGTTCGGTCATTTTGTCGTTTCATCTTCGTTCGTATGCAAATCCATTTTTTGCACGTTTGTCCATCGGAAACCAGTTCAATTTTGTTGGTAAGCTGCTTGGGCCAAAGGGTAATTCAATGAAAAGACTGCAAGAAGAGACAATGTGTAAAATGGCTGTATTGGGTCGAGGATCAATGAAGGACCGCAAAAAGGTGCGTACGAATTTCACGTTTGTTTTTTGATTTTTTGGATGAAATTTATGATGTGAAAATTGCATTTGTAGTTTGAAACAATTGATTGAAATATGGAACATTTGCAGTCAATCATTTTCCATTAAGGAAACTGTTTCGTTTTTTTTTTTTTTAATCAAAATTCTAACAATTATTAAAACATCAAAAATTGTTTGGTCAAAAATCCATTTCGATTTAGGAGGAAGATTTACGGGCTGCCTTAGATCCAAAATATGCTCATTTGAATGATGATTTGCATGTGGAAATTTCAGCATTGGCACCGCCAGCTGAAGCCCATGCACGGGTTGCATACGCATTGGCCGAGGTGCGAAAGTATTTGATACCCGATAGCAACGATGTCATACGCCAAGAGCAATTACGTGAATTGATAGCGGATGGTACAATTCCATCAGATGCTGATGATCCAGCCAAATACAAACCACGTGTACCACATATAGCGCGTAATGCTTATCCAAGTAGCAGGTAATCATTTTGACATTTTGTGATTGCTGTGTGTGTGTTCTCAACTAAGAACTTGATTAGTTTAGATGTTCAAATTGTTGCATGTTTACCGAAATTGATGAGTTTCTTTTCGTTTTGTTTTGTTATCTATATGAATTTATTGAACGAAAAAAAAAAACAGAGTTTCAGCAACGACACGTTCACCAGTTCCGGCTGGTACATCGCGCACGGTAATGCCTGCCAAACAAAAGATATTGTCGATATTGGATCGTGCACGAACGGCCATGGAAGAAACGTATCCAACATATGAAGAGGCAATTTATGAGGGTGCGCCGGGTGCACACTATGATAATTATTCGTATGGTCAACATGCACATTCATCAGCCCCACGAACCGCACGCTATGATGCCGCTGATTATGATGCTGAATATCGGCGTGAATACTATCGTGAACCGCCGGCCTATGCAGGTAAGCATGTACCACCAATCAAAAAAGCTAGACACGATGCCAATAATTATGATCATTACTATTATTATTGACATTGAGTACATTCGTAAAAAAAAAACACAAATAATTTTAACCAAACACAAAAACAAAAACAAAAAAAAACCAAAACAAATCTTTTAAATTGCAACCCGATTGAACGCCGAGTTAAATGCGTCGAGAAGCCGTTTTAAACATGAACAACGACAACAACAAAAGAAAAACACCCAAAATTAAAATGTGTTTTTTTTTTTTAATTAAAAACGAAATTTCTTGGCCAAAGCCACTCGGAAGAGGCATTTAATTTATTCAACATTCAAAACAGTATATCCTAAAATTTAAATCGGAAATCGCAAATTAAGCAACAAAAAAAAAATTAACATTAAAACCAAAATACGCCCATACAAATATGAATTTAATAACAACAATGGCACCCATCTAACTATTAGATAAAGAGCGAATGTAAACCATACGCCGGTAGATCTGATGCAACTGCATCGATTAGTAGATTTTTGAAATTACCTACTATTAAACTATTGTAAAAAGCAACAACAACAACAAAAAAACCAACACCTTTTTTTGTAAACTCTAACACACAAACAAACGCCAAAATTCGTGTTCGATCATAATCCATTTTATGTAAAAACAGAATAATTTTGAATGTGTGCAAGTCAAATTTAAATACAAACCAACAAAACAAAAAAACTGTTTAAAATATATAAAATCATAAAAAAAATGTCTATTATCAATATATTACGCATTAATTTAGGGCTTAATCATTTGAGCGTTTGAATTTAAACACAATAAATAACATATATAAATATTTTGAATTTATGAAAAACAAAAACAAACTTATCACAAAATGAATTCCTTATTACATCGGTAAATCATATCGTGCTAGCATGTAAAATGTAGACAAAATAAACACTTCTAAATCATTTTTTTTTCAATATGAAAAACAAAAATCCAAAAACAATTTAATTTTAATTGATATCGAATAATTTCCTGCATTGTTCTATTTCGCTGAACCCGAAGTAAACGAAAACAATATTTTTGTTGTTATTTAAAACAAAAACATACACAAACACACATTTCTTTAATTGAATGATGATATAATTGTTTGTTGCTATTGTGGCTGCATCGGAGTGTCGCAAGGATGATTGAGATTTTTTTTTTTTTTTTTTTTTTTGTTATTTTTTGACACCAATTGAAGAGAAATTGTGTGTGGATTTTCTGTTTTGCATTCAATTTGTGAATGTCTCTTGCTTTGGAGCCCGCTGGAATCGATGATTGGGCTCTGTGCGTTCATGGTTGCGACACTTCAATGCGGATGCAGTTTTTTTTTTTTGTTGCCGAAACGAAATTATTGATCCGTTTCACTGAAAATGTTTAAAATACTTATGATTTCTTGAACATATATGCAGCACCAAGAAGAACATATAAGCAAAGGCATCACTAAAACCAATCACTAACTCATCCAAAAAATACACACATCCAAACACACAAACACAAAAAAAATGACAAATTAATTCGAACTCATGCAAACGTACACACCTCCCCCCCCAAACAAAAAAAAGAGAAACGAAACTGAAACGAATTAAAACTCAAAAAAAATGTTGCATGTGTTGTCGTCGTCGTTCAACGGATGATGATCAAGCCAGTTCTACATCGATCCCGATATCGTTTCATTATGTGCGCTCCGTCAACTGCTTCATCTGAATATAAAAAAAAACGAAAACAAATAAAAAGAGTACAGAAAATCTGCACGAATTCCAAAATGAAAGCTAACAAATCCAAGCAAGCGAGCAAAACAAAAAGAAAACGAGCAATTTGTATATTCCGGGGGTAAACAAGTCAACCAGCTCTTTAATATGTTTTTTTTTTTTTTTATTTGTCAAATTGTCTTGTATATGTTATGTTAATTTGAATAATTTATTTTATTGCAAAAACACACACACAAAAAAAAAACACAAACACAATTGAGAATGATTAAAATTTATTTTCAAAATCACTTGAACAGTCGTTTCTTTTTTACTTCTGATATTTTTATTATTATTTTTTTTTTCTGTTGCTTTCCTCGTACAAAACGTTTTTTTTTTAAATTCATGTTTTCTCTTGTTTCAAATTTTGTCATTTTGACATCATACGCTCACCTCGTTGCCTGCTACGTCAAATGTTTTGTTTACTTTTCCACCTGTGGCGCAATTTTCAGATGTTACACCTGTTGTTTTGAAACGAAATCTTTTGCATCGCCGAGTCTGCAAACATTATGGTAGATCGATCAGTTTCGCTCTTTTCATTTTCATTCGCATCAATGTTTCAGAGATAAATTTGGTTCTGCCATACATTTCTATTTGATATTTCACTAGCATACTAGTTTGAGTTCTAACACACACACACACACACGCACAAAACTGCATGTTCTTTCAGTCGATAAGGGAAGCAATTCGATAAAAATTAAAAGCGATTTGTGAAAAATTGGCATTTTCAAACGCTCGCCGGATTTCAGCCAAAAACTAACCAAACTTCTAAAAAAAAACATTTTAAAATCCGTTTAATAATTCGAAACTATTGCACAACAACAACAAAAAAAAAACTATGCACGACTTTCTCGTGTCGAATAAAAACTTTATAATACCAATAAAACAACAAAAAAAACCTTTTCAACAAATACATAAATGTCAAAAAATTTAAAAGCAAAAAAACCATTAAACAAAAGACAAACCAAAAAAAAAGAAATAACAATGTTGTAGTGGAAAAAAGCAAAACAGAAAAACAAAACAAATCAAATAAAAAATTCAATTTAAACAATCAGCACACCGTTCAGCGTGGAAATCCAGTAGCTATCACGGTAATGGTAGCTATTCATCATCCGGCCGTCATGAGCACGAGCATGTATCATCGTCGTCAGCAAAGGCAGCCATACACAGTTCACATTCGCGCGAAAGTCGCTACAGAAATTCACCATATACGCGACCGAAAAACTAAATTCTCCGACCCCAAACACACCCCTCCTCAAAACGTCCATCACCCTCCTCCGGCGGTTTTTGTGTTGAACAAATACTGCAAACAACCAAACTGATCCTTTCAATCCCCTCTGCCTCACTTCCCTTCCCCCTTCTCCCCGCCATTCATTTACCAAGTATTTCACGCTCTCACTCATTTCATCGCAAGGATTTTGTTAAACACAAATGCATCCAATTCCTAAACAAAAACCAAAACAACAACAACAAAAAAATAGTTTTGTGAGTGTGACAAACAAAAAACAATTAAAATTAAATAACAACAACAACAATGGAAAATAATCGATAGAAGCAGTTTTGCTTTCGAGTAGAAACAAAAAAATGAAACTAAATCTAAACAAAAAACAACAAGAATAAGCTTAAAAAAACAAAAAAAACAAAAAACGATAAAAATGAGTCTGTTCATTCTTTTGCCGATGGATTCGCACAAATGCAGTTTATCAGTTGCTTCAGCTTGAAGTCAAAAAAAAAATCCAATCATATAAAATGTTTATATCGAATATTGTGTGTTCGAACTAAAAACAATGTTTTTTTGTTTCTTCTTAATATCCATCTAAAACTATATTTGTCTGGCATAAATTAAATTGAAACCGCAAAAAAAAGAACAACAACAAAAATTGATACGAATTAAATCGCTTATAAAAATAAGGTAAGCAGAGTAATAAATGAATCAATTGAGCAACAACCGCTAACAAACAAACAAACAAACAAAAATAACTGAAAAAAAGCAAAAAAAAAACAAACACATAACTGTTATCTGCCCAATTGACATCAAATGAAATGCATCTCAATGAATAAATACATTTTAAAGTCAATTTATAATTATTATGTTGTAAGCAGAAGCATTGAAGTAAAATATATACACAACAAACAAAAAAATCGAAAATAATATGAACATTTTCTTTCAAAACCAATAAACAAGAATTTAAAAACAAACAATTTGAAATTGAACATGAAATGTCTAATTGTTAAACCAAAAAAAAAAAAAAACTTGCTGAGGTATTTGCCAGTGTAGGGCAAGAGAACAACTATAAAACACATTTGGTCAACCAAGTGGTCAAGCAACAGAAACACCTCAATCAATAATACAAAAAAAAAACAATTTTTTAAAATCGATCGATAAAAAACATGAGGACAAGCAAATTACACCACCAGACACAAACACACACTCAAATAAATGAAACAATAATCCAAGTTGTGAAATAAGTGCTTATTTATTCAATAATAATTATAACCACCTATTCTCATTATAATCCACAGTTTGATGTAAAACACAATGAATAATCACAATTTATCATTAATAAAATACATATAATTAAAAGGAAGCAACACAAAACAAACACAGACACACAATAAAAAGCAAGAAAATAATGACATAAACTATGTAATTGGCCCTTTGCGCCGATTCCAATTCCACCGACCAAAAACCATCAACATCAACAATAAAATCATTACTTGACAAATATAACTTTTAAAAAAAATCTACAAAATTTCCACAAAAAAAAAAAAAAATGAATCAAATTGGAACAATTCGAAAATTACATCATCAGAGGAATCGTCTCTAAGGGCCCGGTGTAGACTTAAGGAGACAATAAAATGGCATATGCCAATTGATTCGATGATGAGCATCTTTGTATCGATGATTTTCCTCCATAGTTTTTTTGTTTTGTGAGTGTGAACATATTTGATCACATTTATATTTGTTGTGCACCGCAGACGTATGCAGGGGCTGACTGAATTCAAATTAATCACTTGTGTTGATAATGATAAACAGCGACCTTCTTATCATATCTTAAATGCCAAATTATCACTCACACATCATCAAGTTTAATCACAACCAAGTGCAAAAAACCACAAGTTATTTGTTTAGCAAACGTTTTCAGAGAGGTTATGGAATTGGTCAAAATAATGATATCGAAAAAAATGAATGGTCTTCAATCATTTTTGCGCAAATTTAATTACAAATTCCAAAAATTTTGCCGATAAATGGAATGCTTTGTTTATTCTGTCAGGCAAAAGATGGGAATATCAAGACGAAACCAACACGAGCGCCTCCATTTCAATGGGTAAACGCAATCCAATTGAACATTTCATTTCGAAATTAATGTAAATTACATTATGTAATAAAGTTGATGTTGTTGCCGGTCTTGGCTCCTCAGACATCGTTAATTCTTTGATTGCAACTCTTCATTGCTGCAATTTTGATTTTATCGCCGTCCCGAAGAAGTGACATCTGGGCAACTCAACCATTCTCACGTTGTGTAAAAATAGCACTTTGCTGTGCCACAAGTGACACAAAACCAGAGGTTGCCAGCTGAAACTACAACACTACGATCTGCGTTGCGAACCACTAGGGTGGGTGGGTATATTTTCTCAACCAATCCTCGGCTATTCAGCCAGTTCTTGTGTACATCTGACGCACAAAATTCAATGAACATACTATCACGTTGGACTGTCACTGAGTCTCAGTGGAAATGAGACTTCAAATTACATAGAAATGAAGTGACAGTCCAAAAATGATGTAACTTTGAAACACTGTTCTTTGCTTGAATGCAAGAACATTAAATATGTTCAAGCTGAAAACAAACTAAATCTAGTCATCACATCAATGCGAGCATCCATCATCAAATCTCAAAAAAGCATAACCAAAATTGTATTTCACCAAAATCCTCAACAAAATGCATAATTTCAGAGAAAACTTGATTGAATATTAAAAATACTTAAAGAAAAAACAGAAACAACATCAAAAAACACAAATTAATAAAAGAAACAATTCACGTTCAAAGTAAATTGCTAAAAATAAAATAAAAATACATTTAGAGTCAGACAAATATAAGCTGAAGAATTTTCATATAAAATGAAAGAAAAAAAAAAAACATTTATAAATTGTATCCAAAACATCCATTCTGAAAGAAAAAAAAAATCGAATGAAATGAATAACCAAACCGTAACGATAATAATTTACATAATTAAAATTAAAATTGTATTTGTGTGAACAACAAGGCAGCCCCAATAATGAAATTAAAAAAAAAAAAAAAACCAACAAACAAATATATTCATTAATAAAAAAATTGAACATCTGCTATAAAAATCCACAAAAAAACACCAATCGTTTTCTTTCGTTTTAATTTTTTTTGACGTAAAATAGTGGAGTGTATAGTATTTAAACAAACCAAACAAAAACAAAAAAAAAACGGAATCAATGAAATGATTTAAAACCAAGGTAACACTTTTAAAATTTCTTTTCTAAACCGCAACAAACTGGATTAAATATTTATAAAAAAAAAAATTAAAGATGAAAACTAAAAGAAAAAATGTCGTAATATTCTTGGAAACATTAAAAATTATTCAAATTTACATCACCATTTTCAAAAATTGAAGTGGATTTAATTTTGGTTTTTTCATATAATTTATAAACTTTATTTCCCGAACACAGGCAGCAATGTGAAAAATTGGAAGTAGTAGATAGCACTAGACTGAGGCGCTTAATGTAAAGATGATTAACTATTCGGAGTACTGTGAAAAAAATTTTGGATTCGGAACAGAGATATAGGAAGAGACAGAAAAAGGAAGAGAGAGATAGAGAGGGAGAGAGAATATCATAGAATCAAACTGCCTATGCATGAGTTATAATTTTCAGCATTTTATTAACTTTTTTTTTTAAAACGCACACAAAACAAAAAATAATCGTAGTTTTTTAGCCAGTAAGGAAATAAAGTTGGGATAATAAGCTTGGATTGAACAAACAAAAATCAAATGGACCGTATACAAGTTTGCCCTCACCGAATGAATTTGCTTTTTTTCACGTAAGTCCATGGGTCTCAAAATGCTGATAACAAATCACAACATCAAAACCGGTTCCAAGTGCTAAAGTCCTACAAATATCAAATATTTATCAAATGTTTTATACAATCTACAAAATCTACATTTTAAACACATTTTCGTAAGTTTTTCATCGATTCAAATCCGGAATATATTTTAAGGCATTATTTTCATTACGAAATTGGGGAATGTATTCAGATCAACTTCATATTCGCTCCAGACAAGCTATATCCTCATGAGAGGAGTGTGAGTTGCTCGTGAGGAACGGTTATGAAGATGAGCTCGATAAGAGGACCGACCCTGGGCTCTATTTTACCGGTGGTCTTGACTACAAATTTTGACCGCAATTTTTACATACAAAACTTTCACTTGACCGCAAATTTCATTGCTATTGATCGCAAACGTATGTCCAAAATGGGTCATTCGAGCGTAAAATGTTGACCGAGCTATTTTTTATAGCAATATAGCCACAAAATGTGTGGTCAAATGCGGTTTTTGTATGTCAAAATTGCGGTCAATCGCAAAATCCAGACCGCGGTTAAATAAATACCGATCAGGATCGATCAGGATGATTGGTAAAATAAGAGCCCTGACGAAATATTTATCAAATTTCAGAATTTTTGCGGATTTATTTTAGCCGGAGCACTTGGAACCGGTGCAAAACTATGATACATTTCATTGATTCCAACATTTGATTTCAAGTTCATATTTCTTTTTTCACATTTTCTAGATGCATTTTTGTAAACCCAAAATCGAAACTACCTGATGACTGCACAGCATTTGACTGAAATGTCCAAATATGAACATTGAACACACAAAGTAATGAATATTTTGATTAAAAACGGCTGAGTTACATTTTATTGGAACGAATAAGAGAAGGTGCTAAAACAAAATGAACACAAAAATCAAGCAATGTTATTTGCAAAAGTAAAAAAAAAAAGAAAAGACATTTTTTATTCGGTTAGAATTTTTTTTTTTAAAAACGATATCCAAATTCGGAATTTTATATATTTTGGAAATGTTGCCATTTTTTTTACACTCAAACCCATGAGATCTCATTGATAACGGCATAATTTTTGATAAACACTATTGACATGAAGCAAAAATGAAGCAAACATTATGGATAAAAAAAAAAGAAAAACAACAACAAAATAAAACGGATAATAGCATGAACTGTGATATAATTGTTAAACCGACAACCAGTCAATAAGGACAGATGACACATACGTGAAGCACAGCTCATGGAACGGTTGTGTCTTAAATAAAATACGTTAATTGATTTTTACAAACCTTTTTTTTAGAAAAAAAAAATCAAATTTGAATCAAATTCAACAAAATGATCGGAAAATGAAAAAAAAATCGGAAAATTGTCCAAATCGACTCATGTTTGGTTAGAAAATTTTCAATTTAATAATACAAAATTGTGATTTACAAAGAAAACAAAAAACACTTTTGACAAATCTCTTAGATTTCATAAAATTCCTTAGTTTCTTCGTCATTTTTATTTTTTTTTTCGGTTTTTGGGAAAGAATTTGTTTTCATTTATCGAATTTGAAACGCAAAAGCGATACGATTAACCCTTAGAAAACCAAATACGCTCCAGGTTTCAATAGTGACTGATGTAGAACTTCAATATTTTGTATCGAATCACTTTAAATGTTGAATGTTCAACATTCATTTATAAAAGAAGAAAAATACCGAAACAAAACAAAACAAAATACGCGATAATAATAAAAACGATGAGATAAAACATTGAGTGCACCAATATTATAATGTTTTGGGAGTAAAGTAACCACTAGAATGGCATCTTGAAGCTATGAACACACACCGGACGATCATCATTCGAAAATAAGGTTCCTTTTATTGATTTAGATTGATTCATTTTCCGTGTTGGGAACAAATAATCCTAAAACTCATTGTATGTGAGAAGCTACCATAAATTTATACATAAATGAAAGTTCAAGGATTCGGAGATGTCTTAAACGTGTTTCAAATGAATTTTCAACAATTAGTTTCATAGCCCATGACCGGTTCAACGAGAAGACTACGATTAGTTGGGCTTAGCGCGTTTGTATGGGCCACTTAGCACACCGCTTCACTTAGCACAAAGCCCATGCTATAGCGATTCATTGATCAAAGATTCATTCAGCAAAAAAAACCTCCAAATTCGATGAAGCATCAAGATACCTTTAGAGTGTTTTCCTTGTCCCAGAAAAAAGCGTTGAAATATGAATGTTAGAGTTGACAATTCACTTCAGGAAATGCATTTTTAATGACAGAAAAACGCCTATTCATTTCTGCTTTTTTTTTCTTCTAATATTTTAAGTTTTCATATTTAATTCATTCGAAACAATTCGAATTGTTTGATTGAATTAAATTAGTTTGCCAATAAAAAATAACCAAAAACAAAAACAAAAACTCTCAATAACCAGATAATAAATAAAACCCCAAACAAGCAAACTTACAAACTGACAAATTACTAAACTTCCCCAAAAAAAATGAAAATGAAAATGACTACCGACAACATTTACACTTGAAATTGAATGTAATGCGTAATGCGTAATGAGTATCTAATATTGATAAAAAAAAATATCCAAAAAAAGAAATGAATAATCGTACTATTAAAATAATAACCCGAAATCATAATATGAATTATACAGAGCTGAAACAAAAAAAAAAACTGGCATCGCATCATAGAAGTTTGGTGGAAATGTGGCAGAAAATGTATTGATTTTTATGCAGATTTAATCGATTATTTTGCTGTTTACTGTGAAATTATGATTTAATGCATTCGTACCATTTTGTTAAACAAATTCATCACACAACAAAAATCAACCAACTAAATGATGCGAAAACATGTTTTTTGTTTGTTTGCTGTTGTCAGGCTCAAAACATAACAAAACGTAATCGTAACAATAACAACACTAAATAAATAATCATTGATAAAACTATGACATAAATAAAATTAATCGAAGAAAATTACATGCATGAATAAAGAAGATGTTTGTGGCCATTGACGAATATGGTGTAATATAAGCTTGGCTTTCAGCCGAATAAACGGACTAAACAACAACAAAAATACATACACATTTGGAACGTGATTGATGTTATGAAGCATGCGATAATCTTATTTAAAAATAAACAAAAATGTAATATCCAATTAATTTTGATGAATGAAAACACACACACACACACACAACCACACAAAAAACCAACAAAAAATGCGTAAAACAAATAATAAATAATATGAGCAATGATAACTGGTAAGTTTGTTTCATTTCATCCATTCAATCAATTGAAAGGAGTTGGGGTATCGGCAGAGCTAAAAGGGAGCATTGGAATTCATTCCCCTCCCAGGGAATTAGCTCTCTTTACCTTTTCCAATTTTAACAAAACAATATACATCTATCAAGGTAAGCTTGAAATAGTCATCGTACGTTGGAACCTCCGGGCTCCTCGAATACAACAGATTGGTGTCTTGCACGCAATACTTGCAATGTTTCACTTTCTCATCAAGTCAAAGCCCAAAACAAACGTTGAAACGATTGCCTTAATCTCACTCATCACAGCACCTTAGTTGAAGAGTTGAGAACAAAGGTGGCCTTTTTCATCTTACCTCCTTTTATCGCTTATGGAAAATACTGTTTGTGGAAGCAGGAGGTGGAATTCCAAAGAACACTTTTACTCTTAACTCTTCATTTGGGAATAAAAATGCACCACTTCCTGTTATACTTTAAGCCTTTGCTCAATTCACTCCAGTCTGTGAATAAACAACATTCGAAGTAAAACAGCGAGCGAAGAGGTGTGAACAATCTTGATTATTTCGCAGGTTTTGTAAAATGTAATACGATGTTTCTAAATGCAATAGAAAATGTTTTACTATAAATAAAATGACTGGAGCCTTTGATCCATTGGATAAATTAATGATTTTATTCAATTCATCTTAACATCTAGAATCTTATAATGCACAGTCACACAAATGTTTCGCCATTGACTCTCGGTAAATGATTTGAGTTTTTCTTTTCTTTTTTTTTGTTATTCAATTTGATGTGCTAAAGAGAAAGCGATATTTGATTTGTGCACACGAACAATGTTCATGCTAAATTGTTTAAATTTTTGTTGTTTTAGTTGTTGTTTTTGTTTAAATTTCACCAAAAGCGAATATTTCATCATCATATAAATTGATGGCTCGCGGGAGAGGAGCTGTATGAGAGATGCGGATTTAATCGCTGGGATTTTGAATGACAATGAGTATAAAGTCCTTATCTGGTGCGACCATAATCTCGTGCTTTTTTGAACGTACCCGCAAAAAGGTCAGATCATTACCTGGATCCAAATCACGTACAACACTTCGTGCTTTCTCCGATAATTGGCTCATCAAGCCGGCATATTGAACTGTTGTTGAATTATCTAATGTACTTTTTACTGGAATGCCTGCAAATCGAACAATAAATGTGAATTTTTTGGGTGTGTTGAAAACAGCAAAAACAACAACGCACACAAACACATAAACATTCAATTTTCTGTATGAGGTGCACAATTGGTTTCTATGGTATTGTTGATATATTTTAATCAATATACCAACATTTAATGCTGATTCCAAATCAAAAAATTCAACAACTGATTTGCTGTTGATGATCTAATTGATTCGATGATCAGCATTTCTTGTAACAGTCACTTACCTTCACTGTTGACAACAATAGTTCCAACAACGCCTTTGTGCGATGCTATTCTTTTTAAGGTCTCTTCCACTTCTTGTGACTAGGTGACACACACAAAAAAAACACACAGAAGAAATTCAGAATCATTTTCAAGTGTTGTGCTAGTGAAACGAATTAAGTAATTACCAATGAAATTGAAATTGCATATTTACCATATTGAATCGCGATTTTCAATAAAAAATAATTGAAATAATTGTCGGCCGTTCGATTAAAATTCTGAGTGATTACTATGATTTGTTACGTTGTAAGCAGGTCGCTTTCACATACACACGATAGATGTTTTGAGTCAACATTAAAAAATAAATGACATTTATCGAACCAACAACACACAACGTCAACTGTCAAACAACAACAAAAAATCGCCTCGCATTCCAATTTGATGGAATAAATGGCCGTGCAATGGCATGAAGTTGGTTGCAAGCCAACCAAAAAAAACGTTCATTGAAGAGCAAATTGTACAGAATCGTAATGAAAATTCAATTCGAACAAATTCAATAGCTGATTTTATTTTCTTGACGTTTGTTTATGCTATCTAAACTAAGAGTTTATTTACGCGGAAATAAAAATGAGTCATTTTCATTTCTTTTTAAAAAAAAAAGAAAGAGAAAAAACACATGTGATTTGATTTCATTGAAAACCTTGAATGGGCAATGCGTTGAATGTTGCGTCCATTCTATGCACCATCATTTGAATCGTCTTCATTTTATCGATCATAAGTTAAATCGACCGAAGTAAAGTGCTCTTTGTTCGATGTAACCTTTTGACATTTACATGACAACAACAAAAAAACGCATAAGCATGCAATGCGATTTACGTTTCGACCAATGCCACAGATTTCGATATAGCAATATCAGTTTGGCATTCAAAAACACACACACACACACACACACATTCCATGCAATGAAAATGGCTTTCTTTCGCGTTTTTCTTTTGATCATATTTTCCGTTTGAAACCCAAATGCATGTGTATATTGAATAGTTAGCTTTTTATCTCTCTCTCTCTCGCGTGTATGTGCTGCGATGTTTGCGTATGGTTTGGCATTTGTCGATGTATTCGAAATTTGCCTTCACATCGAATCAAACAACAACAAATGATACAATAATTCCCATACACGGGATCCTCACTTGGATGCGTTTCAATTCACCTTCTGTATCTTTCTCATTTTTTGTTGTTGTTCACTGTTTTGCTTCCATTCATTGTTTATCGACAAGAGAGTCGCGTAAATGCTGTTTGTGTATTTTCAACTGGTTTTCTATCACTCTTTCCCTCTCTCACTCAACTCTC
The DNA here is from genome assembly GCA_030463065.1 of Aphidoletes aphidimyza. Classification (NCBI taxonomy): domain Eukaryota; kingdom Metazoa; phylum Arthropoda; class Insecta; order Diptera; family Cecidomyiidae; genus Aphidoletes; species Aphidoletes aphidimyza. The sequence continues at coordinate 4,492,380 of CM059997.1, read as the reverse complement.
GATTCCCGCAGGCCTGTGCGGGCGCTCCTCTCTTTCTCACCAAATTTTTTTTTTTTTTTTTTTGACAAGTGTGTGAACATGAAAGCAGCAACGACCATAATAAGCGTCACTTAGTGTTAGTATATACTCATTGACGTTCTCACGTATAAGAGTAGTAAGCGTGTAGTTTTTCGTGTGTTGTTATTCTTTTCTCTCTACTGCTGCTCTCACACAACAAAAACTAACAATACAACAAGAGAAAAAAAAGGGAAAAAAAATAAGAAGAATTCACCAGAAAATGTAAAACTACACGTTAAATGACAACGTCAAAATTGAGTAGTTTCTGTTGTTGAAAAGGTGATATTTTTACACGGAATTTTGTTGGTTTGCCATCGTGTAATGTTGAATTGTGTGGCCTGAGATTTCAAAGTTCGTTTGACAATTTTTATCGCATAATATTTCGGGTCAAACCCATTTTGGAACCATAAAACCCAAGCGAAATTAAACCAACTAAAAAAAAAAAAAATACTTGATGTGTATGTGTATATGTTCAGTGCAGTCGTAAATTTCAAGACACATTTTTCTTTTCGTGTGTTATTTCTCTGTGTGCTGTTGCTGTTTTTTTTTTTTTTGTGTGTTAACAAATTTGCGCTTGACATTTTTCTCTGTGTGAAATTATTATTTTTCTTCTATGCACAGTGGTTGTGCTGTTGCCTGGTTTGACCAAAAGTGATTTATGACACTATCAAATGTTGATTCAGAACAGAACCATTTGTTTTAATGTGATTAAATCTTATGTTGTTGCGGAGAAGAAATGAATTTGGATTCCGTGAATAGTGCGCGCTCTTTCTTCTTTTCATCATTGCACTTCGGTCACACTTTCGGTGTGTGTTAATTAACAACAACAACAACAACAACAACAAAAAACGGTTGACGGTCAATTTGTGAGTTTGAGTCAGTGTGATATATTTGTGTGGTTGAGTTTGTGTGTGACGCGCGCGGGTCATTCATCAAATCGAGTTTTGAGCTCCGTAGAACGATTTAACCATTGAATGGGCTCAGTAGGCGATTTTGCTCTCTATCAAGCAGTTCGCGTCACACAAATTCGTTTCTGTTGTTATTTTTTTTAAACTTTCATTGTGCTCTCTCTTTCATTGAATTTTGTGTCGACTGTAACGACAAACCAAATAAAATCGACGAATCAAACAACCAAAGGGACTGGAACTGGTCTTACCCAATAAAACACAACAACAACAACAAACACTTATCCAATTGTGCAATTTGATTACAGCAAATCTATGCACATCAATTCACTGACACCGAACCCACGGTGAATAAAAGCCAGCTTCAAAATCCCAATCCAATGCACACAAAAAAACCAACAAATCCAAACACATTAAAAAGAAAGTGATAAATATTGTGAAAAACCATCGAATTTATTGGATTGTTTGACATATCATTCAGTGCCCAGTGAATATACAAAAAATAAACCACTTAGAACCGAATCCACAATCGCTGTTCTAACACCGTGTGTGGTTTCCAAGATGTTGATAAAATATTTTGATGTTATATAATATTTTGCGTTGTGTGTAGCAACACCGTTGTTTATGGCACACGCTACAAATATTTGCGACAAAAAAACACACACAAATTCTTCAGTCAACAAATTTTTGGTCGTTTCGGACGAGAAAGTCCGAATAAAAGTGCATTCAATTTGACAAAAATCCAATTGATTTTTGGCTTATTCTTGGCAAACGGATTGAAATCGTATATTGTGTATTAAAAATTGGATGCTGTGAAAGAGAGAGCAAGAGAGAGTAATAAAGTGTTCAAATTAATTTGTTTGGCATCATCAACAACAACAACAGCAACAGTAGCAAACTTACGCCTTTCGCGAAACCAAAAAATTATGAATTTGTCGTACGTGTTTGTGCTGTCTCCATGCCACCAACCAAACGTTTGATTTATTAAACGTAACCAGCCAACTCACGTCAAGGGAAATTCAATCAAAATACCGAATTTCAATCAAATTTGGCCAAATTTGTTTCTCTTCGGTGTTATGTTATTTTGAATTCGGCTTTAGAAAATGTCAATATTCGTTTGACATGCCAATCATCACAACAGCGCATTAAATTCGTTTACACAATTCCATTGAGTGAGAGAGCCAGCATAACAGATGGAGTGATGCAGTGCCATTCACAGCAGCAATAACACAAACAGTGAACAAAAAAAAAAAAAAAAAAAAAAAACAACAAAATTGTGTAGAAAAAACCAATGCAAATCAAGAGTAATTTGTGCAGAATTGCATGCTGCAAATGATAAACTCAAAAATAGAAAAACATTTGGTTTATTAAATGATTCATGATCATCGCATGCAAATGGGCACACAGTAAATAAGAATCATAAGTACAGCCAAAGCAATTGCCGAGCACACAAAGCCAAACGCTTTAAGAAAATATACTAAAATAAATATAACAAACATAATCATAGCGCTAGATTAGTGAAAAGAGCATCAACAACCAACAAAAAAAAATAAAATCAAACAATTCGCCAAAAACGAACAAGAAACAATAAAAAAACAAATCAAATAATAAAATTGAAGCTGAAGTGAAGAAGCAACAACAAAAAAAAGCAATTTCGTGTGTTTGCTCGTAACAACCGGGCAACGCAACAGAACTCAAGCCCACACCGGAACAAGGGAAACTCATGACTCAAGTGAACGACATATAAACCAACAACACTCACGCCCAGCCAACAACACCACCATCAAAAACCGAAACACACCAATCCAAATCACCGAAAAATTTCGCAATGGAAATGGAACAACAAAACAATGAATTAGATCCGAGAATTCAGGTAATTAGCAGCATAGAGTTTGGAGTCCAAACTTTGGACTTCGTGTAGAAGTGCATTGTTCATTTTTGCGTTTTATCTAATAATTTTGTCATTGTTGCTGTTGTTGCACTTTTTCAAAAAACCAAACACAAAAAAAAGACCGAGAAAAATGCAATTCGTGCAAAATGTTGTTTCATCGTTGTTTTTTGTGTGTGTGTGTGTGTGTGTGTGTGTGTGTGTGTATGTATGCTGACTTTATAATGTGCAAATGAGCCAAACAAATCATCACAATGACCTGGGCCGGTCAGTCAGCCAAACACACATTGTGCAATTTGCAAATTGCGCTTTGTTTCCCCATTGTTGTTGTTGCTGAATGCAAAATTTCCATTGTTTATTTCTGCTATAGCCACACACTGCACACGGTGAACACCGTGTACATTTCTCTCTCGCCTGGGTGTTTTATTCCTGTATGTTACATGAGTAAGCGGTTTCAGCCCGTGTTTTTTTAACGGCTGCACAATTTGTTGTTGTTATATTTTTCTCGTGCTACACACATCACAGCACTCTCAGATCGTTTAGATTGCTCAAGTGAGTACAAAATTGGCCTGACTATAGCATCTAAATGCAGCAGTAGCTAACAGCAAGCAACAGCGCACCAGCAGATGCAAATTACAAATGATTAGATTTCATTAGGGCCATTTATAAATCGACTAGAATATATATCGTTGAATGTGATCTGTCAACCGTAACACACATTTGTAACGTTGTTGTTATTGTTGTTTTTTTGTTTCTCTACAAGGCTTCGGCATCTCAACGCCGAGCTGCACGCATTTTTAGCATTCATGCACGGTATCAAACAAATAAATTGCTTGTTATACTTGATAGTTTGGTGTGCTGAAATTTGTATACTATATCGAATGTACGTAGGGAAAGCGTAAAAGTATTGGGAAAATTTGAACTCAAAGAGTAAGCAACAACAACAACAACAACAACAACAACAAAAACGTGCAGAGAGTATAAAAAATATGAACACATCTAAAGACCTCACGACAACTAGGCAAATGTAGCCACCAAATGGTTTTGTGTGATCAATATCAAACAACCGAAATACGCACACACATCGCACACAAAATCATTTGTGCTTCGGAATTTTCATCAATTTTACTCTTATCGAACCATTTTATCGGTCATTTCGTTTCGGCTTCGCCAATCGATACATCAGGCGATTTTTGGTTTTTGGCTTGTGCATGTGTTATAAGTTTGGAAACAAACTCCAAGGAGGTCAATTAACAATGTAAATTTCACACTGAACTGAAGCACTCCAACCAATTTATGTTCGAATTTCAGTATTTTCACTCGCAAGTCACAGCCATTTGTTGTGTTTTATATCTTATTATAAACATGGGGCGGCTATTTCATTAGTATGACATGTCGGTTGCGTTTTGTAGGCTTTGAGCATTTTCGTTTCGTTTTGTTGTTGTTCAATGTGACCGTATTAGTGTGTGTCTTTTTCACTAATTTATGCAAATGAAATGCACGTGTTTGTTCTTTTCTGTTGTTGTAATATTCGCGCTTTGCATCGTATTCAACACACAAACACACACCATTCGAAAGAAGACAGCAAACAAACAAAAACAACACAACTACGAATTTTATTGAAACAAAGAACAATTCGCACACAAATGAACATTTTCGGCACGATTCTAGTATTTTGTGTTCACACACGCAAAAAAAAAAAATCCAAACAGCTCATTCATATTTATAGAGGATTTAGAAGCGAAATAAATACGCTAGGTTCATGTTCGTCATTGAAACCAATTACAAGTGAAACAGAAACAGAATAGCATTTTTGCGTTTTTGGAAGAGCACTTTTACGTTAAAAATCGATGATAAACATTGAACATTCATGATTTTGTTGTGCTCTAATGAAATGATTAATCCCGAACAAAAATCGACGTTTTTCTTTGTTGAAATTTGAAGAAAGCATAGCTAGAATGAATTAGTATTAACGACTATTTTTAGATCATTACATGTTTTTTGAGCCGTAGCCGATTGTTCAAAGTGATTTATTCACGTTGGGTTGAACGCGCGTAATTTACCTGAAATTTATGGGGATGTGTGGATTCAAATGAGCAAATACGGCATCTTGTTTTTAAAACCAAAAAATTACTCAATAAAAATAGCGGCGTCATACGGGTCATAAAGCAGCTACTTAAGCCAAAATCAGATTCATTTATCTTTTTACAAAAAACGTGTTACGAATTCTTAAGAATACCAAAAACAAACGGACAATTTCAACATAACAAACAACTAGACAATGCCAAACGTTACCATCTAATTAATTCACCGAAAAAGAAAATTATTTCAACATATTTCAACATTTCTTAAACCTCGTTGAAAACAAATAAAAACACTTGAACAAAAAAAAAAAAAAAAAAAAAATAAAAATGAAATGAGAAAAAAACAACAACATTGAAGCATGTTTAAAGAAAAGTAGCGGCACGCGTGAAATTAAGCTGAACACATAAAGAAATAGCTTAGTTTATTGCGAGTGTTCGCGTTTTGGAATGGAATATTTAATTTTAAGTGTCACGTGATTTATTCATTATAAACTATAATTAGTTTTAATTTATATTTGGTATTTTCCGTTTTTTTTTTCATATTTGTATGGCATTTTGAACGTTCGACACGCGTCAATCTATAAAAATAGATCGAATTGGAAAACTTAAACACCGCTACCGAAGAAATCAACCGATTGGAAATCGAATTGGAGGTTTGTATACGTTTTTTTCTATCAATGAACAGTTTTCGATGGGCATTTTTTTGATGATTTTGCGAACAATTGTGAATATTAAGGCAAACCAAAAGTCTTTTGGCAAAAGAGAAGACAAATCGTTTCATTGATTTTTCTTGTTCGGGTAACATTTTTGTTTGAGAATTGGGGCTGGAAATTTTGAACCTTGGCTTTTCAGGTCGCGATTTTTTTTCGAAAATTGATCCGGTGCTCAGAAGTTCCATTGGTCTGAAACGTCTAGATTTCAAATTTGAGGTAGAATCTCGAAGGCTTTAGGCCTAACCCGATTGCGACCTTTGGTTCTTAGTTTGCATTGATTTCAATATTTGTTCATTATTTGCATATAAACAGACCATTTTAATACGAAATCCTTTCAGACAAACTACATTCAATGCAAATATAAAATGCAATTCAATGAAAAGTAATGATGATTAGTGAAAAATGAAAATCAATGATATCCAATGAAAATATAATAAAACCAATTGGTTGGGTAAAATGTGAGCACATTTGTGCACAATTTTGTTTATTAGCATTCAGTATTTCATTCGTTATTCTCCACCCTCGAGGCCAATTGTTAAAATATTTAATGTGTTGCTAGTTTTGGGAGTTGAGTGAACTGATGGGGCGGGGAAAGAGAGATAGAGAGAGCGAAAATTGTGTGGATGATTTTCCGTACACCTTTGGCCCAATTTCAACGACAAGCTGTCTTGCATTCGAATTGTTTTTCTTCCATTAAAAGATGAATAAATAATATTTATAGAGGATATTTGAACACGAACACAATTTTCTTTCATTCGGCTATAGCTAAATGCGAATTAGTCTAAGAAACCTGTTTTGTTCCGATGGCACACATTGTCTACCTTGTGACAGCTTAAGTTGTCATTTATAGCTGCTGTAGTTCGATTTTTCGACTAAATATGTTCGTTTCCAAAAAGGATACATTAATCTATCGGAATAAAATATGTTGAAAGTTTAATTTAGTTCAGTTGGTTTTGGTTGAAAATGGGTTAAGGCTCTCATTGAAGTTCTACCCTTTAACCGTTCTAGCATTGCATATGCAATCCATTTGGATGACCGCAAAACGATTTTGTATTTTTATTTTAAAAACCCACACACAAAATGCAGCTTTGCGTCGTTGGAAAATCAGTCGTTGCATCGATGCAAGCTAAAGCAATATTCGTAAATGTCTTATGGACAGGCTGGTAGTGTTTGCATTATGCAGCTATTCTATTAACCTTTAAAAATGCCCTCGAGTGACTCGAATGAAATTCAATGGATTTTCTATTTTCATCATTTTTGTATTTGTTTCTACATTTCGTACGTTGTTGGTTTTTTTTTAGGAAGCAAATTCAACATTCAACATTTTATACAATGAATCGACACGACGCTTAAAGTTGCTGATAAAAAAGCTGGGTAGTTGCATTGAAAAGTCACGGCCGTATTATGACAGTTCGGAAAAAGCCCGTTTGGCACGCATCGAATGCCAAACAGCGGCTGCCGAATTTCGTCGTGCAAATGGTTTGTATTTTGATAATCACTTCTTTTTCCCCCATTTATTTTCATGACATTTTCTAGTTAATTAATTAAATGAAATTCCAGATTAATTATTATATTATTGAAGAGTTTCTTTCTCCTTTCATTCGATATCAATGGAAAAATTTTGAATTTTGATGTGTGTGTGTGTGTGTGTGTGTGTGTGTGTGTGTGTGTGTGTGTGTGTGTGTGTGTGTGTGTGTGTGTGTGTGTGTGTGTGTGTGTGTGTGTGTGTGTGTGTGTGTGTGTGTGTGTGTGTGTGTGTGTGTGTGTGTGTGTGTGTGTGTGTGTGTGTGTGTGTGTGTGTGTGTGTGTGTGTGTGTGTGTGTGTGTGTATTTTGAAGCAATTAAAATTGTGCATGCTTAACATTTTTATTTGATGAAAATGTAATTAAATTGTTTGAATTTCACACGAAATTAAATTTAAATCAACACGGTTTGTGTATTTTGTGTGGAAAAGTCACATACACACACACACACACAGAGTTGAAATGGAAATTCCGATTCGAATGAAATTGCAATTTGTTAGATGAATGTGTGTGTTGCCCAAATTTTCCCAATTGATTTTTCTCAATTTTATGGCAAATTGTTTCATGTCAATTTGAACCAATTTTTTCCATATCGTTTGAAACAGAAATACATGCGGCCGCAAAGGAAACCGTTGCATTGGCGGAGGAACGATTCATGACAAATTCACATAATTGGCCATTTGACAATGCATGGCAGGAAATGCTGAATCATGCAACAAATAAGGTAGCGTTTCGTCATTTTGATATATTAAAGTGTAATGTGTTTTGTTTGATGGATTTCTAGGTGGATATCCACATGTTTAAAAATGGTTGGTAATTTATTTCACTTTATTTGAACATTTCAGGTGGCTGAAGCAGAGAAGAAAAAGGCTGAAGCTCATGCAGAGCACCAACGAAAGGCATTGATCTGTAACAAAGCTGAACTGGAGGTGAGTATTTCTAAACAACAACAACATCTTAAAACACCATCAAAGCCCTACTAATTCTCATTCTCATGTACAATCTTCAATCACATTTTTTCCTCCCAGATGCAACAAATCGAAGAGCGTCAACGGCGTAATATACAAAAGTCACGTCCATATTTTGAGGAGAAGCAACTATGCCAGGAACAACTTGAAACGCAAAAAGAGCGCATCCATGAGTTGGACATTCAAATAAAGAGTACAAAAGCATCGTATGCAATGTCATTGAAAAATTTGGAAAAAATTAGTGAAGAAATTCATCGAACGCGTGGTACGGATTTGGGTATAACACCGCCCGGTCCACGTGAACCGGGCGTTGGTGCAACAGATGATGATGATTATGAAGATCCGAGCTCAAATGACACACTGAAAGGTGGCTGTAATAAAAATAATAAATTGAAAAATCTACCAATTGCCGATATTATGACACAAATGGAAAATGACAATTCACTCGATGCCACTTCATTGGACACAAATTCCATCTTCAGTGAAGATAAAGATGATGATGATTATGCGCAATCATTGGATGATACGTCATGTAAACGTGGTTCATTTGCGGATGGGGCTGGTTCAAGTAGCATGACAACAAATAGCCGCAATGAACCGGCTGATCCAACATTAACGGAATTGGATAATCATGAATTGAATTTGGAAGAGCTACGGCAAAAAGTCAAAGTATTAGCGGTACGTCCGGTTGAAGGTGGTGATGGACAAACAAAAGACTGTTGGGAAAGTGAACTCAATGAAACCGTTAACAAATTGGATCGTTTAATGATGCTACAGGAAAATAATACAAATGCACGAAACATGAGCCCCAGTCAAGGTACAATTAATTTAATTGATATTCTCTATGTGTCGTGTTCGGGGTTTTTATTCACTATTTTAGCGCTCCCTCCCCGAAGCAATTTTACAATGGGCCAATATTTAATGTTTACTCATGTTCCTTTTGTTTTGTTACTTTCTTTCTTTGTATAATGAAAATAAAACACACACAGGTGTTGCGCACAATTCACCCGCATCGAAATTAACCGGTGGGTTGGCGGATAAACCACCACCAAAGCCAATCAAATATTCGCTGGCGAATAATAATCATGGTTTTTATACGCCCACACACACAGCATCGCCATCGCCATCGACAACGGTAAAAATGAATTGTGAACATCAACAACAACAACATCAACCAACAAATTGCTATCCAATAAATAGTCAAGCAACCAGTACAACAAAAGCGTTTCTCAATAATTCATTGCAAGCGGTACAACAGAAAATGGAAGATCTGTTACCAACCAGTCAAACATCTGCATCATCAATCACCAAGGAGCTACCGCTATTGAGTCGGATTTCAAATGAAATTTCCGCCAATACAGCAAATACGGTGAAAGTGTTAAAACGGCGTCTATCATTGAATTAGTTTACGATGGGCTCAATGCGATTGTCGAGTAGCATGTTTGCATTTGAAAATGTTTGATTGGATGGGGATTTCACTCATTTTAAGACACTGAGGACTGAGGACTGAGGTAGAGTTAGAGGTAGAGTGAGAAAGAGAGAGAGAGAAAGAGAAGGAAATCTCAAGAGCTCATGCAAAGTGCAAGTAATTCATTTAGCCGATTTATTTAGCCGAGTGTTATGGACATTTGTTGTCTCATCGATTGACATAATTTAAAAAGAAAAAAACGAACATTTAACGGGAACCAAGAGATCTGAATGATGCGTGTATCGAATCTTTTAAAGCAAATATAGAGTCGTAATTGTTTCATAACTAAAATTTATCGAGAGAAAAAAGAAGAACAACAAAAGAAATGTTTGTACATCAAAAAGAATCCAAATTGATTTGATTCAAGCAATTCAAGACAATTGATTGAGAATGAAAATTGGACGGATTTTTTTTTTGGTTTAGTGAACCATGAATAATCATGCTTAGAAGCATGTCAATGAATATTATTCGCATTGAGACACACAACTTCAAAACATATTTTACAGTTCAACTAAAAAAAAAAAAAAAAAAAAAAAAAAATTTAAACAAAAAAAAAACCTAACTATTTTAACCACTTGTTAGATTGAATTAATCAGCAATTTTATCAACCGAAAACTTGGAACAATTTATCAAAACATGTAGCTGAGCATTTGTTAATACACAATATTAATATCCGGGAATGGAATGGAATTTATCAATTTTTATTGAGAATCTAGATTGTTCTATCACATTTTTCATCATTCGAAATTTTTGTATTTTCGTAAATATGAAATTTGAATATTGTACATAATTTGTTCGAGATTTAAGTGTCTCAATTTCTTTTCTCTTTTTTTTGGGGTTTAATTTTCAGTTGTTGATTGGTTGAAAGATCAACGGCACCCGTTGTCTAAAGCAATAAAATTGCAATAAAAACCAAGCAAATGGAATGAGATACTAATTTCAACAAAAAACCTATTTTAAAGTGCAACCTTAATGCGATTGTGTTAGAAAAAGAGATGAAACAAATAAATGAAAATCTATTCGATTGATTGTTTGAAATTGGCCAACATTTTTTGATTGAATTTTTATTTTCCTTCAAAAAATGTTGACATTTTACGAAATGTATTTTGGAAAAAAATGATAGTCAATTGCTCATATTAAAGAGAAGACAAAAAAACAAGTGGAATTCATTTATATCTGATTTCGTTTAGTTTAGTGTTTTTTTTTTCTTTTCGGTTCACATCGGACGAAGCGCACTCATTAAAATGCGACATGCAATTTATGCGGAAGCAATCAACCGAATAAAAATCAATGACAAATATGATATTTAACTTCGTCAGTCTGCCTTAAGTTTTAAATCCAAAAATGCGTTCAACACGTTTCTCTTCCTTCGTTTGTTTTTGTTTTTTTTCTTCTTGTCTTGGGAATTTCATTTAATTAAGAATTTAAGCTAGGGCTTTTGTTTTAAAGAGACGGCATTTATCGATTACACACATATTAGCATTAGACATTTGCAAATGTTTCGTGACAAAATATGCACTAAAAAAAAATAAAATCTAATTTAACTATATTTGTTAAGTTAACAATGTTACAAAAACAACAAATTAAACAGCAAAGCAAACAAACTAAAAACTTATTGGTATCAAAACAATAAAAATAAACATTTTAATGTATTAAAATGATTTAATTCATATAATACCATCAATTCGAATATGAAATGTGTTTTATTTTGAAAGCATCGACAGTGTTTTACAGTGTTGTTGTTCCTTGATTTCGATAGTGTCGTTCATAACACCGTTTTATTGTGTTTTTTTTTTTTGGAAAACCTTCATCAAATTGGGCATCGATCAATTTAATTTTTGCCGTTTGGCCGGAACTAATGTTTCGATGAGCTGATCATTTAGACGCTTTCGATCGGATTTCTCCTCCAATGGATCTTTTTTTGGCTCTTCAAACGATAAACTTCGTCTTGCACCTTCACGTTGCCCATGTTTCACATCAACATTTTCATCGTTGACAAAACACGATGACTTATTCTTAGGTGATATCTAAAATGATATGAATATTTGATTTGAATTGTTTTCTTTAAGGCCAAAAATAAATGCCATGTTTGCTTTTTGTATCACGTAACACAAGTACTCACTGGCATATTTCCAAATCCAGTGTGTTCTTCTTCCTGTAGAAATGTTTTATGGACAAAAACAAATGCTGAAATGAAACTGGCTATTCAATGGATTTTGTGATTGAAAAATAGTAAGATGTTCGATTCTGTTGGAAGAAAAAAAACGTTTCTTAAACACCAAATCTGAATGTATTCAGATTCTTATCATTGACCCAGCACAATCGACACTAAATTGGAATCGCAACTCAAACAACCGATACTGGCAACAAGTAGCGAGTGAAAGTGAACTGGATAAATGAAATAAATTTTTGCGAGACATGACACCTATTTGTTTATCAATTTAAAAGCGTAAATATTTAGAACAAAAAAGAATCGATTGCATACATTTTCGTGTGCAAAATGAAAATTGAGAACATTATTATGCCGTTCCAAAGTCGCCCGTTCCGAACGATTCTGATGGTGATTTTGCTGTGATTTTACGTGAAATCAGCTGCCACAATAAATGGTAAGAAGTTTATCTTTGTATTTTCGACGTGGGTAGGCTTAAGGGTAGGTTGACGTAGGTAGGTTGACGGCTAAATCATTCCTAATTGATGATTCATTTTACCTGTTTAACATTTCTTTGGGTAAATAGTAAATCGAATAAAAAAAACATTTATTGGCAAACATTAATGACAACTATGAATCATTTCTCCAATTTATGAATCATATTCACAATTGTGTATCAAAACAACGAAATGCCTTGAGTAAGCAAATCGTTAAACTCAGTAAATATTGCGGGTTATTCGATCAGTATCAGCTGACGGTGCAAATGATTTATTGTGATATATGTACACACTGATAGATACACTGCTCTGTGAAGCGTTACTTCTGTTACTACTTAAAGATAAAATAATATATAAAAATCACTATGCACTTGCACTTGCATTAGTAATGGTGTTAATCCGTCAAATCACCGCCAGTGTAGTGAAATATTGCTATTTCTGTTTTTGATGTGGACATATTATTTTGCTACTTTTCAGTCGATACAATTTCAATTCATCTACTTTTAGTTATCAAATAACATCACATTAAGCTTTGAAAATACGTTTTTTGTTGTTGTTGTTTTTTGTCACATTTATTAGTCATAATTTATTAACGATATGCCATTACTAGAGTATTTAAATCCGATACGATTTGTTTGCTCAAATTCATTGCCGTTTTTCAAGGTTTTCATGCTCGATGGACATTGCATAAACACGGTCAAAAGGAAGAAATTGCAAACACACTGTTAGTCGCTGGTAATGTGTGATTTTTGGTTTTGTTGTGGGCTTTTTCGAAAATTGTATTCTATACTCAGTAAATATGAATATTTCCTCCGGAGGAATAAAATATGACCCTCCAAAAAGCGTTGGTACATATCGCCTCCACCGAATCACTTCTGGTAGCTGATATGTGCGAGGAAAAATTTTCGTGTCGCTTGAATTCAATTTAACTTGTTGTTATCTTCACAGACAGTTGTTTTGGAATTAGAATTTCAATGACTAAACTTTCATTACCAACTGCGTGCAAATGTTACCGATTTATTTCTCATGAAAAAATCTAAGCCACAATTCACGTTCAGTCTACGCTGCCTTAAGCCAAATTCACGTCTGAATTCACGTCTGGTAAATGTATACAAATTTGGCTTCAGTTTGACTTGAATTGAACGTAAAATCAGCGTGTATGTGGAATCAAAAGTCAAAGAGAATGATTCTGTTGTGCTCTTTGACTTTTGATTCCACATACACGCTGATTTTACGTTCAATTCAAGTCAAACTGAAGCCAAATTTGTATACATTTATTGGACGTGAACTCGGACGTGAATTTGGCTCATTTTCAGATTTGTTCATGAGTTGTCATTTTTAAATACAAGCTCTAGCTTGTATTTGGAACTGAATTGATTTGGTCGTTGATTGGGCTGACGATCGAAAATTTACTGAAGAATCTTCATGGTCTGTATGGTTCATTTGTGAACACTGATTGTGATAAATATGTGAAAACATTATTGACCAAAATACGTTTAAAATGGATTTAAGTAAGTCAAACTGATTTGAATAATAACAAAATTCGCACATGATTTTCATTCACTTTCTAGCTTGGTTTATCATATTTTGGTGAAATGGAAATTTTTCTACTGAAAATATTTTCAAATTTGAAAATACCTCGGACCAACTTAATTTGAGACGAACAACAGTAAGACCAATCGATAAACAAAACTTCAATGCGATAAAATGTATCTGCGATGACAAATTAACCCGGGACCTGTGTTTGGGTCAAAAAGTACCCAGAGCGAAAATTTAATTCTTTAATATTTCAATAAACAATTGTTCGATTGCTTTCAAATGTTCAGGGAATATATATTTTTCAATAATACATGAAAAATTATTTCGTTGGATGCAGTCATCCCTATCGGGAGACCCCAAAATCATAAATTTGCAATTATCGAGTTCAGCCGTTTTTGAAACAAATTAAAACAAATTAGATAAAACCAAAGCATAAATTTGGAGTATTTAATGCTAATCTATCGTTCGAACATATTGGATTCAAAATAATAATAAAATCAACTCAAATTTTGGTGTATTTTCATTTTACGAAAATTGAGGTTACCCCACTTCCCCTACGATATAGGGGAAACCGTTTACCGAATACATATGATAACTACTTCTTTTTTATCTCATAACTAGAGGCTTTCAAGGAAATATAAACATTTTGGGAGTTTCTTTAGAAATTTTTCCAAAATTAAGCTTCACATTTCTTCGACGTGAAAAAATGCGAAACACAGGTCCCGGTTTAATTGAATCTGCTGCGTAGGAACGCGTCCGGCTGTTATGGAACACTAAAATACTTGCAGATCATACATTGATTTTTGATAAATTCTTCATTTTGTTGTTGAATGCGAAATTCTGCTTGCAAACATGCTTGCAAAATGTATATCGAATTGGCAAAGTAATTTAAAAGACTTTCATCCCATTCACAGAATTACTCGATCGATGGTACGAATAATGCATCTTATTGCATTGAGCTGAAATAAAACTAGTAAAAAAAAACGCTGCAAAAAACAAGAAACCAATTTTGTACAGGCATTTTAATCGATTTTTTTTTTCTTTATTAACAATAAAATCTTGTAATTTTACATACAGAATATTGTGTCTGTCACTTAATGTAATGTTTCAGTGTTTTTCATTTGTTGTTCATCTATGTTATGTAAATTAACGCATTTATATCGTGTCATTTAAATGCTATTCATTCTTCAACACGTGTTTTTTTTCATTTCTCTTCTTTTTTTCTTGTTTAAATGATCATTATTTTGTTTTTTTTTTCTCTATCGTAAAATTTCAATAGCTAAACTCTTTCATTCACTGACGAAAACTAAGAATGTCGGCATTTGTGTGTAAGTGTGTGTGTATTTTGTGAATGTGTTCATTTATTTACTTTAATTTCTATCGATTCTAAATAAAATGGTTTAGAAATAACGTTTTGGAATAATTTTCTATTTATGTTCTTTTTCAAAATGTTTTTCTCTTTCAATTTTATGTGTTCTTTACTCATCCAAAATGAATCAATTTAATCTACCGATTAAGCAAATTTTACAATGATTTCCAGTTGAATTTCAATTATCACTTGAATATTGATTCAAAGTGATGGAAAAAGTAGGATTTTACATGTTGTTTTTTTATAAATTTTATTTTAAAGTAAAGAACCAAAAAATAATACATTTGGAATTGTAAATTCGACAAACAAGTTTATCGAAATCATTTAATATTTATGCAGCAATCGCTCCGCGTTCACCAAACTTGCATAAAAGATTGTGTTGAAAAAAAAAAAATCCGGATCGTTTTTGTTTTCCTTCAATTTTTTTCTCCTTTGTAAAGATGAGTCGCACATTCTAGCGCACGACCAGTAAAATGACTGTTGTAATTTTTGAAGGATTGCACAGCACAACAGCAAATCAGAACGAAAAAAAAATGCACTTGGGTTGGTGTTGAGGGGGAGGCGTTGGAGCTTGAGTGTGCTTAGGCATTGTTGGTCAATGGTGTTTGCTTCAATTGCAGTATAATCGATCGCATTCGACTCACATCACGGCTTGATTTGCTCGACTTTGGATTGAAATCACACAATTTTGCGATACGCTCCCATTCAGTGCCGGGTTCAATTTCCGCTGTCTCAGCCACAAATTGCTTCTCTGCATTTCTGCACGTTTATCAATTAAAATGGATTTGAAAAGAAAAGAATCAAATTAGTTTAATGTGAAAATAGTTTGTTCTTGTTTTATTTCGAAAGTTTAAAAAAAAAAAAAACAAATGAAAAGAAGAAAGGATTCTAATTTCACTAATTCAGACGAATTTTTTTTTTAAATACAACTGAGAAAATGGTCTAAATCTAAAATTAAATGCAGAAACGCTTGCAAATGTCTAAAATTAAAATCACAAAAGCTAAACAAAAAAAAAAGTCCAAAGCACCCAAACTAAAGTATTATTCGTGAAATAGAAAAAGAGAGAAAAAAACAGAGAGAGAGAGAGAGAGAGAGAGAAAACAAATTAGGTTTTATGGTAAAATAAACTGCAATCCGATGTGATGGTGTTTAAATGTGACAACGATGTTGTTGTTTTTTTGTTGAAATTTTAAATTGATTGCTACAAAGCCACATCATGAACACTCTAAAGGCAAGCACAATCATATTCGAACATATGGATAACCAAATGTGTTAATGAAACGAACGTTTATCAATACCAAATTGAACCTATGAGCAAACCAAGAATTTTGTTTTTGTTTTAAAATAGAGAAAGAAGAACCAATTCCAACCGAAAAAATAAAGAAAAAAGACCATCAAAATTGATGTGTAAAAATTGATGAATATATCAAACAATTGCAAATGCACACATATTTTAACCGATTGATGACAGTTTTTTTTTCTGTTCAAAACAGTTCTGATGCGAATATATTAAATGATTACGGATTACGGCCAATGTATGGATCAAACAATTTTAATAAAACGCACAATTTATGAAATTACGATCTATTGAATTAACAGTTACAAATGAAAATGTCAACAACAACAACAACAAAAATGAAATAAATTTAAAATGCTGCGGTCGTTGAATATCTCATCCATGTGGTGATTTGGTTATTGAGCAATTTTGATGCCAAAATTTGATATAGTATGCACTTGATACAGCTCATGCACCAAACATTAGATGACTTGATTAATGTCAAAATGATTTGAATTGTTTGGTTTTTGTTTTCAAACAAATCCAAAAACCAAATAAAAACATGAACCAAAAAGCAAACGGATTCAATGCGGATGCGAATGCAAAATAAAAACACAAACACAAAAATGGCAACAAGGCAAATGAACACAAGACGCACACAGTCTCCATATGACACACTCTATCTGTCTAATGATTAACAAACAAAAAAATTAAGCTTAGCAAACAAGTATAAAATCTATTGTAAATTAGTAATCGGTTGTTTCTACTCACTTTGCCGATTCCCTGTGTTGTTTAGTATGGGGAGTGTTTTTTTGTTTTGTTTTGTATTTTTTAAAGTTTTTTGTTTGTGTTTGATTTGATTTTTTTTTTTTTTTGGCAATTTCATTTGATTTAAATTGGTTTTTTGTTTTGTTTTTGTTGTGAGGAGGGAAGATTTGATGAAAAAAAGAGGAAAAGCATAACTTTTAGCACCATATAGTTATATCTTAATTGTAGAAATATATATATATATATAGCAAAATATCAACGAAATTATCTTTTTTTTTAATTTAGAATGAGAAATGAGGACAAAAGCATCGAGTCAAAGTGGGTGGTTTTTTTAGAGTTTGAATACAAATTCATCTGGTATTTGGCATCTGGTATCTGGCAATATCTGATAAAAGTCACTATTTTTTTTTTTTTAAATTTTCCACCACATTTTGTATCGACACTTTCCGTCCAAACAATGGCATCGATGGACATTTTATCAATTATTAGCTGTTCAGTCAAATATTTATTGATAAAATGTCACATTTGCACACAATATATAGAAATAGCAATACATCCATTAAACTCAACTGTTGGTAATTCCATTCGGAATTGCCGATTTTAAAATAAATATACAAGTGTTCTTTTATATTTCAATAAATGAGTTGCCTTGAGCTCAATGGCATCAAATTGAGAAGTTGCATTTTTTTTCCACAAAGACATTGGTGACTAAGATCAGACTATAACTGTTGTGCTTCAAAGGAAATACTCTTTTGTATACTTCCGCCATCGAACGATATACACTTTACGATAACAAATTATTGATAAATGTATCCAAATCAAGTCCATTGAGCTCAACACATCCCATTATTGTTTGTTTCGTTTTAAAAACTCAACAAATTTGTGCATAAAATTACGGATTAGTAATTGTACTTTTTGTATACACTATTTGACATTGAAACTATTCCCCCGTAAAAAAAAATGTTTGATTCAACGGCAAGTGATCGAATGATTCTAATTTTGTTTTTCTATTCAAAATTTCAGGAATTTGGTTTAAAGTGCGTAGTTCTGAGTAATTTTGACAAAAATCATTTATATAAACACACAAATGAATACAACGAGAACTGTTATAGGTAAAGGTGTACAATGGAAAGGGTGTTGTCCATTCGTCCGTTTATTGATTTAGGACGGACGGACATTTTTCATATTGTCGAACTTGAGAAGAAGGACGGACGGACGGACGGACGGACAATAATTATTATCTGTCCGTCCGAAAATGTGTCCGTCCGTCCTATTGAAAATCACGCAAAGACGGATGAATAAGACCCTGTCCATTGTACACCTTCAGAATGCGAATACCAAAGGAAATGCCCATAAAATAGTTCTCACTCAAATTCATTTGCATGAATTTGAAATTCAACAATACACAAACCATAGAATCGATATGATTAGCTCATAAGATTTAAAATAATCGTTTATCGAATATAATTCAAATCTAAATGAATGTATTTTCAAAATGGCAAAACATCGAATATTATTGACGTTTTCTTTTGGATAAATTGGCCGTTTCAATAGAAGAAGGGACATTGAAAAGAAAAAAATAATGAAAAATTGTAGATACACGAAAGAAGCGAATCAAAACGTAAAAAAATGGAGGTAAAAAGAGAGCAGTGAAGAAAAAAAAAACCGAAAACAAGAAATGTTTGTTTAAATTAGCAATATATAACAAATAATTTGTACCAATTGAGTGAAGTAATGAGAGAAATGAGAACACAAACTAGAATAAAAAGAATAAATTGGGAAAAAAATATTCATCGAAAAAAAAAATGCGATTGAAACGAAGAAAAAAGAGAGAAAAACAGAGGAACAATTGAAACAAAAAAAAATATCTCAAAACTCAGAACTAAAAAGGATATTTAAAACGGATGGAACATAAGAAACCAAATTATAGAAGAGAAAAATAAAATAATAGGATTTAGGATAAAACTGCCATTTAGTTTGTAGTTTATCACCCAAAAGTGGTTCAACAATGAATTCCACATGATGCAGTTCAAAAACGCAAGATTCGTTTGAAAAGAGTTTTTTTTTTTTTTTAAATCTGTACGCGTTAATTTACCTGTTGGACGCTTTTGTTTTGCTGATTGATTCTTCATGATGTTTGTACCAATCTTCGAGCTCTTTCTTAGCTTGTTCACGCAATTCAAGTTTCTTTTTTTCTTCTTCTTTATCCTTTTCTTCGAGACGTGCTTTCTGCTCTTCACGCCATTTCTTTATCTTTTCCGGTTCTTCACGGACTGGTGTTGGTGCTGCTACATTCAACCATTGGAAAATGGAATGTATAAAAGAAATACAAAATGTCAATTGGAATTTTTAAACTGCCATATGAAAGAGTCCCATGTGTTGATTGCACAAAGAAATAGCAATCATTGGTTTACGAATTGGAACGATCAAACACAAAAGCGAAAACGGTTGTTGTTTTTTTGTTTAGCAAGTAATTTTACACACAAAAATTGAGGGGATATGATTTAGTTATTGGTTTGATTGAGATAAGGTGAGAGAAAGAGAGACGTGTGAAAAATGGTCAAGTTTAGGTAAATTAGTGTACTGTTTCAAATGAGCATTGCATTTTTGGTGGTGAATTGTCAATGATTTAAAAGACATGAAAAGTGTATTGAACACAAGACACAAGTGTGAAATGGTCTGGAAACTATATGTTCGAATGAGTGATATTTGTGTGTTTTTTTTCAAAGCGGTGAAGCGACATACAAATGCGCTACGGCACATAGTAGGCTACGCCATATGATTTGCATAGCGTAGTTAGGGCACGTAGTCTCATCGTTGCACCGCTTTGGTTTTTTTTAGATTCCACAGTCATCACACATTCCGTGTGCAGTGTGTCGTCGACTCGATTCCAAGTGGTATGAATCAATATGGGTGATCGAGTAATGAAGTTGAACCAAATTATGTTCAACGGGGACATTGTGACTTGAATGGTGGGAAAATTTGAATAGGGAAAACAAACGGTTACCAAATTTTCACATGACATGGCACGCATCAAAATGAAACAAAATTAACAAACAAAACGAAAAATGAAAACAGTACACAGATGGACAGAGCACACACACACACACAGGATCACACGTCAAAACAGTCGCTTACCTTCATTAAAATCGTATTCGAAGTCATAGTTAACGACACCTTTTTTGTTTTTGTGAAAAAGAAAGAACAGAGTTTTCGTTGTTGCGAAAATCGAATAAAAATTAAAAAGTTTGAAATAAAAGAAAGAAATCAATTTGAGTGAGAGAAAAGAGGATAGAATGGAAAAAAATTATAGAGAGAATCGAAAAAATTTAACTTAAAATACTAAAAAAAAACTGTTTGATGATGCTGCTGATTAATTAGGATTTCATTGCATTGTTTTTGTGTGGTTAGAATTGGGAAATGAAAGGAATGCTGTCGTTTCGCTAATGTTTTTTTTTTTTTGGATTTTATCGCCAGAATATTCGTCCAAGATCAAACAATTCGATCGGCCGACAAAAAATGTACATTTTATTAAATGAAATGAATTTAAGAAGCTAAAATGTTGGAATTTTGTATTACCTGTACCATTTGAAGCGGAAAAATCTTGTTCAATGTCATTGTTAATCATTTCAAAACTGCCGGAAAACTCTTGCGTAACTGTTGGTTATTATTTGTGATGTGATTTTTGTTTGTTTTTTGTTGTTGTTCGTTTTGAGTATGATTCGTATGGATAAATTGGAATGTTGAATTTAGGAGGCAAATCATTTTTGTTTAAACCAAAAACAAATATGATCGTTGACATTGTTTGATCGTTGTTACAATTGATATGAAATGTTGAAATTAGACGAAATTTTCGCACAAAATATGAATTGATCGAACAAAATTCCATTAGCACACAATTACACATCAAAATGGCATATGGTGGTTGTTTTTGTGTTGTTATACAAATGCAGCGATTAAACATCAAATGAAAAGAAAAAAAAAGAAGAAAATAAAAACCAAAAAAATGTCAAAAATAAAAATAAAATTAATTTCACACAAAAAAAAATAACGCTCAGAAAATATTTCGGTTTAGAGTAAAAATTTGTGTCGTTTGGTTAATTGTTGCAAAAGCGCTCAAAATGTAAAGTCTCAGTGAAAAGGGGGTTTTAATTGAATTTCTGTTTTCAGCCAATTCTGAGCCATTCCACCGAAGAAAAACATCCGTTATCGAATCGTAAATTATTGTAAAAATCACAGTTAGCTCCTTGTCAATCATGTTCATTTTGATGTAAAACCCCAAAAGTACACACTGTACATTTGTACACAAACAATTTCAAGTTCAAGTTATTGAAAATTTATGTTGGAACGCCCCTTGAAACGACTCATAAAATTTCGTTCAGTTGTCAACATTCAATATGGAGATAATTGAATTAATGCGCTTTAATTTACAACAATAACAATAAAAATCGTAAGCAAAAACGCATTTATCAAATTGAAGAAAAAAAAAACAAACAAATTGAATAAATTCGCCTCGGCACTTGAATTATTTTCGAATGGAAAGTTTTTCTTTTTTGGATTGTGATTTTGTTCGGTGTGATTCATTTGATATATTTACCTGAGTTGGCCGGTGCATCTTCGCCTGCACCCAAATCACTAGCTGGTGGTATAACATCATCGCCTAATCCAGCCAATTGATCTTTTTCACGTGCCAAAAATTCAGCAGCTGGATCAACATCAGCTTGATCAAAATTATCACCAAATCCATCCATGATTATTGTCTTCGTTTACAAATTTCGTGTTATACTTTTTGGATAAACTCAAACTTAACTTGTATTTGAGCGAAACGGAAGACCAATCTATTCGAATAAATTAACTGCAAACACACAAACGATAAGGAAAATCAGTATTCAGTTTTCAGACCAATGAAAACAACCAAACGCACCAAAAAACCAATCAATTTTTTACGTTCAATGATGGAACAAATTAATCACACAGTGAAGCGTATTTCAATTGAGAGTAAAATGCAATTTAAAATTCTTTTATGCTTACACAAAATGACACGATATTGCCTTGTGCATAGAGCGAAACACAAACGAAATACTTGGAAAAATCAATTGGTGTATATGTGGACATCAAGTGGTAAGTGACAGTCAAAATGAATCGGTGAAACGGAACAATGTTGCCTGATGTAATGCCAACGACCGATAGTGACATCTAGATTTCACCAGGGTTTTACCGTGCAATTGCATGACAGTAACAAATTTCCATTTATGAACCGGAATATTCTAGTATTTAAGCGTATACTTTCTATACTCTTCTTATTCGAATCACTAGCGACAACCCATAACAGTTGATGTGTTGTTTTGATACACAATACACTGCACACAGCATAAAGTTAAATACGTAAATTATATTGGAGTATTGGTCATCAAGTAAGAAGTCTTCTTTGAAAAAAAAAACGTACTACTCGTTGTGTGTTGTTTTTCGTGTTTGTCTTTCAATTCTCCTGTTTCCGTGGAACATTTCAGTTTTAAACAAGTAGGAATATTTTCATTTGTCGAAAAAAAAAGAACACGAACATCAAATCTATTGCAATTTTTTATTCGGAATGTCGCTTAATACAGCTCATGCCAATAATGGCGTTTTAATTCACTCGGGGGAATCGTAAGTATTTCATGTTTTTTTATTTTTATTATTTGTTAAATTTTTTTCTCTCAATGTGTGATTGAAATGTGTAAATGTTTAAGCGATTTTATCGTTTACTACCGAACATTTTTATAGGCAACTCGATCGCCATTTCGAAAATTATCGTGACAAATGGCAGCGAGTAAAAAATTTTTTTTTGACTCCATTTCAATTTTCTCGAAAATTACTATTGCATTACATGATTTGTTTTTTTGTTTGGAGTATATCGTAATTTATTGAAATAGTTGCGCAAATGTAATCACTAACGCGATGACTCATTCAAATCATATGACGTGAACCATTTCCATATCACAGATTATAAACAAATATATACATTATCACGATTGAATGGAAAAATGTTTTTGATGATTTCTTGGGATTTCGTATTTTAGAGACTTTGATTTTAACACATCCGGCACACATACCGACACGAGCACAAGTTTATTATTTGAAAAATAAAAGTGTTTTCGTGTGTATCGCGTCACGGTATTTACAAGATGCAATTGATAAATTGATGTCAAAACAATAAACAGACAATGTCTTCTTTCGATCGCATCTTCCAATTAGCACATTGGCTCTTTTTGGCAATTAATTTGTTGATTTGTCCATTGATTCATTTTGAAACCTAGCAAAAAAAACATGAATTTCGTTGAATATAATTGGCTTTGACTGTGAATACATAGACCAACTGCAAAACGACCGTAGTTACTATCAGTAGCTATAGAGTGAATCATCGATCTAAAATGTAGTAATAATGTATTGTCATTGTGATGCAAGTATTTCGCAAGAGGCGACTAAATGAACATCTCCAGTTAGTTTTATGTGTTGTATTGACGGTCTGAATTTTCCGCCCTTTAGGATTTTACTATTCAGTGAAAATGTGACCATTGAATTTTCCGGCCAAGATAATCCCGTGTTCAGAGGCACCAAACAGGGCAGCGTCTACTTGACCACACATCGAATGATATTCAATTCAAAGAAATTCGAAGATGTTATGAAATCGTTCAGTTTTCCATTCGTTTGTTTAAATGAAGTGGAAGTTGAGCAACCGATGTTCGGTGCCAATTATATTCGTGGAAAAGTTCGTGCCCAGCAAGATGGTAATTTTATTGGTGAGGCGAAATTTAAGTTGATTTTCAAGGCGGGCGGTGCTATTGAATTTGCACAAGCCATGCTACGTGCAGCTCATATGGCCCAACAGAATGCTCATGGCGCTGAACCACCACCGTACACACCACCATCAGGTATGCGATTTTATGATGCCATTTATACGAAATAAATGTTGGTTTTCATGCAACCGGTTGTGAAATGTAGAGTTGAATTAATGATCAACAACAAATATTTACACACACACACAATTACAGGTGACTGGCATCCGGCTCCACCACCAGCGTACACTCCATCACCAGGATATTATGGATGGTTGCCAACATCTGTATTCCCGAATAATCCAAATCCAAATACAGTTTACATGCATGATAGTCCACCGCCTTATCCAGGAATTGTTCCAAATCGTACGTAAACCGACGATTTGATTCATTTTATTTCTGAATTTCACAAAAATGCTCATCATATTGATACCGATTGTTGTTGAAGAATTCGAAGGAAGTTATTTTAAATTACTTATTTAACTTATTAAGTTGAATTGGTAATCTAACTTAAATTTAACCGAATCATTCAGATATTTGGCATATTTCGATATGATATCAATATAACAATGCCATATTTCGCATTGTAGGACTTCAAATAGAAGCAATTAACAACATTTGATATCCGTTTTGACGAAATTTTCTTGATATATTTTCGAAATAAGCGGAATATTTGAAATATTTGAAATATTTGAGATTCGCTAGGTTTAATTATACATGATTCGTACATCACAAGCCGTTCCAATTGTCGCATAAATAAATGAAAAAGACAAATCCGATTCAATCAATAGATCCACCACCAAGCTACGGTCAGCAGCCAGGTTTTCAACAGCCGCCGGGCTATCCACAACCGGGATATCCACAGGCAAATCAAGGCTATCAACAAACGAATCCAGGTTATCCACAGACAAACCACGGCTTTCCTCCTCAATATCCACAGTCAACACCTGGTTATCCGCCTCAAGGTGGTTATCCACCACAAAGTGGTTATCCCTCTGCAGGTGGGTATGCGGCACCTCATAGTATGTATCCACAAGTACCAAATGCATCACCTTACGGTAATCCAGCACCAAGTTGTGAGTTTTAGCAAATTTCTTTACACCATGCACGTTATTTGTTTTTTCTTCTCTCAAATAGAAATTATATAATTTGAAAACAAGACGAAAAAGATGATTAATAAAAATGATAATATGTTTACTTGGTACACATGTGCACAGTGTGAAGCTAGCTTCTTTCGTCCATTTGTCTATGTTTAAATTATAGTTTCTTTGTGTTACTTCACGTACTCTAGAGCTGCACCACAAATAATTGTTCCGAAAATATACACATTTCTGTGCGAAACTAAAAATTCGGCTTCGCATTTTCGAGACTTTGACCAAGAAAAAAAAAATGAAAACACTTTTTGTTTTTGACCACCGTTCAAGTTTCGTCGGAAAAGTGTTTGTGAGTAATGCTCTTCTGTACTCCGGACACTGTGTTCGATTTCCCAAATTCAATATTTTTCGTTTTTTTTGATGTTGTTGTTGGTGCAGATCCACAAGGAGGCTATCAACAGCCATATCAACAGCCACCCTACCCTGGTTACCCACCACAAAACGGAGGAGCTGGAGGTTTTGCACCACCACCAAGTAAGACATTCTAACCATATAACGTATTAGTTTAATAAATATATCAATTTATTCCCTTATAACTATGTAAACACTCCTTTTTTTATTAAATCAAATGCATTCAGAATGCTGTTGTGTTGACAAAAACGAACAAATAAATAGATAGTTTAACACAATCACATTGTGAATTCACACGAAATGAACTGAAATCTTATCAAATAATACTAATATTATTATGCGAGAATAGATTTGGTTTTGTTTTCAAGTAATCCACCCGTTCATCCCATTCAATTCAGTATATTTATTCAATTCAATTTCTGTACTTTTGGATGCACTGTGAAGTTCTTTTAACATTAATACAATTTAATGCAATTTTTTACGCGTGTAGATATGTAATATATTTTTTGGTATTCAGATTCAAAAGAAGCCGAAGCAATGCAGTCATCACATAATCCGACCCAACCAAATGCCCCATATGCTCCACCACCCGGCTACAATGTAAGTATTTTGGGTATTTAAGTTTTGTTTGTGTGCTCAATAAAAAAAAATGTGGTCAATTTGTTTTCCTCCAGTGGTCGAAAATCGTTACTTTGTCCCGTTGAAAGATCAAATGCATGCATATCGTCTCTTTGGAGGATGAAATTCCATTTTTGACAGTGACTCATAATGTTTGTTTTATCAACGTCTGTCCATGGAGACAAAAATCATGCACCAGAAGGACAAAGTGTTGATTTTAGACCTCTGGAGGGAAAAAAAATTGACTACTTTTTTCTATTGAGTGTGTGTGTGTTTTATTTTTATTCTTCAAAAAACTGCAACAACAAAATAACAATTACGTTTTGCATAAATTTAACGATGCTGTTCTATTTGAATTTCATTGCAGGATCCACCACCAAGCTACGGTTCATTAAATGCCAAAAAAGACCAATAGATAGCGTCTGATAAATC
Source organism: Aphidoletes aphidimyza (assembly GCA_030463065.1). Classification (NCBI taxonomy): domain Eukaryota; kingdom Metazoa; phylum Arthropoda; class Insecta; order Diptera; family Cecidomyiidae; genus Aphidoletes; species Aphidoletes aphidimyza. Next base: position 4,465,805 of record CM059997.1, on the reverse strand, counting down.
CATGAATACAAATATTTATTCAATGGTTCTCGTCCGTCGAGAGATAATAACAATTGATGAAAATAATAACAAACAACAACAACAACAACAAAAAAACGACAAAAAAACAACAAATAATTAAACATACAGCTCAAAACTTATGAAACGAAACAACAATTTCGAATGCTGATTTATTCACAAACCAATTTTATATGAATTTATGACAAATTTTCTATATTATAGCATTGTAACGGCATTAAAATGAATGGCATTCAATTGAAAATGCCACTAAATAATCAAAATTAATATTGCGAATACCAAAATTCATATAAATTCGTGTGTGTTTTTTTTTCCTTTTAAATGCCTTCTTTCACTGATCAAAAATCAGTATAATACGAAAAAAAAATGAAAATTCTTAATGAAATCATTCGAATTGTTGTTCAAATTTAAGTTTTTAAAGATTTAAATGAGAAAAAAACACTATAATATCCACATTATGATTGTTAGATTTTAGTTCATATCTATTAAATTAAAATAAATTTGGCGTGAATGCGACTATTTGATGCAAGTAGCACTGTGTAATGCACAGGGCAAATGAAAAATGCAATGTTGGGCCGGACTAATTGATGCAGACAACCCTTTAACACCGGAGCGGATGTCCTCAGCAAATACATTTTTGAAACAAAACAACAACAACAAAAACAAAAAACAAATGTTTCCCTTAATTCTAATCAATTTTCACCATTTTTTATTCCAATTTTTGTTTGTTCAATGGAAAATTTTCAAAGTATTACCCAAAAAAAAAAAAATCCGTTAAACCTAAACAAATCCTTTGTATAATATAATTAACAATAAAATCTATGTTAACAAATTTCAAACCATTTTGACCATAGATTGATTCTAGGGGCACATAACTACTCGAAAACGCGTGAAACCTTTCGGAAAACTCGCACAATAGCATCACATTTTACAGAGAACTCGCAGTTTATGTTTGAGTGAACGAGTTCCACATTCAAATAATACGTGAGAACTCGGACGAACTCGTGCAAATTCGAGTGTATTCACAAATGCCGTTTACATATTTGACCATTTACGAACTCGCAGAACTCGCAGAATTTGGAAGAATTCGCCAGAGTCATTTGCCCCTAGGATTGATTCTGTTTACTTAACTATAGGTTAAAAGTTAAATAAGCACTTATACTATGTGCCGTGTGTCTTTGTATCTTTATGTTGGATTGGTCCGTTTGCTTGAAACACGCTCCTCAGATGTGTCATAAAATCCGGCGGCTGGAGTCTTTTCGAATGGAATTTCATCATTATAATCAATGCCTCTAGTTCTTTTACAATAACTGGTTCTTATGCCGGTCTATTTTCAAAAAAAAACAAAAAAAAAATGCAACAGAAGATATTAGAGAGTAAATATGAAACTGTTTAGCACTTTTGAATTTCAACATTTCAAAACATCAGCTAAAAAACTTACCGCTCGTAATTCTCGTCGTTTTTGTAATGATGCGAGTCGTGTGGCTTCTTCCATTTGTTTTTCGCGTGCTTTTCTCTTTGCTTTTTTGCCTTGTGTGTTGGCCAGACGCGCTCTTGCCTCGGCTAGCATTTCAATTTCATCTTCATCCATGTCCTTGGGATCTGGTCGTGCTGGTTTGGATTCTGGATTTGGATCAATTTCTCCTGGCTTCAATTTTCTTAGATTATTCGTGATAATTTCACCTGTTTCCTTCTCCTGAGCTCTATCCCTGTACAAATTTATGATACATTTTAGCCACAAATTTAGAAGAAACATTCCATTTTATGTAATTATAATAATGTACTTACAGTAAATAATCGAATCGTTCAAGACACTGTGATGCTGTTCGACCGACAATCGGTGCAATCGTTCGCCATTGTGATGGCATCAATTTGGCTAAATGAATTAATCGTTCATCTTCTTTGAGTGACCAATCCATTTTCTTGACGGATGGATCTAACCATTCATGCCAACGCGCCTTACATTGTTCAACAGTTTTTCGGTGCAATAGAGATGCAATTCGGGGCCATTGATTTTTTCCATATTTCATAACAGCTGCTTTGAGAATTTCATCCTATAAAACACAACAATACACATTTAAATTGAATTCAATTGTATGAAATTGGACTTTTGATATTGTAATCACAAATGAAATAAACAAAATACTAGTATACAAACCTCAGTATTTCGCCAAATACCACCTTTAGCCACAATGCGAGGCATTATGAACGAACAACAGATAGCTTTGTTTGGAAAATAATTAAAACTCAAATATGGGCAAACGTTTACAATTATATGCATTTTTGACATCTGTCAAACCAGAAGCGCGTCAATTCAAAACGTTTACCTACGATTGTGACACTTCAGCGGAACAAACTTTACGAATCCAGCGGAAAGTCTCACAATCGTTTTGAATTTATTTACTCAAAAATATTCGCTTATATTAATATTATTTGTATCTGTGTATTTACGGCAATATTTTACGGCAGTGCTGGAAATGAAACATCTAAGTTTAATGGTTTTATTTTATTAGTGACATGGGGTGGCAAAGCTGTCAAATGTTACATATGATTGTATGTAATCGCTTTGTTCCAGCACCGACAGTGGCACCAAATGATGTAGCCTGATTGCGAACTAAATAAGTCTCAAAACCATTTGTTTGACATTTGTCTTTTAAGATTTAATATTCGTCACGTTTTTTTACAATTTCATTCGACCTTAATTACGGAACAATTTTCTATGAATTATTAAAGTATTTGAGTTATTTTGCCTCATTTTTGGAGTCATCAAGTGGGGCACTTAGCATTGGAATTGCATTAGTTGGCGTTTGTGCTTTATCGTCGCCATTGTAATGGAAACTTAATGCGAGTGGAGACGCCTTGAAAAATAATGACGCCAAGCTGACTCATCTACTTTCCCACCAACTTGAACAAAAGAGCTGACCGACGATCCGTAATAATAAGGCCGGCTACCGAAAACGTGTATTCGGTAGGAGCGCTTGAAGCGGGTATGCTGCTTATTTTCAAAAACAAGTTGAATAAATTCAAATAACTCAAAGGAATGCTCGAACCACCAAGATCGCAACTCGAAATCTGCATTCAATGGGTTATTGTTCAAATATCGTGTGAGCTCAAATTTGTTCGACATTTTTTGACTTTTCAAGATTAAGACGTTTATTATCGAAAATAAGTCTGCGTTTTACGCGCGAATTTTGAAAAATAAAAATAAAAAGAAAATAGTACAGAAACAAAACATAAAATATATATAAAAAATTTGCTCACAATTTTAGTGAAATTGTCTTTAATGTTCTTAACTATCTAACGCATCCGCGCATAGCAGTTCAATACCAAAAATCGGATGACCATCGTTCTTTTAAACTGTGCTGCAGATAAGTCAGTTTTGAATGCCGAATTTGGTATTAAAGTAAACCAAAATACTTGAGAGTGTATGGTTTTATTTTATTGGTGTTTTTCTATTAAAAAAATACAAACTGTGTTTAAAATTAAGTATAAATGAGGCTCAAATAATCGAAAAATCTTGAATTATTTAATAAACTAAGCGAAACATTATCAAAGAAACATCAATGCTAAGAGTGCAATTTTGGCTGTCATGCACGTAATTACACCGAGATGCATGCCAAAAGTGTATGTATCCTGAGAAATGGCATAGTGTTGTACAATAGTCAGTTCTGGATGAGAATTCAACATAATCAGTTTATGGTTATTAGCGGAATGAATAACAGATTGTTCTGTTGGTTCTACGCGAATTCTCAATTTCACTTGATTTTTACGATTTCGAACGATTTCCAAAATATCCTGGTAATCAGTCTCGTCAAAATAAATGACAATGCCCGGGTTCATGGTTCCAATTATTAATTCAGACAAATGTGGTGTTTTTTGTAACAAACGTTTGATCGTTGCGGATGTAATCCACTTGTTCTTTTGATATTGCATGTTGGTCAATTTTTCCAGATGATTGTTTTCAGATATTGCCCTAAACAAATGACTCTCGTCAAACCCATCATAAGTATAGAGTCTGAGGACTTTGATACTTTTTATCGATCTAATATGGTGGACATCGTCACCATTGGTGTGCAATGACAAATGAAGATTGATATTATTTATATGCCTCGATTGCATAACATCAAATTCGGTGAGGCTCGACAAATTAAACAAGTCTAGTTCTTTAAGATTTTTCATCGAACGCCCAATCAATCCGCATTCTTCAAATCCATTTGAAGCTGTTAAATCTTCTAATTGAACATTTTTGGCCAGAAAACGGTGAGTGGAACGCGATGTCCTTGATTGGCCCCATTCTGCGATTTGAAATTCAATGAGCTTTGGGAATGTTTGTTCGGGTAATGTGAGCTTTTCAGGCACATTACCGAATAATGTTAATCTTTCCAATTCAGTACAGTGTGATAAATCGTTTTTAAACGATGTTCCAAGTCCTCCATCAGGTAATACTCCCATAAAATTGATTGTGAGTGATTTGATTTTCGAACACAGTGATTGCTTTGGGAAAACATGCTTCTCGTTCAACTTGAAAAAGACAATTGTCCAAGTGTGAATATTCGGACAATATTTTTCTACTAATTCCATAACATAATTGAATACGTTCTTATTGTTCAAATTCAAATCTTTAAATGCGAATAGTAAATCGCCAATTGATGAGCCAAACATCTTAAAAAAATTTCGAAATGCTGAAAATTCTGCGTTCCCGTTCACAACCAAATCGTCCAGTCGAACCTTTTTAGACTTTATCTTTGACGGAAATACTTCCATGGCAATTTTATTGAAACGTTCACAAACCATTGCAACTGAAGTAAAATCAGTGAAATCGTGAAGTTTATCAAATATTTCGTGTAAACAATTGTCATCCAAAGCGTTGAGAATATGTTTTGGCGAGTCCATTTCTGGTGGTTTTAGCAGTGGATCGACTACATTATTTGCTATGCTGGTTTTGTAATGAGCACACTTTTTATCTAGCTTCCCCAATGGCTTAATTTCGAATTGTATGCCGTTGATCTCGATTCGTCCTTTTCTTATTAGTTTGGCAGCAATTTGATAATCTTTAAACTGAACATATGCACAATCGGCACATTTTGATCGAACCGATTCAACTGCACCAAATCGTTTGAAACATTTGTACACTTCTTTGACTTCCTAGAAAGAGAATGATATTAGTCAGTAAGAAAGATGAATTTAAGCAGCGACCATTTAAGAGGTGGAACAATTTTGTATGCTTACAATATAATCAGTTTTCTTTCGATATGGATCTGTCTGAAGACGAACTACGTGCAATGATCGATTTGGATCTTCGCAACTAAAAATTTGTTCGGCATAACGTTTCAACAGTATCTTTTGATCGATTTGCTGACTCTCAATGTCCTGCAGCGGTTGATCGTCCATGTCCATTTTCTATTACGACAATCAAATTTTTAAAAAACGATTACGCTCACTGTTTGTAGCTAACTATAATATTTATTATTCATTTATTTATAATATTTATTTGTTATAATTGAATAAATGGTAAAATTTGGGTTTTAATTAGTAATTTAGATGTAAATCCAAACTGTATTTCATAAATAATGAAGGGAATGAGATCGTCTGAAAATGTCCTTCAATAAGGAACAATATGCGAGAAAGGAACAGACATATATAAAAAGAAAGTGACCAATATATAGAATAGATATATTTTTAAGGTTGCAACATAACTGCAGCAAGAATTTATGAGTTTTTGTTTGAATTTTTATCTAGATTGGTCTCTTTCTTTTCATAGGTAGATGTCCCTTTCTTGCACATAGCTTTATTAAAAATATTTTTGAGAAGACCTCATATTCTTCGTTGCTTGTGAAATACGGTCCTGTGAATGAAACAATGAACACATAATTAACAAAAGTTTAACAATACTTCAGTGAATGAGAAACGAAGAGATAAACGTAAAAACCGTTTGTAAATATTTAACATCCACAATTTATTTTGAAAACTTTTGAAAACAATCTACGGTTTTTATATTACGAATGCAAATTCATATTTCACTTTTCAAAAACTAATTGTATCTATTTTACTTCTTCCAAAGAAGTTCTTCGTAAACGATTCCATATTCACTTTTATACAAAATCACTCAAATCTTCCAAAACAATGTTCTTCTGCTACATAAAAGCCGACCTAATTACCTTAAACAAACGAACACTTGATATGAAAATATGATTATTTCGATGAAATCTTATTGAGTAAAACAAAGAGTTGATTTTCCGTGTGAATGAAATTGCTTCGTTCAATTGAAATGATATTTTTCAGAATGAAGCGCGTACCAATTCTAAATCCACATCCAAACCACCTGCTTTTTTACTGCTTCGGTGTTTGTAACTCAAATATCGAAAACAAACTGAAAATGTACCTAATCTTATTGTGCTCACTCTCTAGGAATATTGAAAAAAAAAATGTAACGAAATAAATAGAATCCTTCAAAATGATTGTGTTTTTGGCTTCGAAATCACTCGATGTAAAAATTTGCAAGGGAACTCAAAGTGAGTAAAAAAAAAAAAACTCAAATGCACAATAGAAGAGAATCAAACACAGAAGGACAATCGAACACAAATACATAGAAATAAACACAGATGCATGGAAATGGATATAGATGCACATGGACACAAATCATGTATTGCATGTTTTTAAGCCATGGACTATTCGTAGATCGGAATAGTCGGCATACGTTTTCAGGTATTGTAATATAATGTATTCGTGCTTTGTGCTTTGGGATTCGTATTTCGATTTTGTAGGGGTTTTGATTTTTTACACATCCGGCACACATACCAACACGATCACGAGCTATTATTTGGAAATAAAATAAGTGCTAACGTGAGCATCGCGTCATGGTATTTACAAGATGCAATTGATAAATTGATGTCAAAACATTGAACAGACAATGTCTTCTTTAGATCGCTTCTCCTAATCAGCACGTTACCTCTTTTCGGCAATCAATTTGTTGATTTGTCCATTGATTCATTTTGAAACTTAGCAAAAAAAAACATATATCTCGATGAAAATAATTGCCTTTGACTATGAATACATTGTCCGAATAAAAAACGACAGGAATTACTCAATGAGTAATAATCATGCTTTACTCTTTGCTTTGTTCGTTGCTTTAAGCATCGGTTGCTCAACCTCCACTTCATTTAAGCGTAGAATGGAAAACTGATGTCATAACATCTTCGAATTTCTTTGACTAGAATATCATTCGATGTGTGATCAAGTAGACGCTGCCCTGTTTGGTACCTCTGAACACGAGATTATCTTGGCCGGAAAATTCAATGGTCACATTTTCACTGAATAGTAAAATCCTAGGGGAGGAAATTTAGACCAATAAACAAAAACGATTTGTTATTTAGTCAATAAAACAAACGGGAGATGTTCATTTATTGGCTTTATTATCATTAAACCGTTATTTTTATTTATGCTATCTTTGTTTACGGCAACAAAGTTAACGGAGTGCTGGAAATAAAACTTCTAAGTTTAATGGTTTTATTTTATTGGTGTTTTTTATTACAAAAATACAAAATGAGGCTCAAATAACCGAAAATCTTGAATAATTTAATAAACTAAGCGAAACATCATTAAAGAAACAACAATGCTAAGAGTGCAATTTTGGCTGTCATGCATGTAATTACACCGAGATGCATGCCAAAGGTGTATGTATCCTGAGAAATGGCATAGTTTTGTAGAATTGTCAGTTTGTCTGGATGAGAATTCAACAAAATCAATTTATGGTTATTAATCGTATGATTAACCGATGGTTCTATTTCTTTTACTGTAATTTTCAATTTCACTTGATTTTTACGATTTTGAACGATTTCCAAAATATCCTGGTAATCAGTCTCATCAAAATAAATGATAATGCCCGGGTTTAAGGTTCCAATTGTTAATTTAGACAAATGTGGTGTTTTTTGTAACAAACGTTTGATTGTTGCGGATGTAAACCATGTGTCCTTTTGACATTGCATGATGGTCAATTTTTCCAGATGATTGTTTTCAGATATTGCCCTAAACAAATGACTCTCGTCAAACCCATCATTAGTATAGAGTGTAAGGACTTTGATATTCTTTATCGATCTAATATGGTGGACATCGTTACCATCGGTGTTCAATGCCAAACAAAGATTGATATTATTTAAATGCCTCGATTGTATAACATCAAATTCGGTAAGGCTCGACAAATTAAACACTTCTAGTTCTTCAAGATTTTTCATGGAACGACCAATCAATCCGCATACTTCAAATCCACCTGAACGACTTAATTCTTTTAAATGAACATTTTTGGCCAGAAATCGGTCAATGGAAGCCGATGTCCTTGATCCATCCTTTTCTGCGATTGTAAATTCAATGAGATTTGGGAATGTTTGATCGGGTAATGTGAGGTTTTCAGGCACATAACCGAATAATGATAATGTTTCCAATTCAGTACAGTGTGATAAATCGTTTTTTAACGATGTTCCAAGTCTTCCTTCAGGTAATACTCCCACAAAATCGATTGTGAGTGATTTAATTTTCGAACAAAGTGATTGCTTTGGGAAAACATGCTTCTGGTTCCATTCCGACAAGAAAATCGTCCAAGTGTGAACATTCGGACAATATTTTTCTACTAATTCCATAACATAATTGAATACTTTTTCATTGTTCAAATTCCAATCTTTAAATGCGAATAGTAAATCGCCAATTGATGAGCCAAACATCTTAAAAAAATTTCGAAATGCTGAAAATTCTGCGTTCCCGTTCACAACCAAATCATCCAATCGAACCTCTTTAGACTTTATCTTTGACGGAAATACTTCCATGGCAATTTTATTGAAACGTTCACAAACCATTGCAACTGAAGTAAAATCAGTGAAATCGTGAAGTTTATCAAATATTTCGTGTAAACAATTGTCATCCAAAGCGTTGAGAATATGTTTTGGCGAGTCCATTTCTGGTGGTTTTAGCAGTGGATCGACTACATTATTTGATATGCTGGTTTTGTAATGAGCACACTTTTTATCTAGCTTCCCCAATGGCTTAATTTCGAATTGTATGCCGTTGATCTCGATTCGTCCTTTTCTTATTAGTTTGGCAGCAATTTGATAATCTTTAAACTGAACATATGCACAATCGGCACATTTTGATCGAACCGATTCAACTGCACCAAATCGTTTGAAACATTTGTACACTTCTTTGACTTCCTAGAAAGAGAATGATATTAGTCAGTAAGAAAGATGAATTTAAGCAGCGACCATTTAAGAGGTGGAACAATTTTGTATGCTTACAATATAATCAGTTTTCTTTCGATATGGATCTGTCTGAAGACGAACTACGTGCAATGATCGATTTGGATCTTCGCAACTAAAAATTTGTTCGGCATAACGTTTCAACAGTATCTTTTGATCGATTTGCTGACTCTCAATGTCCTGCAGCTGTTGATCGTCCATGTCCATTTTCTATAATGGTAGTTGAATAAAAAAAAACAAAAACGTTCATTGTTTATAGCTAATTAGATTGAATTAAAGGTGAGATTAGGATTCAGTTAGTAATTTCGATGTAAATTCAAAGTTTGAATTTCAAACTGTGAATGGAACAATGAACACATATTAACACAAAGCTTAACAATATTTCAGTGAATGCTCGTTATATTTCGCTTCTTCCAGAGAAGTTCTTCGTAAAAGAATCCATGTTCACTTTTATACAAAATCACGCAACTCATCTAAAACAATGTTCTTCTGCTACATAAAAGCCGACCTAATTACCTTAAACAAACGAACACTTGATATGAAAATATGATTATTTCGATGAAATCTTATTGAGTAAAACAAAGAGTTAATTTTCTGTTTGAATAAAATTGCTTCGACCAGTTGAATTGATATTTTTCAGGATAAAACGCGTGCCAATTCTAAATTCACATCTAAACCACCTGTTTTTTTTACTTTTTTGGTGTTTGCAACTCAAATATCGAAAACAAACTGAAAATGTACCTAATGTCAATGTGCTCGGTCTCGAGGTATATTGAAAAAGAAAGTAACAAAAAAAAAATAGAAACCTCCAAAATGATTGTGTTTTTGGCTTCGAAATCACTCGATGTACAATTTGCGAGGGAACTCAAACTGAGTAAAAAAAATAAACTCAAATGCACAATAGAAGAGAATCAAACAAAGAGGGACAACCGAACACAAATACATAGAAATAGACACAGATGCATGGAAATGGATGTAGATGCATATGGACACAAATCATGTATTGAATGTTTTTAAAGCCCATGACTATTCGTAGATCCGAATAGTCGGCATATATTCTTAGGTATAATCCTAATGCTTTGGTCCAGGTAAACAAGCAATCGGTTGTAGTCCGAAAAAATAATTGCAAAAAGAAACTATTTGTCTTCATCTTATTGAAAATTCATGTCGTCGAATTTATGACTTTTTTTCCATCCGGTTCACCCACCTTTCTAAGTGTTCAACATTTCTGTTCAACATAAGGCGTACTATGTTATATACTTCGTTCTTGTGCTACGTGCAATCAACAAAAAAAAACCTACCTTTTCAAATGGATCGCATAGAGAGTTCATGACAATTCTTTTGTATAGAATCATTGCCATTGGTTTGGCAGCTCGTGCTTTAACAATTGAAAATGCATTCAAGAATTCCTTTGAATCGAAAAGAAATACGTTTATTCATTTCAACTAAATCATGTGATATTTAAATTAAATATTGTTTTACATTTGATTTTCATGTTTTTTCATATGCTTTTTCAGTAGCATATTCTCTGGAAAAATTTCCGAGCAAATTTGGCATGGATATTTTTTAGTGTAGATTCCATGTGCGCTAAATTTATGTCTTTTGATATCAATCATATAGGCAAATCGTCGATCACATCCTTCAACGGGACAATGGAATGGTTTTTCTCCGGTGTGCATGCGAACATGTTCATATCGTTGACCTTGACTTCGAAACCGTTTTGTGCAACCATCATGTGGACATTCAAATGGTTTTGCTCCCGTATGTATGAACATATGCAATCGCAGATGATGTAGTTGAGCAAATGAATGACCGCATACATTGCACACACACTTAATATTTCGCAAATGTTTATTATTTTTATGTTTTGTCAATGCCGCATTTGTTGCACATTTAAATTTACAAATATCACAATTAAATTTCAAACTTGATGGACAATGAACATTCACCATATGCTGTCGAATTGAGATTTTCTGTTTGAATCGTCTTTTGCAAATGTCACATTCGAAACGATAGTATTTATCATGATGTTTGGCCGATAAATGTTGATTCCATTGGCTTACTGGTACAAATTCACCACATCCAGGCTCATTGCATTGCATCTTCTTTGTTGGTCCATTATTTTCCGGATTATTATGCACCTCTTGATGTACCATCAATAAGGATTGTGCACAAAACACTTCACCACATATTCTACAAAGGATTTTTTGCCGTTTATGCTTTTGCAATTCATTATTTTCGACAAATGTTCCGTTACACTGGTCACATTTGAATCGTTTGGTTGATGGCTTATGAATACGTATCACATGTTTTTGAAGATTATATTTTCGAAGAAATTCTCTGCCACATATATGACATGCAAACGATTCATTCGAATCGAATTCAGCTATTGCATTGGATTTTTTTCGTTCTTTTGCCAATTTCAATGTTTTACGTGCTATTGGCATTTTCAACGGCTGCTCTTGATCTGGCACTACAAGTTTATCTAAGCATTCACTTGTCGAACAGGAAACGGGTGTTTCTGGAACGGGAATTTCTGGCACTGAAAATCCATCAATTATTTCGTCTTTAATATCAATTTCGTCTAATAAAATATTTGTTTCCGTTTTTTGCTTTGCGTCATCCACCGCTTGAGTATAATCTGGTAGTCGAATGCTTTCAATCGAATTTCCAAACTCATATTCATTGATTAATGGCTTCGTTTCCGAATGTTTTGAATCCACATTTGAATCAGAACCGGGTAATTCCACTATATCAGATTCTATATCAGCATTTCCATTGACTGAATCATCGAACCGAAATGTATTTGTCGATTCAGTAGTACATTTCTCTATGCAAGTGACTGTGGCATGAAGAACATAGAAATTGTCACCAATACGAATCAAATTTTGATCACATTTTTGGCAAATCTCTTGCTCAAAATGTTCAAACATGTGTTTATCTCGTTTCGCAATACTATTGAATACTCGCCGACAAAAGTTGCACTTCAATTTCAGTGTGTTAACTGTAAGAATCAAATTTGTCATAATTGATTTCTATGAAATGCACCAATTTGTTTATGATTAGAACCTTACCTTCATTTAAATTCGCTGAAATGTTTATGATTTCCATGATTTTTGTTTGAAAATGACAAGAAATTAGAGCAAATTTTATTCATAAATTCGTTTGCATTGCCAAACATAGATGTTTATATACAGTATAATGTCAAATTGTTTGTATCTCTTTTATCGTCGAAATGTCATCCTATTCATTTGTCAGACAGTTTAAGTATTTAAACGAGAGGAGATTTAAGTATTTTTGTGTAAATCAATTTAACAATTCGGACACAAAAAAAGAAGGTAATTTTTGACCAATTTTGCTGGAAAACCACAGAGGACAGAAAGAAGAACAGCAGAAAGAAGAGAAACCTCTTCAATAAAAAAAATAGACCTTTATCTTTTCCATCTGAACTTCAGCAACAACAACAAATGGACCGAGAAAAACCGTTTAAATCCATACTTACTCATGATTGCTTGAGTCCATATGATAAGGATACTGAAACAAATTCATTGTTGTTTTTTTTTTTTAAATCAAATCCATTTATTTCTATTTCGTTTTGTAGTTTAACATTGTTTGCTCATAAAATTTTATTTGTTTTCTTCAGTTTTCGAATAAGAAAATGGTTTGTTGTTTTGTTTTTGTGTGTGTGTGTGTGGAGAAAAACGATTAGTGGGTTTGTTGCGCGGTGTTGTTTTGTAAGCCGGAAATATTGCTCATCTATTGCCTTAATTCATGCCCGATTTAACGCGTGCATTTCTTCAATTTTCTTCATTCATCGATTATTTATTTTCAATCATTCTCTCACTCTCTCTTTCTCTCGCCAAATACAGTTGTGTATTTGCTTTCAACGACATTATTTGACATCTACACTGAGCGAAACCAAGGGAGTTCACCTATTTCAATTGATTTTGTTTCAATTGTCTTGTTTAATGCATGCATGCATGTACAGTACACGTACACAGGAACACGTAAATATCGACTATTTATTTAAATTTGTTCAAAATGTTTGTTGTCTTGTCCAGTCAAAACCCAAACAAACAAAAAAAAACAAAAAAAAAATCCACTTCTCAGTGGAACAAACATCGCGAATCCGCACTACTTACGACATTCAAAAGGTTTACGTGGGGAGGGCGAAAAAAGATTTGTTGTTTTCTCAAAATATCGGTAATTGTTCTGTCTCTTAACATGCATTTTTGCTGAAATAAATGCCAAAATGTGTGGCAATGAATTTGGAAAACAAAATGATCGCACCGGATTCAGATCGAATGGATCAAGCCAATTTTTGATGACAAATGAAGCGTCTCTCCAGTTCACGAGTGACAAAAAATGAAGTAAAAAATGTTATAAATAAAATAAAAAAATAATTCATCTGAAACCAAAGGCAGGAATCACATGTTAATATGAGGTTGTTTAAGGTGTTCATTGGATTGGTTTACTTTTAGGATCTTTTGCGTTTTTTTTTTATTATTTTGTTTTTTATTTGTATCCGCGCTATTTTACATGTATTTTTTTTATATATTTAATATAAACATATATGATTGTTTATCCGTTTGTTGTCTTTTCGTCCGTTACTTCTTCAACTCACCACAACAACAAAAAAAACGCCGAAATGTTCATTTACAATTCGATTGTGTTTATCATCTTTTTAAATGCTTTTCGTTTGAAATGTTGTTTTTTTTTGCGTTTGCTTTTCGACCTTAAAAATCGCTTCACATTTTTTATTACAAAATATTACATTAAATAAAATTCTAGAGTTGAACATAAAAAGGATAATTTTTTTTTGTTTTTGTTTTACTCTAATTTGTGTGTAAGTTTTTTTTTATTGAAATTTTTTCTTAAATTTTTTTTTGTTTAGTTTGTATCTTGTTGTATTTGCTTTTTTGTTGTTGTTGTTGACTATTCATAAAATTTGTTCATTTTGCTTATTTGTTTCCGTGTATTTGAGTGTGAGTTGTTGCTTCGTGTACAGTTGTTTGCATTTTATCTTTCTTCAATGTGTTTTTTTGTTGTTGTTTGTTGTTTTGCTTCTTCTCTTTGCTTTTTTGTGTGTTGTGATGTGTAAATGATTACGTGTAATAGTCCCTTAATTGGGAATGATAACATGCATTTGCATTTAATTGCTATACATCATTTTTGTTCTTGTAATTTTTTTTTTGTGTGTATCTTCACTTACTAAACATACAAAATACTTGTAATTTTATTTTTTGTCTCTTAATTTTTGTTTTTTTTTGTTTTTAAATCTTCATAATCCAGATTGTTTGATCATTCAAACCGATTTCACGAAACGCATGTTCATTCTAGTTTTTTTTTTTTTTTATTTTGTCTACTCTGTTTCACATTGAAATACTCCAAATATTGTTCTGTCCGATCTGATTAAATTACGAATTAGGTAAAGGTTCTAGGTAACATACAACAGTGTTATTTTCATTCAACATTGCAGATATATTGCGGCCAATTTGCTGCGGATGCTTTGGTTCTTGTTGCGACTGCACAGACCTGCCAAAACCGAAGAGAGAGAAGAAAACAAAAAAAATTTAAATTATTTCATGCGTTAATAATTAAAATTTCATATGCAAATTGAATGTTATCGTTTTATTAAATTTTTTGTTTGTTTGTTTATGTTTTTGTTTTGTTTAAACAATTCCACGGCACGAAAAATGGTAATTTTACCTGCTGTGAAGCGGCTGCTGTTGCTGTGCCGTTGTTGCATCCATTTTATGGCTGCTATTTGTATGAGCGACACGAATATTTTGTAGTAAATTGTCGCTATCACGTGTTGGTGAATGTGGATATTCATTTAAATCGCTGCCATCACCGTTTTCCGTAGTTCGACTTAAAATCTCCTCATAAACGGGCTCTTCATCAGCATAGCTATTGTACGTTTGTGGCATCGAACATTCGGTGGCATTGATTTGCTGCCGTACGGTTGCTGGATGACGTCCATTTGGATTATTATTTAGCCATGAATTTCGTTGATTCATTTCACGTGCATTAAATTCACTGCTCGAACCAAATGTACCGCGCATTTGTGCCATCACATGTGATGGTGAATGTACATTTGCCGTTTGCTGTTGTTGATATTGCTGTTGCGTTTTCTTTCGATACGATGGATAATTTTGTGGTTGACCATGCACAAGTTCACCCGCCGCACCCGTTGACATTGCATCATCAATTTGATGGCGTGTCAATTTATTCAATTGGTAACTGGTTGGATCGGCTGTACCCGTCCAATGTGGATATTCATGTTTCATCGGTGATGAGAGCATTTGTTGTGTTGAGCCGGAACTTTGGGATTTTAATGTTTTACTACTGTTGCCCATTTTACGATCGTAATACATCATTTTTGTGTGATCATCTGTACAGGTTTTACGCGAAATGAAAAAAAACAAAAAAAAAAACAGGTGAAATTTGTGAATGAAAATTGGGTGTGACACCTCGACAGTGGATGGATTTGATGGGCGACTTACCGTGTAATTGGTGGAATTGTTGTGTGGGAGCTCCATGTGGATAAATATGTTCGGGATTTTGGAAATCATATTGATATTTGTGGCCAGTTCCACCATATTTTGATGAACCAGACGGAGTCATAGCACCACTTCGATGTTCACGCAGTGTTCCCGAATACGGTGGCATCACATTATGACGTTGCAATTGATGATGACGCATCAATGTACTGGTTTGACCATGCGGATGATGGGATGGTGACACAGTCAAAAATGTACCAGTTACATCGCCCGTATCGGGGCCATTCTTCTTTTTCGTTGATGTATTGGACGCTGGCAGAAGAACATTTGCACTCAATGCATTATTGGCTGGGCTGGCTGTTGGTCCTTGATCTTCGGCCGTACTGACAGCACATTGCAAACACTGTGGCATCCATGAATTTTGCACAATTTTCTGATATTCACGACGAATCTGTTCAATTTTTTCCCAATAGAAAAAAACCATCCAGAGTTTAGCATTCATTCGAAAGTGAAATTGTCACGAGAATTTTTGTTTTGTTTAAAGAGAAAATCAATATACTCACTCGTTCATTTTGTAAGCAATGATAGAACATTACAAATGCACCCAATATAATATTCAATACAACAAATCCATAGCCATATAATGCGATATCGGTTTGAACGGTGCCATCATATAGCGATGATGATGTGCCAATTGAATCGTATAGTTGATGCAAACTGACCATATAAAGGTAGGCACAAACCCAGCATGCGACAAATATGATTTGGAAAATGAATGAACCATGTAGGTGGAATCTGTGTATGGTTTTTTTTTTAATTAAATTAAACATAAAATGACATTAATGAAAATGTGTGTTGACAGCTTAAAATCCAGTTTTCGGATTATCATAGTGTGAATGTGTGTATTTAGAGATAGATACAAACCGAATATTAGAGAGTCGTGTGTGCTCCTTATTTTTCAAAGCCGTTTTATGTTTTTTGCATAGAACAAATGCCGATGAGATAATGTATGCAAGATTGGCCTATTTTGAGTTGGGGGGAGAGGAAAATGGATAAAAAGAACAGACATGTCGTTAAGTAGGTTTTTTTTAGGGGGGGTGAGATTAAAAAAAGGCGCGAATATGGATGATCGCACGAATATTTCCATATATTATTATTGTTTTTTTTTTTTTGGTTTTTTGTTCTTTAGCTGGTTGCTTTGAAAGCGAGAGAATTCCAACCAAAAACAGAAACTAAAACACAAAAACACAAAAAAAAAACACAACAAAGAACTTTCAAAGCTATTTACCAGAATATAAACGCAGCATGGCATTACAAATGTGATGTAAAATAGATAGCTTTGTTCCATCCAAACGCATGCATCGGCTTTAATCGTATAAGCGCTCGGATCAATACCTAGTGATATAGCGACTATGGTAAACGATAGCCCGTATGTGATTAGATAGTATGAAATGACACGCGACGAATTTTCCACATCAAGTAAAATCTCCTCGGTCGTGAGGACAATGTACGATTGAAAGCCTGAAATGATTTCATGTCATTGAATTGGTTGGTTGGTGTTGTTTTATGTTTCTTTTTTTTTCTCTTGTTTTTTTTTTCGTGTGTTGGTTGTTGATTTGTTTTTTCACGCGAAAATTTTCTATTTTATTTTAAATCGTGCAAAAACACGCATAAGCATTAAGAAATAATTGCTCCGTCGCTCTCCCACTTCCATTTACAGAAGGCGGAGGATGAAATTGATTTAAAAAAAAAAAGCTCAGTTCCAACAACAAATGAGATTGAAACCGAAAAAAAATGCAAACAATTTCTAACGAAAAACACAAGCAAGTTCATTGATTTCAATCAAAATGAATAAAAACACACGAATGCGAATGAACGCATGATGGGTGCGATTTTGACACTTACCTTCTAGGAACATCCAACTGATTGTGCATAAAAATGCACAATGTAAAAATGCTGTGGTAAATCCGCACAACATGCTCGATTCATTTTGAACGTTGCCCAACCAAATGAGCACTTCAGTTACCAATAGACAGATGTATAGATTTTTATAAATTGTCGTTCGATTTGACTAAAAAAATATAGAAAAATGTGTTGTTGTCACACAGGAAGAGATAGATTGAGAAAGAGAGAGAGAGAGAGAAAGAATAATAAAAAAAAAAAAATTTCAGTTTTAGTATATCAGAAACATGCAATGCGCCAAAAATGGTAAAGAATTTTTTTGGTATGTGTGATTGTTTTTTCTGTAATTCTGTTGTTGTCGCTTTTTTTTTGAATCAAATGAATAAAATACCAAAACATGTCAATTTGGAAAAGAAATCGATTTTTTTTTTTTGTTCTCGAGATTAATTTTGATTATTGGTGTGCTGCGTGCCAAACAATTTTTTTTTTTTTTTTGTGAAAGACCAAATTAAATTCGAATGGAAAACCAAACTTTTTCATGAAACCACCACAATCGGTAGCGTTTTTTTTTTTGCCACATACAATTGTGATGTTTTCATACCACAAAATCTTGAGTTTGCTTGCTTGATCTGATCTGATATCCAAAACAATGATTCTACAATTTCGCTACAAACTAAACACCTCCCAACAACTCAAAAAAAAAACTGTTTCATTTTCTCTAGTTTTTTTTCTAGTCCACATTTTCAAACAAAACAAAAAAATTAATAGAGTGCCATCTAATAGACTGATAAAATGAGATTGAAAAATAATGACCATAATCCAAAAAAAAAAAAAATGAAAAATTATAAAATGTCAACGTTTTTTATTCGTTTGTTTGTTGTTTGTTTATCGCATTTATTCGATTATGAAAAATATAAATGTTGTTTATATTGATGTGACTGTTCGTTTTCACGGTTTTCTTATTTACTTGCATTTGAAATTGTGTTCGTTTTGTCAATATTGCATTTGAGAATGGTAAACAAATTGCAATTAACTAAAATTGAAATTGATTGTGTGATGCTTACGCATAGATTTTACATACTTTTTTGATTTTGTTTTTTTTTTACAATTAGAAACAAATTAGACACAATTTTGGTGGTTTGTTCCAGTTTCTAAGCAATTCAAGTATGATTTCTGTGTGTGTGGGGAGGTTTGGAGGCGTTCGAATCAAGGAAATTTTGTTATCGAAAGGTTTTTGGATTGAAATAACCAAAAAAAAAAAAAAAAATTGGCTTCGATTTAGCGGTTTGCGAAAGAATTTTGAAAATTTGCCACAATTGTGAAATCATACTTATGATACAATTTGTACATGAATTAATGACACCCTAAAAATTAAAATCTATCACAATGGTTTGCCTAAGGTTTATTTACTCAATTAAATTAAATAAAGTGATGAATTGATTGTTGTTGTTTTTTTTTTTCAAAAAAAGAAAAAACTAAGTCTTTGAAGTGGCAGAAAATAAACCAAAATAAAAAAAAAATAGATGTAAAAAATAAAAATCTATGTAAAAAAAAAAGTTTTTAAAAAAAATAAATTTATGAACATTTTGCACGGGATTATATTGCCATATAGGGTTGCTATAACATTGCCATTGTTATGTGTGAATGTGAGCCATCTAGACGATTTGCTGTGAGTAGCGTGGATAGTGCGAATGCAGATGACCTTGTAAATGACCGCGACTTATAAAATTATTCGCATTGCCCATTCGTGTCATGGAAATATTCTCATTTGTTCCGTGTGCCGTTGTAGTTGTCACACGGCCCATATTATCGTTTGCCGTGATCGCATCACCTTTGCGCAAATTCATGATTAAATTACGGTCATCCATCGTTCCATTATCATTACCATTACAATTACTATTACTATTACTATTTACGTTATCGGTCAGTTTAAGACCAATGGCTGGCTGCGATTGTGCATTGCCCGAATTAATTGTGTTCGCATTGAATACATTCGAATTGAATACAAAATGATTGTGCGAATTGGCGGTTGGCTGGCCATGGCTGGTCAACGATGTTGGCAGATGAAAATGATGATGATGATGATAATGATGATGAAAATGTTGATAATTTTGCAATGGTATTCGTTCGCTTAAGCTATTTACTGCGCTAATCGTACAATCATTGTTTGGCATCATTTGTGTTAAATTTGTTTGTGGATTTAATTGATCTTGTGTGTGTGTTGGATGACCACGCGCACCCGTTTGACATGTCAACGATATTTCATCGCCGCCATTGCCATCGCCATTGCCATTGCAATGGCGTTGATTTTGTTCATATTGATTATTTGCATTTAATTGTATATGATTGATATGGTTTGGATTTAATGTATCTTGTCCGGTGGTTGGTTGTGCTCTTACCTTCATAAAAATGCCATTAAAAAACTTTAGTGTTAACAGGGCTATTACTACAAATACAATACATATGGCAATGCTGATTGAAATTAGAATGCGCATATTTTCATCGAATAGCCCAATCTGTTGGATAAATTGCGCCGTATCATCAATCACATCCATGAGTATGGCAAAATTCGTCAAATGATTGCACATGCAGATCGTGTGGGTTCGATTCGTTTGATCGATGTGACATCCATCTTCGGACCAAGCACTAGACATTTTTAATAAAAAAAAGCACATAAGGAAAACACAGAGAGAGAGAGAGAGATGGAGAGAGAGAGAAAGAGAGAAAAAAATAAAGAGAAACAAACGCAATTAGTTAGATTAATATGGAACATAAATCTCTCGATCAATAGTTTGCTGGGCAAACTAGATTAAACAAAATATGCTTGAAGAAGAAAAAAAACAAAATATGGCCGTACTGATCGATGTAGTTCCAGAATACGCATGTCGGATTTGTCACATTGTCCGTTTGTAAATGCTTTAATATCAATCGAATCGGTTGAGACAGTTGTATGTGTCGACCTTTGCCCAAACTGGCCGATATCACTTTGCTATTGAGTATTCGCACACGTGATTGTTGCGTTTGACTTGCATTCACATTGTTTTCTTTCAGTTGTGGTGCATATTCCGATGGTCCTGCATTAATTTGCAAGGAAAACAAAAAAATTCAATGTTTAAAAATGAACGATTCCACTTTCTATATTGAAGGGTAGGTAGAAAAACACTAGAAAAACACTTAATATTCAAACTTACCTATAGTATCTTCATTATTGAGACTGTCATAGGATTTTGGTTCGATGCCCGAGTCAAGTGGCCGAAGAATCGATTCCAATCGATCAAATGCCACAAAAACGATACGAACCAAACCACCTTCGCTATTTTCAAGAAGAGCCCCACGCGGTAGTTCAATGCTATCCTCACTGTTTGTCTCTTGCTCAATACTTCGATCCGGGAACACTTGATTGCTTACAATATTACGTGTTTCAAGCACTCGCACCGACAACACTGAAAGATGCGCAACACAAAATTTGAAATAAAATATATTAACAAATTGTATGCCATTGAACTATATCGTATCTCTAGGACCGTTACTTACGGATATTTTTCACTTTTTGGACGACATTTCGTTCGGCTGCAATGGTATCGGCAAGTAAAAAGGCATTATCTTCTAATCCCGTTAACAATGATGTAGCCACACGCATTTGATCTTCAAAACTTAAATCCATCCATGAATATTGTTGTGTTTCATCCAGCAAATTGCTGCCCGTTTTAACCACACTATTCAACAGTTCAAGTACGACGGATTCACGTTGACGTTGATCGGAAAATGTTTCAATATCATATGTCATTTTTTCACATAATGATTGAATGATTTTGGTGGTCACCAGCATATCACCACCATACAATGTTTTGCTATTTGTCACCTGCGCAAAAAAAAAACCAAAAAAATGTTTCAACGAGAAAAATGAGGAATGTTAATTGCGATGTTTTTTTTTTGTTTCCTTCGACCAAATTCGGTTTTGTAACGGAGAATGAAATTTACCTGTGACAAATCATTTGCAATGGAAACTAAAGCCGTATCACGTTGATTGACACGAACTTCAAGGCTATTGAGCCACAGGCTTCGGCATTGCGTGAGATCAGGTGTGCTGGGTTGCCACATATAGCCACGTTCTGTGTTGCTCGCATACAATGGATCATCGTCCATATGATTGTCTTGTGTATCATCGATATTTTGATTGCGTTGAAATGGTTTTTGTGTTTTTGTTGGCAATAGAGTGCCCGAGCATCGCCATTTAGCGATGCCCGTTGAACCGGGCGGACATGGTTGTACATTAATATCACCGACTCGTGTAATATTCCAAAAAAGATTTCGTGCTGTGGTTGGTCCACAATAAAGACCACTTGTATCATCATAAACACCGCCACCGCCACCGCCGCCGGCCGCATTATTTATTGCATTTACCGGTTGAGCGCCACCCGTTTTTGAATGACCAAAACCCATTGCATTGCCATCATCATTGGTATCGACATCTTCGATGTTGGTATTTTTTGGCGGTATCGAAAATGTCGACGATGATACCGTATTACCATAATTCATTGGTGTATGATTGTTGTATATTGACTTGGTGACTGCCGCAACCGATGCATTTTCATTATTTCGATTGGTAGTCGATGCGCTAAATGTTTCATTGGCATTTGGGATGCCGCTAATTTTCGATTTTGTCACAGATTTCGAACGATTCGTTGTTGAATCGTTTGTATTACTATTTGATTTACTACTACTATCCTCGTTATCACTATTGGACTTGTTGCTAACATTAAAATTACTCCTGGATTCAAACGGTGGCACAGAAGAAAGAAGAAAAAAGAAACCCACATAAAATGAAAAAGAGAAACGGAGAAAACACAAATAATATAACGTGAACGAGAAAGAAATGAATAAATTTTATAGATATGACTAGCTTGGGGTGACATATTGGACGGCTTGAAAAAGACAATAGACACAATGAATGGAGAGAAAGAAAGAAAAAAACAAATGGACGTTACACATACCTATTTACAATACTGTCAACTGTAGACAATGAATCCAAGTCACGTATACGAGCTGTAGTTGGATAGCGTATGGTTGATGTGCCCCAAACACTTGGCTGTGATGTTATCAACCATGCTGGGCTCGGCCGAATCGTTGTCGATGTGGCTTGTGACGCTAAAATAATGGGTAATGAGTGTGCGAACAACAACGCGAAAAATGAACGCGAGGGAGAGAAACAAATAAAAAGAGGGAACGTCGTTATCTCATTTTAAACCAATTTCCCAATTAATCAATAAACAAACAATTGAATGTTTTGCAATCAAAAAGAATGCACGATTCAAACTTCCAAAAAAAAAAGAAAAAGAAAAAAAAAATTGTCCATCCTTACCTGACACACATTGATAATGCGCTTCTAGATATTTATGTGTACCCGGGCATGGATCACCGAATGTATTTGTGCTGGCCAATATACTGCAGTTTTGCTTGTGCGAACATTTTGCGTACAGCACACGCAAACTCTTAGCTGACATACAATTGACACTCCAATCGACATTGCCTTGATCATTGCATATGGTGATTGAGAATCGGCCATAATTTGCACGTATCAAATTGATCACATAGCCCGGTTCACATCCGATTGTCAAAGTTTTTTCCTCACATGCGTATGCCGTTTCATATTTGGGCGCTACAGATGGATTGATGATTGTTTTTTTTGTTGTTGTTGTGAAGAGAAATGCGATGGCAGATGAAAAACAAGAAGAGACACAAAAAAAAACACAGAAAACACACAAAATGTAATAACAGTGAAGGATTAAAAGTCATGAGTCATTCGGGTTTGAATTGTGGCGCAACTGGTTCATTTCGGGTACAAAACATTTCATAAGAATTTAATGAAAAACCACAAACGGAAACTTTACGGCATCATGAAATCCAACAAAAACCAACAACCGACCAACAAAAAAAAATAGAAAGAACAGAAAATAGATGAAGAATTGTGCCGGAATGGAAATTGTCTCGTAAATAACCGTTTGGGGATTTCAATAGGCAATAATCATCTAGAGGGTAGATGACAAATGCAAAAGTCATTTTTCGAAGTTTCGCAATGCGTCACATGCTCCACTGAGCAGCAATCTCATATTTTTTTTTTGTTGCTTTTATTCTCAATTACACCCGAGCATTCAAAATGAGATGCGAGAATGTGTTTCGGCGGTACGGCCATGAAACGTTTCGTTTTTTTTTTTTTTCTAAATCAACCGACAATTTGCATGTTCGCATCAATACGCGAGACGATTATTATGCCTCGACATGACTACAAAATTATACCCGAAAATAAAAACTCCGAACGAATAAAAAAAAAAAACGCACACGCCCGATAGACAAGAGTGAATGGAATGGAAATGGATAAATGAATAAAATAGATGTTGGTGATTGTACTTACTGACAGCGACAACGGAAACTGGATATATCGACAGTGATACAAATAGCGTAATGTACAGAGATATCATTAAAGTATTAACTAAATTAGTGGCTAAGAGATTTGGTTTAACGACTATTCGTTCATGCGACGGAGACGATTGCTGAATTTGTGCGTGCTGGCTGCTATTGTGTTGGCTGTGGCTATGTTTTTGATGCAATTGACGGTGTTGTTGGTGTTTTTGTTTGCCGCGCCGCCGTATTTTTGCTGCTGCCGTTGATGAAGCGATGATGAAGCTCTCGAGGTGAAGCGATGACAAAATTGCTGTGGCTAAGTTTCCGGCTGTGATGTCTATGAGCGTCTTCGGTAATTTACATATAGATGACATTAAAATAATGAGCAAAACGGCATGTGGCTGGTGGTTTGGTCGTTGTATACGTTCGTGATTTGGACTTTTCATCAAGTTACAAGCCCGTACGGCACGGGATTAAAACAATACATATACAGACACACAGAAATATAGACACCAGTAAACACAGAGAAGACGAAATCCAAAACGAACACAAGTATGACAAAAAAAAACAATCACCAACCAACGAAAAACACCACACTAATCGCTGCTTCACTGAGTTGATATCTTTGATATCTTGTGTAAGTATTATTTTTGTTGTTGTTGTTGTTTCTTATTCTCTCAGCAGACTTTGTTGTTTGGTACTGTTGAGATGTGTTTAGTTTTCGATGTTTTGACGTTGTTGACAGCCGCAGAATAAAAAATGCGCGCAACCACCAGACGACGACGACGACGACGACGGGCGACGAGAAAACAAAAAACGCGCACAACCAAAAATTATTATGAATAATATTTTGGGTGTTTAAAAAATGTTTTGTTGTTGTTGTTATTATTGTTTTGTTTTGTTTTATCGTAATGTGATCGGTCGATGCTCTTCACACACGCTGAGCGATTTTTGATTTTTCTTCTTTTTTTTTTATTATCGATTATCTCGTTAAAATTTTCGAACCGCATGAAACGTATAACATATGTGCTTTCCAAGTTGCGATTGGGAAAAATTGTGTGTGTGTTGTTGTCGTTATTTCGGGTTTGTATTCATTTAAATAAAAAGCAGCACCAAAATTTGACAAGAACAAATTTTCAAACATAAAATTTAAAAAAAAAAACCAATGTGAATCTATTCGGTTTTTTTTGAGTCTGTTGTTTTATGGTTATTTGTACTGATTAAAAATGCACAATGTGCTTGGGTTCCCCCATTCAGCCCGCACACTGAAATTCGATCCTGGTGATTCGTTTATGCGTATATATTACGCGGTGTATCGATATGAATTACCGTATGTCTGTGTGTGTGTTTGAGTATCGGTACGTTGCTTGAATATTTTCGAATAAATTTTTTTGAGATCGATTGAATGTTTATGAATGTTATGGTTTTTTTTTATTTTTATTTTTTTTTTTTATATGTCGGTTGTTCGTTCATTCATTGAGGTAAATTTTGTACAAAATTTTCAAACGAAACTTGCACACTTGAAATGGGTCTTTCTCTCTGGTTTGATTTTTTTTTTTTATATATCACGAAACCAACAGGAATGAAAATAAAAAATATTCACATATGAATTTTCGTTGGTGAGGCTTTTTGTGTATTAACGGTTGCGTTGAATATATGCAAATGATATTTGAACGGCAGTTTTATAAATCGATGTCGTGCTTATTTTTTCACCGGTTTCGATGATACATCATTTCCATATCACATCTAGACTCCGGACTCACTGTTCACATATCAATTTTTCTGGCTGGTATGTTGATGATCCCGTTGCAATTGAAATAAACCTGTGATACACAGAAAGAGAGGGAGAGAGAAGAGAAGAGAAGAGAACAGAAAAAAATATGAGAACAAAAATAAACATAAAATATATGAATACCTTTGACCTCAGCACCATCAATTATTCATTGAGGAGACAAAACCAAATGGATGGGTTTTCGATTATAGTTAAGTAAATGAATCAACACCTGCTCGAACATGCACACAACACAAAAGCGCATTCATTATACAATTGTTTTCCATTCCCTCCCGAACGATAGCTTCAATATAACAGGTACACACAATAAACAAACATGACCGAACACACACGCACACACACACACACACATACTTACAAATCATCGACCGATTTCCAATCGTCCTCAACCACACACCGTTCTCTTCACTTTCAACACCCATTTCCACTGGACTTGCCAACAATAAAACCGATCCAATGTCCAATCTCCCGAAATTTCATATTAATTCGATTTCAGGTAATCATTTGTGATGGCGCAATCATAATCAAATGGGGGAGATGGGAGGCCACTTGCGTAAACAAAAATTTGTGCCAATCTAATTAGACGATTATTGGTGGCCCGATGCTCAATACGGCAATTCGTATGCGATTAATTTCATCGCTTTTTCGCTGTTCGTGCCAAACAAAAGCGCACCACAATCTCAATTGTCTTGTTGTCGATTGGTTGAGCTTCGATTTTCACCTGAATCATTATCATCAAACATCCACCGGTGAAAGCCTATTGTTTGAGTGAACACTGAACAAACACACACATCGCATCGCATCAACCTGACTAATGTGTCTAAGCTATGCATTCATGATATTCAAGGCTCAGTTCTTTTTTTTTGTTGTAGTTGTTTTTAATTGAATGAATATTTTAATAAGCAATTTAGGCAAGTGCTTGATTATGGGCGCCTGTGTCAGTGGGTGTGTGTGTGTGTGCGAGACATCATCCAATAAATATTGCCAAAAATATTTTTTTTTTCGTGAAATTTGTTGGAACGGTGCCGAAAACAGGCTTGATTTAAGAGTCTTTTTTTTATCGGCAATACCTTCTCCGAACACGGTTGATTTTCTTGGAATGACGAAAACGAAAAGGAACGGAGAGGAAGAGAGAGAGAGAGAGAGAGAGAGAAAAAAAGAAGCACCAACTTTCCGTCAATTTTCATCGACAAATTCCATCGAGAGTTTCAATGATTTAGCTTGACAAGACATGTTTTGTCATGGCTGCACTGTTCGAAAATAGAGTTTTTCCAACTTTGCAGCAATTGCCGATACATGCGGCAAAACGGGAAGTGAGAAGAAGAGCGAGAAAAATAAAATAAGAGTTTGGGAAATGCAAATCGTTTTTTTTTTCTATATATATTCAGCGGCCCTTCAAAACAAAAATCGTCGAATAAACAGCTTCTCCATATCATCAATCGTTTTCCTAAGTAGATTCGCATCAAAAACTTTCTTGCAAAATAAGCGCATATTCGGTGGGTGTGTGTGTTTTATTTTTTTTTATTCTCTCCATATAGCATGTATATTCTTATGCTTTGGCAGCTTCTTCCAATTTTCAAACTCAATAAATTATTAAGCAATCGATTAAGAGACGTGATCGGCAAAGTATTTTTTGATGATTCGTTGGAAATCTCTTGAGGTTGATGGGGTAGAGTAATTTTTTTTTTCGATCGAAAAAAAAACGATAGAAAAAAAATAAAGGAATAAAGATATAATAAGAATAAGAAGAAGTAGAGGCAACGAAAAGAAGAAAAAAAAAATCGAATCGTGACACCGATTTTCCACGGGTCGTTCGTTCGCTGTTATACTCTTACAAGTTATTTCGTATTATTTGTTGTTGTTGCTGTTGTTGTTGTGTGTGTCTATTTATCGCAATCTGACAACGCCAACAACACACATCGTTTAACAAAATAAAATCTCAATTTCATGAACTCCGGGCCATTGGCAGCACACACATTTACTCTCTGTCTCACCATGCATCGATTGTCGAAGCAGGCGAGCACATAAATTAAATAGATCTGATGAGCATTTTATGAAATTTTTGCCAATCGATTGGGTTTATTGGCGAATGAGTGCTTTTTATATTGCTTTGCTCTCAGTTTTACTGTTCTGTTCAACTCTATTTCCCCATGTCTCGCTCTGGTCTTTCTCACTCTCTCTATCTTTCTCTCTCTACACACATGCTGATTTATTTTCATTCTGTACACCTTGTGTGTGTGTGTACAAGTTTCATTGCGCGCCCTTTCATTCCCTTTAACTTTGTGGTACAGGCGGCAGCGGCATCGTGTACACAAATTCCAACCGTACAAACACACAAAAATCCATGCGATTTTTGTAGAGCGTAAAATTTTTCATATTACACGCCATTAGATTACAATAACGTGCAAAGAATATTGTTCAGGTTTTGGCGGTGTATCGATGTGAAACACTTCTTGTTCTGTTGCTGCAGCAGCGGCAACAACAACATGCTTCACATTCACGTTCGGTATTTCGGCGATGAATACTCTTGATGCCGAACGAATTTGTTTCGTATGTATCTATTTACGCAATTTTCGTTTTTCTCTTCGTTTCGCTTCATTCCATCGTTTTTAATATGTGTAAATATAATATAATTTCCATTACACACGATTTTGATATAATGAAAAAGGCATTATTTTCACGATGTGAACCTATCTGAAAAGCATATTTTATATCTCTCTGGCTTGTTCAGGTTCATATGTTTCTATCCCCCCATCATTCTCTGTCTATGCGCCGAAAAAACGAATTGGTAAGTGTCGATTACGGGATAATTTTCAATACATTTGATTTTGTTGTTGTATTTTCAATGGATTTTTATGTTTTTTTTTTCTTTTCTTTTGTTGCCGTGATCTCTTCACTCTCATGTGCTTTCGTTGTTTTGAATTACATATAAATTTTTGTTCGTAATTTTCGTTGTTGTTTTTTTTTCTTCAAGTTTCTCTCGGTGCACACCTTCAAACGAATTGTGCCGATGGTCGTCATTGTTGTTATTATTATTGTTGTTTTAGTTGCTTTATTTTTCTCTCACTCTTTTCTTTTCATTTGTGTTGTTGTTGTTGGTGTTGTTGTTGTAAACGATGTGAAAGGCATTGGTAATTCGTTTTGCGCGTCTAGAGACTGAATTGATATAAAAGCGGCAAAAATCGTGTGTGCCAGACGGGAATAAGCGTAGCGTTCAGCCACGAAAAATATTAACCATCCTGAAAATTAGTAATAATAGTAACAACAACACAATGTAACAAGCCGACGAGCTGCGAGCCTCGCGATCCATGCAATAATCAACATAATGATAATAAGCACACACATACACACATTCATTCTGCGGCTCAGCAGTGAGTGAGAGCGAGAGCCATTCAGAAATGTGCGCCATTATTATTATGACTATGATTCATTTTTGTGTTGTTGTTTTTTTCTTTCTTTCTTTTCATTATTTGTTGCTGTTTTGTATTGTAATGTCTCTCTGTGTTTTATGTCGCTATACATTACTTTTTTTTCGGCTTTTTGGATGAAACAAAGATTTTTTAAGGTGTATCGTATGAGCATGTGTTTGTGCAAAACAAAACACCAACAACAATAAACAGCAAGCACAGCAAGCAAGCAAGCAAGCAAGCAACAACAAAATGTACCCTAGCAAATGTACTCTGGCATGTGACGATATGTGTTTTTCAGTGTTTTCGATACACACATTCCACATGTTTCATGTGTGTATGTGATTGCTCGCTTCATTACATCGCACATATCAGGCAAAAGGCATTTCATTTACGGAGGTAAAAGGAATGAAGTAGAAACTCCACAATCCGCACATTAAAGAATGAAGCAATGAGAAGCAACACCAACAACAACAACAACAACGACACACACCGAAAAAAAAAACACATAGAGAGCGAGAGAATTAGTAGCATTCGTCGTTGTCGTAGCAAGCATAAAACAGACGAAGAAACAGAGGAAAAATATGTTGTAACTGTTGTCGCACTGGCACTAAGCACACTAGATACAAACACACAGCTCACTGGCGATGCTTTTCCAAAGCACATTGTGTGTAATGCGCGCGAATGGCTCTCTACACCCATTCGCCATCGATATATGGTGCTGAAAATGCATGATGTATATATTTACATGTTGTTGTAATGCCTATTGTTCATCAAAGAAGCGAATTATACACATCGGGTGAGAGCAAATGAATGAAAGAGAATGCGAGCGAGCGAGTGAGAGAGAGAGAGAGAGAGAGAGAGAGAGAGAGAGCCAGAGTGAGAGAGAAAGGTACCAAAATACCGATTGGTGCTTTTACATTTTGATATTGCCATACAGAAGCCTGGGTGTATTTCATAGCAAAACAGCATGGTTGCTCGCTCATTCTTGCTTTAGCTTTAATGTTATTCTTCTTCATATTATTTATATATTTTTGTTGTTGTTGTTGCTATTGCTGCTGTTATCCGTCCATTTTCCGACGGCGCAAGCATGGGATTGTGTGTATGCATGTATAATGTCATGCTTAACGAATATGTCACAGTTCATAGAACATAAACCTTAATTATATTAAATTTAAATCAATATTTTTATTCTGGTGTGAAATATATTCACTGTCGTTGTCGTTTGGTTGGTTTTTTTGTTTCTTTCTCCCGCTCTCTTTCTCTTTGCATTTTATTTTTAGAAAAATTGAGCGCGGAGGGAAAAAAAATATATACATATATAATTTTCAAGAAGAATAAAAGCAACACCAACAACAACAACAAAATAGAACGAACGAAAGAAAAATAAAATATTATAGCGATTATTCTATTATAATATGTATATAAATTTTTCCCCGTAATCCGTAAATGCTGAGGTAGAAAATGGCACCGACGACAATGAGGTACAAGTGGGCTCATTCGCGCGACTTAAGCGAATAGAGCACAGCAGTGGTTGCTATTATTGCTGCTCGACTGGCTATTTGTGTGTATTGCACGCAAACACACACACACTCATTCACTTATTCACCCAACAGACAAACATACTTGAAACAATTTCAACCGTATTCTCAGTGTGGCTGTTCTGTCGCCAGTTGGTTTGACGATAAGGATTTTGCATGAAAATTTCATAGCCCAATGCATGGAAAATCGAATCGGCATGCTAAACGGGGCTGAAGAATTGACACATACACTTACAGTGTGTGATGGAATATAACAGAGAAAAGAGTAAAGAACAGAGAGGCGCGCTCGCGTGTGTGGAATGAGAAGAAAGACTAGAAGAAGTGAGGAATAAACATGAACAAAAACGAAAAGAAAAGCGCCCGTCGAATTAACAGTGTTATCGACAGTAAAGCAGAAAAGACAGCAAAACCAACAGCAACAGCCACAGTAAAAGCAAAATCTCTCTCATTCCAAAAACATCCCAAACCAGATGCAAATGAGTGAACGCAAAGTGCTTACATTGCTCGCAGGTATCTATCTATCTATCTATTGCGCTAGATGTGTGTACATTTCGATGGTTTATTAAATTGAATGGTGTGTGTACACATCGGTGGCAAAACTAGATGCAACGCATATATTGGCATTAGAACCAAACAAATTCGGATTCTCTCGGGTTGTTGTTATTCTCTCGGTGTGTGTGTCGTTCCATTTTGGTGTTGTTCGGGTGAAAATGAGTGTGCTCATGACTTTGCACAACGACGAAAATGAAAGAGATATCGAAATGAAAACGATGATACAGCTTGAGGCTAAATAATAACCAAAACTATATCACTCGATAAATGGCTCAATGCTTCGAACAAGAGCTTGAGTGGCTGAAATGTTTGCATTTGTCTCTCGCCGCACTCTCTCACTCTCTCTCTCTCTCTCTCTGCCTCTATCTTTCGGTTACAATAAAAGCCAAAACATACGAAATCTTACATCAGAGCCCTTTTAAACAGATATTCCTCCATCTATACATATATGCTATAGATCTATCGATAGATAGATGTGATATAGATAAATGGAATGGCATTGCAATACGATGCGAATGAAATGGATGGCAATCGATGACATGAACGCCATCAAAATGGAGCTCAATCAAACTGTTTCTATTTTTAATACATAAAATACCCGAATTCAAAGAATGGCTTTCATGCAATGCACAGTCATCACGCACACACACACACACCATTGACACATGAACATATACCATATTCCAATTCCATGTGTGCAAAATAATGCCAAAATGTAAGACGAATCATCAGCATTCCACCATCATTTGTCATAATATGTAATGCTAGGCAAATTGTATGTATACAATTCGGATAAGTAAAACGAAACTATGAACACACAGACAAACCATTGCACGATGTACAAAACGCAAACGAGTGGCAATTTAACAAAACGCAAAGCGTTAACCAGCAACTACTGGAAGTGAAAAGAAAAAAAAAACCATATACACGAAACGACGACAGCAACAACATCATCAACAGCAATGACATATGAGAGAAGAGAGTGAACAAAAAAAAAAAACAAATTGCAGAACGCAGAGCAACAGCGAACGAATGTAATTAAAAATATGAGCCAACATATATATTTATGGCGAAATAAACACTATGATTTAGTGAATGTAAGACATTAATAGATTTTGTATGTCAACCGGAGAAGTGTTTTCGCAGGCAACAAGCAAGCAACCAAGCAAGCACACATATATTCCGTACATATTCGTGTGTTATGTGCCGTTTGGTTGGTGTGTATTTGCGTATGAAATATCCATTTAAATACACCGTTTCAGGTTCACACCTGACTTGAGATGCTATGATTATAAACATAACAAGCAACCGACAAACTCTGGGTTGTTTTTTTTTCTTTCTTCTCTCTGCCACTGTGCTGTATGTCGTGTTGTATGACTGTTTATGCTCAGCAAGTGCTTTTGGGTGGTTTGCGTGCTAAAGAGAGCATGCAAGACAGAGAGACCCTATACAAATCCTCGAGAGGCAAAATAGCAAAACGAGAGAGTGAGTGAGTGACTGAAAGAGAAAAAGAGGACAGAGTTCGCCTTGCTATAGAAACGATCAAATGCGATATTGAATGTGCGCGCGCGGTCTCTTGCTCTCTCTCTCTCTCTCGCGCTCACTCTCTTGCCATCGCTCATTTATGTATGTCTGCTTAAGTAAACAAACTACCAATAGCACGTAAATATTTACACATATATTTATATTTATACATCGATGTTCAAACAATATTGCATTCGAGGGATTTTGCGGAAAGCGCAAAATTCACAATTCAAATACTAGAACAGAAATAATAGGGCCAGTGAGTGACTGTATGTGTGTGTGAAAAGGCTAATAGTGCGGGAGCGAGAGAGAGAGAGAGAAGGCAAAATTGAAAATGAAACAGGGTTCCTTTTTGGTGTTGATGTAAAATTGAGCAAATTGATCTAGCCTAGCCACTGGATGCCGCATATTGAAAGCATTTCATATCAAATTTACTCAATATTAATGTATTTGAACTATTTTCGCTCTGTTTCACACATTCTCTCTCTCTCTCTCTCTCAGTCTATCTTATCGATTGGCTTAGAAATCGGGGATCCTCTTATCCACCATTCCATTTAAATGACACCTTAATCATAACAACAATGAACCAAAACCATTTTCAAGTCACCCTGAAAAATGGAAAATCGTTAATGTTTTTGGTTGTTAACGCTCTGGTTGATTGTAATGATTGGCGGTATGAAAGGGTTTGTTTTTTTTTTTTTTAATTCCACACCAATGTCACTTTTCAGGCCATATCGAACCGAACCGTACTACTTCGACCTGTCATTTCATACCGTGCTTAATCTTAAATGATTTGGATTGAAAATGTGGGTAATGTTATAATGTGGTAAAGGCATTGAACAATCAAACCCCATAAAATGAGCACCTTGATAAAGAGCGACAGAGAGAGAGAGCAAGAGAGCGAGAGGGATTGGGAGTGGGAGTGAAAGGGAGAAGACAGGTTAAGTGATGTAAGTGTGTGCAATGTGCATGTGTTGTGTGGTGAAGAAGAGTTTTTGGTCGTTAAAAACACGAAAATCCATTATCATGCATTTGCTATTTCATTCACTCTTCATACACAACACATTTACCTATAGCAATTTACTGATTGATTTTGCGCTTCAAGAAAACTGACGAGGACGATGATATGACAACGACGGCGACGACGATGTAGACGATGATGATGGCGATGACGATGACTGTTACCGCCATATTTATCGTAATGATGTGCATGCATTTGGCAAAGTGTCAGCATTGATCTGTGGCCGAACAAACAGCCATCCGTTCCGTTCGTATTTCCATCAATAACACAATTATGGATATTCAATTGGATGATGGACTTAATTAAAAATGCGATTAACGAATATCAACCGAGCCGAGTTGTCGGACGATTGATTCGATTGCGGTGAGTATGTGTTAATGTGAGGGCGTCGAACAGACGGGCATTGAATGTGGTATAAATGTGAGAAATTTTATTCATCATCGATTACGAACAGTAATTTCATTTTTATTTTTTTTTTTAAATAAAAGAAATAATATGAGACGTTGATATGTGAAATCTGTGTCTGTTGTTTTCTTTCATGTTTATTCATCGGAATTGATTTAGGTGGAGGGTGGTAGGGAGGTATGTGGGGAAGGGGGATTTGATGGATTGAACCTTTGGCGCATAGTTCATTTGTCAAATGCATATCGAACATGCACTTGCACTTGCCGCGCACACAATATCTGTAGCAAACTGCACATTGTTCGTGCGGTGTAATTGAAGCACTTAATATTGTATTACTGCAATATTCTTAAGGTCTCTCTTTATGCCCGTCAATTCGATTCAGTTGGTTCTGTTGTTTTTTTTTTATTGTATTTCTGTGGCGATTGCGTGCGCGGCATATGCTTTTTGTTGCTAAAATTACCAACTTGAACACACCATTGAATTGTATACACGAAATAAAAAGGCGAGCAAAATGGCAGGCAAGCAAAGAAAACCGAAAAAAAAACAACAACAACGAAACTGTTCAATTTCCGCTCGGCTGTTTTGGGATCTGTATTTAGAAACAAGAAAAACATGAAAATCGTCACAAAACCGTGATGCTACATTACAATTTCAAAAGGCCATGCCGTACTCATACATTTTTCCACTTAAAAAGGAAAAAAAAAACAAAATTGCAATGACTTTATACTATAAACGCACCAATACACGCACTACTCTCATTTCAGGCACACTGCAATTAATTTTCATTCAAATGCATTTTTAGTTATTTTGAAGACAGAATGAAACAAGCAATGGAACAAATAACAAACGAGTAGTGTGTGTGCGTGTGTGTGTATGGCAGCAATAAATGCAACTTTCATTTGACTTCTCAATTGGCTTGGTATGTTTCAAGTTTTGTGTCGCCAAATTTGAAGAGCGATTTCAGTCACACACATTCAGGCTTTGACTTTAGCTTCAGCATCGAGCATGGAAATGCTTAACTTTCGGCATTTGCATTTGCCGTTCTTTTTTTTTCATTTCTCTGTCTTTCTCTCTCTTGCGCGCGCGATCGCCTGCTTGCTTTCCATTCGTTCATTTCCATTCTTATATTAATAAACCATCGTGCGGCACAATTTTTGTTGTTCCATTTTGGTTCATTAATGCACAACGCTTTGTTTCATCCACGAATTACTTTTTCCCCTTCTGATAATCCGATTAAAAATTAATAGCCAAGCAAAGCCTATGCCATCTGATTTGGATTAGACATTTCTCAATGCGCCGACCACAAATTTTTTCATGTTTTTGATCGCTAACTAATGAATGTCGTCTGACATATAATTACTTTTGAAAATTCGGTGGCTTGTATGATGTTGTTATTATGTTGTAGAGTGCTCTCTCACTCTTAATATATTGGTCGTAATTTTCAGAGTTAAATATAAACGCAAGAAGGAAAAAATTGAATAAAAAAAAAAAAAAACAACAACAGCAACCAAATTAATGGGGAAAAAAAATGAAACCAGAACGAAATGGTGAAATGTTAGCCGGGTAAATGAAGACGTAAATCGAGATGGAGAGAGAAAGAGAGTGTTTGTGTGTGCTCAAACGAGCGCACAGTAATTTAAATTTTTGAAAATTACGCCATGCGTATGTCATGTATTCAATTCAAATATAATTGCTGCCATTTTTTCTTGTAATTTTTATGTTTCATCTTGCTGTCTCTCGTCTATTTTTCGACAAACCTTTTGTTTACAATTTAGATTACCATTCGCTCTCTTCTTCTCTTGTTTCTGTGTGAGCTGCTGTTATTGTTGTTGTTGTTGTTGTTGGATTCGATTTCACTCTGTCGTCCGAGCAATTTGATTTTATTTTTCCCACTGGTTTGGAATTGCTCAATGTGTGTTGTTACTGTGTGAAACATAGATTTTTTGTGTTTATGAATCGGGGGAGCTGCCGCTACTGTGTGTCTTGTGTGTATCGTCTCGGGTCTCGACGGTGTGTCGATGCCATTTTAGACGGCAACACACTCGCACACACACATACACACCACACAATCAACCGATTGCAAGGAACCAACCAACAGAGAAAAAAAAGGGAACATTTTCATTTAAAATGTACGTCGTCCCTTTCGATTTTTCTTCGAGTGAATGTCACATTACGCCTCTTTTACTTCTTCTTTGTTTATGAATATTTATCACTTAAAATCAATTTTCATTCCCTTTTGCCCATTGAATCATACGCCACACACACTCATTTCAGCAAACCATTCATCCAATTTACACATTCATTCAATTCCATCTCGACATCAACAAAAAATGCCATCTCAATCACACCGTTTGAGCATGATGAGCCCATAAATTTCTGCCTGTTTCCTATTTGTTTCCCCCCCCCCCGGTATACAAAAAATGTAAATTTTTCGAAAACCCAACTCAAAACGAAGAAAAAAAAAAACAAAAATGTTCAAGAATATGTAATTCGATAAAATGAGTGGTGCTGTGAACTCAGAACATTCAAAATATATGTATATTCAAAAAAATTAAAACGAGGAAAACATACACAAAAACAGCATTAATTTAATAAAATTATGACACTCACAGTGATGAAGATTATTTTCGTGTGTGTGTGTGATTTTGTGTGTTTATGATTCTGTTCGTCGTTTATCTTGTCTTGTTCATCTTTATGCACAATAATAACGATACGCACTCTTTTCTTTAGCGTTTTTTTTTCTGTTGCTTGTTGGTTCGTTTTAATCACTTCCTCAAACAAAAAACACACCATCTAAGTCACTTTGATTGCGAAATGAACCGCAAATCAAAAGAAAATAATCAAGATCTTGTGTTCTTCAGCCTCGTTTGTCTGTTATTGTTGTTGTTTGCTATCTCGACCAACAAAACTCACTATTTTCTCTGCTATTTCTTCGGCTACTTCTGCTGTTTCGAATATTTCACACTTTTTGTTGTTGTTGTTGTTGTTGTTATCGCGTTGAACTATTTGCTTGGGCTATTTGCACTGTGATTCTTTTTTCCCCAATTGTATTCATCGTGATTGTCGATTCGTTTGTAAATTCGTCAATTGTTTCATTTCAATCATTTGA
The DNA here is from genome assembly GCA_030463065.1 of Aphidoletes aphidimyza. NCBI lineage: Eukaryota > Metazoa > Arthropoda > Insecta > Diptera > Cecidomyiidae > Aphidoletes > Aphidoletes aphidimyza. The sequence continues at coordinate 4,428,387 of CM059997.1, read as the reverse complement.
AGAAAAAACAAAATTAAACCAAAATAACATCAACGAAATTTCAAAATCGATTTATTTAAACAAACAAAAAAACTGTTCGACGAATTGAATATTGAAAAATACGAACATAACGTTAGCCAAAAAAAAGACGATGTTGAAAACCAATATTTTCATTCACATTATGAACAAATTTCAAACTGGAGCAAAACACACTGAGCAATATCATCAGACAACAAAATTCAACCAATTGCTTTCCATTCTTCTCTGTCGTTCTGTTCGGGGTTTTCGGTCGATGGTGTTTTCAATTTTAATGTAAGTCGATGGCTCATCGATTGATATTCATTTTCATGTTTTTTTTTCTTCTTTACTTTATATTCTTGATTTGGACATCGACAAAAATTCACTTGAATACATCACTTTGAAACTTATTTTATAGATTGATTGATTTTTCTTTCTTTCTTTCTCTTTCGGTTGGTTTGAAGATTCTATTTTGACTTCGAAAACCAAAAACCAAAAAAAAAAAAAAATATTTTATTTTGCACCCCCAACAAAAAAATTCATTCAACAAACACACTCAAAAAATGGAATCGTGGATAAATTTTTCGTTTTGTTTGAAATTTTATTTGGTTTTTCTGTTCGGTGTTTCTTTCGTATTGTTTTTTTGATTTTTTTTGATTTTTTTGGAATTTATTTTTAGGGAAAAATATACGGATTTTTAAACGAGCACAAAAATATATGATTGCATTTTTAGTTTTTATTCCCGTGGATTTTCTACCACAAATAAACACGACACAAAGCACCAAACACTCTCTTTACATGCGACACGAACCGTACCAAGAGGAACAAAAAAATCCAAATTTATTTTTTTCTCTCAATATGTAGAGGAGAAGGTAAAAAAGATGAAAGAGCCAGCGCGAAAAGCGAATGAGCGTTCATGTATGTGATTTTACACACATTTAGATATTTTTCCGTTCGTTTTCGATTCTCTCTATCGTTTTCTCTCTGTTGTTGTGTGTGGTGCTTGGTTTTAGTTGTTGATTTGCGTTTTTTTTTTTTTTCGTCTGTTCGTATTTACGACCACACATATACGAACAGTTCAAACTCAACACACATTCGTAATGGGAAATATCGAAGTGAACGCGCTCAACTGACGATGGCTACAGAGCAAAAGAGCATAAGACCAAATATGCACGCATATACACGCTCATTGATACACTCATACACACGCATACACATATACATACAGTCGCAGACGCTAATGTGAACTAAACGACGGCGGCAGTAGTAGCAGTAGCAACAGCAGCACCACCAGCAACACACATGCAATGGATGCCCAAATAAAAAAAATCGACAAAATTCTTTTCCATTGAAAGAAACAATATCCCGAGCGCACACACAATATGGCGAATGCCGTTCGTTTCGGTTTTGTTATTGTCATTACGAGTCGTCGTTATTACAATTTCACCTCCACACATACATGCAAGCGCATTCACGGAATCACGTACACACATGTATACGCATCGGACTATGTTTGGCTGCTGAATGTGTGTGCGTTTGTGTGTGTGTGGTGTGCTCGTACACACAAAGCCATCACACGTCATACGCATACTGTGTGTGCTTCGGCCATAGGATGCTTCGGGTATTTTTCCATGTATACGTTCATGCGTCTCTCAATCACTCTAGTTCTTGCTCTCTGTTGGTGTGTCTCTATTTGTATGGGTGGAAAATATGCATTTTACACAGGCGAATCCGTAAAATGAATTTGTATATACTTTAGAAGTAATCACATTCCTTTTTCTCTATCTCACTCTCCATCTCTCTCTGTCTCTCTCGCTCACTCGTTCGCTCCCTTTTTAATGGCAAAGGAATTGAATCTTCAACAGATGAGAGACTCTTTGTCTCAATAAAAATAATTCATTTCAATTTAAAGACATTTCTAGCAATTATTAATGATTATAAACGCATTTTGGACTGGATCTAGTGTAATATCGCCATAGATGAATGGTGTTAAGTCTCTTTTGAACACCGACATCCGTTGAACCGACGACACTGTTTCAACACCAACAACAACAACAACAACATCAAATGCATGCATATGTACCGAAGTGAGTAGCGGTGAATGAGCGAAATCGCCTTTTCATTGAAAGACGGAGATGACGATGCCATTTGGAAGGTGTGCGTGTTGGTGTGTATGGCTTTACATGTTTGCTCGTTTGCTTATACATCTACATCTCTATTTAAACAACACATAAACTGCTCAACCGTATGTTTGTATTGCATGTAATTGGTATTTATCGGTCGGAATGACGAATTTGAGAGAAGCAACAGCAGCAAGAAGAAGCAAAGAAGTGAACAAAAAAAAAGAGAACAACTGAAACCTGAAGCGATCGAAAAATCGGTAGAAATGAGAGCGACAAAGGGAACAACAACAACAACAACAAAATCCAACTCAACATTTTTTAAACTCGACTGAAATTCGAATTCACTTTGGTTTTGCCTTGCTTCCTTCAACTTGGATATATTGGTGTATTGATGGTGCTTGGCAATTGTATTTTATGGTGTGTGTTGTTGCCTTTGCATGCACAAGTATAACATACACACCAGGCTGCTGCTGCTGCTGCTGCTGCTGCTGTTGCTCCGTATGTCTTTTATGGTGAACTGCACGTCATTTTAAAAAGACGGTAGGTATTTTCCGTGGAAGTGGTTTCCACTTGAAAAACGAAAAACTCTTCGAAAATGCCACGGTTTCAGTATCGGTACGGTTTTTACGTACACCGTGTACTCTCCTCTCTATATCCCGAAATTAATTTATGAATGTTGGTGGTGTGTTTCCTTTACGCCATTTTCTTCGGGCAAAACTCAAATATATCTTATTAATTGCATGCGATAGCATTACATTTATACGCCATACCGTCATTCATTCAACAGCGTGATTCGTGTGTATCGATATTATACATATATATATACCCTTGAATGGCTGTTGTTCATTTTCAAGATCCGAAGTCGATATAGGTCTACTTTTATCAGCATTTATACACACACACACACATACAGGAAGAAAGAAAAAAGGAAGAAGAAATGAAAGAAAACTACAAGAGAGTGAGAGACTACAGCCATATCGCCAGCATATATGGCGAGCGCGACAACACACAAAACGGCTCCACTAATGGATTTAGAAATATTTGTCCGATTTATCATGAATTTTAAACCGCAACGCAAACCCAAAATGATGATGGGATGGCTTCGCGCGTACAACTACACCGTACACACTTTATGACGAGTGATACTGCACACATATCATATGCAATATGCACTGTATGGTGCATCAGTAAAGTTCTTGTTTAGGTTTATTTTCACTGTATCTCTGTTTCCCTCCCTCTTACCACTCACTCACTCACTCTCTCTCCTTCGCTCTCGGCTATCGGTCGGTCGCTTCGAAATTCAAAAATTCGATATCACTTATTCCTATTTTCTCTTTTGTTTGCCAAGCTTTTGATTAAATTTGGTTAAATTAAATTTTCCATGGCTATTGCTCGCGTATATATATGCATATTGCATATATAGAGAGAGATATACGCGCCATGCACACTCACCGCCACACCGAATGATTTCTCATTCGTTGGCATAGGGACACTCTGATATCGAGGGCCTTCCCGATAATATAGCACTTCAAATCGAACGGTCCATTTACTCCGAGAATTTTTCATTTTTAAATCATGTTTGTTGCTGTGTGTTTTTTCTCTCTCTCTCTCTCTCTCTCTCTCTCTCTCTCTCTCTCTCTCTCTCTCTCTCTCTCTCTCTCTCTCTCTCTCTCTCTCTCTCTCTCTCTGCCTGCCTGAAAGCGTGTTCCTTCGTTTTTCTTCCGTCATCACCCATCGCACCACAGTCCACTGTCATTTAAATGTAGCGACGGCGGCTATCGGGTGTGATAATGGAATATTTACGACAAAATGAAATCTCGTCTATAATGCAGTTTGGGTTTTGATATGCGTTAAGTTTATTGACGCATTAATAACAAGGCTCGCATTTGGCAAAACGGGGCAATGTCATTGGCATCATTGGCAGCAAATAGCCCAGAGGCTCCAACATTTTCCAAAAAAAAAAAAAAAACGAAAATGTAATAATAAAAAATTCGCTTCGGCTAGATGTTCGATAGCACATTGTATGACAGAGTTTGATGTGCAAGCGAGATGCACATGCCACCTATCTGTCCTGTTTTTCATTTCGTAGCGGTGCGATGCTGTTGTTGTTGTTGTTGCTGCTGTTAGTTTGTTGTGGTTTTTTTTCTGTTCGTTCGGTTTCGTTTGCATTGCGCATTTTTATCCCGTGTATGTATGTGAAAGTGTTTATTGTTGTTGTTGTTGTCTATCTATTTTAGCTGATTCATTTTGGTTGCTAGTGAACCGTACAACATCGTCATATCATTTGATTGGATGACAAAAACCATACGATGATTCATCTCTCGGGTCGCCTCATACGTAGACCGATATATCGAAACCGCGTCACCATTAATGGAAATGATATTTATTTGTTTTTGTTTTTGTTTTGTTGTGATTTTTGTTATCGATGCATTTTTTTTTTTTCCTTTTTTGGTTGAAACTAGTTTGTCACATCGTTGCCATGGCGTATAAATGTGTTTATATGCATTTAGGTGATTAGTTGAGAATGTTCCCATTTTTATTCCGCAACAGGAAAATAGTACTGATTACGAAATCCAAACACAAAAGCATATAAAAAATATAAATTCCAACAAAACCAAACCAAAAGCTAAATGCATCTAATTTTATCAATTCGACGATTCAAATGAAACTGATCGTTTGCCACTTGCTACAGCGAGGCTCTTGTGAATGTTTGTCCCCCTTTTAAACAAATACTCGATTAATCAAAATCATTTGATTTTAATCTGTCATTTTAATTTAATTTCAATTATTCGATTGATGTGTTTTCAAGTTGCAATTTAAAATCGAACACAAATGATTTGTCATCGACACTGGACTTTGAATTTAAACGACGATGGACAGAACAAAAAAAAAAAACATACTAATTTTTGAATTTCGATGATGGTGGCGCGTATAGCAATTGTTTCTGCCAACAATAATGTACTGAACGCACCCTTATCCTCGTAATAAGTACACACTCGCATTCCATTCTATGCGATCCATATGACCGATGTGTTAGTGTGAATCTGTCAAAAAATAAACACAACACAATCGAATACGGATTTGACAAGTGACGAAAACACTCACAGATTTCATTAGAACAATTGCTAAAATTAACACACATGTTAACCCAAAAAAAAAAAAAAAACAAACAAAAAAACACTACAGAGCAGTGAACATTACCACCGAAAACAGACAACGACATCATAACACTAAGAGAGATTTGTTTGTGTATCACACACAATTCGAACAACCAACAAAAAAAAAAAATATGTCGGCCAATTAATTGGAATAAAAAACAACAACGATACGAAACGCTTTGTTTTTGTCTCATCACCAAATTGTGGGTTAGCATTGAAAACTACAGCGTAACATAACAAAAACAACAAAATCATCATCACTGCAAACATAAAAGTCAAAACACACAACATTTATAGTTTGTTTCGCTTTATTGATTGCCACATATAGTTTTCAAGTGTTCTGTTTTTTTGTTTGGTTGTTGTTGTGTGTTGCTATTCGGTTCCATTTGATTGATTCAGTGAAAATAGTTCGAACATTGTAACGAATTTGTTGGCGAATGTTAGACTCAATTTTGTTATTGGTTTTATCGTTTTTCGGATTGGTTTGGTGTACTTAGGCATATTATTCAGATTGAATAAATATTTATACCGTTTTTGTGTTGATCAATTTTCGGTACGTGTCAATGCGAGGCATAAGTGTTAGACGATTTTAGTGCGGCCTTGTTAATAATAAAGATGCCTAGCCATCGAGATAACCGTTCCGGATCCGGTGATGAATATTCATCATGGGTAAGTGGTTTTTCTCACCTCTTTTTCCAACGAAAAAAAAAAAAAAAACAAACATCTTAAACGCCTTAAATTTCATTATTGATATCTTTGTTAATAAATTTCAACACCGATAACACACACAGCGAGAGAAAGAGTGTGTGACTCTAATAAACTCATTTATTTGGCTCAATTTTCTCTCATCTTTTATAATGTTTATTTCTACATATTTATTTCTATATCTGTTCAACGTCAATAGATTGGTTTGGTGTTTTTATTTAATTTGATTGTTGGAACTGGTGCGCTCACATTACCATCAGCTTTTGCCAAAACGGGCTGGTTGCTGGGCCTAATTTTAATCACAATATTAGGATTCATCAGTTATATGACGGTGACATTTGTGATTGAAACGATGGCTTGTGCGAATGCCATCTATTATTGGGGCCGTTTGGAGCAGTTGAAACGTGAACGTGAACGCGAAGGCGTAAGTGTTTTTTTAAAATCACTGTGTGTGTTGATATCAACATGTTTGGTCATTTCATGGAGTGTTTCATTCATATTTTTGGTTTTGTCTTGTCGTTTTGTTTTTTTTTTTTTTGTTTTGTTTTCTGAAATAAACATAATTGGTTGTTTTCTTATTTCTTCATCAACTTCAACATGATGTCGCATCACCGTGTCCGTGTGTGTGTGGTGTAAAATTGCAGTATGTGACCCAAGATCCGGATTCAACAACGGAGGAAGATAATGATTCGGCCATTGTTAATGATTTTGAAACAAATCGTCTCATGCAACATGACAACATGAATCATACCATTGAGCATATGCCATTATTTTCACAACGAACACGATACTATGAAATCGAAACGAAAATCGAATTGATCGATATGGCGCGCATTTTCTTCAATGATACGGGTCGTGTGTTGTTTTTTTTATGCTTTGCCATTTATTTGTATGGTGACTTGAGCATTTATGCAGCAGCTGTTGCAAAAACATTACGCGATGTCATTTGGTAAGTAAACAATTCAACTGTGTGTTTAACTCACACACACTCGATTCTGTCACTCACAAATCCAGATTGCTGAACCTTAATCGGAGCGTGTGAGACATTTGATATGATTCGATTTAATAAAATAATCTTATTTACTTTCAGTACAAATATTGGCAATAAAAATACAACCGACGATGCATTAGACGCGTTACCATGCTGGACAAATGTTGAGCCAGGTCAATGGGCAACATTTACACGACTCGATTGCTATCGATTATCATTGATCGGTTTCATTATGACACTTGGCCCATTCACATTTTTCAATGTACAAAAAACCAAATACATTCAAATGTGCACCATTTTATTGCGTTGGATGGCATTTTCCATAATGATATCAATAGCCGTGCGACGGCTTATGGTGAATGGACCACAAGGAAATCCACCAATTGCAAATCCATATGGTATACCATCGTTGTTTGGCACCTGTGTCTATTCATTCATGTGTCATCATTCGTTGCCATCGTTGGTGGCACCGATTCGTGATAAAAATGGCCTCCATAAAATGTTATCCGCTGATTATATGCTGATCGCGAGCTTTTATCTATTACTTGCAATGACTGGTGCATTTGCATTTGCTCAACTCGAAGATTTGTATACGCTCAATTTTATACCAACAGCAAAACAATCCGATCATTTTTTGGTGCTGATTGAATACTTTTTGGCATTATTTCCGGTATTCACGTTGTCAACCAGTTTTCCCATCATTGCAATTACATTGCGAAATAATTTGGAAGCATTATTTATGGGCACAACCACGGAACCCACCAATCCCGATGCAGCCTATTCCAGTTTCTGCCAATTTTTATTGCGCCGTTGTACATTTCCATTGATGGCCATTTTACCGCCCATCGTTGTCACCTATTTTACCGATAGTTTAGCCAGTTTAGTTAGTTTTACGGGTTCATATGCTGGTACCGGTATTCAATATTTGATACCCGTGGCATTGGTGTGGCAAGCACGGAAAACATGCCGTGCCATTCTTGGACAGGGAATTATTAATGATTTTCGTAGCCCATTTCAAAGTGTTGGTTGGCTCATATTTGTAGTTGTTTGGAGTGTTACATCGGTGGTATTTGTTACCGTTAACTTCCTAACCAGTACATTAAGCCAACCACCAAATCATTTGGGCATTCAATTTTCTCATTAAACAACAACAAACAACAAAAAACAAAACAAAAAATTGTGATTTGAGTTAAAACGCTACATTTCAACTGCCTCAACATGTGTGATTGGGGTGGTTTTATTTTGTGATTTAAATTTCAGTTCACTTTCAAAGATGTAATCAAATAATCATTTTTGATTCTAACAATCATTTGTACCTATTTTTTAAATTCTAATATACACGTTTTTTTTCTACATTTTAACTTTTTACCTTCGATTTTTTCTATTTCATCATTAATATTTCATCATTAAATTTCCTCTCATTTAAGTTAATCAAGTGAACTTAATAAAAAAAAAAACAAACTCTAGGCTAAAAAAATGACTTCACATTGATGTGAGACAGTTGAATGTGTAGCTCAGATTTCATATCTCAAACATCCTCAACCTAAAAGAAAACCTGCATTTGATCGTGTTAAGTGGCCAAATCGATTGCAATTTATTTGGCTGAATCTCAATTAGATCATAAGCATTCAAATCATGTGAAATGAATGGATGACAAATATCAAACAACATTCGTCTAATGAAATTACAGCCATTCTGATTTCACAAAGACAGGGGAATTTACTGTGATGCAGCTTATTCGGCTGAAAGCATACATTCCACATCAAAACCGAACAAGACGCCAGGGATTACTATGGGCTAACAATTGCAGCCTATCTGAAAATAGCAGATATTGCAAAATAGCAGTGTGACTATCAATGGATTCCATTGTTTTATTTGGAAAATATTTGCTATTTTCAGTCAAAATTTTGCGATATCACCTATTTTCAGCCCATAGTAATCCCTGCAAAACGCTTTATCGGATTATTATAAATCTGGTGTTTGTCGGACCATAAACCACAACTTCGAGAATCTGGCGTTTAAGACTAAAACTTTTAGGCCATGAAATTTCGGTTTTAGACGTTTCGGGGCAAAACCAGTCCGATTTTTTTTGTTTGCTTCCTTTTGGCCCAAAACGCCTAAAACCATGATGACGGATCACCAACACCAGTATCGGAACAACTGTACTTTCCAGCACACAAACCAAACGTGTTACAGCTCTGTCTCCCCCTCCAACCCCCTCTCATTACTCAATCCCCCCCACAACCCCCCCCAATTAACCATAAACACAATCCCTCCCCATACATAATACCTTAAATTCATCCTACCATCTAACCCACCTACACCAACCAAACCCAACACACTAATCAAACTATTAACTAAAAAAACCCAATAACCAACCTAAATCCACATCATATCACAACCCCCCCACAAAACCAAAACCCCAAAAAAAAAAACCATAAAATATCCACAAACTCTCCCCCCCCACCCCCCCCCCCCCACCCAACCAAACACACTAATCCCCCCCCCCCAACCTCCCCCCATCCCCACCCACACCCCCATCCCCAACTCAATACAAATTGATCAAACAACATAAACACATCTATCATAATCACCCCACCCCACCCCCTCCTAATACTCCTATGAATTATCACCCTCATCACCCCTACTCTCCCACCCTATAACACCCACACAAATCTCATCACACCCACACAAAGACCCACCCAAATACCCACAACTCAGTAAGTCACCAAATCAATACCACATTATAACCACTTCAATAGATACATCCAACCAAATAACCCACACCACCATAATAACCATCTTTACCAACTCAAACATCACAAACCTAACTATCCCCTCACAAAAAAACAAACAAACAAAAAAATTCACTAACACCCCCTCCAATAAAAAAAAGAAAACCCACAACACCCAAAAAAAACAGACACAAACACATTTCCCCCCACAAATATAAAAAAAACAACAAACCCAAAAAAATCCCTTATCACCCCCCCACCAAAAACAAACCTAAACTAATACAAAACTATATCTCTCCTAAACCACAAACCACCCACAAACCATACAACCACCAATCCACCCCTGTCAATAAACTATACTTCCCCCATATTTAACATCTATCTCTCAACCTCCCCATCCCCCAATATTTCCATATTCCCACTACTCCACTACCCTCCACTATTTCCACTACCCCAACTATCTTCCATCTTCCACTCCCAAACCTACACAAAACACATCCCTACCTCTCTACACTAACCCACACATCCCCCCTACCCCCACAATCTCAACTATCTCTACCTTCTCAAAAATCCCCCCAACACAAACCACCACCTAACTAAATCCCAATACACCTCATCCCCCCACCCCATACAAACACCAAAATCAACAACCCACCTACCCACACCACACACCCCCCCCCCTCTCCCCTAAAACCTCCCACAACAACCCACCCCCAAAACAAATAAAACCCCAAATCAACATCAACACTAATCCAACACCCCCTATATCCAACCCAATCCCCCCCCAACACCAAACCCCCAACCATCCAAACCATCCCCCCAACTCAACCCCACAATCCCCCCCACAACACAAAACTATCCCAAACAATACAAAACCTAAAAACAAACCACATCCCATAAAACCCCCCTATTACTAACCCCACCCCCCCCCCCCTAATCCCATCACCCACAAACAATCCATCCAATTACCCCCCACAACCCCAATAAAACTACCAAAACCCCAAACCCATACACCAATTCATTACAATTCATACCCCACTACAACCACATTTACCTCATCCTTTCACTCTTTCAATCTTTACCCAATACACCCACAACTTCCATCTTTACACCTCCAACCACCACTTTCCCAATCCCCTCCTTCATATATCCATAATCCCCACCTCACTTCACCCATCCAATCCCCCATACACCATAAACTTCCACCCACATAAACTCACTCCCCCACCCTTACAAACACCCAAACTTTCTACCCCAAAATACACCCATTAAACAAAAACCCACAACCACCCCCAAACATCCAAAACTATTATCACAACATTACCCACCCCTACTCCATATCCCAACAAACCCCCCACATTAACACAATCCAAATTTCCATATCCCACTATACAAAATCAACCCACCCCACTCCAAAAAATCACCATCAACAAATTCACCATATTCCCCCTAACATACAAAAATCCATCCAATCATAACCATATACAACCCCAACTCCCCAACTACCAAACCCACACCAAACCATAACCATCCTACACTATATCAACATCACCACAACCATAATTCCCCACTATACAAAAAATAACCCTCCCACCAATAATAAAAAAATAAAAAACCAAATCCCACTCCCCATATAACACACAAAATACACATCCCCCACCAAACACCCAACACACCCCCTACCAAAAACCAATCCAATCACTCCAAAAACCACTCACTCCCCTCCCCCCCCCACTCCTACCAAACATCCCAAAAATAAAACTACACCCTAAACACAATAAATACCACAAAAATCCTTAGCAATCCCCCCAAACCAAATTTATAAACCTCCCTAAATGCCAAAAAAACCCTCTACCAAAAAACCAATCAATCTCTAACTAAACTCTCCAACAAACCACAAACACTCCACAATATACCTACACAAACACATAACTAAACCTCCCCCCAACATAACCTTCCAAAAAATCACCCATAAAACCCCCCCCCCCCTACTAAATCCACACACTACATTTAAATAACAAAAATAATACATAAAAATTATTAAAACAATAATTAAAAACCAAATAATTCTACATACAATCATCATAAACTTATAAATACAATCTCTCACCCGATAACAATCCCCCACACCAACTACATACTACGTTAAAAAGCTCCAACTATACATACAAATCAACACCCTATATATAAGTCAAAAATATCACCATATCCCCCCCCTCTGATTAAATCCACAATGAATTAAACAAAAACCCTCAACCATCATAATCCACCCATCTCCTAGATCAAAAACAATTCATCCAACTAACCCATCCTCACCTCCCCAAAATACCCAAATCACATATAATCACTACCCAATAATCAATTCATACTAATAAACTAACCAATCAAAATTCTAATCCAAAACCAAAAAACCAAAAAAAAAAAAAAAACCCACCACCCCCTCCTTCACTCACAATACTTCACCTCATCAACAAATCCCCACATTCCACTCATATTTTCCCCCCCCATATATAACCCCCCACACCTTCCACCTACATTATAAACACTCAACATCACAAATATCCACTCCATCCTCACAACCCCAATCCAAAATATACATCCCCCCACCACAATAAAATATTATTCCAAAAACATTCTATACCCCCCCTCATAATACACATCCCCCCTCCCATTCTATAATATTCCACACACATTAACCTCCCCTTTTCCCCATCCCTAAAATCCCCTCCCCTACCCTACCACACTACCAACCCCCACACTCCCCACCTCCCATACCACTAAAACCCCTCCCACCCACTCCTCCACCCTCTAATATTCCCCACTTAATCATACTAAACTCACAATCTTCTTACAAAATCCTAAAACCATTATCACTTAATACCCCAAACCAAATCAAAACCACCCCTCCCCCACCCACAACCTCCTTCCCCCCCATATCCTCCACTCAACCCCACCACCTCCCCCTCCCTCCCCCCCCCTCCCCCCCAACCCCCCCCCCCCCCCCCCCCCCCCCACATCCCTACCACCCCCACCCCCTCTTCCCCCCCACACCACCCCCCCCCCCCCCCCCCCACCCTCACCACCCACACCCCACACCCCCCACCCCACCCCCCCACCCCAACCCAACCCTCACACACCACCACCCACCCCCTCCCACCACCCCCAACACCCCACCAACCCACCCCCCACAAAAACATATTCCCATAAACCCCCAAACCACCCCCCACATAACCCCCCCACCCCAAAACCAACCTCATCCCAATCACCCCCCCTAATTCAACATACCCCCCCACATACATAAATACCAATCCCCACAACCCCCCCCACTACCATATCAAATTACTCCCCCCCCCCTACCCCCACAATCCCCAACCCCCAAACCCTCCACCAAACCCACCCACCATCCACAAACCCAAACCCTCCACTATCCACTCCAAAATCACCCCCCCCCCCCCCAACCCACCCCCTCCTCTAATCCAAACCCCATCAACCATAAATCCTAATACCCCCCCCCCACCACCAACCCCCCTCCCCTACATCAAACACATCCCCCCCCAAATATTCATCACTCAAACCCCAATTTAAATTCCAAAACACCCACCCCCACAAAAAAAACCCCCCCAATTCATCAAACCCACAAACCCCTAACAAAACCACACAAAACCAAAAAACACCCACCAACCCAACCCCCAACACCCACACCCAACACACCATCCCACAACCCAACATACCCACCCACCCATCACCCTTCACCCCCACACCAACCCAAACCCCCAAACAACCACAACCCCATACCACCCCCACACAACCACACAACACTCCACACTTCCCATAACACAACACACCCCCACCCCCCACACCACCCAACACCCAACCACAACCAACACCAAACACAACAAACCCACAAACCAAACCCACCACACCCCCCCCACCAACAACACCACCCCCCCCACCCCCCCCCCAAAACCCACTTCAAAAAAAAAAACCAACACCCACACCCAACACCAATTCACATACACTCACAACCCCACCCAACCCCCACCCCCCCCACTAACATCAAACACCCCAACACCACACCCAACCCCAAATCCACCCCACCCATCTAACCCCACCCATACAACCACCCCCACTCCCCCACCCCACCACAACCCACCCCCACAAACAACCACCAACCACCCACCCACCCAACACCACCCAACCACCCCCCACACACAAACCCACCAACACAAACACCACCCACCCCCAACCATCCCCAAACAACAAACAAACCACCCACCACCCACCCCCACCAACCAAACCCCACCCACCACCCCCCCACAACCACCCCACCCAACACACCACACCCACCCCCCACCCCCCAACACAAACCACCAACAACCCCCCACCCCCCCACAAACACCACCCACCACCACACCCCACACCCCACCCACACACACCCACAAACCCACCCCCACCCCCCCCAAACCCCCCCACACCCACCCACAACCCCCACACACACCCCCCCCCACCCCCACCCCCCAAACCACCCCCCCCACCAACCAACCCCCCAACCCACCACCCCCACCCCACCCACCCCACCCCCCCCCACCCACACCCCACCACCACACCCCACCCACACACCCACCCCCCACCCACACCCACCCCCACCCCACCACCCACCCCACCACCCACCCCCCCCACCACCCCACACCCCCCACCACACCCCACCCACCACCCCCCACACCCCCCACACCCACACCAACCACCCCCCACCACCCCACCCCACAACCCCCACCCCCACACCACCCCACCCCAACCCACCCACCACAACCCCCACCCCCCCACCACACCCCCACCCCCCCACCCACAACCACCCCCACCCCACCCCCCACACCCACCACACCCCACCCCCCACACCCCCCACCCACCCCCCACCACCCCACCCCCCACACCCCACCACCACCCCCACACCCCACCCCAACCCCCCACCACCCACCCCCACCCCCCCACCACACCCCCCCACACCCCCACCACCCACCCCCCCACCCCCCAACCCCACCCCCACCCACCCCCCACACCCCCCACCCACCCCACACCCCCACCCCCCCACAACCCCACCCCCCCACCACCCACCCCACCCCACACCCCCCCACCCCCCCACCCCACCACCCCCCACCCCCACCCCACCCCCCCCACCCCACCCACACCACCCCCCCACCCCCACCCACCACCCCCACCCCCCACCACCCCCCCCCACCCCACCCAACCCCCCCCCCCACACCCCACCCCCCACCCCCACCCCACACCCCCACCCCCACCCCCCCCCCACCCACCCCACCACCCCACACACCCCCCCACCCCCCACCCACACCCCCCACCCCCACCACCCCCCCCCCACACCCCCCCCCCCAACCACCCCCCCACCCACCACCCCCACCCCACACCCCCCAACCCCCCCCCCCACCCCCCACACCCCCACCCCACCACCCCCCACCCCCACCCCCCCACCACACCCCACCCACCCCACACCCACCCCCCACCCCCCACCCCACCCCCACCCCCCCACCACCCCACCCCCCCCCACCACCACCCCACACCCCCCCCCACCCACCCCCCCCCCACCCCACACCCAACCCCCACCCCCCCCACCCCCACCCCCACCCACCCCCCACCACCCCCCCCACCCCCACCCCACCCCCCCACCCCCCACCCCACCCACCACCCCACCCCCCACCCACCCCACCCCCCCCACCCCCACCACCCACCCCCCCCACACCCCAACCCACCCCCCACACCCCCCCCCCACCCACCCCCCCCCAACCCCCCACCCCCCCCCCACCCCCCACCACACCACCCCACCCCCACCCCCCACACCCCCCCACCCCCCACCCCACCCAACCCCACCCCCCACCACCCCCACACCCCCCCCACCACCCACCCCACCCCCCCACCCCCCACCACCCCCACCCACCACCCCACCCCCACACCCCCCCACCCCACCCCCCACCCCACCCCCCCCACCCACCCCCACCCCCACCCCCCCCCACCCACCCCCCCCACCCCCCACCCCCACCCCCCCCCCACACCCCCCCCACCCCCACCACCCCCCACCCACCCCCACCACCCCCCCACCCCCCCCCACCCCACCCCACCCCCCCCACACCCCCACCCCCCACCCCCCCCCACCCCCCCCCCACCCACCCCCCCCACCCACCCCACCACCCCCCACCCCCCCCACCCCACCCCCCACACCCACCCCCACCCCCCACCACCCCCCACCCACCCCCCCACCACCCACCCCCCCCACCCCCACCCCCCCCCACCACCCCCCCACCCCCACCCACCCCACACCCCCCCCCCACCACCCCCCACCCCCCCCCCCACCCCACCCCCCCACCCCACCACCCACCCCCCACCCACCCACACCCCACCCACCCCCACCCCACCCCACCCCCACCACCCCCCCCCACCCCCACCCCCCACCCACCCACCCCCCCCCCACCCCCACCCCACCCCCCCCACCCCCCCCACCCACCCCCCCACCCCCCCCCACACCCACCCCCCCCACCCCCCACCCCCCACCCCACCCCCCACCCACCCCCCCCCCCACCACCCCCCACCCCACCCCCCACCACCCCCCACCCCCCCACCCCCCCCACCCCCCACCCCCCCCACCCACACCACCCCCCCCACCCCACCCCCCCACCCCACACCACCCCCCCCCCACCCCACCCCCCACCCCCCACCCCCACCCCCCCCCACACCCCCCCACCCCCCCCACCCACCCCCCCCCCCACCACCCCCCCCCCCACCCCCACCCCCCCCCACCCCCCCCACCCCACCCCCCACCCCACCCACCCCCCACCACCCCCCCCCCCCACCCCACCCACCACCACCCCCCCACCCCCCCCCACCCACCCCACCCCCCCCCCACCCCACCCCACCCCCACCCCCCCACCCCACCCCCCCCCCCCACCCCCAACCCCCACCCCCCACCCACCCCCCACCCCCCCCCCCACCCCCACCACCCCCCCCCCACCCACCCCCCCCACCCCCCACCACCCCACCCCACCCCACCCCCACCCACCCCCCCCCCCCACCCCCCCCCACCCCCCCCCCACCACCCCCCCCACCCCCCACCCCCCCCACCCCCACCCCACACCCCCCCCACCCACCCCCACCCCCCCCCCACCCCCCCCCCACCCCCCACCCCACCCACCCCCCCCCACCCACCCCCCCCCACCCACCCCCACCCCCCCCACCCCCCCCCACCCACACCCCCACCCCCCACCCACCCCCACCCCCCCACCCCACACCCCCACCCCCCCCACCACCCCACCCCCCCCCACACCCCACCCCCCCACCACCCCACCCCCCCCCCACCCACCCCCCACCCCACCCCACCCCCCCCACCCCCCACACCACCCCACCCCCACCCACCCCCCACCCCCCCCCACCCCACCCCCACCCCCCACCCCCCCCCCCCACCCACCCACCCCCCCCACCCCCCCCACCCACCCCACCCACCCCCCCCACCCACCCCCACCCCCCCCCACCCCCCACCCACCACCCCCCCCCCCCCACCCCACCCCCCACCCCACCCACCACCCCACCCCCCCCCCCACCCACCCCCCACCCCCCCCCCACCCCCACACCCCCCCCCACCCACCCCACCCCCCCACCCCCCCCCCACCCCCCCCCCCACCCACCCCCCCCCCCACCCCCCCACCCCACCCCCCCCACCCCCCCCCCCCCCCCCCACCCACCCCCCACCCCCCCCACCCCCCACCCCCCACCCCCCACCCCCCACCCACCCCCCCCCACCCCCACCCCCCCCACCCCACCCCCCCCCCACCCCCCACCCACCCCCCCCACCCCCCCCCACCCACCCCCCCACCCACCCCCCCCCCCACCCCCACCACCACCCCCCCACCCCCCA